>VSWD01000008.1:65062268-65675881 GCA_033119305.1 Pinctada imbricata
CAGTTTCATGAAAACTTTTTTGACCACTAGCCAATCGGGCTAGTTGAGTGCAAAAATCTACTAGCCACCCAAAATTTTCACTAGCCATTGAAGAAAAATCAAAACGCTACAAAGACCCATCGTTTCCTCAGCTACCGGTAGTTCTGTTCACGCCGTGCTAAAGTTCACACATATATAGAGTATACTTAAAAATCGAACGAAGTTAAACCACCACCCGATCATTTCTCTGGCGGATGTCAGCTACGTCATTAATGTATCAATACAATAGACTCAATTTTACAATGAATGCAGGATATTCTTTGCCTGCAGAAAATGAACCGAGAATGAAAAACATAAGAACTTATTTGAATCATACGTGTACGCTAAAAGGCCGGTCGTTGTTTGCGGCTATTGGCCAATAGTTATAAAATTTTCGTAAGAATTTCTTTATTTCAGTGTTCAGTCGAGATTTTTGAAATTGTTAGATATTTAATTGAACATGTTATATTCGCATATTTGTCGGTACCGACAATAACCCGTCACGCCGCGCAGAAAACAATGCACTGTGGTTACGGAAATATTTATCTTGAATCTTAGAACTATATTTTATGAACAGATATTACAGGAAAACGTTATCATAATATTTCATTTTAAACATGTTCATTGTTCAATAAAATAAACATTTCATACTTAACCATCGATAAAAGTTGAGACGTGACTGATACTTTTTACGGAAAGTAGGTGGCGATTTTACCCACAGGAAATTGTCGTTTTATAAATAGAGAAAATAAATTATTGTTCACTCCCTCATGCCTCTGTGCTAATATTACAATTTTCTCCAGGAATGAAACAAAATCGAAAAATTCTAGACATCGATTTTCCCAACATAACTTTGCCAATACATCGTCTACATGGGACACGACGGACGAATTGCGACTTCCAACACTTAAAATGATATATTATGTTACAAAAACAACAAAAATTACTCACAATAATACCGGCAGATAGATGCTACAGCTCCTTTTACATGGACAACGTTCCCTCTTGATTACACTGTTTTCTCCAACGCCATCAGACATCAACTTCCTGTGAGCAGAGTGAATTGAACATCTCTCGCCTCTAACTAGGAGCACTGTTCGAAAACGTAGCTGTATGTTGGAATTTTTACCTGTGTAATTGACCCATCCGAAGCAGTGAGGAATCTTAAACTTGCTTATACACCGATCTGAGACACAGGACCATTTTGGAGACCCTTCCAAAGTATTAGGCTATGGTTAACTGGCTATATACAGGGTGTCGGCCTGTGTGGCCAAGTAACCCTAGCCTAGTCCTTCCATAGGGACTTTAAATGGGGTTGCCGTGCCGCGAATTGGCGTAGGCAAGTTAAAGATTCCTCACTACCTCAGATGGGTCCATTGCAATGGTCAAAGTTCCAACACGTACAGCTTATGTTTCGAACGGTGCTCCTAATGAGAGGTGGGAGATGTTCAATTCACTCTGCTCACAGGAAGTTGATGTCTGATGGCGTTGGAGAAAACAATGTAATCAAGAGGGAACGTTGTCCATGTAAAAGGAGCTGTAGCATCTATCTTCCGGTATTATTGTGAGTAATTTTTGTTGTTTTTGTAACATGATATATCATTTTAAGTGTTTGAAGTCGCAATTCGTCTGTCGTATCCCATGTAGACGATATATTGGCAAAGTTATGTTGGGAAAACCGATGTCTAGAATTTTTCGATTTTGTTTCATTCCTGGAGAAAATTGTAATATTAACACAGAGGCATGAGGGAGTGAACAATAATTTATTTTCTCTATTTATAAAACGACAGGTTCCTGTGATTTTACCCTAAGTATATAGCCAGCCGTCGGCACTTAATGAAAACACTGCATTTAATTAAAAGTCACTAGCCAGTCGGGCTAGTTCAGCATCAAAATTTGGTAGCCCGAGGAAATATTTGGTAGCCAGGGCGGTCGGGCTAGTGAGTTTTCACGAAGACTGACTATGGTGAAAAAAAATCAAATTCCTACATCGACAATATGTGGAGATATTACTGTAGTTTGCAGGTGCTCGGTCTGGGACTGGAACCCTGGCCATAGTTAGACTCGTTCCAAAGTGAGCTAAAGGGACATCCAGATAGCTCAGTCTTAGAACTTGTACTAAACTATTGGTACCTGCACTACCAGAACCACTACAATATATGTGAAGTGGCGATAGTATGTGCCTGGTGATAATATGTACCCAATCAGTACAGTAATCTACAGCTATACTGGTTGGGCACATATTATCGCCACTTTTTTCAACATTTTTTGCTCTAAAATCTTTATTTCCTCATGAAATTCGATGAAATTTGCACAGAAGGAAGAAGAACCCTTGATACACATTTCACCTAATTTTCATGAAAATCTGATAACCTGTTCTTGTTTATCGGTGATTTGTGAATGTCGGGGTTGAGCCAAGTTTGAAAGAAGGATCGCCACCTCTATCTGTTCTTACTGAAAATCTTACACTTTTTCAACAAAATTGATATAATTTCTATCTGTTCTTACTGAAAATCTTACACTCTTTCAACAAAATTGATATAATTTGTATCTTTGAACTTTCTTCTTTTTGTCTGTGAAAAATTCATACAAAAAAAATCAAAAGCCAAGGAGATATAGGAAGATGAAGTGACCTACCCTTTCCCCGGAGAGGTAGGATAAACATTCAGATTTACCGACCAGTAGTGTTTATTTCTGTACTTCACAGACAATTTTTTTAGTAATGCTGTTTGAATTTGCATTTCAGTATATATTCAAACACAATTTCTTTGAATGTTTGATGGAAGATATCAAAGTATAGTACATATCCTTTATTTCTGTCGATTGGACTCTTGAGAATTCGTAACAACTAACACCTGGGTTATCGGTTTTGACACTTATCACATAATGTATAACTAACCGCCAGATCTTGGTCTGTCTTTTTTCGTCTTCGAAACCGTTGGATTCTTGCTCATTTTGAGGGTCTATCGTTTTCAAACTTTCTATTTTTCTTTCCGAAAATCGGTCAGTGCCCGTCCGCCATATTGTTTCTTGGCAACCGCGGTAAAGTCGAATATTGAGCCCGAGTAGAAAAAATCTAATTGATTTTCATAAACTATTCTTATATCTAAAAATCTTGGCCACAGCAAGGACTCATTATATGTTTTTAAGGTGGCTCAATAATCCAAGAATTCTTTGTCAGAGGAGAAAAAATATTCTGTTAATTTAACATTGATATCTGATGATTTATATTTGTCATTAAGATTACATATCATCGACCATTTGACTGACCAGTGGTCCTCTGAATATACATACGTAAACCAACTCCGAGATATGTCGCAAAACAATGAATTTTGATAGATAAAAACATTATATATTGATAATGATTCTAGATTGAAACCATTCTTGTGATCATTTTCACCATAACATCATCAAATATGTATATTTCTTTATAGATAATGCTCTCAAAGAGTGAAATAGCTAAAACTGTTCCAGAAACGTACATTTTGGGTACCCCCACCCCAAAATGAGAATTTAAAAAAAAAGTACCCAGTACCCTTATTTGACATCAAAGTACTCAGTACCCTTATTCGACATCAAAGTGATAAGAAGTCTTTGTCAGAAGTTATTTTCTTTTACATATTTCTCAACGACAAACTATGTCCTTCGAAAAGAAATTTTAAAAAAGTACATGTTATCGTTCATTCTGATTTAAAATATTTGGTTGTCATAGTAACGCTTTTGTAACAATGTGCGAAAAGTCAAATTAAAATGCCCTGTTCCCTTAGTTGACATTATAACGATGAAAATATTTGTTAAAACTGTTATAATTGACATACATGTATTTTCAAGATCAGACTCTAATCTTTTTACAAAAGTACAAAACATTCCGTTTTACCTCGTTTCCACATTGTAAAAATCTACTTGGTTTATGCCGGACGGACGACAAACGACGGACGGAAGGCGAACGGCGCGTTATGACAATAGCTCAGATGAGCTAAAAATCAGACACTCCGTGTCGAGATTATTCTTTCCCAACATTCAGTGAAAGTTTCAAATTCTGGTACAAGGAAGAATACTAACACAATTATCATCGAAATTAAATAAGAATAAACAAGTTTACAAATGATTTGTCGAAAAAAAAAAAAAAACCAAATAAAGCCTGTGTTTGTGAAACACGAATGCCCCCAGTGGCATCTTTGTTAGTATAAACTTCATTTTCTGTTAAGTATGTGAAAGGTCAAGGTCAACAATTTTGGTATCAATGGAAAGGTCTTGTCACAAGGAATACACATGTGAAACATGAAAGCCCTATCACTTACCATTCAAAAGTTATGCCCAATGTTAATGTTTTTGAAAATTAGGTCAAAGGTCAAGGTCAAGGTCACCAGGTCAAAACTTTTGGTATCAATGGAAAGGTCTTGTCACAAGAAACACACATGTGAAATATGAAAGCCCTATCACTTACCATTCAAAAGTTATGCCCAATGTTAAAGTTTTTGAAAAGTAGGTCAAAGGTCAAGGTCAAGGTCACGAGGTGAAAACTTTTGGTATCAATGGAAAGGTCTTTTCACAAGGAACACACATGTGAAATATGAAAGCTCTATCACCTTCCATTCAAAAGTTATGCTCAATGTTAAAGTTTTTTCGGACAAACAGACAAACAGACAGACAAACAGACGGACAGGCCAAAAACTACATGCCCCCGAATCTGTGATTCCGGGGGCATAAAAAACAAGAAAAGGAAACTAACATATGTATAATTCTAAATATCCTTGGCAAAGCGTTATTCGAACTTTTCTTTTATAAACTCACCTTTCATGTTTTGTTAGTGTCAGTTAAATGAGTTTTGTCAAATAGAATTCAAGTCCAAGTCAAAGTTTAATAAAACACCACTAAAGACGGTATGGCCGGATTGCAAAGTAAGTTTTTGACACCAGTTGGGTCAAGGTCACTGGGTCAAATATTACAGCATACATTGAGGGGTCTTGTCAGAGGCAACCCACATGTATAATATAAAGTTTCTGCTGCATACAGTTCCTTAGATAGAAACTCTAACCAAAATCTTTAACTAGGTCAAATTCAAAGGTCAAGGTCACTAGGTCAAATGTTATGCCAAAAATTGAAAGGTCTTGTGATGGGTAAGCTTCATGCATAATATAAAGTTTCTACTGCATATAGTTCCTTAGATTTTGCCGCAACCAGAAACATTAACCAAAATGTTGACGGCAGACGGACAGACGGACGGACATCGTCAATCTATAGACCGGAATTGCTTTGCAATCCGGCCGAAAAATGTTTTGTTTAAAATTTCGTATCTGATTCCACCAATCTAATTAGATATACAGAAATATATACAAGAGAAATATAGAACTAAAGTAAACGGAAGCGTTTTTAAACATTGTGACGTTCCAGGTCAATAAGTGGACGTCAATCACCTCCCTCGTTCTCGATAATGCGTGCAGCTATCTGTGAAATGGATATATCTGAGAACAAAGCAGGATTAAAACTAAAATTCATTCGCTTAAATTTTTCAAATAGGGAAACTTTATTCGATAACATCTCGTTGCAAAGTACGAAAGTTGACAAAATTGAAGAAAAATTCTTTAAACCAAAGATTATTAGAGAAACCAAACTCGAAATAACTTATCTGTGATATTGCTAAAATCTCAAAGAAATATCTTGTTTTATCATGAACTTAATTTTACCTTCTTGAATTTGTTCAAAGGCAACAAGCGGCTGAATTTCCGCTGATGATGTTCTAAAAACGATACGTTTACGGCGTTAGCCAGGGTGTCTCACTTATGGGATATTTTTGTATATATAAATTAAACGATACATTTGACTAAATATTTATTACACTCAGATTGTAGATGATAATTCTCTGTTTCCATCGATACCAAACATGTCGAAATCCGTCTAGAAACAAGCGAATTACGGAGGAGTTTGAAGACCGAAAACTAAAAAAGGCCACATATAAAAGTACTGCACTCGATATCTGATGACAACAAAAGTCCTTGGTCACAGTCAATTTTGATGAGAGAGAGAGAGAAAAAAAAAAAGGATCATCCTCGCAAACCTGTTTACTTATGATATCACACTCTTTAATCAGCTTTAGTAGATCGTAGATGCATGATACAAATGAAAACTTGTGTTTGTTATATCATTATGTAGGCTGCATTAGTATCCGAGGATATGTACATCAACGTCATTAAACTGGATGTCAAAGGAACTATATTTATTTTCCCTCGACCTGTAAGTTCGTTCGTCCGTGATGTGTTGCATTCACGTTTGAACATCTATTTTCCCTAGTACATTTGGCTGTTAATCATTATACATACCATTTGACCCGTGTTTATTTAGTTAATTATAGAAATTAGTTTTCTTATCAGTCATGAGTGTTCCTTTCCTTTTTTCAATGAATTTCGATTTCAACTAATCATTCAAAATATTACTTGTTTGCAATACACAGTGACACTGAATACTTGCGTGTTTAAAATCAAATCACAATTATAAGTATTTTAGACTCACATATAAATGAAAATATAATCATGATGCTTTTCATCATGAAGTACATCATGTTTGAGATTATACAAGAATTTCAGTGTATTCACAATTTGTGACAGACTGAATAGGCATCCTACTTACTGCTCAAGACAGCACCCATTTTGACTTTGGTTAAGGCACTCATGCCCCTGGACCCTGCACTACCTCTTGCCGACATCATTCAAACCTATTTGTAAAATATTAGTTTATAGAGAGTAATTTTAACGATAAAATAAGAACTTAGAAATATATATATATACCCAACAAAAAAAGAAACGCACCACTTAATCTTTATTCTATAAAATGAATTATGTAATCTATAGGAATTCTATTCTTTTCCATCATAAATCGTAGGTATACGAGTGATTTATTCTGTCAAACGCCAAACAAATCCGTCTTCATGATCAGACACAGCACAATAATAAAGACACTTGGTTCAAAACGCAATGTCACAAAATGGCTTTTAAGAATTCCGTTCACATTTTAGAAATGATTAAAGCTGTTTAACCTATCCAAACTGATATATCAGGCATTGCGATTTGTTTTTCAAATGATGATAAACAATTTTCCCTGAATACAAATTCATTTAATTACTTCAAATGACCTCATCAAAGAGAAAGTCTAATTTTGAGGAAAACATCCGAAACATAAACTCTTTTGAAAATGAAGTCCGTGTTCTGATATTTTTCGCCCTTAAATGTGTCGCAAAACACAAAATTACCCTACTACAGCTAGAATCTGATTTTTTTTTCGCAAGCACAGTTTTCAGAAACAATACCTCGATCTTGACAGGTCATTTTTACGTGCATTTTCAATGGTTTTGGACGTTAGTTTTAAGCTTTTCTGGTATTTCATTTGCTTATTTCAATGCGATGTTAAAGATAAATCTGCAACAGATAAATAAGAATGGCTGAGGACAAAATTAGTCTTCCTTTGGGATCAGAATTGCCAAATATTGATATCCTTTATTGTAAAACATACCCCAATATACGGATATTCCCACTAAGACATTTACTTTTCAGATTTATTGGCATATTTTGACTACGTTTGAATGGAGAAACCAGTATTCATCTATATTTTAACAGAAAATTTGCTGAAAGTAGTCAAACAACAAAATTTCAGAAGGATACCAAACCTGCGGCCATGCAACAGAGGCTGGAAACAACGTGCTTTATTCAGCACTATCATTGTGATAAGTTGCGAAAAAATGATCGAAACGTGCTTTATTCCCGGTAATTCGAGTGCTGGAAAAAGAAAATTATAATCAAATGCCTAACGAATTTTTTTTTATCAATTGAAAAAAATCACTATATAATATGATGTGCGTTTCTTTTTTTGTCGGGTATATATATTGTGGAAAGTTAAAAAAAATATTTTTCCTTACCTCAGATCACCCGGACAAACAGACAGATGTTCGATGTCAAAATCTTTCTAATCACCATAAAGATAGATACATGAATTTACCGGCCTCTCTTTTGAGATGGTTATATACTTCCAGAGGGGCATTACCGTATAAAAGATTGATCTACTTGCCAATCTATTTACTTAAGACAATCTTTTATTGACTATATATCGGCATTTCCACCCCAATGTTCATCTATTTAGACCTTTATATTGGTTATTGCTTTTAAATGAGTAAATACTATCATCGATTAACATGATTAAAAGAGAATGCTACACTAAATGTCAGGACCGGTTTTTGTTCCACTTTATGAACACTTATATTCTAAATCATTTCCTTCAATTTTGCAAATTTTATCTATATACTATATTGTTTTCAGGACAAATGCTACACAGTTCAACAGACCACTTACTCATATATGACACAGGGCCACATTCTACATGACCAACAAGACGGAAACAAAATCATACAGGATTTAATCTGAATAGTACATGGAAATTGCCTATTCTGAAAATCTAAACAAAATGGAATGCAGGATATATCAATGATTGATTGACACCCATAAAGCTCTTTTCCAACATACAGTATATTTCGGGCATTCTATCATTTATTACATCATTTACATACAAGCAAGAAGGGTCACAGAAGAATTATTCGAATGTATCCAAGGTGTAAGAAGTGATAGAGTTCCTGCATTGCAAGATGATGTCTAAACTTACGGATCCACAACCCAGGTTATGACACAACTTGCGACACTGAGGTCTGTGCAACAAGAATGGACAACGGCTCTTTGAAACAGGGACACGTTGAGGCCATGGCATAATATTTACATTGCAAGTTGATTTCCTATGTTAAACGCCTATTCAATTTTGACGTTCATTTCACGATGAACACCAGGTTGGACGTGCGTGCAAGAAGTTCAAACAGTGGGCGGGGCATACTGATGCTAAATTTGCGAGATCTCAGGAGGAGATTCCCAACATGTGTACGGGGAATGAGACGATATAAAAGAGAAGAAACAGACGGAGACAACCCAAACAAAATCATTGAAACCATTGAAATATATATAACAACTCTATACGTACGTGCATACATATGTACAGTTTCCACAGAGTTCAAGTGTACTTCAATGCAGATGGCGCTACCGAAATGAATTTATGCAGCGCTGACTACTCTGATACTATAAATAAGGCTTTATTCTCTTTAAATTGTTTATACAAAGTTAGAATTCATCATGAAAACGTTTTAGTAGATATGTACAACAATGTGAAAACGTTGTAACAGTCCATCTTTAAATGTGAACTTCCACAGAGTTCATGTGTACTTGAATGTAGATGGCGCTACTGAATTGAATTTATGCAGCACTGACTTTTCTAATTATAAATAAGGCCTTATTCTCTTCAAATTGTTAAAAAAAATAATACTCATCGTGAAAACATTTTAAGAATAAAAATATTCGGTAACTCTTAATATCAAACCGTACATTTTGGTCCTTTGCAATGGAGTATTTCTTGCCCTTCCTGATAGGGAGAATTGACGCACGTGAAACATTTAGATCTTAATTTTCCCTTAATTTGTACAAATTTTCGAAGATGTTTAAGTTTAACATCTGAATGTTTCTGAATGTAAATATAAGGAATGAGTATCTTTTTTTTTCGTTCATGAGATTTGCGCCTGTCGAACCAGAGTGTAAAAGCCATGAACGCAAAAAAATAAGACACTCATTCCTTAACACGATCTTTGCTTAAGATCACAACACTTCTTATTCTGACATAACAATTCTGTTATCATATGTAAATCCAAATCGGAGTGTAAACATTAAGAAATAACAACTACTAAGCTTCGCTTCACGGCTCGGTAATAATTTGATTGGTTCTTATGACTCGGGGAATTACTGGACAATAAACCACAGATAGCTAGTTGTTATTTCTATTCTAATATTGATCTGCTTGCAAGCGACAATGGGCGGAGTTTAGCGGACTGGATGTTTGTTGGAGACTTTACGCCTGGCGAGTTCTATAGTACATATAGGCCGGAGAAAATCTCAGTATAGAATTCATAATTTACATTGCTACCATGACCTTTCAGTTATGACCTCTGTTACAATCATCATGTAGACAGCAATTTTGTGAGGCATTATTTTAATAATCAATGCAGAAGATAACAATATATGACCCGAACAAGGATTTAACAAAAGTTGTTATAACGTCTCACCAGCTTACGACGAGGTGACGATATGAAATATCCGAATTACCGGTCAAATGGGGCGGTTCTGTGCATGCATTCCGGATAAACACTTTGTGACTTTGTCACTCACTCAGTGTTCCGAGTCTTTATCCGATTGATTTCTTTGATATGTGGAATTGCCGAAAATCATTCACTCATATTTTGTGTATCTATACTTGGGAAAAAAAGAATACTCAGTTTCTTGGATTTTATTGAGACATCATTTCAGTGGAAGAATAACAAAATCTTTCAACTTTGTTTGAGGTTATGGCTGAAAAGGAAGAGGGAAATGACGTCATTGATAAATAAGATAACTTGTTTAAATGTAAAATATCAAATAAAACAATTCAATTTTCTTCTTGAGTGTCTTTCTTTTAAGATAAGCACATACCTCGAGCAAGTCCCGTCGTACACTATTATGTCATCGATTGCGATATCACCATGGTAACTAACACCTCTCTCAGCTTCAATAATGACATTGAACTTTTGGCCTGACCCCTGAATGTCAATAACTGCTCGATGCCAATCAAGTCCTTGATCGAGTTTCTTTTTCCATAATATTGATTTTGTACCACTGACCTAACAGAATAAGACAAATGCTTAAAATGCCAGGAAGCTCATCCTCAGATTTCGTAAATTTCCAATTCATTTAGCGTTCTATGCTTTCATCATATTGTTGTCTTTGAGCACTACGCGGAGTTGCTGGAGACCAATCACTCACATTCTCAAAGAAATCACATACCTCTTTTATGACTGATAATTCTTTTATGTCTACCCCGTGCATGTTGTACCACAAAGTCAGACAGTAATGCTTATTGTCAGGAGGGAAATCAGGGGAGATGAGATCCGCTAGTGACCCGGGGGAAGAGGAAGACGTCTCTATGTACAAATAATTCCCTTGCTGATCTGAAAAGAAAAAAAACCCCACATTATTATAAAATACTACTATATCTCTTCTTTAACTCATTACTGTATACATGTACGGCTTTAAATTCGCTCAGTATATTTTTGCCACGAAAGATTCATCCAGAGTATGTGTCATTTCGGAGTATGCACAAAGTTCTATAGATGAGACCGATTCGCCATCAAGGGAGAAAAATTTCTTCTGATTTTGATTTTCAATGTCAAAGTTTAGGGTGAATCTTATGCTTTGTTTTATAAAATATCAATATTTTGGACTTTGTTTTTGACGCAACGACTCCAGAGGTTTCACTGTAATGCATTCATATTCTCTTGCAGATAGGATGGCGGTTTAGATATCCTCTTTGGACGATGACGGCCCAGTGTCTATAGCGATTTCTTCCTCTTGCGGGATAACGCATGATTCAGGTGTAACGGTCGTTTTCTTCATGACGGACGCATTTCTGGTGATTTCCTTACTTCCATTAGTTGCTGTTATCATGCTCCCTTTCTTCCTTGTGACGGTAAGCGATTCGGGGTTGTACGTCGGTGTCAGTTTGTTCCCTTTTCGTTCGTTGCGGATGAGAACATGATCGCCTCGATTCAGTTCCGACTTACTTGCATGATTGCGCTTGTTTGTGGCGTATTTCATCTTTGCCTTTGATTGTTCGTCATTTTGCCGGACCTTTTCTGTTATTTCCGAATTCTGTGTGTTCTTTTACATTTGAATAAAGGATCCATGAAATGGTCGGGCAAAATGCACAGAAGCATTAATTTTAAATCACAGTAAGCCTACAGGTGGCAGTTTTTTGTAGTTTGTGACAGACAATAAGGTAAGTAATTAAACACTTTGTTTTATGAAAGGTACCCTTACCGTGCTGGAAGGTGTGGTCTGAGGGAGGGCCTGTGTTAGATGATCCCGTAGGACCATTTATACGGGTAAAGTCCATTCCATCTGACGTACTTTCCTTCCACTGACAGCGGCCATTCTCAAAGTCACAGTCATACAAAGTACTCCCTGAAGAACATAATTATGACTTTTCAGTTGGATAATAGGGTAATCAGTCACGCAAATCTCTCATCCGGTTGGCCAAAGTTTTGCGAGACCAATCATGGCTTCCAATTTGAATCGTTTTTGAAGGTGATATTTTAGGATTTATTTCTTTCTTTTAGGGGAAAAGAAACGTGAAATAAGTCTCTATCAAAAAGAGTTACTCAACCTGCTACAGTAATTTTGAAGAGATGTCTCCTGGTAACAGTACGACCACCGACCTTGACCCTTGCAGTACATTCGTATATCCCTCCGTCTCCAGGATACAGACTGTCTATTATCAGATCATTATTCTTCTGGGTCATTCTAGCGGACACGCTGCTGTTATCTTTTCTCCACGTGACCTGTGTGGCTCCTGTCTCTGGACACGTGAGAGTTGTTCTGTCACCGACCCGCAACTGTTTCTTGGGTTCTGGCGCTTTGAAAATAATGTGATTATTAAAGTCAGATCCCATTCATCATAGAGATACCATAGAGAGTATAATAGGTGGAGATATTGAAGGGAATGGGGCGCATACACTATAAGATTTAATATTCCTTTGAATTAACAAATATGTCAAGGATGCTTCAGCTAATGAAATCAAATAGCGACTATTTGGTTGAGGTATCGGATCTAAAATATCAATAATGAAAGAAGACCTCCTTATTTTATGTACGGTTTCGTGATATTCTGTGCAGTAGAAGTTCACTTTGTTTGATGTACAGTTTCGGAAAAACAACATTTTTAAAGCCAGTATTTTAAAGTTGTCGAAGAATTTTGTGCAGCGGTTGCGGAGGTCAAATAAAATTGTGCAGCGCTTGCGGAGATAATAGTAAAATGTTTTAGTCAATCATCTTTTTGTTGGACGGGTTAAGACGAAAAAAAAAAAACAAAAACAAAAACAAACAAACAAACAAACAAACATACAGAGCCTTTGAGTGTATACGTCTTTTGATGCTTCTTGACATCCTGTTCGGCGGTTATCGATATGTCAAAATTTGTCTGGCTGCCAGCCAATCAGATCCGTTGTTGGTAATCTTGTCTGACTGATCAGTACGAAAAATAAAACACAATTTGGTGTCTATGATCTTGTGTGCTTGCATCTTTCGTGAAATTCTGACAGTGGTTAAAGAGAAATATAAAATGTGTTAACCAATCTTTTGTGGCAATCTTGTTTGAGGGAGTCGAAAATAAAGCACAATCTTGGGTAAAACCGTAAATGTAATTAAATTCTGTACAATGGTTGTTGAGAGTCTTTCAATCTTAATCCTCATAGAAAGTAAACAGCTCTACGTTGGAACCTCTACGATCCGTGAAAAACCCTACGCCGAAATGTTCACCCAAATAGATATTTTTAATGTAAAAAACCTGACTTCACCTTTACAAAGACAATCTGTGTTGAGAACTGTGCCTGCCGGACCCTGTAATCCTCTTTCTCCTTTCTCACCCGCCGTGCCTTTACTTCCTAAAATAAAGTTTTAAAATTTAGTGAAATGTATATATATCTCGCTCTAAATATAAGATTTCCTGTTTCATTTGTTATTCTATGTGCGCGTGAGTGTGATTTGTGACCAAAGGAATTACTGACAAGCAAAACGAGAAAAAGGAAGATTCAAGGACAGCAGTGAAAATAGAATATTTTAAAAGTGTTAAAAAATATTCATAAAAATAATTTAAGATAAAGCCTACGCTCACGCAGCAAGATACGCCCGTTGGGATTTTTTTCACAACACCAAAATATTTAAGTCCCATAACTCCATAAGGACAAATTGGATGAACCTAGCTTAAAATCGAAAGGCGGCTTCCTCTTCAAAGTCTGATCAAAATGTACAAATATCATGAAAATCTGTTGACACATATTCAAGTTATTGCGTTCCATGCACCTATATTTTGCCCTTAGCTTAACATGTATGTGCATACAACCCCCCCCCCCCCCCCCCCCCCATTACACATAATTTCTGGATTATGTGACAAAAAATTCAAGAACCCCTTATAAATGTCAAAGAGCATCCTTTCTACCTTAAGTATACAAAATTTCAAAACATTTCGACCAGAAATAGATTTTTAAATAATTTTTAACTATTTTAGTATATTTTCACTGTATTTTAAATTGTCTAAGTCCCATAACTCTGTAACGGCATATCGAATGAACCTGAAAATCGAAAGGCGGCTTCCTCTCCACAGTCCAATCAAAATGTATGAATATCATGAAAATCCGTTGACGCATATTCAAGTTATTGCGTTCCATGCGCCTATATTTTGCCCTTAGCTTAACATGTATGTGCATATAACCCACCCCTCCCCCCTTCCTATTACACACAATATCTCGGTTATGCGACAAAAAAATTAAAAACCCGTTACAAATGTCAAAGAACATCCTTCCTACATGAAGTATACAAAATTTCAAAACATTTCGACCAGAAATAGATTTTTAAATAATCTTTAAATATTTTAGTATATTTTCACTGTATTTTAAAAATCTAAGTCCCATAACTCTGTAACGACATATCGAATAAACCTGAAAATCGAAAGGCGGCTTCCTCTCCACAGTCCAATCATAATGTATGAATATCATGAAAATCCGTTGACGCATATTCAAGTTATCGCGTTCCATGCGCCTATATTTTGCCCTTAGCTTAAAATTTATGTGCATATAACCCCCCCCCCCCCCCTTCCCATTACACACAATATCTCGGTTATGCGACAAAAAAATTAAAAACCCGTTACATATGTCAAAGAACATCCTTTCTACTTGAAGTATACCAAATTTCAAAACATTTCGACCAGAAATAGATTTTTAAATAATTTTTAAATATTTTAGTATATTTTCACTGTATTTTAAAAATCTAAGTCCCATAACTCTGTAACGACAAATCGGATGAACCTGAAAATCGAAAGGCGGCTTCCTCTCCACAGTCTGATCACTATGTATAAATTTCATAAAAATCCGTTGACGCGTATTCAAGTTATTGTGTTCCATAGGCGGACGGACAGACGGACAGACGGACGGACGGACAGACGGACGGACTTCGCCATACCATAATACGTCCCGTCAAATGACCGTCGTATAAAAAACTAAGAAATGGAAAAAGAATATACAATATTACAATATAAGTAATGTATGACCCTTCATAATCAATCGGATACATACCTGCAGGTCCCGTCTCTCCTTTCAGCCCTTTAGGTCCTTGTGCGCCTTTAATGCCCTTTTCCCCGGCAGCACCTCTTTCTCCCTTAGCGCCTTTCATACCGGGTTCCCCTACTTCCCCTTTACTTCCAGCTTTGCCAGGTGCACCAGTCGTCCCCTTAAATACAATTCATTATGAGAGAGGATCTATGCCATTTTATAGATTGTTGGGGGGTTGGTGGGAGGCATTCTGAATGCCAAATGTACGTATATTTGTGGCTATCAGGATTAAATGCGTATAACCCTCCTACATTTACCGTAATCAGCTAGTATCTTTATGTTTACACAGCCCACAATCTTAGATCAACAACTGATCTGCATCAATAAGCTAAGAATCGTTGTATAGTAATGATTTCCTTATTGTAATTTGAAGAATATTACCTTGGAGCCTTTATTGCCATTTTGTCCTTGAACTCCGGGATCACCGACTGCTCCAGCATTTCCTTCCTCTCCTGGAGATCCTTGATTTCCTTTTGTCCCTGGTATTCCTGGATCACCAATAAGACCGATATTTCCCCTAGCACCTTTAGATCCAGCATCACCTTTTGAATAAAAGTACACTATTTCTATCATTTCCAAATATTTTGAATCTTCAACTCTCTCGTATCGCGCATTCAAATTTTCATCTGCATGCATGAACTTTAAAATTATTCGAACTTTTCCGCCAGCAAAGATGGTACCCTTGGGTACTAATCAGCCGACGTATTTCACAACTTTGTGGAATTTCATTCAGTTCATTAACATTAATAAATAGCAACTAATTCTGATCTGTATCCATGGAAGTATTCTTCTTCTTTCATGAAAATTTCGATGACGAAGATCAAAACGTTTCTTCTTCATTTTCCCCTTTCATATCCACACCTGACTGTCCATATAAATATGACGAGATATATGAATAGTATGTTGTATACCTTGACTTCCTTTCTGTCCCTGGACTCCTTTGGTTCCTGTAGAATACAAAATTAAGAGATATAGAAGCTCGAGAATGCGGGTGGTTTTGCAAAGAGTGCAGATGCATAGTATTTCTATATCTGGAATGGAAACTACGCAACTCACGAGAGAGAGAGAGAGAGAGAGAGAGAGAGAGTACATATACCAATACTGTTCTTTGGAGATGGCTCTCCTGTCTCAGTAACCTATGATTATTGTGTGGTAATATATGTTGTTATTTGTAAAATTAGTGTATGTCATGCCTTAAAATGTGATCCAGAATTGGTAATTATATAATATTATCTCACCGTATACACACAGTCTTGTGTTGTTAATACAGTGTTGTTCTAAGATTGTTTCCTGCAAAAAGATACAAAACAATAAACTAGAGTCACAACGTATATCGCTCATCTGATCACCATGCCATAAAAATGCAAATGCGTCAGTCGATCAGAAAAAAACTAAATTGTCTTAGTGTATTTGTTGACAGAACATATAAAGAAACATTATCTGAGAGCATAACCCTCAGATCTAGTGAATATCTGATAGGCTTGAAAAATCCCCCACAAACTTGGTAGAGGACCTGGAGTTCTTGCGTCCTGCAAGTTTTCATGGAATTCTGTGCAGCGGTTGCAGAGGTTGTAGAAAATACGTCAGACAATCAGAGTCCTTGGTGGTCATATTTGTTGACCAATCGGCTTGAAAAACACAAAAGTAATAGTGCATGTGTGACATAAGACTTACCTGAGCTTTGAATAGATCAGCAACAAGGTTATTCAAACTGACACCAGCCTGACGTTTCGCACCGTGTGTGTTGAAATGTTGTTTCAGCTGAGACAAGACAGTTTCAATGTCATTATTCTGTTTAAAAGAAACGAAAAACAAATAAGCACCACCTCTAAATACTCAGTTGTAAATTTCTCGTGTCTACATTTCGCGTACAATGCAATGGTCACTACCCTACAACGCCAAGTTGTCAATTTATACATTGTAGAATTGCCAATCAGAGTAATTTTGAAACATTGGTTACAGCACCCACGATAAAACACCGAGACATCTCTATGTAAAAACACAGAGTAAACAATCGATGGCAAAGGACATTTAGAATTTGTTACTCGCTGCTATCAACAGAGCTGGTGAAGACATTTCATTAGAAGCTAAGGTTTTTGTAACAGGCGGAATGGAAAATGTGGCTGGTCCGGGAATCGAACCCGAGACCTTCTGCTATCTGGGCAGACGCTCTTACAGAATGTGCTCCATACCCGAACCGTGACACTCCCCATCCTCCAAATTTTGAGGTTCCCTAAAGTTGTTTACCAGAAGGAGGAACATCAAATACAAATGACGGCATAAAATACTGAAGAGTATACTAATGACTACACACAAAAAAGGCAAAGTAGCAAATTGTGTAATTATCCGTATTACTTGTACACAACCCTGCTACTCGAAAAACGAACAATCATGGTTTTGTATAATAGTCTCCTCACTGTAAGATGACGACACAAACAAGACAGCTAAACGCTTAAAACAAACATACGATGGGTATCAAAAGAGCATACGAAAAACAGTGTGTGATCTGCCAGCTGGAGCAAGCTCATGCGGGTAAATTTACCCTTGGAGTCATTAAGAGAGGACAGGTGGTCGGGGTCCCGTATTCTCTAACGAGGTTAGGACAGGGCCCTTCATGGAGTTCCTTCGCCATAGAGCTTACGTACCTACTGGGCCCGACCACCTGTCCTCTCTGAATGTCGGTCGGACTCCTTGGGTGATAACACGCATGAACTCGTTATAGCCCACTTAGCACGGTATGTATTTCGTAGGCCCATTATGTGTAATGCTTGGGCCCCTGTGTTTTGCCGTCTTGTTTGCGTGCGTTCTTCGAAACATTTCGGTAACCGGAAAAGTGGATAGGTTGTGCGCACGTAATCCGGATAACCACACCATTTGATACTAACGTCCTAAGTCGGAACAGATTGCCCATAGATCTCGTTGATTTATGTATAGTCTTGTGTGTTTGGTGTATTGATGTCGTGTTTGGTGTTCCTTGTCCCTTTTGCATCTCTTGCTGTGTAGTTCTCCTGTTTTCACTTGGGGTGTGTTGATGTCTTGTTGTGGGTGCTGCAACCGTCTTGTTGGATATCCTCTCCTTTCTTTGTAACGTCAGATCCTATTTGTCACTACACATGTATATTCTCAGTGCACATGTACTAAAATAGTTCTGTATATTGTGCGTACTGAAAAAAAGTTAACTTACCAATGATGTGCTGTCTGTCTCGAAGGAATCAAAAGAGCAATGGTTTTCTAGAAGTTCTAGTTTCTGGCCCTCTATCCTGTACTCGTCCTGCAGACCACTTATACGGTAATACAGAGCGACGGAGACAAGACAGAAGGAAACAACATGGATTATAACAAATATTACGGCATATTTATAAGAACTATGTTCCATTGTGTAACTTTGAGCACGGGGTCACAGATATGAGGTATTCCCAGAGATAAGGACAGCAGATTTACCAAGGACGCCTTGTCCGATATCATGGACTGGCGAGGGGACAAAGTATTTTGGGAAATTTGAAATTATTTCTTCATATATCTGATAGAATGTCTTCATTTTAATAAATTAGAATTCATCTCAATCTAAATTCATATGAAATCAGGACATTGGACATAACTTTTTTTTTAAAGATTTCCACGTATATTCCCTGTGACAAAACCTATTTCTACAAATACCAAATTTTGACCGGGTGATGTTGAGCTTCTTCTTAAAGTAGCAGAAAATTTGTGTGGTGACAAGTCGTTTTCCTAAATTGGTTGCTATGGCAACTTATGTCGTGAAGAACATGACCCCATTAAAAATCCCTTATCCGATACCAACCATCACAGTACAAAAGTTTGTGCAACATCAAAAGCGATAGAGAAATATGAAATTATTTATACACATAATTTCAATATTTTTGAAATGATTTCGTTCATTATACCCTAAGATGTGGTTTTATTCAAAATTTTGTCACATTCTTTCACCCAAGCTGCAGACGAAGGTGATAATGGCCAGTTTTGTAAAGGCTCTTGAGAACTTTCGTCCTTTAAGGTTTCAACAAATTATGTGCATCAAATACTGTGGAGTAAAATGCGTCAGCCAATCAGAGCCCTTGGCAGCCATATTTGATGACCGATCGACTGGAGAAAACTACAAACTTGGAAGAGGACCCTGAGCACTTGCTTCCTATTTGGTTTCGTGAAATCATGAGCGGCTGTTGCAGAGATGTCGAAAATGGGTCAGCCATGCAAGAGTCCTTTGAGGCCATACTTGTTGATCGATGGGTTGAAAATACAAACTTGATAGAGAACCCTAAGTACTTGTTTCCTGTTAAGCTTTGTGAATTTCTGTGCAGCAGTTGCAGAGGAGATGTCGAAAATGCGTCTTCCAATCAGTCCTTAGGGGCCATATTTTGGTGACCGATCGGCTCGAAAAACACAAGGACCTTTCAAATGAGTTTTTCTTCCTTCCTATTTATTGTGAAATCTCAAAGTTCTTTTATAAAGACTGTTCTCTGAGTATATCAACCTTGAAGAATGAGTTTTGTCCATGAATCCTAATCTTGTTTAAAAATTCAAATGTCCAAATCTTGTTTTATGATAGAGCTGTTTGTGAGATATTAGACTATAAAGACTGGCTGTGGACAGACAATCAGAAAGACAGACGTGCTGACATAATAGCAATTATATGCTGCTCAGAAAGATTTCAAAACCAATAAATTTCACATACATTTCTAGACATTGAATCAAGATAAACACAATTTAAAAGTTTATTTGAAAAAAATATAAGAATTTAAATAAATCAAGTAGCACAATCATGTTCAAATATTTGGGTATTCAAAATCTTAATATAGAACTATAATAATTTTTTTTCAACAAAATCAGCACCATTTCTTGAAGGTTACAAGATATGCATCCATTTAACAGCATGAAATAAAGCATAGGTAATCAAAGATTCATACCTGTCAACTTTGAAATCTTAAGAGAGGGAGATCTCCCTTCTTGGCACTTGAAAAGGAGGGATATTGGGTATGAACCAATTTTTGCTACATTTTTAATGAATCATGACATTTTACGCAAAACCTTTTTTAAAATAACTTCTCAATGCAAAAACATTAAATAAACAATGAAACATGTATCAATATTTTTTTGCATTCTATACATCTTTTCTTCCATTTTGTAATGCAATGCCATCTGAATGTCGCTATCTAGAGTTTTTCTCCTTTGGTAAATTTGGCCAAGAAGGGAGAAAGAGGGTGAATGGGCCTGAAAAGAGGGAGATTTTAGTCTGATGTGAGGGAGGAATGCCAAGGAGGGAGATAAGGTCAAAAAGAGGTTGTCTCCCTCCAAAAGAGGGAGAGTTAATGGGTGTACAGATTACAAAGCTCATTTAATCTGCAGCATATTATCATATGGCAGCATAATTTAATTTTACATTTTTTTCAAGTAAGCAATAAAGTTAAAAAAGTTTTGTAAAATATACACTCTGCACACTGGCTTTCATTGGTACAACTAGACTCTAGTAAGTCTGGTATTGAAATTTGATCAAAGAAACATTCAATATGCAATTTTTATACTTTGATCAATATTGGCTTTTAAAAGCAAGATCACTAAAAGTAGGTCAAGGTCATTTTATTAAAGTTCAATCAAAGATACATCCAGTATGCAAGTTTGAAACATGTAGCACTTATCCTTTGCTCAATATTAGATTTTAAAAGTAAAATAACTCATGTGGAAAAACAAGGTAAGATGCAGCATTGGGTGCATGGGTCCATCTCAGCATCCCAAGATGAATCACTGGTGCAAGTTTGATAACTACAGCAAGACAGAATGATGGATGGACAGATAGAGACACAAATCACTATATGCCAACTTGGTCAAATGACAGGGGGCATAAAAAGTCATACATGTATTTCACATGAAAATAAGCATGTATTTCATCTCTGCCTTAAAGAGGGAACACTGATGAATGATCCCTAAATATGACTGTTATATTAATGTTTTTATTTACAATAGCTATACAGCTCTACAAACATTGTTGTTGAGAAACAATTGCTGATTCTTCAGCCAAAGTCTATTCGATCTGAACACATAACTGTTATACATATCAACCTTGCCTTAATTAAGGGTGATGATGTTTGTTAAACTTTTAATTCAAGCACAGCTTGTCAGTATATGAAAATTATTACATATATACATGTAATACCTCAAATATTACAGTATAGACGGCTCCTGTTAATCTGATAATCAATATCAGATATTACACAGGGGCCACATTCATGAGATTATCAGGTGTTTAAAACTACACAGAAATGTTATAGACCTTATGATCATACAACAAAAAATCTGAAACTAAAAGAAATGTCTTAATTGAATGATATTTACACCTACCGAGCCATTTTGTATACTGTACAAAGTAATTTATACTTTCAATGAAAGAATAATTGAGACAAAGCGTGTTAAGGACCTGTTAAGATAAGGGCTTGATTTAACCCTGAAATCACTTGATTATTTCTCATGCACTGTCCTTCCATTTTAGGAAAAAGTTAGTCGGAATGAAAATATGAAGTATTAGAAGATTCCTATTAGGTATTTTATTCACATAAATTTGGGTTAAGATGCTATAATTACAGGTTAAAGAGGTAGGGGGTACTGATGACAGGAAAAATCCAATTTCAAATGAATCTTTAACAAAAAGTGCATTATTTTAAACAAAGGAGTATATATGGTTTATATAGTAAAGTGGCCCCCAAAAATCAACTTCTCCATAATCAAATTTTGTTGGAACTTTTAGAGAGTTAAATATCTATATTTTAAGAAATCTAGTCATAAACACGACCTCTCGCTTTCTAAGACATTATAAATGTAGCCTAAATATCATGAAAACTGGTGATTTTGTCTATTTTTCACTAAAAATAGAAGAATTCCTGATTATTTTCATTGAGATAACATTGAGCGGGATCTTGAACAACTTTTTCCTTTTATATGCATTTAAAGACGTGCAAATGTAACAACATATCAAAATATAAAAGATGTTCAGAAGCCCACTCGATACTAGCTACTAGGAAGTTTGTCGAAATTAAGCCCCAAAATGACGTTTTTTCCAGAAATTTGGCGAAATATACCATTTTTGATGCTCTAATTCTAAGAAATTGAGAAAGGAAATTAAAGGATATGTATCATTTCATAAGTAGCCTACATTGTAGAATAAATATTGGCACAAATTCATTTCTTTATGTAAATTAAAAATTTTTCTCAAAAGGGGGGCCACTTTTCTATGTAAACCGTATATAGTCCTTTGAATTTTTTATGCTTCTATACCTTTTCATGTCAAAATTGGATAAGAGAAATTAACATTGAGGTTATTATATCAATACAATCAACAAAATACGCAAATCCGGATTTCGAAAAACGGTTTTATTTCGTACTTATCAGCCACACATGTAGCTTTCAGGCATGAAATACACACGGCATAAAAAAAGTAAACAACTTTCTCATTTATTTCCATTCGAATGGTTGAATATTTGATTGGAACACACTCTTAATAGATTGTTCCATGATATTAAAAGAATAAAACAAACCATGTGTTTGTGAAACATGAATGCCCCGTCAGCATCTTTGTCACAAGGTCAAAAATTTTAGTATCCATGGAAAGGTCTTGTCACAAGAAATACACATGTGAAATATCAAAGCCCTATCCCTTACCATTCAAAAGTTATTGCCAAGGTTAAAGATTTTCAAAAGTCGGTCAAACTCCAGGGTCAAGGTCACAAGGTCAAAAAAATGGTATCCATGGAAAAGTCTTGTCATAGGGAATACACATGTGAAATATCAAAGCCTGATCTCTTACCATTCAAAAGTTATAGCCAAGGTTAAAGTTTTTGCAGACAAACAGACAGACAAATGGACAGGACAAAAACTATATGCTCCCGAATCTTCGATTACAGGGGCATAAAAAAGTGACAATTTTAATCTACTTAACTACTCTTAAGATCAATTCTAAAATTGTCATCCATCCCCCTTTTTTGTTTTTTTGGGGCATTGTACCCCCTCTTCAAGGCTCTTGGTTCAAAACCCCACTTGGCCAGAAAATTTCTTTTATTGATAAACACCTTTGGTGAAAGTGGCATTCTGAACAGAAGGGAGGGGGGAATGTTGTAGAAAACTTTTCCGTTTTCCATTGATTTCTATGGGAAAAAACGCTTATTTTGCCAAAAAATCTGTCTTATTTTGAATATTTTTTCCAACCTGACAGTTGGTAAATATGTGGATTAAGTTTCTTGTTACTTTTTTACCGAAATTTTTTTTCAGATTTTGTATTTTGAAATTTTGACTTTTCAGGGCAGATTTTATGTCTTATCTTAACAGCTCCTTTGTGTTTTGCTATGGGTTTGCGACATAAAGCAAGTATATTAATCATAAATGTAATGCATTTCATGTGATAAATGCACATGCTGTGTGTTGCATACCAGTAACAAAACATAAGTTATGACAGTTATTCTACATGTATATATATGCACAAACAAATTGTCAGTTTCATTCTTGATTTCTGAAATTGCATTTTCTAGGTAAAAAGGTTACATTAAAATTAAGGTCACAGCGGGTTCAGTTTGCAGGTTAGAATAGTCGTTGTGGCATGTATCTTAAGCATAGTGACATCATGAGCGTTTACATGTACATGTACACATTCCTTTCAATAATTTCATCTAAGGGAATAACATTGAGTGTGCATATACTCAAATCAACAATGACAATTTTCTTTTTGAAAATAATATAAATTTCATGGTAAAAATTCTCAAGTTGGTTGGAAAAAATCAGATAAAGAGGCGTTCACTTATTTTGAATTTTTCTATCAGATGAAAAAAAGTAGACTGCATTGATTATATAGGTTTGAAATCATATCGTTGTACAGAATTCTTAGATTATTAGTTGTTCTCTATATATACACTGTACAGTTTCATATGACAGATACATTTTATGCAAACATATATAAAGTAATAAACCAGATGACAACAACAAATAAGAGGCCCAAGTGGGCCTACGTCACTCACTTGAATCATATCAAATATGAAAAACCAACTGTGCTTTTAAAAAACCGTAAGTTGGTAGAGCCTCTGTATGATGAATCTCTGTGCAGCAGTTTCAGAGGAGAAGTAACCAATATGTCATCAACTCAAACTTAATCTATTGGCAGCCATCTTGTTTTTGATAGATTGGGTCGGAAAACACTATCTTTATAGAGGATCATCACCATTTGCTTCCTGTAGCTTTTTTTTCATTCTCTGCAGCAGTTGTATAGGAGGTGTTTACAGCTCTTGCTGTCTTTAACTCAGTAAGACATATTCTTGTTCTTGAAGACTGAAGTAAAATAATGGATGAAAGTCTTTGATAGTACTTTTAAAATCAAGCAAATGGTATAAAATAAGGCATAAAGCTTCAGAATAACTACAGTTAAACCTGCTTTATGAGACCCTTCAAGGAACGTCATATCAAGGTCACATAAGACAAGTGGTCTCTTAATACAGGTTCATTTACTTGAAAATGGTTTCATAGGGATATGAAAGATAAGTCATATATGACAGGAAGTCTCTTTATACAGTAAGTTGTTAAGGCAGGCAAGCTGTATCTGTTTTAGGACACAAATGGTTGTACAAGTGATCATGAACTGTCCTATTGTGAAAGCTATTAAATCAAAATGAACAATTCAACCTTTTCAATCATCATTTTGTACAAGAGTACCTACCAGGATCCATGTAAAAGTAACTGAAATTATTTGCTTTTGTAACAGTAATCCTTTCCTCAACGGGAGCTGAAAATAAAGGTTAAAACATGATCATATAGAAATTGAGAATATATGTAAAATACACACAGTCCTCCAAATTTAGGTATGTTATATACGGAAAAAAAAAGTGTACATGAAAACACAGCATCGCATCAAGGTAATGCCACCATGTAATATAACGTAAGAATAAAAAGAATTTGCAAAAAGATGTGATGTCTAATAAAGATTTAGAACAGTCACTAGTATACCTGTGAAATGAATGCAGGAACTTTTTAGAATCACAAACATTTGTACTTGTGAAAAAATTGAAAATAATGGCATACTTTTTTTAACCACAGAATTTCAAAAAGTGATACTCAGGAAAAAATCCAGTTTAACAGTGTTCTTACCATTTTGGAATCTATAATCCATTAGAGTATAGTCTTCCTGATCACTTTCGTCAGCTGCATCATCCCCCTCTAATATAAACGGAACAATGTCCTCTGATTCCTCTGTTTTGTATTTAAATCGTGATTCATTTGCATCCTTACTTACAATGTCTCCATATAGAAAGGGAAGATTATTTTCTTCAGTCTTATCAATACAATGTGCAGCCTTTTCCACACTGTCTGCACCAATACTCATACTGGGAGTTGTAGAATTGCCTATAGTCTTACGTGTACGTGCACCATACCTTAGTCGATGTATGTAGTCATTAACTGTACTGTCCACTATGTTGCACATGTTGTCAACGCTTCGATAGCCACTGTCTACTGTCGTGCATAAATAATCTCCAGTCTTACACATACTATATGTTAATTTACAGGCATCGTCTATGAAGGTGTAGTTGTTGTCTACTGTCATGAACATATTGTCTACACTTTGATAACCATTGTCTGTAGTCTGACACATATTTTCGAAACTTTGATAACCATTGTCTGTAGTCTGGCACATATTGCCTACACTCTGAGCCTTAGTACTATATTCATTCCTGATCTGCACACTGTCTGTACTCTCAGACTTGTATCCACTGTCTCCAGTATTACAGACACTACTATCTGTATGATCTTTCATATTTTTAGAGTTTTGCCTTTTCCTCTTTTTAACGTCCTTTCTCGTATTCCTTGACTTCCTCTTCTTTGAGCTGGACGGATCTTTCTTGCCACTGTTGTCTGAAATAGATTAAAATAATACTGAATCTAAGACACAAAATGTAGCATGTTTAAATATTGAACACATTTATGTAGAATTGGCGTAACACGAATGTCCCGCTAGCTGCCATCTTTGAATATACTTTTCAAGTCCAAGGGCAATTACTCCCCAAATAATAATCAGACTGCACCCATACTCCAACCTGCTCTGCATCTCATCATCTTCTGTGTATCAAATATCATTTGGATCCATCAAACCTCTGAGGAGAAATTGCCTGGACACCAAATGATGTCAGACAGATGGATTGAATGACAGTGCAACTAAAATGCCCCCCTGTAATGATTGGGCTGTCATCTGCATGAAGGATTTGGTAAAAAGAAATATACAATTATAGTAGAGGACCTTGAGTATTTGCTTCCTGTAATATTTTGTGAGCATTCCATGAAGAAGTTGCAGAGAAGTTGTAAGTGTAACAGCCAGTCAATCATGACAGCTTTGTCTGGTTATCTTACTTGACAAATTGGGTCAAAAACAATTTTGTTAGAGTACCTTTTGAGTACTAGTACTTGTTTCCTGTAATGTTTTGAGAAATACTGTGCAGCAGTAGCCTTGTGGCAACAAGTTCTGGAGGGGATAGTTAATTTATTTTTGAACCCAATATCAATGGATAAAACTTCAACTGAAGATAATTGTGTATAATGATGATAGATGACTATTTTATCATGATCCAGACAATTATTATCAATCAGTGCCCTAGGACCTTGACCTCTAGACCCAATCAATAGGGCATATTCTTGGCTTGTTAGGAACAAATAAATGAAGTTTTTCATGATGATAGGTGAAACACAAATGTACAAACTCCATGATAATCAAGAAACCATGATTTCTTATGATTCCCTTTATTTCCAAAGCGAGCTGCATAGACAGGAGAAAATTTTATCTCCACTTACTGCAGTATTCTTTGAGTGCTTGTAAGATGTAGCTGTTTTGTTGAATGAATGTAACAGCTTTCCTTGTGCCTGTCTGTAGTAATGTGCCTCTGTTAAGGGCTACAAAGTAACATTCGTCTCCTGTTAGGTCCCATATTTCCTTGCACTGTAAAAGAATTTTTTAAAAGATAGTATTATGCTTATAGAATAAATGTCTTAATTTGTGTTTTGTTACAGGTATACAACACACATCAAGTTTATTTATCATACATGTATGCATGTTAGCTCATTTCATGCAATAAATGCACTTGCTGTGTGTTGTATTCCCGTAACAAAACACAAATTATGACATTCTATATAATTATATATGTACCGCAATTGTCAGTTTCATTCCTGTTTTCTGAAATAACTTTTTTCCAGGTAAAAAGGTGATGCTAAAATTTAGGTTAGGGCAGATTCAGTTTGTAGGTTAGAACAGCCGTCGCAGCATGTTTCTATAGAGCTTATGCATTGTGACGTTAAAAAAATGTTTACATGCGAAATGCAACATGTTCCTTTCAATAGTAACTGTTTCAGGGAATAACATTGGTTGTGCATGAATATGTATATGTATCTACAATTAACTACAAATTATTATTTAAACATTAGGAAAGTCAATGGCAAACGGATAGGGCCACGAAAACCCTAATTCGGCCTTGCAAATTTCCTTAAAACTACAGTCAATGAGAAATACTTGATATTGGTCATAAAATTATTTAAATGTTTCCTGCTTTTAATGAAAAGAATAAATCAACCCACCAAGCACCTGAGTAAGTGCTCTGAGTCATAAAATGACATCATTTTGGCATTTTCATTAAAAGATGGCCAAAATTGCTAAAAAAATTGTCTTTTGTGGAAGAATTCGATGTGGCCACATGCATTAACAAAGATAAAATGTTTAGGGCAATGACTTATGATGGTAATCCTCCATATGCAATTTTTTTCATGTTAGTTAATGCATGCGGCCATTGCAAACTTCATAGAAATATGTAGACTCTGCAGCTATTTCTCGGAATACTGCCGATTCTGCAGTTTTCAGAGAGCTAAAACTACAGATAATCGCATTGTTTTTAATACCATGATTCATTATTCAATAGAGAGTTTACAAATTACCAATTCACAAATAAATATTCCATGATGTACAATGTTCAAAAATAGGGACAATATCAGGCTGCGTGGCCCTACCCCTTTAACACTTGATATAAAAGTGCTAGTATTACTTGGGCAATCACATTCAAATATGGTACAAGTTCGGGAAAACAGTATTGCACTAAGTCAAATCTTAATGGGAATTTTCTTATCATAAAACCAGACAAATTATGTTTGTAAAACATATGCCTCTGCTGAACAATTTGACTTTCATGACATTAAGACAACAACAAGTGAAAGGAAAAAATGAAATTGACCTATTGACCCTAAAATCTGCAATCAGCTTTTTTCAAAATTTGAGGTCTATTTCTCTAAATACTTTTTAAATAGATGTGGATAGGTGAAAGAGTTCTTTAGTTATCCTCTCGAAACAATGATTTAATTTGTATTTTCCTAACAGTGACCTTGACCTTTGACCTATTGACCCAAAATCAAAATACTTCCTCCCCTGATGATAGGTAAACATACATTGTTTGTATATCCAAATTTTGTTTGGATAGGTGAAAGAGTTAACATCTGGAAACCATGATTTTAAGTGTAATTTTCCTAAAGTGACCCTGACCTTTGAGTTATCATCTGGAGACTGACAGTGTAACAGAATGTCCAAATGACAGACAAAGACAATAACATGGCTGGGGCCTAGAAAAACTGAATAGAAGTCTATATATGGTGGTCATATGAATCTCTTCTAAATAATCTGCAAATACCTTGTAGAATACTGTACATCAAACTTTGTATAATAATGAAATTCCATTGAACAAAAGTTCATGATTGAGTCTAGGACCTAAAGATACAGTGATTGTTGAAGTGAAGTGGAAAATGTTATTTATCACATACATTATTGTGGACAAAGGGCTGATAGTGGCCGATTTGGTGGAGACTATTGCGAACTTGCTTCCTGTAAAGTTTTATGAAATTCTGTGCATAAGTTATAGAGAAGTTAATATTGCCTCAGCCAATCAGAACCTTTTGCAGCCACATTTGTTGACCGATCAGCTAAAAAAACACAAACTTGGTAGAGGACCTTGAAAATTTCTGTAAGGTTTTGTGAAATTCTGTGAATCAGTTACAGAGGAGAAGTCGAAAATATGTCAGCCCTCAATGGCCATATTTATTGACCAATTGGCTTAAAAATACAAACTTGATAGAGGACCTTGAGAACTTGATTCCTGTAAGATTTCCTGAATTTCTGTGCATCAGTTGCAGAGGAATTGGCAAAAATGTATCAGCCAATCGAAGCCCTTTGTAGCAATATTTGATGACTGGGCGGCTCAAAAAACACAAACTTGGTAGAAAACCTTAAGTACTTGCTTTCTGCATGGTTTCATGGAATTCTGTGCAGTGGTATTAGAGGAGATGTCAAAAACAAGTCAGCCAGCCCTACGTGGCCATGTTAATAGACAGGTCAGCTAGAAAAACACAAACTTGGTTGAGGAACATGATTATTTGCTTCCTGTAAGATTTCCTGAAATTATGAGCTGTAGTTGCAGAAGAGAAGTTGAAAATGCATAAGGAATACGCAAGATCGTAAATGCAGTGCATGCAGCGTGTCTGTTCTGATTTTTCCTTTAGTCACCTACCTAAACCATTGTTCAAACTTATGCACCTTTTCTGCCCAAGTAAATTGATGACGTCATAACAATAGAGAACACTCAAAGAGTGCGCGAGAACATTCATATAGTCTTGGTTAGAAGTATTTGTGATCTTCCGTATTGAGAGGACTTGATGGCAATATTTGTAGATTTATCAGATGGAAAAACACAAACTTGATGCTCTGAGGACCTTCAGTATTTGCTTCCTGTAAGGTTGTGTGAAATCAGTGCAGAGCTTTTAAAAATAGCTAATCAGAGCCCTTGATGTTTGTAGACTGATCTGCTAGAACACAACCTTGGTATCAGACCTTAAGTATTAATTTTGTTTTCTATAAGGTTTCCTGAAATTCTGTATAGTGGTTGTGGAGAAGTTGATAATGCATCAGCCAATCAGAGCCCGTTGCTGCCATATTTGTAAATCGATTGGCACGAAAAACACAAACTTGGTAGAAGACCTTGAGTACTTACTTCCTGTAAGGTTTCATGAAATTCTGTGAAGCGGTTCGAAAGGAGAAGTAGAAAATGCATCAGCAAATCAGAGCCCTTGGCCAAAAAACACAAACTTGGTAGAGGACCTTGAGTACTTGCTCCCTGTTAAAGTTCCATAAAATTCTGTGCAGCGGTTGCAGAGAATATGTGGAAAATGTAAAAAGTTAACTACGAACAGCACACTGTGACAACAGCTCACTTGAGCTTTGCTCGGGTGAGCTAAAAATGTGTCAGCCAATAAAAGCCCTTGGTTGCCATGTTTATGGACATATCAGCTTGAAATACACAACCTTAGTAGAGGACCTTGAGTTCTTGCTTCCTGTAAGGTTTCATAAGATTCTGTACAGTGGCTGCAGAGGTGATGTAAAAAATGTGTCATCCAATCAATGTCCTCGGCGGACATGTTTCTTAACGGATTGGGTAAAAAACTCAAAACTTGGAAGAGGACCTTGGTTACATGCTTCCTATAATGTTTTGTAAAGTTTTGTTCACAGTTTTTAGGAGATGTCGAAAATGTTAAAGTTTACAACAGAAGACAGAAAATGTGTTATGACAATAGCTAACTTCAGCTTTATCTTTGCTCAGGTGAAGCTAAAAAGTTGACAATAAGTGTTGATCTTTAATTCTACATTAGCATGATTAGGGAATTACACAACTTATGGTACTTACCAGATCTGAAACTTTTTGTATTATTTCTTTTTGAACTGACTTTTTGTGAATTGATACCATCTTTTCTGCCATTTTCATTTTTCTGTAAAAAAATTAATATAATACTGATAAATATGTTGATGAATAGCTGTGATATGAGTTCTCATAAAATAATGCAGCACCTATACTGGAAAATTAATGAGAATTACCATTACCAAAGAAACCCTTTCGTATCATAGATGCATTTTTTTTTTGTAAATTGTGCCAAACTGTGATAAAATCATTAAGATTAGTCATATAGCATTTGAATTGAGCCTGAAGTCTAATGTTTGAACAAGCAATGAGAGATAAGAGCTCCCCCTCCCCGATCTTCTTGAATTTGCCAAAAATGCTGATTTTACACATTTTTCCCCAAGATGTTTTTCATAATAATATGCTGGATTCTTGCCTTGAAATTTTTCGATCAAAATTCAAGGTCATGGGACTTTAAAAATTGTTTCTAGGTCAACTTTATAGATATTTTTCCACTTAAGTCTTATGCACTGATCATCATGAAACTGATCAGAATTGTTCCCAAAGAATGCTCCCAATATTGATCAATAAGTCAAGGTCATAAGTCTATTTTTCTGAATAAAATGTTAAATAAAATGTTTTTGACATGCGCAGACTTGAAATCCACGTAAGTGTGCAGATGTTGCCTCTAATCTGCCTTAAAATAGAGTAGTGAGATGCCAAAAGTGTATCGCGATATATTGCAATATTTCATTTGCTGTATTGCGATATTTCATTTCTTTACATTTTTATTATTTTAGTGTAAAACAAGGTTCCTCTTTGTATGATTGTACATACTATTTGTAATTTTTGATTGAATTTTACATTGCCAATGGCTTTTGCTTGATAGAAACACACGTAACTAAGTAATTGAAAATTAAACGTCTCCAAATTCATTAGCATATGATTATTTGATTGCTTTTTTCATTATCCATTTCGATTATGAGCAATGTGGACCATGGATCTCCAGTTTTCTTTTCATTGAAATTAAAGAGATTCAATGATTTAATGGTATAATCTACAAGGACGTTTCGGTACATGGTACAAAGACGTTTCGGTATATGATTTAGGTCGTTTCGGTACATGTTTTTGTTTTTGTACAGTACCTAACTATTGACTGATTAGAGAGGATATTATCAATATGTTGTGTACTACCATAGTAACCCCCCCCCCCCAAAAAAAAAATAAAATAAAAAATCATGTCCCGAAAACATAGAGTGGAAAAGCATGATTGTTTAACTTGAATTCCAAGATATTGTTGTGGGATTACGATCCTCCGATAGACCAGAGTGTTAAATGACTGGGCTATCGGGTTGACCCTTTAGCTTACTCGGTAACGCTTTGGCATTCCACGCCAACGATCCCGGTTCAATACCGGCTCGGAGCACTTTACTGGCGACGAGGTGAACAATGGCAGTGTGCTAAGTCACACATAGCGGGGACACCACCGCCTCCTTCCAAAAGGAGATAAGAGTGAAAAAATACGGGGTACACCACCGTCCTCCTCAAAGAAAGGAGGGAAGAGTGTTGTGGGATTACGATCCTCCGATAGACCAGAGTGTTAAATGACTGGGCTATCGGGTTGACCCTTTAGCTCACTCGGTAACGCTTTGGCATTCCACGCCAACGATCCCGGTTCAATACCGGCTCGGAGCACTTTAATATTATACAGCTTATGTTTTTATCATCAATTTATCCTTGAAATCCGATCCATCAAAGAATGCTTCATAAACACAATATTATTTCATAAGAAGAGCAATTTATAAAATTATGAAACATATACAGTCATTCCAGAAAAATCGCGACACTTAGTGATTTTACCTGTCGCTAGGTCCTAATTTGTGATGTTCATAACCTACTGCTGCAACTGAGTGCTCATTTGAGAAGAACAACCTTTTTCTCTCACATACACGTCAAATACTGACCGAGTATTACATATTTAAGGAGTAGGCTATCCTAAAGTAGTTGAAATTAACCAAGAAATTGATGTCGCTGAGCTCTTTCACTATTTTTCTTAAAATTTTAAGAATAGTGAGGGTACTTAAAAACAAAATCTGATATCACGTTTTATAGCAATTAATATCTATTTTATCACATAAGTATGGATTTTTAAAAATTTCAACAAAATGCAAGGTCATGGCTCAAAATCTCGCTGTCGCTGAAATATGCCTAACCTCCATAACAAGGTTGTCATTGTCTATCAGATTTTTATTTCCATTATTTTGGAATACTCAAGAGGCCTTACCAACAAGTGATTATGATATCAATTTGATTTTTGAACAAAAAAATCCTTTGCAACTTACCAATTTTCAGTTTTCAGAAAGGGAAGTTCTTCGATTGGAGTGTCACATATAAGAACCTAACCTACATAACGGATTTTTCTTTGCAAATAGCCACATAAACCTTTTTAAAGATCATATTGCTCAACACACGTAATAATATCAATCAGCTGGTGTATGCATTTAAATCTTTGTAATGCTCCTCTTTCCAAAATATCTTATTAACTATGAAAACATAACCTCCATAACTAAACAACCTACGTAACGGTAATGTTCATTAAGCTTTATTATAGATCTGGCGATCACATTTCCATCCGGGTTTTAAGCAGTGTGTAACTAGAAGACATATTTAAGCTCATCTCAATATATAAATCGAAGATTTGGGGGGATGTACAACTAAAGATGCGTTAATGTGTAACGTCCGTAACGATCACGTTCAAGTTCCACAGTTTGCCTTTTTTATTTCTTTTTGGCGTGTTTTTCGGAAGAGGGCCTATCAAGCGTTGAATAATGTTGAGGAAAAAATGTTACTTGTATTCCTATCTCTTCGCTATCTAATTTTTAAATGAATTGAACAGTATAGCCTCCGTAACACTGTTTTGAAAATACCAAATATCATTTTCTGGATGTCCAACTAATTGAGAGGATATACGCAATACAAGTTCCGTATTATTTAACTATAGTAATTGAATTTCTCATTACGATATATCTCTTTTAATCAACACATATACTTTTTATTGTATGATATTATCATAGAGACGTGAGAAGTGGATTTCCAAGGACAGCTAAGCTCAAATATAGGAAAAATAACATAAAATAATTCCAAAAACATTATAAACTGTGTTGATGCAGCAATGTCAGATAAGAAAACGTATATCTGTCAAAGGAAATGATTATTTAGATAAATTAGAAAGGTGTCAAAACATATATTGTACTTTGTAATAACCTACGTAACATAAGACTAACGGTTTATAAGATCAATGAAGGCCCCTTTACTATGATCAAACTTACGGGGAAATTTTGGATATTCATAGTGAAAACGCAGAACTGTGAATCTGCGTAACTGAATAACTGAATTAGCTCCTGCTTGTCATGAAAAAATTCTTTAGAAGAAATACGACTTGAATAAACAATGAAAATCCGCTATCAATACATGTTCTTTTAACTGAACATTGAATTATTTCTTACAATTCCTAAAAAGCACTGTGCGTTTTGTTCGGTTATAGGTTGAGGTTCAGAGGCATACAGGTTTCAAACTTCTGTAAAATATAACTTCAAAGTAGACATGAGTTTTACTGTCAATCACCTCCGTAACACTGAATCTGACCCCACTACCTTCAGAAGCCCATAACTCGAATAAGAAAAATATTCTGTGTGTAAAAATAGAAATTCATCTTAATAAATAGTTATATAATACAGTCCAGTATATATTATGCCTCATGTTTAATGTTTATTTTTGCCCAATTTCAAAATTTAAGTGTCGCACTTTTTCTGGAATCACTGATTATGTCAATTTCTAATGTTGCAAAGAAAATTATTAAAACAAAAAAAAAACAAACACAAACTTATTATCACCCCATGTCATAAAAAAAATCATGCACCGAAACGTCTTTTTGTTGTACCGAAACGTCTTTTACATTGCATAGGTGCAATTAACCATAACTCTGCACCCCCCCCCCCCCCCCCTTATCATGTTTATATTTTATTTCATATTTGTTTCCATACAGTCTGTATCCTCGACGATTAAAGAATATATGAAGACATGAAAAAGTATAAATATACATTACGCTTATAACGTTATGGCACTTCGAAGAACTTACTCGAAGCTCATCTTATTTGGGCGCTAAGCTGGACAGAAAATGAAAGTAAATCCGGATAACGAATTATCCGTTGTGGGTTTTATCCGAATCTAAACTAGACCTGTAGACAAGTTGGTATTTAAAATCTACTTGAAATTCCCTAAAATCTCACTAATGAATTTAGAAATTGAACTTTCAGAATAATTTTACTGTATGTTTGCTAAATACTAACAGCTAAAGAGTTATCTCTACGGTATCATAAATAATCGAAAAGAAGCAAAATATTTCAAGGGCAAAGTTCTACTTTCGTTTTGATAAACCGAGAATGGTGCCCTAAGACAAATTCCGCTGGATCATTGTTTAGTTTGTTAGGCAATATTTCTGTAAAGCTACAGTTACTGGTGAACCAAATGTCCTAGACTGAATAATCCAGTCACTTGACTGTCAACCTCTTCTACAAGTAAGCACGACTCGTCATACCCAAATGTAGATTAAACGATACACAACAGTGTTTTGGGTCAACTTGCTGGACTAGCTACAAGAGACTCGTGAATCACTATATTTTTGTGACAGAGTGAAGTCAGACAAATCCGTTGCTCAACCATATTGGGATTCAGTCTCTTGAACCGGTAGCGGCAGCCAAACTACTTAGACTATGCGTACCAATGCTCGAACGGGCGAATGCTCGAACGCTTTTTTAATTAAAGATAATTATAAAGTATAAAGCATGTGATTTCCAGTATATTTTTTCACATATGTCTAGTACCGAGTCTGGTGCAACCTGAGTGTTAAGGTGCCTTACTTCCGGTTTACAAAATATAGACTACAGACGAAAATTAGGTCAATATATTTTTTTTTAAATCCGGATGACCCTTGTAACAGGTACCGATATTTAATGAAGGAAACATTCTAAAACTCATTTTTACAGATATGTATGGAGAAAATATTCCAATTTTTCAAAATCGGATTTAATTTTCACAAACTCCTCAATATTGACCCCTTACGGCTTCATATTGAAGATATGGAATAGTCCATTTTTTGACTCTTGTGCCAATTCATACATATAATTTTATTTCATAAATAATAGATATTCCTATGATATGACATAAATCTTTTTGGAAAAAATTGTTCAAATCTGTCAGAAAAATCAAATAAATATAGATAATTATAAATTTGCAAATTATCTTACAGAGAAACACGGATAGTTTAAAATTTACCTATCCGCGAGAAATGCAATTTTTCCTTATACATCCAATTTTTTAAATGTTTTATTTAATGGCATGTTGTGGAGTTTCATTCAATAATTTCAACATATTCTAAACAACAATTGTATGTATTTAGAAGTTCCATTACAAAAAAATGCATAACATTTAAAATGATCGACAATGTATCAGTCTCTTTTAACCGTTCGAGCATTCGCCATTCTGCCGTAAAATAGGAACGGCCTAGAGGTAGGTCAATTAGCACCCTCTATCGTTGACATGTGATATAATGTGACTTATTTTGCATACAGGAATAAACGTCAAGGGTGAGTCATCATTGACATGTGCACTGGTTATGTGTACATTTGACTTTCATCAAGTTACGGACAAAGATGATACGAAAACGTTCGAGCATTGTTACGTACAGTCTAACTAGTGTCTGGATTATTCAGTCTACAATTGCCCCTGACTGCTTAAACTAAAATTTTCTTTTGATTCCAATTATTGCTTTCAATTTCTTATAATCGATTGCTGCTGAAAAGATAGACTTGATATATTTTTTTCCCTCTTTTTCAATGTCACATTTTACATGTAGAAATTTCTTCATGAATCAGAGTAAACTTAACTTACAATAAATTTGATTTATAGGAGTTTGACATTAATATGAGTATTACATATTAATATTAATTTTAATCAGTACATCACACCGAGACGTTTCAAAATGCCCTTTCTCATTTCATTCTATTATGAATTTGAGGAGGGACAGTTTGTTACATTGCAGTGCAATTTACTCATTCAAAATATTCAACTCCTGTGATATATTAATCTTGGAAAATCTTCCACCAAAAATAGAATGTGAGGACTTTAAAATCCGTTAAAAGTTACAACCTAGGCTTTAATGTCCATGCAAATTTCTTATCGTCTGACTGTGAGGATTATATATATAAGCATTTGAAAAAGTGTGTTATAATATATTGAATCACAAATCTCACTGAACCATGCACTAGAAATTCAGCTTTATCATGTTTGTAAGTTTAAAATTCAGCGAAACATGAAGCCTTTGTTTGACTCTGATAGAGGTATAAGTAGGAAAAGCAAATAAAACGGATTACGTCCTCATTGAAAATTTTTGGTAGTTCAGTGTCAATATTTTTCACTCACAATTATAAATTCTACTAGTGTTTCATGAGTATTTCCACTTAATTTCAATCCCTGGAATCAAACTCCCTGGTCGAGCTCCCTTCTGAAAGGAATTGGTTTTTAGGTATAAACCAATTGCTGGTAGAACTTTGTCCCTGGAATTAGAACAAGAAAAAATCTCTATTAAGGTGCTTTGGAGAGAGAGAGGTACATGTATGAGTATGACTTATATGATGTATTGGGGGGAGAGAGAGAGAGAGAGAGAGAGAGAGAGAGAGAGAGAGAGAGATGATGATCCTTGTTTGTTGTAAAATGATGTCTAGAAGGCCCTATGTAAGAAAAGTAATATTGCTTATTAGGTTACCTTCTCTAAAGAAAGTAATTATTATTATTACTACATTGTGTATAATTAATAAACTTATTGTATTATGGCCTTGAGTGATACTAATACATGTACTATAAATTGATCTGTATCAGCTGATCAGATTAATCCAATACATAATGTAATCTTATTTGAGCTCTCCTAAGGCATCTTTTTTTTATTATCATCCCCCTTTTTCAGCTAAACAAGGATGGATAGCAGCTGTCAAGATAGCACTGTACATGTAAGCAGGGAATTTTTGGAATATTCAAGGAAAAAGAATCTGGATTGGCTTAGGATACTGTGGTTACGTTCAGAGGATGATCTCATAGACTACATTATGAAGAACAGAGCTGTCTTAATAACCAATTATCCAGACATAAAATTTTGTAAGTACATGTATAGAATATTGAAGACTTGAGTAAACAGGACTTTATTTTTCAATTAGTTTACATGGTAATTTCAGAATTTCTATAAGGAATGATGATAATATTATCATGATTATGTGCTCATGCAAGAAGTATTTTCATTTATTAGGCCATTAGGAATAAATTATTTGTTTCTCCAGTTGCTCTGACCAGGTCAGGCAAAACATTGACACATCAAAATATTTTTGCAGGCGATTATTAGGGATAACTGTAGCTGGAATCTGTCCTTAGGGCATATTTTAGAATGAACCTGACATTATCTTTTACAAACTGTACATTATCACTGTTTCAAATACATTGTGCTTTATAGCTAGTGACTTACAGATCTTTGACCTTTTCTGTTGTAGTCTGTGTCTCTTTGACCTTTTCTGTTGTAGTGTGTGTTTGTCTGATGGAGAAGCCATGTGTGTGTTGTAATGAGTTGGAGCAGATGGACGTTAGAGGATCAAACTCACAGATGCTGGATAGGATACTGAAAAACATGTATGTTCGAGGATGTCCACATGTGGTCGAACTACTGAAAGATGAAAACAAGAAAGTTGACAACTCATATTTGAGCACTTTTCTATCTCATGATGAAGAAAGTCTGGATGAGAGTGAAGTGTTGGTCCGATCCCGTCTTCAGAGATATTTAACTGACTTGTATGAGCCAAGATCTTTTTATGCAAAATCAAGATGGCATAATCCTGCAGAGAGGCGTATGTTAGCGAATTGCGGAACGTCTCTGCAACATATGGCCATAGGTTTGAGGAAGTTTTTAGCTGTGAAAACTTTGATTAATCTTTCATTTCGATCAAGTGATAATTATGACGAGCCTCTCTGTAAACCATATAATGTCTACCTGAGTGCAGAGGCAAAGACAACCTTTCTCTGGATATCTGTCTATCACATGGCTCTTAAATTCCATTTCGAGGAAATTTTTACGTTGCGATTAAAACGAGACTATTGTAAGGAGACTTTTTGTGGGAGTGAAGGTTCTAAGCTATGGAGGGGAATTGTGACTAATTATGCCGTAGAAAAAGATAATATTGACATTTTGCAGAAATTGTTGGCCATATCTAAAATCCAAACTTCTAAAATGCCATGGGTGACACCAAACCTAATGTCATATGCATTGGCATATGCATTTCACAAGTTGAATAAAAGAATAATTCAGTACCTTGTAAAGGAGGGTGCCGTTTTTATGGAATTGAAGAATGAATACCTACCAGATGATATGGTTCAGCTAACAGATGATGATGTAATTTCCTATGATATTATGTCACATTGTTCCTGCACTGATCTAGCTGTACAAAGTGTCGCAGAGAAAGGTGATATTGAGCTATTCAACTTGATGATAAACTGCAAAGGATTTGAAAAATTCATAACAAATGCCTTGGAATATTGTGTGATCCATAGTAAGTATTTTAATAACTATTATTGCAATGTCAAATTGGAAAGGTTTGAAAATCAAAATGGGAAAGTGTAAAAAGCAATATGTTTGGTTGGAAAAAAATTGAAACGTATATATATGTACATTGTAAAATGCAGTGAATTTAGTCAATATATTTTCTATAGCTTGAAAAGATTTTAAACTTTCATAGTAATTGTTAGGATATTTCACCTTATATCTTGCATGCATACAGTACTACATACATGGATACTAATGAAATGAATTTCTTGACAAACACGGTCAGATTTCAGTTTCAAAACTTGCTGAAGTCTTTTTTTTTCAGATCAAACGTTCAAAGTAAAGCTGTTAATGGAGAAGTTTAAACGGCATTGGCTCATTCTGCAGAGGAAAAAAGAGAAAAGCACATTTTTTCAACGTATATTTAGGAATGTTGTGTTTAATAAGAACGAGAAAATGTTAGAAATCTTAATAAAGTATCACATGAAAGAAAATTATAACAAAGATGACCTTGTGAATGTGTATACTGCCAAAGACTGGGCTCGTATTTCCAGATTTAAGTTAGGTTATGATCTTCTACATAGACACAACTTTCCTTCAGTCACCAAAGGTGTCACAAAAGCCGATCCACTGTTGGAGATTATGCTTTACAAGAAAAAGCTGACAGTCGACATTTCTCCTCAGGTGGGACAGCTTGCTAAATGTGGCCTGAATGTGAACGGCCAGGATAAAGAAGGCAGAACACCGCTATTCGCAGCAATTAAAAATAAAGATTTTAAGAGCATGCATGTGCTTTTAATGCACAATTCCGATCCATTTCAAGGAAAGTGTGCTTTCTCTTCGTTTATGTCAGAGATGCTTTTGAAAGAGGTGTTCTATTGTAATGTGAGTACTATGGATCACCTTGTTGAAATGTTAAGTTCCATATTGTCATACTTTGTTACCAGTGATACGCGCGATGCATTTGTTACTTTTGTCTTGAATTCCGTAAATGCTTTGAGTAACACTGACAGAGAGCGCCTAAGGAACACCCTACCTAACAGTGCTTATGTGAAATACAGATCACAGTTTGAGGAATTCTTGGCCAATGTACCAAGTTTATTTGTTCTCAGTAGAAATGCAATTCGCAGACACTGTCCGGGAAAACATATACATCAGCTTGTAGAAAACATACATTTGCCATCAACTTTTGTACCTATTTTACTTCTTAAACCAGAATTTGATACTATTGGTGGGTATGAATCTCCCTGGAAAACTGAGTATAAGAATTAAAATGTCCAAATCATGTCAAATATAAATGTTCTTTGTCTTTTATATCACTGTTATATAATTTTGGATGTCATGATATAGTGTTGTTAGTTTTTTTCTGAACTATATAATATTCAGATTCCCTGACCTGAATATCATCATACTTGGTAGAAATGTTCCTTTGTTTATGGTAGCTTGTGTTATGACTTTGAACAAAGCAATACTGGTACATCATAATTTGTCAACATTGGAAAACAGAAGTCAAGGTTTGTATTGAAATTCTTGACAAGATAAATGCATCCAAGGTATTTGCTTGCTACATTTCAGGATATTATTCATTGTTTTGTGAAAAAGCAAAACCTTTCAAGCTGAAAATGTAGGTCAAGGTCAATAGTTTGACTAAGAGTGCATAAACAACATAACATGCACCTCTGTCATGAGTATTATCCAGTATTTTGATGAAAATGAAGGTATAAATGTAGCATATGCACCTGTAGACTTTCTTCATGAGAGCTAAATGTATTTCTTCTCATATTTTCTTAGTCCTATGGATTTTAAATACAGGTATGTGAAGATTGAAAACAACAGTATCACTGATGGTACACCAGGTACACTTTCAAGTCATGGCATTTTCTTTTAACACCAGCCCTTCACACTGTGACCTTGATTATGTCATGACACCTCCTTTGCTCAAAAGCAGGAAGTTTTCTGAATATTCAGAAACCTGACAGCTATGGTAGAACAAGGTTTTGCCACTCTTGTTCACTATAACTGACCCATGAACTTGGATCAAGGTCATGACACATCCTTGTGGACATCAATTCTAAGAAATATTTTTTTTTTTAAATCCATGAAAGGCCTGACAAGTTGTAAAACTAGGCTTGTACACAATTACTGTAACAAATATTAACCTATGGCATTTGTTCAAGTTAAGGTCATGACATATCTTTAGGTCAATGTAACAATTGAAATTGGGTCAAGGCCTTAGCACTTTTTGGGTTCTTTGTAATTCTGTGAAATATTCAAATGCATGCATGCTGCAATGGAAATTTTAAATACCTGTATAACCATTCATGTTACTTGGAACTTGACCTTGATATATTACCTTGCTTCAAGGTCTTTGGTCAATAATGTGAAATGTGGCCCAGTCAAGGTCACCAGTCATATGCATTATTACATCAAGCTTTCATGTTAGTTCAAGGTCATCACACTGTAGGGTCTTGGACCACAATTCTGAAACGTTCAAATCTGTGCATGTACTAAAATCTCATAGAACACAAAATATTTCACCAGTCAAGTACACTGATCTTGATGTACAAAATATGATCTTGGTTCGATGTTTAGGCAACTATTTGGATCATTTCATACAAGCAGTGTTCACTGTGACGCCATCCTTAGATCGATCTTCGGCATTTGTGTTCTTGACAAAATTATACAAACATAGGTAATCACAGATTACGAAGCTCACCTCATGGCAGCAAAATTCAATTCAAACATATTTCTAAATACATGTATATTGGCTTTTAAAGGCAAAATCATTCAAGCAGAAAAAGTAGGTCAATTTCATTTTATGAAAGTTTGATCAAAGATACATCCAATATGCAAGTTTGGTACATGAAGCACTTATACTTTGCTCAATATTGGCTTTTAAAGGCAAAATTACTCAAGCGGAAAAAGTAGGTCAAGGTCATTTTATGAAAGAATGATCAATGATACATCCAATAAGCAAGTTTGGTACATGTAGAACTTAAACTTTGCTCAATAATGGCTTTTAAAGGCAAAATCACTCGAGCGGAAAAAGTAGGTCAAGGTCATTTTATGAAAGTTTGATCAAAGATACATCCAATATGCAAGTTTGGTACATGTAGCACTTATACTTTGCTCAATATTGGCTTTTAAAAGCAAAATCACTCAAGTGGAAAAAGTAGGTCAGATGCTGCATCCAATGCATGGATCCATCTCGTCATCCAAAGATGAATCACTTGTGCAAGTTTGGCTACTGTAGCATTACAACTTGGTCAGATACTGAGCTACCCCAAACTTCTTAACCAAGTCACTCAAGCGGAAAATGTAGGTCAGATGCTGCATCTGATGCATGGGTTCACCTCAGCATCCAAAGATAAATCACTTGTGCAAGTTTGGTTACTGTAGCATCAGTACTTTGCCAAATACTGAGCTACCCCAAACTTCTGAGCCTGACGCGGACGAGGACACGGACACGGACGCGCGGGGGTATAGCATAAGCTCACTCAACTTTGTCGAGGTGAGCTAAAAACATTAGTATCCATGCCTGCAGTGTTAAGTTTTGACCTTGACAAATAAGGCAGTGCACTGGCAACTGAACCTTTGAACAATGACCTTCATGAAAATAATGTTTGTTTTGATGGAATATCCAAATACATGCAAACTTATTGATACATGTTTTTACCCGAGTCATATACTTCATGTCCTTGTCCTGATCTTTAGCCTCGATTTATGATCGTTACATATACTTTGATCATAATTCTGTTATCCAACAGTAATCAAATCCATGCAAGCACTGAAAAGTACATATGATCTGGACAAGATTTTGCCATTCACTTATAATACACTGTGACTTTGATGTATAATTACGTCCTTAGTTCGTCCTTTCAACACATCAGGTCCTGGGGAATAAATGTACAATTCATGTCACAGTGAATTAAAGTAGATCCCTTCAAAATGTCTTGATGTAAAATCAAGCAACATAACATAATACGCCAAGAGCGCACACTTTCAGTTCTGCGTATATAACCTCACAAAGATTAACTTGCTGATGCCGGTAAGTAAAAAATGTTTAACTGCCAAGGTCATAAATGAAAGTTGAAAGAAACTCTATATAATCTCAAATATGAAAACAGCCTTATGTTATTTTTTCCCTAACTTTTGTAAGTAAACTGATGGACAGACAGATGCCAGACATATTATTTCCTTTATGTCCCTTTACTTTACAGGTGACATAACATACACGTCATTTTATAGATTCAAACTCTTGTTTATTATCATTATTCATACTCAACTAGCACACTGAATACAAAATGCTTATTTTGAAAATCAAATGGTCTTCATTTTTCCAAAATAAAGTTACAGATGGTCAGATAAGGTTGTATATATATGTTTTTCATAGTGAAGCAGAATTTAATTAGATGTGTTTATGCTAATTTAAAGCAAAAACAAAAACTTTAACAGGTTGTTGTTCAGACAATGAAGCAAAAATACCAATTAACTATCATAAAAAACATGTACATGAACTACTGCAAAATGACTAGTAATTGTATTGTGACTAACATCACATCATGAACGTAACCAGTATGAATTACTCATTTCATATTATCAAAAATTTTATGTAAAGTTCCTTTAATTTAATCTAATAAATATTTATGTGAGTGTACAGGCAAATGGCAAGCTCTCTTGAATTATGAACATACATGTAAGTAAAATGCACTATTTAAGTATACATGTAAATGCAATGATAATAAGTTTTACAATCATACTATGCAGAGTCTAGTATAGTACTGCCTACAATTTGTTGTTTTTTAGAAAATCAATTTTGCTGCTGTGATTGCATGCTACAAGTATTTGGTTTTTGTAACAAAAATAAAACCACATAACTTTTGATTGGTAAGTGACAGGGCTCTCATACTTAACATGTATATTCTGTGAAACAAGATGAGACTAAAGATTTGACCTTGTGACCTTGGCCTATGTTTGACCTACTTTTCCTAATATTCATGATTTGCCATAACTCTTGATGGAATTGATATTTATTTCATATTTACATACGATTATACCTTATGTCAGGACCTTACTCTGTACCAATACCAACCTTGTGACCTTCACCTGCTTATTAGACCTTCTTTTCTTTAAAAAAAGTCTAAAGACCTGCCATAACTAATGAGCAGTTGATATCTCTTATACATAATTTGTATGTTGGTTATAGTAAAATTAATTGCTTTCTTAATGAAAATTTAGAAGATTAGATTTGTAAGAGTTCAAAATTCTTATTACATGCAGTTACCATAGGCTAATATTGACAAAAAGGGACCTATTACACACAATGTAAAAGTCAAACCAAACCCAGCAGACAAAGAACACCTGACACTCTGATAATAAGTAACATTATACTTCTTTGTTCAAAATTGATACCGGTATTGTACACATTACCAATAAAATATCAACATTCCATTCATTATAGGAACCTTTTCGTACAGAGTTCATAGTCATACTCTGTTTTATATTTCTTGACCAAAATGCATGCACCAAAAATAAGCAATTGTAAATATCAAACAAAGAAATATGCTTTTCAATAAATTACAATGTGAAATACCACTTCTTTAATCTAATTATCAATATTGTAAATGTCATTTCCTCTCAATTATGTACCATAATTAAAACAATGTCATATCAGTAATAATAATATTGCACCATTCAAAATTATACAAACTATCACATAGTACTTTATGTACAATACATGCATAAATACAGAAGACAGTGCAAACATTGCAGAACATCTAGATTATAAATACTCTTCCTACATACATGTAAGTATCTATCCATAAGTACCCTATTACGGTTGATTTCTTAAATCCTGAGCACTTTATATATACTGTGAGGATGTACTACTGTGTATTTATTTCATGCATCAAACATAGTGTAATCAAAGATTACGAAGCTCACCTCGCGGCAGCAAAGTTCAATTTAAACATATCTCTAAGTACATGTATATTAAGAAAATCACTCAAGTGGAAAAAAGTAGGTCAAGGTCATTTTAAGAAAGTTTGATCAAAGATACATCCAATATGCAAGTTTGGTTCATGTAGCACTTATTCTTTGCTCAATATTGGCCTTCAAAGGCAAATCACTCAAGTAGAAAAAGTAGGTCAAGGTCATTTTATGAAAATTTGATTAAAGATACATCCAATATGCAAGTTTGGTACATGTAGCACTTATACTTTGCTCAATATTGGCCTTATAAGGCAAAATCACTCAAGCAGAAAAAGTAGGTCAAGGTCATCTTATGAAAGTTTGATCAAAGATACATCTAATATGCAAGTTTGGTACATGTAGCACTTTAACTTTGCTCAATATTAGCCTTTAAAGGCAAAATCACTCAAGCGGAAAAAGTAGGTCAAGGTCATTTTATGAAAGTTTGATCAAAGATACATCCAATATGCAAGTTTGGTACATGTAGCACTTATACTTTGCTCAATATTGGCCTTTAAAGGCAAAATCACTCAAGCGGAAAAAGTAGGTCAAGGTCATTTTATGAAAGTTTGATCAAAGATACATCCAATATGCAAGTTTGGTACATGTAGCACTTATACATTGCTCAATATTAGCCTTTTAAAGCAAAATCACTCAAGTGGAAAAAGTAGGTCAAGGTCATTTTATGAAAGTTTGATCAAAGATACATCCAATATGCAAGTTTGGTACATGTAGCACTTATACTTTGCTCAATATTGGCCTTATAAGGCAAAATCACTCAAGCGAAAAAAGTAGGTCAGATGCTGCATCCGATGCATGGGTTCACCTCAGCATCCCAAGATGAATCACTTGTGCAAGTTTGGTTACTGTAGCATCAGTACTTTGTCAGATACTGAATTACCCCAGAAACTTTAACCAGATATGACAAAGTCATTCAACTGGAAAATGTAGGTCAGATGCTGCATCCGATGCATGGGTTCACCTCAGTATCCCAAGATGAATCACTTGTGCAAGTTTGGTTACTGTAGCATCAGTACTTTGTCAGATACTGAGTTACCCCAAAAACTTTAGCCAGACATTGACAAAGTCATTCAACCGGAAAATGTAGGTCAGATGCTGCATCTGATGCATGGGTTCACCTCAGTATCCCAAGATGAATCACTGGTGCAAGTTTGGTTACTGTAGCATCAGTACTTTGTCAGATACTGAGTTACCCCAAAAACTTTAACCAGACATTGACAAAGTCATTCAACCGGAAAATGTAGGTCAGATGCTGCATCTGATGCATGGGTTCACCTCAGCATCCCAAGATGAATCACTGGTGCAAGTTTGGTTACTGTAGCATCAGTACTTTGTCAGATACTGAGTTACCCCAAAAACTTTAACCGGACGCGGACGCGGACGCGGACGGGGACGCGGACGCGGACGCCGGGGTTATAACATAAGCTCATCTCAACTTCGTCGAGGTGAGCTAAAAATTGCTGTAAGAGTTAAGCTCTGAATAAACGCAGATTTCATTTGTTGAATTACTGGTATGTAGAGCATTAAATAAAATTATAATTGTGTACACATCAGTAAAAGATGTTTTGTAAAAATTTACTCGTGTATTTTGAAAAATTCAAAACACCTCGAACATCAATAGTATTAATAGTGACTTTTGTTAAAAAAGGTATGAATATGTATATTGTGAGAAGACATCTGTATCATAAACATAGGGTAATCAAAGAATACACAACTCGCCGTAGCATGTTTTAGTCAAAAAATCAAATAACTTCTAAAATACAGAAAGCATTGTCATGAAGAGACTATGCACCTAATATTAGTCTTATCCCTTAGAGAGATAAAGATACAGCCAAAGTAATTAAAAAGTAGGTTAACGGTTAAGGTCAAGGTCACTTAGTGAATGGTCATTGTCCAAATGAAAGGTCTTGGCAATAACTGTTGAAGTATGTGCATGAAATATAAAAATCCTTTCCTTTATGGTTAAAGAGATGAAGACCAAAAAAAGGTCGATGTGCATGGTCACAAATGTCCGTCCAATCACATAGTACCTACATGTAAAATATCAAAGCCCTACTCCCTATAGTTCAAGAAATATAGTTAAGATTGAAGTTTTTGAAAAGTAGGTCAAAGTCCAAGGTCAAAGTCACTTGGTCAAAAGACATTGGTCTTAAATGAAAGGTCCCATCACAAGGAATCGAATCTACATGTGAAATATCAAAGCCCTATTCCACATAATTCAAGAGATATAGCCCAGGTTAATGATTTTGAAAAGTAGGTCTCAGGCTAAGGTCAAGGTCGCTAGGTCAAAGGTCATAATCTCAAATGAAAGGTCTGGTCACAAGGTATCTACATGTGAAATATCAAAGCCCTAACCCTTATAGTTCAAGAGATATAGCCCAGGTTAAAGTTTTTGAAAAGTAGGTCAAAGTCCAAGATCAAGGTCACTAGCTTGAAGGTCATGGTCTCAAATGAATGGTCTTGTCACAAGGTATCTCTATGTGAAATATCAAAGCCCTACCCTTATAATTAATGTAGCCCAGGTTAAAGTTTTGTCTACGGACGACGACAACCACGCCGAGGGTATGGTATTAGCTCTCTGGACTTTATCGTCCCGACGAGCTAAAAAGTGAGATTTACTGGAGAAAAGTGCTCAAAGTCTGAAAAGTCAGTAAATACAAAATACATGCTTAACAAAACAAGCTCTGTGACATACTGACATAACGTAGAGGTCCTACAATTAATTGACTATTGTCACAACATTCTATATGCTGTAGAAAATCCTAAGTAATTCTTATTCACAATGTATCTCAACATAATCAATCCAGTGCTGAGCATAACAAAAATAACAACACAACTGAAATGAAAACAAAATGAAAACATGGCAGATCAAATGTGTAAAATGAAAACATGGCAGATCAAATGTGAAAACTTGCAGGCATTTACCCTGACAACAAAGTGTTTAATACTAATATTTTACCATCAATCATTTCTATGGGAAACAATCACGTTTTGGCATGAAATGATCTATTTAACATTTTGGCTAATCTAGATGAATCTGGTTAACTAATCTTATATCTACATGTATTGAATCATATTAGATGTAATTCTAAATTTCCAACATAATTCTATCATACACACATACATATGGTATCTATTGATTTTTTTTAACTTAATACTACATGTAATTAAGCGCACAACCTATTTTCCTTTTCTCAATAATGTGATACCTCCTTACATGAAGAACAAAACTTAGTAAAAGATGTATTCATAAATGCGTGATTGTGTTTAAATGAAGAATCTTTAAATCAAATAAGATCATAATATGCATCAAATTTTTCTGAAGTAATGCAAAACATTTTTATTTTGATTATTTTTTTTTAAATGCACACTTGTCTAATTTTGAAGTTAAATGAAATACATTTGTAGAAGCATAATTAAAGTACTGAATTAAGTTTTTGAACAGGCACTAGTATATTAACTTCTAATCATGTTGAAAGAAATTTCATCATAGTTGAATATTTAAAATCTTTTATTAATTTCAGAATTATACAAGTTACGATATAATCTATAGAAAACAAGCTTTTTATCCAATGACTGAACACATTTTTTTCAATCCATAAGTTTTTCTTTTTAAATATATAAATTCAATGAAAATATGATTTTCATAAAAGTATATTTGTGTATTCCATATAACAATTAAGTGCACGTAAATCAAATCTGCATCCATAAGAACCATGTCCATATACGATGAAAGGGAAGAAGTATAATCTAATTGTTTGGCTAGTCCAAAATAGGAGAATGGATGTAAACCAAACTGAAAGACAGGATATATGTTTGATCAGATATCTTAAATCTCAACCTACACTTAGCAACACTCAAAGTTGGAACAATTCGTCACTGGCTTTTTCGAGTCTTTCTAGTGATGTTTGCACTTTCTGGGAAGAGTTCCTGGATTTTATAAGTAAGACTGGCGATGACTGATCACTAATATGTGTGAAGTCCTGTGTGCTTCTCCTTGACGAGTGATTGGAATTATGGGAAGGCGTGGAATCAGGAGTAGGCGATGGGAGAGAGTAAGTCCGTTTGTTTGAACTACGGGAATTTTTTCTTGGTGGTAAAACTAACGGATCACTATCAGCAGAATCGGTAATAAATCTGAAATGAACGAATGAGTAAATATTAATTGTATAACTGTTCAATTTCCACTCACCATTGAAGATACATACATGTATAAGTACAGTGTATATATTATGAATGACATTTATAATACAATGATTATATTTCAAGAGCTAGAATTCAGATGATAAAAGAGTTACAGTAGTGAATAAACATCAGAATGATTGAAATATTAATGACAATGCAGTTCTAATGTACATATCTAAATACTGAGTGCAAGAATTTTAAATAGATATAAATCAGTGTGAATACTATAATACAGAAGTATACAAATAAAGGAAATGTAAAATTTGACATTAATTCTCATTTATATTTATCTTGCCCGTGACCATACCATAGTTGTACATAACATAGTGCGGTAGGGATGATCTAATCATATCTAATTCAATGGTAGGCAAAATACTTCCTCCTTTAATGTTTCATACTTTATGTATCATTAAGATGTACTTGTGAAACACAAATGCTCAATAATCAACTTTAATTTGTTAAAGATGATTTAATATAAGTAGGTCAAAGTTCAAGGTCACAAGGTCAAACTTTTTAAAATTGCTAAGGTTAAAGTTTTTCAATATTGAGTCACCTGGTAAAAAATTAAAATAGTATCAATAGAGAGGACTTGATGAATAACAAAGACCCAAAAAAGCTCTTCAATACCCAGTATCATTCAAGGGTTATAACAAAGGTTAACGTTTCTGCAAACAGACCAGGCCAAAAAACTATATATTCATGAAATCTTTTATCATAGGACATTATAAAAGTTGAATTAAATGCGTAATAATAAAAAAAAAATTAATTTGCATAATATATAAGAAAAGTTCTTGAAACTCCGATATATAGTTCAGCTTATGCATGCAAAATGGTATTAGAGGCAATCTGTATAACCCATGGACCAATAATTAACATATAAAGTACATTGAAATCTTTGGGAAAGGCTGATTTTTAAAATAATTGAGTGCAGAAACTGACATTGGCAGAAAAAATCAGGATATAGTATGAAGATATCATATATGAGTTTATATGAGTTGCATATTGAATGCCTACATGTTGGTCAACAGAGATGTCATTCTATTAAATTATAAGGAAGTGTCAAGAGGTAATCTATACTATTAAATTCTAGTATGTGTGGTGTATCAGGTTGGTGTTTTGAGGAATATAATTGTAAGCAGTTAGAAGGAAGATATTTTACAATAATCAGGCTTACAATTATTAATATCATTCCATATATAATCATGCAACTTCCTGTGTTGCAGTTCAAAGAGCAAATATTAATGCTAAATATACTTAGGTTCATACATTAAATGACAGAACATGCTAATTAATTATAAAATTTGATGTTCCCAAACATTTTAATAATAATTCAGTCCTAGGCTATATAAGGTTTGTAGTTATTTAATCTTATACCTGTTTTCCTTTTGCTTTGTCTTTGTCCTATGAAAAGTATGAATTACCATAAGGAAGAGTTCTATCTATTATACAACTTCTAAGATACATATAATGTTGTGCTACTAATACATGTACTTATACTATAGAGATTAAAGGCCGGCTGGGGACTATATAAGGGGACAGTAAATTTTTCGTAATTTCTTCAATAATCACTGACCACTATAGGGTTAACATCTCTAATTGTAATCTGATTGGTCTGTTTCAGCCCTCTCAGTTTTTAATACATAGCTTTTAACAGCTGATGATATTTGGGTATCTCAGATTACCTGTCAGTACATTTATGTCTTTTAAGTCATACACAGCTTGTAACTCAAGGAAATTCAGTTGAATAGGTACTGTTATCTTCAGCACCATGCAGCCTTTAAGTAAAACTAGAAAATGATTATAAAATATCTGCAAGCCTTGACCAGTTTGTATCCATAGAAGAAGTGTGACCTTTACCTTTGACCAAATGACACCAAAATCCCCCTTTGCTGATATGCATCCATAATTATGTACTCAAAATAGATGAACAGATTCTTTAGTTAATTAATGTCTTGTCCATAGAGAAGCTGAACAAAGCTATACCTCATGCAGGCCATTATGTGTACATAGAAGGGTAGGGGATGACTTTAAAGCTTTCATTGTACCAGGTCAGGATATCTTTTCTGCTATAAATGGAAAAGTTTTTAAAAACCTTAGAGGTAAAGGATGACTTTAAAATTAAAGCTTTCACTGTACCAGGTCAGGATATTTTTTCTGTTATAAATGGAAAAGTTTTTAAAAACCTTAAAACCACTAAAAGAGAATCCAAGACACAAAGATTGAATTTCCTTGCTCTGACCATACCCATCTTCTATACATTAAGATGTTTGTTATAATATTAAAACAAGGTGAAGATTGTTCATACTGGAAAAAAAACAAGATGGAGAGACAAAAGGATTCTTACGGTAAGAGTTATGCCTTACATTGTTCATGTTGCTCTGGTTACATCTGTGTGTAAGTCTTTTTTAAAGTGCAGGTATACAGACACAAAGCAGAGAGAAGGATAATAATTAGATAGATCTACATTTAAAGCTGTCCTGTCACATGAGGAGCACAGGTAAGGTCTAAGCTGCTTCCATCTACTTCTAGTTAATATGTACTTACTTGATGCTAAAAGCATATGTGTAATATACATGTGATGATACCTTGAAAGTGAGATGAGATGATTATAGGGAAGTGTGAGAATGTTAACACTCGGAGTCTGGGTTGATGGGTAAGGCATATTTAGATTTCAGATCGTAACTCTCTGTAGTGCCATTCCATACGGGTGTGCTAGGACTGAAAACAAAAACCATGAGGAAGGGTCAATCTATAGAGAGGTTCTGATACAATATGTAATGTATAAGATTTCCTTTGTCGCTCCATCTTGTTGTTGTTAATATTGTGTTTAGCATACCTAAAATATTTATTCAGTTACTTTTTCTCTTTCTTACCTTAACAATATCACTTATTATAACTCCTTTATTCTTTTATTTATTCATAGACTGAATCTAGTCTAGGTTATAGATTTGAAGCTTTCATTCAAATTCAAATATTACAAATGTCTCTGAGCAAAGTGTCAAATAACTAGGGGTCAAAATGGGCCTAAATGGCTTAGCTTAGTACAATGGGCATGTACAAATGTACATGTACTCGGTACTGTACTTCGAGTTCAGAATAACTTCTCATAAGCTGATCTGATAGGCCGGGTCCTAGGTAATGACAGTGTTTGTTTAGGAATTCCGATTTCATCTTTTCATATTGTCGAATATACAAATGTATTTCTCCACTAGATTCTGAGGTATGAAAACATTTGGTTGAAGAGTACATATAGAATCTTATTTAAAAGAGCTTTTTTTTAAAGGCCTCAGTGAATTACCATGCTGAGGAGAAGTTAAAAATATTTCAGCCAATCAGAGTCCTAAGTGTTTGAAGAAAAATTTGATATTCAACTACCACTAATCTTTTACAACACATAATGATTAACAAATAATTTTTTTCAATGTCAGATATTGACGGTCTACAGACTATTTACACATTTTTATTACATAGAAATCTGTAGATCTTACAGCAATTTCACAAAAAGAAAAAAAATATCAAAATTAGAGGTTTCACAGGGCTGAGTACTATTGATTTTAACAAGTTTTGCAAAGTACAGATGATGTTGAATGATGAACTTATACCTGATATATCATGTAATGCAGTTTTAAAAATTATGCTATTCATTTCAAAGGAATTCTATCTATCAATTAATTCTAGAGCAACCAATTAAATCATTCTTACAAGTTTAATACAACATTATAGATTATGCTGACAGAGTTGTGCCTGTTACTTTACCTTGCATTTTCCTCCATCTTCTTCACATTGGATTTGATTTCTGCTATAGAGTTGTCAAATTTAGAAAAGAAGTCCATTCCTGATGGTTCTTGTTTCACTACAGATTGTTCACTATCACATTTGTCATTCTCTTTCTGCTTTTCACTGTGTAAACTATTTACAGAATTCTGACTGGATGTCCTTGATCTTTGATCAGAATTACCAGTTTCTGACCTTGACCTAGACTTTTCGATTGTTATCACTTCACAGTCCTCTGGAATTTTACTAATATCTTGATGTGCCACTGGTATAAGTAGGTGTTCCCTTAAGAATAAACTGTCATTTGTCCATAGCTTGTTTTCCCTCTTGATTTGTTCTACCTGTAAAAGAAAATATAGGATAATTCAAATGAAATATTTACAAAGCTCAGCTTGATTGTATATCTTTGAGATAAAAGTTTGTCTAAAAGGCATGTCACTTAGGATTTGAAGTTTAGAATACATAACACCTCTGCCTTATACATTATCATTAAATATATCATTCAAGGAGAAAAATGACCATAAATCATACATATATCCTTGTTGAATGCTGGGCAATATATCTAGATATTCTTATTAGACCAGTAATGTACACACTGTATAATTTTAGTGTCACTTTTCATCCACAGACATCAGACATGTGTACTAGTATTAACAGTATATTGTCAGTTCAAAACGGACTCTGGATTTCCCATCCCTTTGCAGGCGACCAGAAAAGGTTGCCAATTATTCTTTTTTAGCTCACCTCATGAAGTGAGAGGGAGCTTATGCTATCACCCTGTTGTTGGTGTCCATGTCTGTGTAGGTGTCCGCACTAGTATGTTAAGAAGTTTTATTTCTTTACTTTAAGTGCTAGGAAGGCCAAACTTGCACAGATAATGCGTCTTTATGCGTAAATCACAAACCTACATGCAAATGTAGGTCATGACCTCTATTTTTCCCGCTTGAGTGCACATGTTAGGAAGATTTGGGTATCAATAGTCTACTTCCTTTTTCTGTTTTGTTTAGTTGTTTAAACATTTTCGTTTGTCCTCATTAGGACAGATTCTCTAATTAAAAACTGTGTAACCTTTGACTACTCCCTGTTTGCTGCCATAATGAAATGCTGCCATGAGGTGAGCTTTGTAATCTTTGATTTAATTTTACAATATGGCAGTAAGAGAGGCTAGGTAGAGATTGGGGCACATGTTTTCAGGTATGCAGGTGCAGCGTTTGTTTGAAAATACTCCATGATATTCACAGAATTAGGAAACACTAATTATACGCCCGTCATTTGACGGGACGTATTATGGTATGGCGAAGTCCGTCCGTCTGTCCGTCCGCCTATGGAACGCAATAACTTGAATACGCGTCAACGGATTTTTATGAAATTTATACATAGTGATCAGACTGTGGAGAGGAAGCCGCCTTTCGATTTTGCAGGTTCATCCGATTTGTCGTTACAGAGTTATGGGACTTAGATTTTTAAAATACAGTGAAAATATACTAAAATATTTAAAAATTATTTAAAAATCTATTTCTGGTCGAAATGTTTTGAAATTTGGTATACTTCAAGTAGAAAGGATGTTCTTTGACATATGTAACGGGATTTTAATTTTTTTGTCGCATAACCGAGATATTGTGTGTAATGGGAAGGGGGGATGGGTTATATGCAAATACATTTTAAGCTAAGGGCAAAATATAGGCGCATGGAACGCGATAACTTGAATATGCGTCAACGGATTTTCATGATATTCATACATTATGATTGGACTGTGGAGAGGAAGCCGCCTTTCGATTTTCAGGTTTATTCGATATGTCGTTACAGAGTTATGGGACTTAGATTTTTAAAATACAGTGAAAATATACTAAAATATTTAAAAATTATTTAAAAATCTATTTCTGGTCGAAATGTTTTGAAATTTTGTATACTTCATGTAGGAAGGATGTTCTTTGACATATGTAACGGGTTTTTAATTTTTTGGTCGCATAACCGAGATATTGTGTGTAATAGGAAGGGGGGAGGGGTGGGTTATATGCACATACATGTTAAGCTAAGGGCAAAATATAGGCGCATGGAACGCAATAACTTGAATATGCGTCAACGGATTTTCATGATATTCATACATTTTGATTGGACTGTGGAGAGGAAGCCGCCTTTCGATTTTCAGGTTCATTCGATATGTCGTTACAGAGTTATGGGACTTAGACATTTTAAAATACAGTGAAAATATACTAAAATAGTTAAAAACTAGATGGCTACTGTTGCAAGCAACAGACGGATTCCTCCTTTATTAGACCTTCCTTGGAACTGAAGTGTTAAAATCCGAATAAAGAAGATGGAAAAATGAATAGTTGCTTTTGTACCTTATCCACTTCAGCAAATGAGTGTTTAGAGCTTTAGTCTAATTTGGGACTCTCATTTATCTATCAACAAAATAGAACAAAAAGATAATAAATACCTTTCATGTTTACGAAAGCTTTATACTCCATGATCTATCAATTCTAAATCCTTTAATATTACTATCTCAAAATAGAATTGCACAATGATTTTGCAATGAGAGCATTTCTATAAATAGAAAATGACAATAGAATCAAAACACAGCCAAGTAATGCTACTAAGAAAAAAAAAACAGAGACCAAGAGTAAAAGAGTTATGTTTCTTATACTGTGTTATGTTCAAATAAGAAAGACTACTTGCGTGAAGAATAAATAGCGTAGGACAAAAACAGCTAATTCTACAAGAGTAAGTTTGTTATGACCCTGAGAATGATCATTGGACCGTGAATAAAGGTCACGGAAAAAAGATAAGTATTTGAGGTAATTCTTTTCAAGATTGATCTTAATCTGATCAAAGTTCAATATTTTATAAACCAAAGTATGTTGTGACCTTGAAATCGAACAAATGACCTTGGGTCAAGGTCAAGGTAAAAGGGCTTGATGCAAGGAATATTTGTGTTAAGTTTGAACTCTTAAGGTCAAATAGTCTTTGTTCTATGGGCAAAAGTTTGTTATGACCTTGAGAATCAAAATTTGACCTTAGGTCAAGGTCAATATGAAAGAGCGTGGCTTAACGATAATATGTATGAAGTTTGAACTCTGAAGGTCAAATAGTCTTTATTCTATAGGCAAAAGTTTGTTGTGACCTTGCGAATCAACATTTGACCTTGGGTCAAGGTCAAGGTGAAAGAGCTTGACTTAATGATTGTATGTATGAAATTTGAACGCTGAAGGTCAAATAGTCTTTGTTCTATAGGCAAAAGTATGTTGTGACCTTGAGAATCAAAATTTGACCTTGGGTCAAGGTCAAGGTGAAAGAGCTTGGCTAAACGATAGTATGTATGAAGTTTGAACTCTGAAGGTCAAGTAGTCTTTGTTCTATAGGCCAAAATTTGCTGTGACCTTGAGAATACAAATTTGACCTTGAAAGTAGGTCAGCATTTAATGTCTACCTATAAGTAACCTACCATCCAAGTTTCAACTCAAAATCTCAAAAAATGTAGAAATTGGCACTGTGCCAATTTAAAGTTCCATTTTTAACTCGATATAGCGCGAAAACCGTAAATATTTTATCGAGCATGTAAGTGTAAAAAAGTTTGCAAATTTCCCAAAGAACATTTTAAAACAAATTTCGTTCAAATCGTACGGTTAGTTTAGGAGTTACAAGAGTTTAAAGATTTGACCTTTGGTGACCTCTAGCGGGGGCATATGTGAACTTTTGGACAACAAAAAAAATTTCAATTGAGATCTTTGTATGTTCTTTCACATGGTACTATTCATTTTATCACATGATGCGGAACTTGTTTGTAAAGTGACCGGAACAATGAGGAGGTAAGAATAATAATAAGAACTAGATGGCTACTGTTGCAAGCAACAGACGGATTCCTCCTTTATTAGACCTTCCTCGGAACTGAAGTGCTAAAATCCGAATAAAGAAGATGAAAAAAAGAATAGTTGCTTTAGTACCATATTAACTTCAGCAAATGAGTCAAAAGAGCTTATGTCTAATTTGGGACTCTTATTTATTTATCAACAAAATAGAAGAAAAAAATAATAAATACCTTTCATGTTTACGAAAGCTTTAAACTCCATGCACAATCAATATCTAATCCTTTACAATGACTTTCTCAAAAAAGAATTGCACAATGATTTTGCAATGAGATAATTCCTATTAATAGAAAATGACAACAACATGAAACTACTGATATGTAATGCTACTAAGAATAAAAAAGAAAGAAACAGAGAACAAGAATAAAAGAGTTATCTATCTTACTATGTAAAGTTTAATTAAGAAGTACTACTTGTGTGAAGCATAAATAGTTCAGGGCAAAATCCTGTGAATTCTACAAGAGTAAATGTTTGTTATGACCTTGAAAAGTTAATTTGACTTTTAACCAAGGTCATGGATAAAAGATAAGCATTTGAATTTATTCTCATCAAGAGTCCTCTTAATCTAATCAAAGCTCAATATTTTATCAACAAAAGTCTGTTGTGACCTTGAAATCGAACAAATGACCTTGGGTCAAGGTCAAGGTGAAAGGACTTGATGCAAGGAATATTTGTGCCAAGTTTGAACTCTCAAGGTCAAATGGTCTTTGTTCTATAGGCAAAAGTTTGTTGTGACCTTGAGAATCAAAATTTGACCTTGGGCCAAGGTCAAGGTGAAAGGGCTTGGATCAATGATTGTATTTATGAAGTTTGAACTCTCAAGGTCAAATAGTCTTTGTTCTATAGGCAAAAGTTTGTTGTGACCTTGAGAATCATAATGTGACCTTGAAACTAGGTCATCATCAATGACTACCTATAAGTAGCCTACCATCCAAGTTTCAACTCAAAATCTCAAAAACTGTAGAAATTGGCACTGTGCCAATTTAAAGTTCCATTTTCTACTCAGAATAGCGCGAAAACCGTAAATATTTTATCGAGCATGTAAGCGTATAAAAGTTTGCAAATTTCCCAAAGAACATTTTAAAACAAATTTCGTTCAAATCGCATGGTTAGTTTAGGAGTTATAAGTGTTTAAAGATTTGACCTTTGATGACCTCTAGCGGGGGCATACGTGAACTTTTCGACTACAAAATTTTTTTGCCTCTAGATCTTTATATGCTCTTTCACATGATACTTCTTGTTTTATCATAAGAAGTGGCACTTTTTTGTACAGTCACTGGAACGATCTGGGGGTAAGAATAATAATAATAAGAATAATAATAAGAATAAAGAAAAGACAATACAATAACAGAAAGGATTCCGACGGAAAAGTCGGAATCCTTAATAATAACTAGATGGCTACTGTTGCAAGCAACAGACGGATTCCTCCTATATTAGACCTTCCTTGGAACTGAAGTGTTGAAATCCGAATAAAGAAGATGGAAAAATGAATAGTTGCTTTCGTACCTGACTTCAGCAAATGAGTCTTAAGAGCTTTAGTCTAATTTGGGACTCTCATTTATTTATCAACAAAATAGAACAAAAAGATAATAAATACCTTTCATGTTTACGAAAGCTTCATACTCCATGATCTATCAATTCTAAATCCTTTTAAATTGCTATCTCAAAACAGAATTGCACAATGATTTTGCAATGAGAGCATTTCTATAAATAGAAAATGACAATAGAATCAGAATACAGCCAAGTTATGCTACTAAGAAAAAAAATCAGAGACCAAGAGTAAAAGAGTTATGTTTCTTATACTATGTTATGTTCAAATAAGAAAGACTACTTGTGTGAAGAATAAATAGCATAGGACAAAAACTGCTAATTCTACAAGAGTAAGTTTGTTATGACCCTGAGAATGATCATTTCACCGTGAATAAAGGTCACGGAAAAAAGATAAGTATTTTAGGTAATTCTTTTCAAAATTGATCTTACTCTGATCGAAGCTCAATATTTTATCAACCAAAATGTCGTGACCTTGAAATCAAACAAATGACCTTGGGTCAAGGTCAAGGTAAAAGGGCTTGATGCAAGGAATATTTGTATGAAGTTTGAACTCTTATGGTCAAATAGTCTTTGTTCTGTAGGCAAAAGTCTGTTGTGACCTTGAGAATCAAAATTTGACCTTGGGTCAAGGTCAAGGTGAAAGAGCTTGGCTAAACGAAAGTATGTATGAAGCTTGAATGCTGAAGGTAAAATAGTCTTTGTTCTATGGGCAAAAGTATGTTGTGACCTTGAGAATCAAAATTTGACCTTGGGTCAAGGTCAAGGTGAAAGAGCTTGGCTTAACGATAATATGTATGAAGTTTGAACTCTGAAGGTCAAATAGTCTGTATTCTATAGGCAAAACTTTGTTGTGACCTTGCGAATCAAAATTTGACCTTGGGTCAAGGTCAAGGTGAAAGAGCTTGGCTCCACGAAAGTATGTATGAAGCTTGAATGCTGAAGGTCAAATAGTCTTTGTTCTATAGGCAAAAGTATGTTGTGACCTTGAGAATCAAAATTTGACCTTGGGTCAAGGTCAAGGTGAAAGAGCTTGGCTAAACGATAGTATGTATGAAGTTTGAACTCTGAAGGTCAAGTAGTCTCTGTTCTATAGGCCAAAATTTGTTGTGACCTTGACAATAAAAAATTTGACCTTGAAAGCAGGTCAGCATTAAATGTCTACGTATAAGTTACCTGCCATCCAAGTTTCAACTCAAAATCTCAAAAAATGAAGAAATTGGCACTGTGCCAATTTAAAGTTCCATTTTTAACTCTGAATAGCGCGAAAACCGTCAATATTTTATCGAGCATGTAAGCGTATAAAAGTTTGCAAATTTCCCAAAGAACAATATAAAACAAATTTTGTTCAAATCCGACGGTTAGTTAAGGAGTTATAAGAGTTTAAAGATTTGACCTTTGATGACCTCCAGCGGGGGCATGTGTGAACCATTTGACAAGAAAAAAAAATTCATTCAAGATCTTCATTTGCTCTTTCACATGGTACTTTCCGTTTTTTCATATGATGCTGTACTTTTTTGTAAAGTGACCGGAACGGTTTGGGGGTAAGAATAATAATAATAATAAGAACTAGATGGCTACTGTTGCAAGCAACAGACGGATTCCTCCTTTCTTAGACCTTCCTCGGAACTGAAGTGTTAAAATCCAAATAAAGAAGATGGAAAAAAGAACAGTTGCTCAAGTACCTTATTCACTTCAGCAAATGGGTCAAAAGAGCTTATGTCTAATTTGGGACTCTTATTTATTTATCAACAAAATAAAAGAAAAAAAAATTAAGTACCTTTCATCTTTGCGATATGGATATCAAATCCTTTACAATTACTTTCTCAAAACAGAATTGCACAATGATTTTGCAATGAGATAATTTCTATTAATAGAAAATGACAACAACATGAAAGTACAGATATGTAATGCTACTAAGAAAAAAAAAACAAGAAACAGAACAGAGAACAAGAATAAAAGAGTTATCTTTCTTATACTATGTTAAGTTCAAATGAGAAGGACTACTTGTGTGAAGAATAAATAGTATAGGACAAAAAGTGTAAATTCTACAAGAGTAAATGATTGTTAAGACCTTGAGAATAATTGTTTGGCCCTTAACCAATGTCATGGATGAAAGCTAAGTACTGCGATTATTCTCATCATGATTGATCTTAATCTGAGCAAAGCTAAATATCTAATCAACCAAAGTCAGTTGTGACCTTGAAATCAAACAAATGACCGTTGGTCAAGGTCAGGATGAAAGAGTATGATGCAAGGAATATTTGTGTAAAGTTAGAACTCTCAAGGTCAAACAGTCTTTGTTTTATAGACTTAAGTTTGTTGTGACCTTGAAAATCAGAATTTGACCTTGAGTCAAGGTCAAGGTGAAAGAGTTGGGTCCAAGCATAATATGTATAAAGTATGAACTCTGAAGGTCAAATAGTCTTTATTTTGTAGGGAAAAGTTGCTTTGAGCTTGAGAATGAGAATTTGACCTTGGGTCAAGGTTAAAGAGAAAGAGCAAGACTGAACAATTATTTGTATGAAGTTTAAACTCTGAAGGTCAAATAGTCTTTGTTCTGTAGGCAAAAGTTTGTTGTGACCTTGAGAATCAGAATTTGACCTTGGGTCAAGGTCATGGGGGAAAGAGGTTGGCTTAATGATATTATGTATGAAGTTTGAACTCTGCAGGTCTAATAGTCTTTGTTCTATAGGCAAAAGTTTGTTGTGACCTTGAGAATCAAAATTTGACCTTGGGTCAAGGTCAATGTGAAAGAGCTTGGTTTAACGATAGTATGTATGAAGTTTGAACTCTGAAGGTCAAATAGTCTTTGTTCTACAGGTAAAAGTTTGTTGTGACCTTGAGAATGAAAATTTGACCTTGAAAGTAGGTCAACATTAAATGACTACCTATAAGTAACCTAGTATCCAAGTTTCAACTCAAAATCTCAAAAACTGTAGAAATTGGCACTGTGCCAATTTAAAGTTCCATTTTCAACTCGGAATAGCGCGAAAACCGTAAATATTTTATCGAGCATGTAAGCGTATAAAAGTTTACAAATTTCCCAAAGAACATTTTAAAACAAATTTCGTTCAAATCGTACGGTTAGTTTAGGAGTTATAAGAGTTTAAAGATTTGAACTTTGATGACCTTTAGCGGGGGCATTCGTGAACTTTTCGACGACAAAATTTTTTTACCTCAAGATCTTTATATGCTCTTTCACATGATCCTTTTCGTTTTATCATAAGAAGTTGTACTTTTTTGTACAGTGACTGGAACGATCTGGGGGTAAGAATAATAATAATAATAATAAGAACTAGATGGCTACTGTTGCAAGCAACAGACGGATTCCTCCTTTATTTGACCTTCCTTGGAACTGAAGTGTTAAAATCCGAATAAAGAAGATGAAAAAAGAATAGTTGCTTTAGTACTTTATTCATCTCAGCAAATTAGTCAAAAGAGCTTATGTCTAACTTGGGACTCTTATCTATTTATTGACAAAAAAGAAGAAAAAGATGCTAAATACCTTTCATGTTTTCAAAAGATTTAAACTCCATGCTCTATGGATATCAAATCCTTTACAATTACTTTCTCAAAACAGAATTGCACAATGATTTTGCAATGAGATAATTTCTATTAATAGAAAATGACAACAACATGGAAGGACAGATCTGTAATGCTACTAAGAAAAAAAAAGAAAGAGAACAGAGAACAAGAATAAAAGAGTTATCTTTCTAATACTATGTTAAGTTCAAATAAGAAGGACTACTTGTGTGTAGAATAAATAGTACAGGACAAAAAGTGTAAATTCCACAAGAGTAAATGATTGTTAAGACCTTGAGAATGATTATTTGGCCTTTAACCAATGTCATGAATGAAAGCTAAGTACTGTGATCATTCTCATCACGATTGATCTTAATCTGAGCAAAGCTCGATATCTAATCAACCAAATTCAGTTGTGACCTTGAAATCAAACTAATGACCGTTGGTCAAGGTCATGATGAAAGAGTTTGATGCAAGGAATATTTGTGTAAAGTTTGAACTCTCAAGGTCAAACAGTCTTTGTTTTAAAGACTTAAGTTTGTTGTGACCTCGAAAATCAGAATTTGACCTTGGGTCAAGGTCAAGGTGAAAGAACTGGGCCCAAGCATGATATGTATAAAGTATGAACTCTGAAGGTCAAATAGTCTTTGTTTTGTAGGGAAAAGTTGCTGTGACCTTGAGAATGAGAATTTGACCTTGGGTCAAGGTCAAAGTGAAAGAGCATGACTGAACAATTATTTGTATGAAGTTTAAACTCTGAAGGTCATATAGTCTTTGTTCTATAGGCAAAAGTTTGTTGTGACCTTGAGAATCTGAATTTGACCTTGGGTCAAGGTCAAGATGAAAGAGCTTGGTTTAATGATATTATGTATGAAGTTTGAACTTTGAATGTCTAATAGTCTTTGTTCTATAAGGAAAAGTATGTTGTGACCTTGAGAATCAGAATTTGACCTTGAGCCAAGGTCAAGGTGAAAGAGCTTGGTTTAATGATATTATGTATGAAGTTTGAACTCTGCAGGTGTAATAGTCTTTGTTCTATAGGCAAAAGTTTGTTGTGACCTTGAGAATCAAAATTTGACCTTGAGCCAAGGTCAAGGTGAAAGAGCTTGGTTTAATGATATTATGTATGAAGTTTGAACTCTGCAGGTGTAATAGTCTTTGTTCTACAGGTAAAAGTTTGTTGTGACCTTGAGAATGAAAATTTGACCTTGAAAGTAGGTCAACATTAAATGACTACATATAAGTAACCTAGTATCCAAGTTTCAACTCAAAATCTCAAAAATTGTAGAAATTGGCACTGTGCCAATTTAAAGTTCCATTTTCAACTCGTAATAGCGCGAAAACCGTAAATATTTTATCGAGCATGTAAGCGTATAAAAGTTTACAAATTTCCCAAAGAACATTTTAAAACAAATTTCGTTCAAATCGTACGGTTAGTTTAGGAGTTATAAGAGTTTAAAGATTTGACCTTTGATGACCTCTAGCGGGGGCATATGTGAACTTTTCGACGACAAAATTTTTTTACCTCAAGATCTTTATATGCTCTTTCACATGATACTTTTCGTTTTATCATAAGAAGTTGTACTTTTTTGTACAGTGACTGGAACGATCTGGGGGTAAGAATAATAATAATAATAATAATAAGAATAATAATAAGAATAAAGAAAAGACAATACAATAACAGAAAGGATTCCGACGGAATAGTCGGAATCCTTAATAATAATAAGAATAAAGAAAAGACAATACAATAACAGAAAGGATTCCGACGGAATAGTCGGAATCCTTAATAATAATAAGAATAAAGAAAAGACAATACAATAACAGAAAGGATTCCGACGGAAGTCGAAATCCTTAATAAGAAGAAAGAAAAGACAATACAACTAGATGGCTACTGTTGCAAGCAACAGACGGATTCCTCCTTTATTAGACCTTCCTTGGAACTGAAGTGTTAAAATCCGAATAAAGATGGAAAAATGAATAGTTGCTTTTGTACCTTATTCACTTCAGCAAATGAGTCTTAAGAGCTTTAGTCTAATTTGGGACTCTCATTTCTTTATCAACAAAATAGAACAAAAAGATAATAAATACCTTTCATGTTTACGAAAGCTTTATACTCCATGATCTATCAATTCTAAATCCTTTAATATTACTATCTCAAAACAGAATTGCACAATGATTTTGCAATGAGAGCATTTCTATAAATAGAAAATGACAATAGAATCAAAACACAGCCAAGTAATGCTACTAAGAAAAAAAAACAGAGACCAAGAGTAAAAGAGTTATGTTTCTTATACTATGTTATGTTCAAATAAGAAAGACTACTTGCGTGAAGAATAAATAGCGTAGGACAAAAACAGCTAATTCTACAAGAGTAAGTTTGTTATGACCCTGAGAATGATCATTTGACCGTGAATAAAGGTCACGGAAAAAAGATAAGTATTTGAGGTAATTCTTTTCAAGATTGATCTTAATCTGATCAAAGTTCAATATTTTATCAACCAAAGTATGTTGTGACCTTGAAATCGAACAAATGACCTTGGGTCAAGGTCAAGGTATAAGGGCTTGATGCAAGGAATATTTGTGTTAAGTTTGAACTCTGAAGGTCAAATAGTCTTTGTTCTATAGGCAAAAGTTTGTTATGACCTTGAGAATCAAAATTTGACCTTAGGTCAAGGTCAATGTGAAATAGCGTGGCTTAACGATAATATGTTTGAAGTTTGAACTTTGAAGGTGAAATAGTCTTTATTCTATAGGCAAAAGTTTGTTGTGACCTTGCAAATCAACATTTGACCTTGGGTCAAGGTCAAGGTGAAAGAGCTTGGCTTAATGATAATATGTATGAAATTTGAACGCTGAAGGTTAAATAGTCTTTGTTCTATAGGCAAAAGTATGTTGTGACCTTGAGAATCAAAATTTGACCTTGGGTCAAGGTCAAGGTGAAAGAGCTTGGCTAAACGATAGTATGTATGAAGTTTGAACTCTCAAGGTCAAGTAGTCTTTGTCCTATATGCCAAAATTTGTTGTGACCTTGAGAATACAAATTTGACCTTGAAAGTAGGTCAGCATTTAATGTCTACCTATAAGTAACCTACCATCCAAGTTTCAACTCAATATCTCAAAAAATGTAGAAATTGGCACTGTGCCAATTTAAAGTTCCATTTTTAACTCGATATAGCGCGAAAACCTTAAATATTTTATGGAGCATATAAGTGTAAAAAAGTTTGCAAATTTCCCAAAGAACATTTTAAAACAAATTTCGTTCAAATCGTACGGTTAGTTTAGGAGTTACAAAAGTTTAAAGATTTGACCTTTGATGACCTCTAGCGGGGGCATATGTAAACTTTTTGACAACAAAAAAAAAATTCAATTGAGATCTTTGTATGTTCTTTCACATGGTACTATTCATTTTATCACATGATGCAGAACTTGTTTGTAAAGTGACCGGAACGATGAGGAGGTAAGAATAATAATAAGAATAATAACTAGATGGCTACTGTTGCAAGCAACAGACGGATTCCTCCTTTATTAGACCTTCCTTGGAACTGAAGTATTAAAATCCGAATAAAGAAGATGGAAAAATGAATAGTTTCTTTTGTATCTTATTCACTTCAGCAAATGAGTCTTGAGAGCTTAAGTCTAATTTGGGACTCCCATTTATTTATCAACAAAATAGATAAAAAAAAAAGATCATAAATACCTTTCATGTTTACGAAAGCTTTACACTCCATGATCTATCAATTCGAAATCCTTTAAAATTACTATCTCAAAACAGAATTGCACAATGATTTTGCAATGATAGCATTTCTATGAATAGAAAATGACAATAGAATCAAAATACAGCCAAGTAATGCTACTAAGAAAAAAAAAAGAAACCAAGAGTAAAAGAGTTATGTTTCTTATACTATGTTATGTTCAAATACTGTAAATTGGTTTTTATTCGTCAGGTACCAATTTTCGTCATTTTCGTCAGTGCCTCCCTTGACGAAATTACGTACTGACGAATATAAATACTCCAGTCAAAATATAGTGTAGGAAGGAAAATTTGAATCTTAAAGACTTAATACGACAGGTAAATGATAACTCATTGAAAACTGAGTATGCACACAAAGTGGCATATAATATACTTCTAATTACCAAATGATATGTTTTTACAACAAGCTAGGTGGTATACAAGTCTCTAATTCTTTGTTTACCAAATAATTGTTAAACAAACAATGAAAACAAACACATATGGCCTATACCTGAATGTTCAGATGGCATTTGAACAGACGAATTTATATTGAAGGGACTCTTGGGTGACGAATTTACGTACTGACGAAATGGTCATTTTGAACGAATTGACGAAAATTGGTACTGACGAAAATAAAGCAATTTACAGTAAGAAAGACTACTTGTGTGAAGAATAAATAACGTAGGACAAAAACTGCTAATTCTACAAGAGTAGTTCTTTATGACCCTGAGAATGATCATTAGACCGTGAATAAAGGTCACAGAAAAAAAATAAGTATTTGAGGTAATTCTTTTCAAGATTAATCTTAATCTGATCAAAGCTCAATATTTTATCAACCAAAGTACGTTGTGACCTTGAAATCGAACAAATGACCTTGGGTCAAGGTCAAGGTAAAAGGGCTTGATGCAAGAAATATTTGTGTTAAGTTTGAACTCTCAAGGTCAAATAGTCTTTGTTCTTTAGGCAAAAGTTTGTTGTGACCTTCAGAATCAAAATTTGACCTTGGGTCAAGGTCAAGGTGAAAGAGCGTGTCTTAACGATTATATGTATAAAGTTTGAAGTCTGAAGGTCAAATAGTCTTTATTCTAAAGGTAAAACTTTGTTGTGACCTTGAGGATCAAAATTTGACCTTGGGTCAAGGTCAAGGTGAAAGAGCTTGGCTTAACGATATTATGAATGAAGTTTGAACTCTAAAGGTCAAATAGTCTTTGTTCTATAGGCAAAAGTATCTTGTGACCTTGAGAATCAAAATTTGACCTTGGGTCAAGGTCAAGGTGAAAGAGCTTGGCTAAACGATAGTTTGTATGAAGTTTGAACTCTGAAGGTCAAGTAGTCTTTGTTCTATAGGCAAAAGTATGTTGTGACCTTGAGAATCAAAATTTGACCTTGAAAGTAGGTGAGCATTAAATGACTACCTATAAGTAACCTACCATCCAAGTTTCAACTCAAAATCTCAATAAAGCCTGTGTTTGTGAAACACGAATGCCCCCGGTGGCATGTTAGTATGAACACTATTTTCTGTTAAGTACATGTATGTGAGGTCACTGGGTTAAAAGGTCAAAGGTCAAGGTCACGAGGTCAAAAATTTTGGTATCAATGGAAAGGTCTTGTCACAAGGAATACACATGTGAAATATGAAAGCCCTATCACTTCCCATTCAAAAGTTATGCCCAATGTTAAAGTTTTTGAAAAGTAGGTCAAAGGTCAAGGTCACGAGGTCAAAAATTTTGGTATCTATGGAAAGGTCTTGTCACAAGGAATACACATGTGAAATATGAAAGCCCTATCACTTCCCATTCAAAAGTTATGCCCAATGTTAAAGTTTTTGAAAAGTAGGTCAAAGGTCAAGGTCAAGGTCACGAGGTCAAAAATTTTGGTATCAATGGAAAGGTCTTGTCACAAGAAATACACATGTGAAATATGAAAGCCCTATCACTTCCCATTCAAAAGTTATGCCCAATGTTAAAGTTTTTGAAAAGTAGGTCAAAGGTCAAGGTCAAGGTCACGAGGTCAAAAATTTTGGTATCAATGGAAAGGTCTTGTCACAAGGAATACACATGTGAAATATGAAAGCCCTATCACTTCCCTATCAAAAGTTATGCCCAATGTTAAAGTTTTTGAAAAGTAGGTCAAAGGTCAAGGTCAAGGTCACGAGGTCAAAAATTTTGGTATCAATGGAAAGGTCTTGTCACAAAGAATACACATGTGAAATATGAAAGCCCTATCACTTCCCATTCAAAAGTTATGCCCAATGTTAAAGTTTTTGAAAAGTAGGTCAAAGGTCAAGGTCAAGGTCACGAGGTCAAAAATTTTGGTATCAATGGAAAGGTCTTGTCACAAGGAATACACATGTGAAATATGAAAGCCCTATCACTTCCCATTCAAAAGTTATGCCCAATGTTAAAGTTTTTGAAAAGTAGGTCAAAGGTCAAGGTCAAGGTCACGAGGTCAAAAATTTTAGTATCTATTGAAAGGTCTTGTCACAAGGAATACACATGTGAAATATGAAAGCCCTATCACTTCCCATTCAAAAGTTATGCCCAATGTTAAAGTTTTTGAAAAGTAGGTCAAAGGTCAAGGTCAAGGTCACGAGGTCAAAAATTTTGGTATCAATGGAAAGGTCTTGTCACAAGGAATACACATGTGAAATATGAAAGCCCTATCACTTCCCATTCAAAAGTTATGTCCAATGTTAAAGTTTTTCGGACAAACAGACAAACAGACAAACAGATAAACAGACAAACAGACGGACAGGCCAAAAACTATATGCCCCCGAATCTTTGATTCCGGGGGCATAAAAAATGTAGAAATTGGCACTGTGCCAATTTAAAGTTCCATATTCAACTCTGAATAGCGCGAAAACCGTAAATATTTTATCGAGCATGTAAGCGTATAAAAGTTTGCAAATTTCCAAAAGAACAATATAAAACAAATTTCGTTCAAATCCGACGGTTAGTTAAGGAGTTATAAGAGTTAAAAGATTTGACCTTTGATGAACTCCAGCGGGGGCATATGTGAACCATTTGACAAGAAAAAAAATTTCATTCAAGATCTTCATATGCTCTTTCACATGGTACTTTCCGTTTTTTCATATGATGCTGTACTTTTTTGTAAAGTGTCCGGAACGATTTGGGGGTAAGAATAATAATAATAAGAATAATAATAAGAACTAGATGGCTACTGTTGCAAGCAACAGACGGATTCCTCCTTTATTAGGCCTTCCTTGGAACTGAAGTGTTAAAATCCGAATAAAGAAGATGGAAAAATGAATAGTTGCTTTTGTACTTTATTCACTTCAGCAAATGAGTCTTAAGAGCTTTTGTCTAATTTGGGACTCTCATTTATTTATCAACAAAATAGAACAAAAAGATAATAAATACCTTTCATGTTTACGAAAGCTTTATACTCCATGATCTATCAATTCTAAATCCTTTAAAATTACTATTTCAAAACAGAATTGCACAATGATTTTGCAATGAGAGCATTTCTATAAATAGAAAATGACAATAAAATCAAAATACAGCCAAGTAATGCTACTAAGAAAAAAAATAGAGACCAAGAGAAAAAGAGAGTTATGTTTCTTATACTATGTTATGTTCAAATAAGAAAGACTACTTGAGTGAATGAATAGCGTAGGACAAAAACTGCTAATTCTACAAGAGTAAGTTTGTTATGACCCTGAGAATGAGCATTTGACCGTGAATAAAGGTCACGGAAAAAAGATAAGTATTTGAGTTAATTCTTTTCAAGATTGATCTTAATCTGATCAAAGCTCAATATTTAATTAACCAAAGTATGTTGTGACCCTGAAATCGAACAAATGACCTAGGGTCAAGGTCAAGGTAAAAGGGCTCGCTGCAAGGAATATTTGTGTTAAGTTTGAACTCTTAAGGTCAAATAGTCTTTGTTCTATAGGCAAAAATTTGTTGTGACCTTGAGAATCAAAATTTGACCTTGGGTCAAGGTCAAGGTGAAAGGGCGTGGCTTAACGATAATATGTATGAAGTTTGAACTCTGAAGGTCAAATAGTCTTTATTCTATAAGCAAAAATTTGTTGTGACCTTGCGAATCAAAATTTGACCTTGGGTCAAGGTCAAGGTAAAGGAGCTTGGCTTAACGATAGTATGTATGAAGTTTGAACGCTGAAGGTCAAATAGTCTTTGCTCTATAGGCAAAAATTTGTTGTGACCTTGAGAATCAAAATTTGACCTTGAAAGTAGGTCAACATTAAATGACTACCTAAAAGTAACATACCATCCAAGTTTCAACTCAAAAGCTCAGAAACTGTAGAAATTGGCACTGTGCCAATTTAAAGTCCCATTTTCAACTCAAAATAGCGCGAAAACCGTTAATATTTTATCGAGCATGTAAGCGTATAAAAGTTTGCAAATTTCCCAAAGAACAATATAAGGCAAATTTCGTTCAAATCGTGCGGTTAATTTAGGAGTTATAAGAGTTTAAAGATTTGACCTTTGTTGACCTCTAGCGGGGGCATATGTGAACTTTTCGACAACAAAAATTTTTTAAATCAAGATCTTAATATGCTCTTTCATATGGTACTTTCCATTTTATCATACGAGGCGGTTATTTACTTGTAAAGGGTCCGGAAAGGTTGGGGGTAAGAATAATAATAATAAGAATAAAGAAAAGACAATACAATAACAGAAAGGATTCCGACGGAAGTCGGAATCCTTAATAAAGAAAAGACAATACAATAACAGAAAGGATTCCGACGGAAGTCGGAATCCTTAATAAGAAGAAAGAAAAGACAATACAATAACAGAAAGGATTCCGACGGAATAGTCGGAATCCTTAATAACAGAAAGGATTCCGACGGAAGTCGGAATCCTTAATTATTTAAAAATCTATTTCTGTTCAAAATGTTTTGAAATTTTGTATACTTAAGGTAGAAAGGATGCTCTTTGACATATGTAACGGGTTTTTAATTTTTTGGTCGCATAAGCGAGATATTGTGTGTAATAGGAATGGGGGGAGGGGGGTTATATGCACATGCATGTTAAGCTATGGGCAAAATATAGGCGCATGGAACGCAATAACTTGAATATGCGTCAACGGATTTTCATGATATTCATACATTTTAATTGGACTGTGGAGAGGAAGCCGCCTTTTGATTTTCAGGTTAATTCGATATGTCGTTACAGAGTTATGGGACTTAGATATTTTAAAATACAGTGAAAATATACTAAAATAGTTAAAAATTATTTAAAAATCTATTTCTGGTTGAAATGTTTTGAAATTTTGTATACTTCAAGTAGAAAGGATGTTCTTTCACATATATAAGGGGTTCTTGAATTTTTTGTCACATAATCCAGAAATTATGTGTAATGGGGGGGGGGGGGTTATATGCACATGCATGTTAAGCTAAGGGCAAAATATAGGTGCATGGAACGCAATAACTTGAATATGTGTCAACAGATTTTCATCATATTTGTGCATTTTGATCAGACTTTGAAGAGGAAGCCGCCTTTCGATTTTAAGCTAGGTTCATCCAATTTGTCCTTATGGAGTTATGGGACTTAGATATTTTGGTGTTGTGAAAAAAATCCCAACGGGCGTATCTTGCTGCGTGAGCGTAGGCTTTATTTTTGTAATAGAACTTTGATATTTTTTTTCAATGCAAATGGCACATGACAGCATCATACTTGTTTAAAATTAAAAGCCACGTATACTGACCAGTGTGCTACTGGATGCTTTTAAAATTGACCTCGTTTCCATGTGTGTAAGAATAACACTACATACCAAGCTTGTTTTCCTTGTGCTGCATCTAATTACAGGCACTAAATAAATACTAGCGAATATTTGAATACCAATTTTCCATTCAAATATTCACTAAAAACTATTCATTTACGAACATTCGTTTCAGCTCTACATGAATCAAATTTCAATGTCTCTATTCCATTGAGAGCTTCTAGTATGTAAAGACTGTATCTTGGCAATGAAAAGTATACTTGTAGAAAACTTTGACTGGCATAGCATCCTTAGTGAGAATTTTAAAAATTCTACATAGATATACAAAATAATAGGTTATCAACGTCTACAAAGCTCATCTCATGGCAGCATATTATAATTGCAGCATCCTAAGATGAATCACTTGTGCAAGTTTGGTTACTGTAGAATCAGTACTTTGTTAGATACTGAGCTATTCCCCCCCCCCCCCAAAAAAAAAGAAAACCGGAAGCGGATGCAGGGGTATAGCATAAGCTCATCTCAACTTTGTCAAAGTGTGCTAAAAATGTAATCAAGCAAAGTCATAAATTTTTGTCTCCCACTTTTGGGCTTTCATAAAAATGTTTCAAACTTCAAGTTCCAAAACCTTACTTTACCTGGACATTTATCTGTGTTTGAATTCTTGAATGATGGAATATTTTACATGATTTTGAAGAGAAATATGTCTTGATGCTAACTGTGACCTGCTACCTGCAGGAAAACAAGGTTTGTACATGATTTTTTATTGTCAGAACAAAAGGGTTGATTGGGTCTAAAACAGACTAAACCTTGAATTACTGAATGAAGACGTGACACAAGATTCATGTGAGTGTACTGCATAGTAGAAAAAAAAAGCATAGTACTAAGACGCTTGCACGAGTCTCAAACGAGATTAACTGGAGGTTTTGATTGATTTTGACCAGCTAAATTTGAGATCAATAGGTAAAAGTTTAGTTATATAAATTCTTTGTGTCTTTTTTCTGCTCCGTTCACACATAAGGCTTTGCCTTGATTCTTATTAATAGATAATTACTGTCCGTGTAGCTCACTTCAGAAACTGGAAAATTGAAGTTTTCCCTACATTGTCGGCATATTCCGATCAAAATTTATATAGGGGAATAGATCTCAAACTCTCATAACAAACGGTGTGTGACATATGTTTGCAAGACCAATACTATGCTCACAGTGAAAGAAAATAGTTTTAGATGGGGAGATTTCTATATGTTAATTTTAGCGTGACGTTGACATTCTCCATAGACTCAATGTTACACATTGGCTAAAATTAATATAGAAATCTCCATTTCTAAAACTATTTTCTTTCACTGTGAGTGTAGTGTTAGTCATAGGGACATATAACTTACACCATTAGTTAAAAAGTTCAAGATCTATCGCCCTACACAAATTTTCCTGGTAACTGAAAAAATATACTTCTATTTTCCTGAATATATTGGGTGAGATTTCTCTAAATCTAAAAAGTTTTCAGGCATAGTTGCTTTTTAAATATTGCTTCTTGCTTGTGCAATTTTTGCACCCAAATATGATTTAGAGGAAAAAATGTTGTTTTTTTTTAATAAAAAAGTCGGATTGATTAGCCCAATCGAGGTACATTAGCTTGATCGAGGTATGTAAGCTTAATCAGTACCTTTCCCCAACCTGATGCTAGGGCAAACTACTGTCCGCGTGGCTCACTTCAGAAACTGGATAAATATGATTTTGACTACTTTATCATGCAAAAATTTAAATGAAATTGATAACATCCAATATATATATTGCTTAGTTGTAAATTTTGGTGTAAGTTATATGATAGTCAGTGCACGTAATAAAACTTTACAGACAAAAGAAGTTTTAGATGGGCAATTTGCCACGCTAATTTTTTTCCGTGATGTCGTGAAACTCTCCATAGGCTCAATGATAAGCTCGATGCTGTCACGCTGAATTTAACATTGAAAATGCCCCATCTTAAATTTATTTATTTTGCCTTTATAATATGATTACATAAACCTCCGACCATGTAACATATATATCAAAATTTACGACTAAGCGAGATCTATTCAATGATATAGATTTTATTTAATTTTCGCACAACAGAGTTATCAACATGATCAAAATTGTGTTCATCCAGTTTCTGAAGTGAACTGCGTGGACATTAGATGCACAATTTTGTTACGATGATTCATGATATGAATTATCCATTAAAAAAATCTACAGAATTGTCTCATGACCGACGTTCCAGGCTGTTCCAATATCATGAATATGGTGGACATGGTCATGATGTCCCTTTCAGTGCCGGAAATTTTTATTGTAATTGGAAATTTTGGTATGGACGAAACAAGAAATTGTGAAAATTTGATAAAATACGTAAAATTAGAATTATTTCAACATCAATTACAACTTTATTTTGAATTTTGTAAATTTTGTGAATATCAAAATTTTGCTCTGTCCATTGTTGCCATGGTGAAGTTATTCTGGCACTGTTTTCGTTTCGTTACATTATCAGAATGGAATCGTTCTGGAACGTTTCGCATACTGTAATCAAACGCAGCCCTCGTACACCTGTCATGTCATTGCCATACGGAAATGATTCGAGTAGTGAATAATTACCGTAACAGAATATTTGAGGGCAATTCCCATTAATGTGTCAGTTTTTTGTATAAAGTGTTTTATAAACGTAGAACTTTTGGATACAAGTCGAGTGGTTGTGCCGTATTTCGTTTGTTTTTCGACAAACTGTCCAAGGAGTTGCTTCTCCGTTCCTCCACTCTCCGCCATTTTGAACAGAATCGAAAATAGATATTGTCACGTGATTTCTTAAAAGCAAGACGTTTCGCCAATAAACTATTCTGCACGTAAATAAATAGGTTGCATTGCCCGCTGTAACAAAAAAGTTCTCCTTACCCATAACTCTGAAATGAGGGATTTACTGCATGCATACATTGTTATACTGTCTAAACATATAGAACAAAAAAAGTAACAATAACACAACCACCTCCATCAAATACACCAAAACATGAGACAAGAATTATTTCAAATCTGTAAATTCATATTCATTTCAATTCAATTCAATTCTTTCTTGATGAAATACGATCTACTTGATCTAATACGGAAAAAGTGTGAAGGGGAAAATTTTACGCATATTGTTATTACAGGTGATTTTAATTTGCCCGATATTGATTGGGAATCATGGACATGCAAGGATAGATTTAGTCATACTTTTATTGAGTGTCTCAGAGATGTCTTCATTGATCAAATGGTTAGTGCACCAACTCGGGATAGAGTGAATCAAAAGCCGTCATTGCTGGACCTAGTCCTAACAAACGATAATAACTTGATTACAAAGTTGGATCACCTCAGCCCGCTAGGGAGTAGCGACCATTGCGTGCTGCGTTTCAGTATAAAGTGTTACAAGGACATTAATGTTTACAATGCCTTGAAAAGAGACTACTATAAAGGGAACTATGAGGCCATGAAGGAACAATTAGATGTGCTGGAAAAGGAAAAGTTTTTCATGCGTCATTTAAATTGTGCAATAGAAAAGCATGTTCCGATAAAACGAGTACGAAAAAAAGGTGCTACCCCACTAGGACCAGAAGCTGTAAATAGTATACGTAGGAAACACCGTGCATGGACCACGTATTATGAATCAAGGGATGCTACTCACTACAGGGAATACTGTAAAGCTCGTAACAAAGTGAAAAGTATGATTAAAAAGGATCGTAAAGTAAGAGAACGCAGGATAGCTGAAACATCGAAATCTAACAGCAAAAACTTCTGGTCATATGTAAATTCGAAGCGAAAAACAAAGTCTGGGATCGGAGAATTGCATACTCAGAAAGATGGAAAAACATGTATTGCTAGTACTGATTTGGATAAGGCAGAAGTTCTTGGTGAATTTTTTACTAGTGTTTTTACAATGGAGGACAATCATGATTATCCACCCGTGAAAGAATGTGAAGTGAATAAACCATTTAGTGATACTCATTTCAGCGTTGAGGACGTCAACAAACTGCTAAAAAATCTGAATATTACAAAATCGCCAGGCCCAGATCTAGTTCATCCGAAAATTCTGTATGAGCTAGCAGATGTAATTGACACCCCACTATGTATGATATACAACGAGTCATATGAAATAGGATTAGTTCCGGAAAACTGGAGGATCGGTCAAATTTCAGCTCTCTTTAAGAAAGGTGATAGGAAACTTGCATCAAACTATAGGCCGGTAAGCCTCACTAGCATCATAGGAAAAACTATGGAGAAGTTGATACGTAATAAGATTACCGAGCATATGAACACGAACAATTTGTTTAGTGACCGGCAGTATGGCTTCATAGGGGGGAGATCAACAGCTCTGCAATTATTGACAGTTCTGGATATATGGACAGACGCACTGGATCATCAAGAACAGATAGATGCCATTTATATGGATTTTATGAAGGCTTTCGATAAGGTGCCGCATGGTAGATTAGTACAAAAACTCAAATCTTACGGCATAAGCGACAGAATGTGTATTTGGATAAAAAGCTTTCTTACCAACAGGAAACAAAGAGTGCATATTAACGGGAATTATTCCAAATGGCACAATGTCGCAAGCGGCATTCCGCAGGGCTCGGTGCTCGGGCCGCTACTCTTTGTGTGCTTTATAAATGATCTGCCGGACTCCGTACTATCGTCAGTATATCTATTTGCAGATGACACTAAGTTATTCAGGGCTGTCAGCAATAAAAATGACCAGGATACACTCCAAAATGACGTGGATAACCTTTTTGATTGGAGCACTACATGGCTGCTAAAATTTCACCCAGACAAATGCAAAGTTTTGAAAGTAGAAAATAAGAGATCAAGACCATCATCAACATCTTACCAAATGAATACGTACGATGGGGGGAGGATTACACTTGAATCAGTGGATTGTGAAAAAGATGTAGGAGTTAGTATAGATTCAAATTTATCCTTTATGAAACATATCTCTACACAAGTGAATAAAGCAAATCAAATGGTAGGAATCATCAGGAGATCTTTTACTCATCTAGACTATCGCACGTTTTGCATCTTATTCAAATCATTAGTCCGCCCTCATCTAGAATATGCTAACTGTACATGGTCACCGTACAAGAAAAAGGATATTGACACCATAGAAAATGTACAGCGTCGTGCCACTAAAATGCTTCCAAACATGCAAGACTTATCATATCCCGAGCGATTGAAAAGCTTAAGATGCCTACACTAAGATACCGCAGAATGAGGGGGGATATGATAGAAACCTTCAAAATCTTAGCTGGAATTTATGACAGTAAAGTCACAAGTGGATTATTTGAACGTGTCACATCATCTTATACAAGAGGACACAATCTGAAAATTGCAAAGAAAAGGTCAAATCTGGATGTGCGGAAGAATTTCTTTACTAATCGAGTGGTGGATTTGTGGAATAGCTTGCCGAACTACATCATAAGTGCTAAAAATGTCAAAACATTCGAAAATCGTTTAGATAGATATTGGGAACATCATCCAATGTATTTTGATCATGAAGCTGACTACTGTGCCATCAACATCAAAGCCCATCAACCGGGACAGAAGTCAACAGCAGAAGTAGAGCCGAATACAGAGGAGCCAGCTATGCTCCTGCTTTCGGAACAGACATAGGTAGACATAGGTTAATTGTCAATTTGAGGGTCGCAACAATAAGTGTTAACCCCCCCCCCCTCCCCCCCCCCCCCCTTATTCCAACTAGGTCCAAACCTTAAATTCACAAATCACCAGTAAGCAAGTACATGAATGACGGATCATCTGATTCTGTTCATATTTCATCAGCTTAATTTGAAAATCAAGATTATAGAGCGGAAAATGTTGACAAAAAGTTGGGTAATACGTAATATAGATTTAATGCACATTAGTAAGAGGGATATGAAGATTTATTCAGCCTAGAAAAATCATACTTATAATTTATAATATGATTTTTTCTAGGTTAAATAAATCTTTATATCCCTCAAAGTACAGTGCAATAAATTGTTTATAATACTGAATCAACAAAATCTTTATAATTTGCTCAACAAATCGGCAATTTCCTAATTAGCAATGTGAAACCACCCAGCCGTAGACATTGTTGTTATCGTCTGCGCACTGTACCTCTGCACACTTGACTTTGAATTACAGGAATGATAACTCTGATAGGAAAAGGGGAGTGAACCAGAAAATGAAGGACACAATGTTTATTCTGTGTATTCTCCATGTATTAGCCAAACCGGCACGTGAACTGTCTAAATGAATCAGATTACGCATTTTATAGAATTATTCATATGAGATGTAACAAAACGGTACTTTTTATATGCCACACCAGTAGATCTATCATAACGAGTCTCCTGACCAAGGGGACTATAAAGGGTCCAGTTAGGGTACCCATGTTCATGCTGCGGCAAATGTATCCAGATGTGCATGTGGCACCTTATAAAAGCCGTTGGAAATACAGACCATCCAAGCAGTAATAGACTATACAACCCCTCCTGCATACACCACATACACAAAATGGAGGGTGGGCATGAAATGGGGCAGCACTCAGCCCCTTAAATAATAGAAGGGGCTATATATATGAGGCTCCCCAAAGTTGATTTGATTCTCACAAATTTTCTTGTTTTACCAAATATTTGGAAATCAGTCTAAAGTTAGACAATTATTTTGAGATAAAATGGATTCAGACTCAACGTCGCTTGAAAAATATTAAACTAAATTTATGAATATTTGCTAAATCAAACCTATAATGATGAAGGTAGCACTCATTTCAATGGAAAGTTGACATATGTTACCGGTTTCATTATTCCCGGAAGTAAACGTGTCTTTGAGAAATCCACTTCGACCTTGGTCTATTTCGCGCCATGAATTTCCACATATATCCGCGTATCTTGATGAATGTCGCTATTTGCAATGGCGTAAGGTCCCCTATGCAAAAAAATAGATTTATCGGTTATAATACAATACTGAGGGGACCTTACGCCATTGACTTTCGTGTTGACCATAGTAAAGAGGGAACCTTACGACATTGAATTTAATAAAAAGGGATCCCTACGCTTTTGACTTTTCATAATTGGAGGAGGGGGCGACAGAACTGGGCGAAGAATATCAGAAAGGGATGAGGGCGGGGGGGGGGGGGAGGAAAGGGGCGGAAAAGGGAGAAAAGGGTGGGAGGTGGTAGGAGGAGAGGAGGGGACCTTCCGCCATTGACTTTCTACATGGACCATAATAATGAGGGGAACCTTACGTCATTGACTTTCTATATGGACCATAATAAAGAGGGGACCTTACGCCATTGACTTTCTTTATGGACCATAATAAAGAGGGGACCTTACGCCATTGACTTTCTCTATGTATTATAATACAGAGGGGACCTTACGCCATTGACTTTCTATATGGACCATAATAAAGAGGGGACCTTAAACCATTGACTTACTACATGGACCATAATAAAGAGGGGACCTTACGCCATTGACTTTCTCTATGTGTATTATAATACAGAGGGGACCTTACGCCATTGACTTTCTATATGGACCATAATAAAGAGGGGACCATACGCCATTGACTTTCTCTATGTACATGTATTATAATACAGAGGGGACCTTACGCCATTGACTTTCTATATGGACCATAATAAAGAGGGGACCTTACGCCATTGACTTTCTCTATGTATTATAATACAGAGGGGACCTTACGCCATTGACATTCTATATGGCTTATAATACAGGAGGGGACCTTACGCCATTGACTTTCTGTATGGATTATAATACAGAGGGGACCTTACGCCATTGACTTTCTATATGGATTATAATACAGAGGGGACCTTACACCATTGACTTTCTACATGGACCATAATAAAGAGGGGACCTTACGCCATTGACTTTCTCTATGTATTATAATACAGAGGGGACCTTACGCCATTGACTGTCTATATGGACCATAATAAAGAGGGGACCTTTCGCCATTGACTTTCTCTATGTATTATAATACAGAGGGGACCTTACGCCATTGACTGTCTATATGGACCATAATAAAGAGGGGACCTTACGCCATTGACTTTCTCTATGTATTATAATACAGAGGGGACCTTACGCCATTGACATTCTATATGGATTATAATACAGAGGGGACCTTACGCCATTGACTTTCTACATGGACCATAATAAAGAGGGGACCTTACGCCATTGACTTTCTCTATGTATTATAATCAGTATATGTATTATAATCAGTATTATATGTATTATATGTATTATAATCAGTATTATATGTATTATAATCAGTATTATATGTATTATAATCAGTATATGTCCCCTCTGTATATAATTGTCCATATAGAAAGACAATGGCGTAAAGTCCCCTCTGTTTATAATTGTCCATATAGAAAGTCAATGGCGTAAGGTCCCCTCTGTATTATAATCCATAAAGAAAGTCTATGGCGTAAGGTCCCCTCTTTATTATGGTCCATATAGAAAGTCAATGACGTAAGGTTCCCCTCTGTATTATGATACATAGAGTAAGTAAATGGCGTAAGGTCCCCGCTATATTATGGTCCATATAGAAAGTCAATGGCGTAAGGTCCCCTCATTATTATGGTTGATGTAGAAAGTAAATGGCGTAAGGTCACCTCCTCTCTTCCTACCACCTCCCACCCTTTTCTCCCTTCTCCGCCCCTTTCCTTCCCCTCCCTCATCCCTTTCTGATATCATTCGCCCAGTTCTGTCGCCCCCTCCTCCAATTATGAAAAGTCAAAAGCGTAAGGATCCCTTTTTATTAAATTCAATGTCGTAAGGTTCCCTCTTTACTATGGTTAACACGAAAGTCAATGGCGTAAGGTCTCCTCAGAATTGTATTATAACCGATAAATCTATTTTTTTGCACAGGGGACCTTACGCCATTGTATTTAGCAAAATCGGTATCTTGATTCTATTTTCGAACCAACCGACTGCGATACACTTCTTACTGATATTTTTCCATACTCGTATGAAGCTGAGCTTGTTCAGGTTTTGCTCTCTCGCGGAAAGAAACCTATCAATGCTCTAAACTTTTTGGTGGCCTTTTTTATGAACAGCGAGCTTCGTGTAGGGCGGTTTACATGAAACGTATGTTGCGCAGTACATGAAATAAAAAATCTTCAAGTAATTGATACAAATACAAAACAAAAACAAAACAAAACAAAGATTCACTCGGTTACGAATCTCAAGAGACAGTCCCTTCGAATTTACTTTTTTGAGCGCTGCCAATAATTGGTGGGCCATTTCTTCAAACAGGAAGATTACTAAGGACATTTCTTCAAAGTCCAAGGACTTCGATCTGGCCCACCATTAAGCCTTGACCCTGCAATACTTTTAAATGAGGGTGATAAAATCATGTCTGATCAAAAGGTAGTTTGCAACACTTTTAACAGCTCTTTTTTTTTTTTTTTTTTACCAATGTTGCAAAAGACATAGGATTCATGAAAACAAGCAACAAACAGAGGATACTTTTCTATTTTCTCATGTTGATGAGGAATATGTTCATAAATCCATTTCAAATTTTCAGACCAAGAAAGCCATGGGGGGCCCGGGTGGATGGCTTTTCCATCCTATCTGTAAACACATAGATTTCACTTTCGACGATCATATCTTTCTAGTAACCTCAAACTTGCTCAAGTTATACCTATCTTCAAGAAGAAGAACCATCTCGATAAACGAAAGGACCCTGTCCACAACATCAAAGCCATAAGAGAGAGCTATTCATGACCAACTTGCTATATTTTCAAACTGTTTTTAGTCCCTTCTTGACAGTCTTTAGAAGGGGCTTTGGTTGCCAAACATTACCCTTTTACGCTTTGTGTGGAATATTGGAAGCTGGCTTTAGACAAGCATAAATATAGAATCTCAAATGAATTTTCATTTCATACGATGTATTATGAAACGAGTTGTGTGTTTTATATCCCCGAGCCTTGGCGAGGGGATATAAAACGCACAAAGATTTTCATAATACATCTTATGAAATGAAAATTCATTTGAGATTCTTTTTATCACATGATTCTGCCAAAAAATGTTTATTTCCAACGTGAAATAAACGATTCTGAGAACTAGAGGCGAATCACGCCATGACCTATAGAAGTCGTCTGCTACGCTATGAGAAGTAGTTCCCCATCGTAGATGTTCTGTGCGTAAAGAGAAAAATATTTCAACTTTCTTTAGTACTTTAATGCAATAATTATTTCATCAACAACAATTTCAATCATTGATATTGAATTTGCGTCTTAATTTAACAATTGACCGATATTTGAAAGGTCACACTTGTCACAGTGTAGGTGATGAGGCTCAAAACGTGACCAATCGCATTCGAGCAAAGCGATATGTAACGTGTTATCATAACATTTTATTATGAAATGGCTTTATGAAACTGCATAACGGGTGTATCATGTGATAAAATATTGTATTGCTGCCATTCTTATGGACCTGTCCAAGGCGTCCGACTGCCTGCCCCATAGCCTCCTGCTTGCAAAATTGGAAGCTGGTCTATCGGGGAGGGGGGGGGGGCTGCCATGCTCCTTGGCAGTTACATTAGAAATCGCTTAATCGTCGACAGCAAATTAAATCAGGGTCACATAAAAGTGTCTGTGAGGCCCTCTTCCCCTGAAACTGAAATGTTTCAGGCCATTAATTTGCCTATATATATAGGCCAAAAGTCCAACAAAAAATATCTCTTTCTTCAAAATTGCAAATACTGAAATTAACTGCGAAACCAATGTTACTCTGTGTTAATTTGGGCTGCCAAATACAATTAGACGACCATGTATCCGATATTTGTAAAAAGGCATCGAGACAACTATAGTTAGCCGTCTTAAAGAAAGTCAGAACATTTTAAACCAAACATTGCAGAATGATAATTTTTAACTCCTTTAATTTCTATCAAACTTTAATTACTGTCCCATTGTGTGGCACTTTTGCATCAAAAAAAGTACAGATAAAATGGAACAAATCCAGGAAAGTGGGATCAAGATTTGTAACAGATGACTATACATCTCCTATTCATGAAACATTGGTACAATCTAATTCCAAACTGTTACTTGTTAACATAATACACATTATTGCATGTTTGCAATGTTTTATCATTCGATGACAATTGATTATCACCTAAATACTTCAATATTTGACAAATGTTACAACTTAAATTTAGCTATTCTCTGTAAACATTTGCACTTTTATGAAGGACGCATGGCACGGCATGCTTCAGATTTTGATAAATTTGTACATAAGGTTGAGTCTGACCCAAAAGTAAAAATTTGTTAAAAATTTTCTTAATATCACGTCCGGTTGCCATTGAAACGGACTTTGAATATTGAAAAAGTGCATTTTGGGGCGTTTTTGAAGTCATATACATCATACAACAAAGGTACCCTATCAAACGTGTGTTTTTTTTTTTTTTGCATTTTTTTCAAATTTCAATGATAAATTACTTACATTTTGGAGTCTTTTATGCAAATAAAACATAAGCATTCACATTGGGACAAAGTTTCTGTTGGTTGTTATGGCAACATGACCTCAAATCGCAAAAATGAAACAATTTTTTACAATATTTAGAGTCCCTTTTTTTTTTTACTAGATCATTGAATTTTAATTCAAAGTGATGAAAATTAATTAATGTATTCAAGTAGATCTTTCATTACATGAAAGAAAATTGTTTAAAAATATTCCGGAAATAGCCCGTTGCTATGGGAACAATTGTGTAAAAATGCACATAGGCCCACTTTGAGTCCTTGGATACGGGCATCAACAGTTAAGTAATCTGATTTTTTTAAAATCTAAAATAAAGTTTAGACTTTGCTTTATCGTATATGTAAAAAGGCTGTGTAAGCCTGTTTCGTTTTTTGTGGAAAAGGCTTCGAAAAACAACAAAAAATGATTATTTTTATAATGTATGGCCAAATTACTATTATAGCAATCATTAATTGTTTGAAACTTTTTTTATTGTATTTTGATAGAGGCTTACCTTGATCTTTATTGATATTGAATTTGAACTTCCTGGGATTAATAACTACTGTTTAATAAAAATAATTATAAATGGTTGCCATGGTAACATATGTTCCCCTTAACTTTTTCACGGTTTTTGAACGAGCTCTTTGTGTTGAATATTTTCCAACAATTTTCATCTGTTCATCATGACGCAAAATGTTTTTAAATGACTCTGAAGTTGCAAAATAAGTAATATTATAGACCATAATTACCGTTGCCAAGGTAGTTTATGTACATAGCAACAAGTGGGTTTATCTTGAATTTGCTCATTTTATAAAACAAATCCTATTTCTTTATCATATACCCATCAAGAGAGAAGGAAAATTGGAAAATACAAACAGCGTTTTGAAATCAATATATCAATATTAGCTAATTATGTTGTCATGGTAATCAGCCTTTTTTACAATATCAGACACTACTAGTGAGCTTATTTAAAATTTTATGTCCTAATCTTTAGGATGCATAAAAAAATCTTCCATTAATATCGTATATAGACCAAATTATAGAGCTTCAAATTAGCTCAATTTTGCCAATTTCTCAACTTTAAAGGCCGTTGCCATGGTAACCAGATAACCTAGAAATAAAAATTTTGTCAAATTTTTCTTATTTCAGTGGTCCCTACTTATGTGTGACATTTCATGAAAATCGGAGACCATGTGTGCCGAAATTGTTTAAATGGTACGTTAGATCTACAGAGAACTGCTATAAAATACTATACACGTTCCCCTTCAATTCATTCGGCCAATGCCTTTAGTGGGTTTTAACGCAAGCTCAAACCACACTGATTTGGGAGCAATAAAGGCGACATACCACCAGACAACTGATTTGCTTTAGGTTAAAATAATCCAAAAACACACACACAATGGCTTTAACCTTCTCTGCACGGCATAAGTGTGGGTGTTGCTGGGAAACATGAGATGCTTACTCTCCCGGGCACCTACGGAAGCCCGTAAGTGACAGGTATGAATTAAAATTTATCTGGCGGCCGCCACATAATTATCTGGCGGTCGCCACTTAATTTATCTGGCGGCCGTCACTTAATTTATCTGGCGGCCGCCACTTAATTATGTGGCGGCCGCCTCTTAATTATGTGGCGACCGCCGAGATGTATTAACTTTATGGTGGACACAACTATAAGGACCAGAATTATCCATGTATAAACTTTATGCATGGTGGCCACAGCTATAAGGAACAGAATTATCCATGTATAAACTTTATGGTGGACACAACTATAAGGACCAGAATTATCCACGGATTAACTTTTATACGAAACAGAATAACCCACGGATAAACTTTATGTTTGCCACAAATATAAGGACCAGAATAACCATTGGATAAACTTTATGGTGGCCATAACTATAAGGAAAAGAATTATCCATGTATAAACTTTATGGTGGACACAACTATAAGGAACAGATTTATCCATTGATAAACTTTATGGTGGCCATAACTATAAGGAAAAGAATTATCCATGTATAAACTTTATGGTGGACACAACTATAGGGAACAGATTTATCCACTGATAAACTTTATGGTGGACACAACTATAAGGAACAGAATTATCCATGTATAAACTTTATGGTGGACACAACTATAAGGAACAGATTTATCCATTGATAAACTTTATGGTGGACACAACTATAAGGAAAAGAATTATCCATGTATAAACTTTATGGTGGACACAACTATAGGGAACAGATTTATCCACTGATAAACTTTATGGTGGACACAACTATAAGGAACAGAATTATCCATGTATAAACTTTATGGTGGACACAACTATAAGGACCACAATTATCCATGAATTAACTTTATGGTGGACACAGCTATAAGGACTAGATTTGTCCATGTATAAACTTTATGGTGGTCACAACTATAAGGACCATAATTATCCATGTATAAACTTTATGGTGGACACAACTGTAAGGACCAGAATTATCCACGGATAAACTTTATGGTGGCCACAACTGTAGGGGCCAGATTTATCCATGTATTAACTTTATGGTGGCCACAACTATAAGGACCAGAATTATCCATGTATTAACTTTATGGTGGCCACAACTATAAGGACAAGATTTGTCCATGTATAAACGTTATGGTGGACACAACTATAAGGAACAGATTTATCCACTGATAAACTTTATGGTGGCCACAACTATAAGCACCAGAATTATCCATAAATGAACTTTATGGTGGCCACAACTACAAGGACCAGAATTATCCATGTATTAAGTTTATGGTGGATACAACTACAAGGACCAGAATTATCCATGTATAAAGTACTATAAGGACAATAAATAAACAATTGATAAACTATACGATGGCCACAACTATAAATATATGCAGACTTTCCATTTTGGGAGTTCGCTTCTTTTCATATGGTGGAAGTTTTGCTTTGCTTGCTTTGGTTCTTGTTTTATCCTGATTTTGTGTGCCTTCGGTTTATGATTTTCTGAATTATCGATTTTGTATTGAGTATCTTCTCTGAATGATGGTCGGACTGCTTGGTTGATTACATGCATGAGCTCGTTACAGCCGGCAGAGCACGGACTGTACGCCCCCATTTTATATCCATTTACATATTCATCTGTGTTGCTTGGGCCCCTGCGTTTTGCTGTCTAAATTGTGTGGTCATCTTACAGTGAGGAAATTATTTTACACTACAATTGCGCGTTCTTCGAGACCGTTGGGAAAGCGGAAAGGTGGGGGAGGGGGGGGGGTATACGCACGGATAACAACACCATTTGTGACTTGCGTGGCAGATGGTTGTCCTACGTCGACACCGATTGTCCATTGGTCTCATTAATTAGTTCATTTGTAGTTTGTGTTTCTATATCGCAAGTCTCCTTTGCGTCTCTTGCTGTGCTTGTTTGCTTTCTGTTTTCACATCAGGTGTTTTGGTGCTATGCTTGTTTACTTTCTGTTTTCACATCAGGTGTTTTGGTGCTTTGTTGTGGGTGCTGCAACCATGCAGGTCCAGTTGGAGATCCTCTCCTTTTTTTTTCCCCTCACTACGTCATGCGCGGATTGTCATTTTCTTTGGGTAAGGGAGAAAGATGGGAAGTCTAGTCTATGAATGCAAGAAAAACATATTCCCAACAATCTGTGAAGTGGAGCATTTTGAACAAGTTCCAGTTGGATTTTGATTTTCAGCAACCAGCGGATTTTGATGGCAGCGAGAAAAATTTGCCGTCATAACTACGAGGTCACTCCAGGTGGTTTGTTAGAGATTTTTTAGACTGTAGCGAACACCTACTAATTAGGTCTTCCGACTTCCGTCGGAAGACCTATTGTTTTCGTAACCGTGGAAAATTGGATCAGCGATTTCTCAAGAACCCTGTAAGCTAGGACAATGAAAGTTCTCCAACGTTACGTTTGGAGTAAAAGCTAGATTGGTCTTTTTTATTTTTGGTCTCTGTTATTTTTTTTTATCATGTTTTTTAGTAGATTCAAATATTTGACGGGAGCGTCGAATTACTCAAAAGGACCGAAAATTTCATGTTTTGCTATTTGTAAGCTTAAATATCTCGTATTTTGCTATCTACAATTTCCATTCTTTTTGAAAGTCGACAGCCATGCAAGATATGAAATGCTAGATGCACACTGTAACGATTTATTACGATGACGTCCTTCACCGTCCTTCATATTTCCAAATTCAGAAGTTCATAGGAGGAAGACACTTTTTTGCTTATAATAGTAAACAAAAATTAAGCTTATGAAGTTTCCTAAAAATTTCAATATTATTATTTTTTATCCATATATCTGTCTTATTTAGTCTTTCTGATTTTTCCTATCTCTTACTGTTGAAAAGATATGAGCATCGAAATTTTGAGTTGGGTATTTCGATACACCTTCACGCCAACAGATCGGGCGCACACTAAAATTGGTAGTCCGAGTCCGACTCGAGAAAAGCAGTGTTGAGATTTTCAAATTCCGATTTCACGGCAATGATGAATATGCATTTCATAAATACATTTCGATATACACAATTTGATTTTAAAACAGTTTATTAATTTAGAAGAGATCAGCTACAAACCAGAATTTACACACAAAAAGTGGTAGTTTGATTCCGATTTCTAACCTACAAACCTGTTTCTAAACTTCAATAACTATATTTTGAACATCAAGTTTAATTTCTAATTCTAGCAAACGTTCGAACATAATTTTCGGTTGTTTTATTTACAAATTGATGAACAATTTCTCCAACATTCTTCCCTCCCCTCGTTTTTCGAAAACAGTTCTGTTTATATTGAACGATGTCGCCATGATGGAAATTCAAAATAAACTTTGAAAAAAGGGAAGGGGGGGGGGGTCCAAATTTGAACCTGCACAGCGAGAACCTCATGGTATTTATATATATATATTGAACGTAACTTGTTATTACCATTTCTCTTCTCAAGAAAATTGGTTCTACAGCTACGAGCTCGCCTTTTTTAAGGGGGAAGGGGGCAGGAAGAATTTGCAAAAAAAAAAAATCCCGGCTCTGAAAAATGCTGAAAAAAATATTCCGGCCCAAAGGGCCGGCAATTTTTTTTCCCGGACCATGCAAAAGTAAGGATACATTGCATATGATATGGAAATTTTTGCTGGCCCTTTGTGCCAGACAATTTAAAGTCAAAAAATTAATTAATATAAATACAAACTGTTCACATAGCTGTATTTACCAGAGACCTAATACGCATAGGCACAAAAATCTAGAAAAGGTTCTATTTAAACATCATACAATCTGTCTGAAATTCGCTAATTGCAAAGAGACATCTGAAGGAACGGTTATTAACTCATACTCTGTAACAGCGGGGAGTTTAACTTACACAGACATTCACAACATTTGACAATTTGTTTAAATCCGGCCCGAAGAACCGGCGAAAATTTTTCTCCGACTCTGGTAATGGCTGAAAAAATGGCCTGCTCAGAAAATTGCTGAAAAAATTTTACCGGCTGGCAATAGAATTCCTGCCCCCCCCCCCCCCCCCCCCCCAAATCAAATGGTTGCTCACCAACAATTATCGGTTTGAAAATTTAATGTTACTGCTATTTGAAAACTTAAATATATAATATAAATACATGTAATGTGACGTCCTTCATATTTCCAAACCAAAAATTGTATAGGAGGAAGACACTCTTGTTGCAACCGCAACAAGAAACCTTTCTAGTTGAATTCACTTTCGTATACGGTCCGTCAATAATACACGTGCACATCAATCAAATTACTACATAGCCACAGAAACGACCAATGACACTTGGCAATTTGGTTGGTGTATACTCCAACCAACCAAATAGCCAACACTTAGTGTCGTTGGTCGTTAAGTTCTGTCATTAAAGACCATTTTAATTGCCAGATGATTTATTCCTATTTCATTCGTTTCACAGAAGATAAAACACACATTAATCTTTTTTTATACTCCAACTGGTTCCATCGATCAGCCTATTATTCCAGGAATAACTGCGGGACCATCAGATCTGAAATATGAAAGACATGATAAATGATCAATATATGTTCCGATGGCATGTATCCGGTTCATTATGAAATACGTGTAATGTATTACGAAATTATTCACTTACGGTATCTCACATACGAAGTTGATCCGTTGTGCACAGGACATATCACTCCACAAGAACTGATCTACCGATCTCATGGCCATGCAGTGTTCGTCATTCCTCAGGTTGTTGGGTTCGTGTGGTGCCCAGTTCTGGTAATCTGTTTTTGTAATGAGTGGTGAGTTTTTCCTCTGCCATCTCCACTCACCATCTATCTCGATGTCATCAGCTCCAAGCCAAAATAAACCCGGATAAAAACCACCTATAATGGTGACAAATCACAAAATATACCCGGATAGAAACAAATCATAAAATATACCCGAATAGAAACCACCTTTATTGGTGAAAACACACAAAATAAACCCGGATAGAAACCACCTATATTGGTGACAAATCACAAAATGTACCCGGACAAAAACCACCTTTATTGGTGACAAATCACAAAATATATACCCGGAAAGAAAAAAAACCCACCTGTATTGGTGGTAAATCACAAAATATACCCGGATAGAAACCGCCTTTATTGGTGAGAATGACAAATATGGAGAATGACTATATCCCTACATACAGCACAAAATCGATATTTCAGAAAATCTTAAACCGAAGGCATACAAAATCAGGATAAAACAGGAACCAAAGCAAACAAACAAAAACCTCCACCATACGAAAAGAAGCGAACTCCCGATATGGAAGTGAGGCCAGGTGCCCAGGAAGAGTCGGCATCTCCTGCTTGCATGCAACACCCACCGCTTCAATTCGGTAGAATTGTCACATCCAGTTACTTCCATTTCGGAAGATATAGAGTATAATCTTTGGTTGGATGGTTCAAATGGTCTATGACAGAATATCATCCACCATTCTGGAGAGTGGGACATCCAATATCGACTGTAGAACTTCCTCAGCGACGATGTTAGTCGGTCACAAACGTATCCCTGACTGAGAAGCTTATCTGAAAGACGCCTAGCTGTAAATCTGTATATTTGGTACTTGCTCTCGCATAGCGTATCAACTGAGATATGAACACACCAAAAGCGGGCGATGAAGGGATGTTGCCACTCAGAAAAGGAAAGTTTGTGATGCTGAAATTGAAGTCGTCACGTTTGTCATAGAGTTAGGTGTTCATGTGACCATCAATGTCGTAGGACAACATTATGTCCGAATAGGATGCTGAATTATTTGTCTCTGTAGTTTCCCTGTAAATCACAAAATATACCCGGATAGAAACCACCTATATTGGTGAAAAATCATAAAATATACCCGGATAGAAACCACACACAGACACAGCATAAAATGGACCCGTATAAAAACGCCTGTATTTGCGACAAAACATAAAATGGACCCGGATAGAAAACACCTGTATTGGTGACAAAGCATAAAATTGACCCTGATTAAAAAACATAGTGTAATCAAAGATTACAAAGCTCACCTCATGGCAGCATTCTATCATTGCAGGAGTCAAAGAATACACAGTTTTGAATTTAAAAACCTGTCCTACTGAGAACCAACAAAAATGATACCACACAAAAACAAAATAGAAAAGGGAAGTAGAGTATTTGATTCATTGACCCAAATTTTGCCTGAATGGGTGTACTCTATAGATACCCAAATCTCCCTAATATATGCACTGATTCTGAAGTGGAAAATGTAGGTAATGACCTACATTTGAATGTAGATTTGTGATATACTCATAAAGATGCATGAATTGTGCAAGTTTGAACTTCCTAGCACTTACAATAAAGGAATAAAACTTCTTAACATTGATACCCAAATCTTCCTTACATGTGCACTCAAGCGGAAAATATAGGTCATGACCTACATTTGAACGTAGATTCGTGATCTACTCTTAAAGACGCATCATATGTGCAAGTTTGAACTTCCTAGCACTTATAATAGAGAAATAAAACTTCTTAACATTGATACCCAAAGCTTCCCAACATGTGCACTCAAGCGGAAAATATAGGTCATGACCTACATTTGAACGTAGATTCGTGATCTACTCTTAAAGACGCATCATCTGTGCAAGTTTTAACTTCCTAGCACTTATAATAGAGAAATAAAACCTCTTAACATACTTGTGCGGACGCGGACGCAGACGCCGACGACAGGGTGATAGCATAAGCTCCGTCTCACTTCTTGAGGTGAGCTAAAAAAAAACCTTTATTGTTGACAAAAGGCAAACTATACCCGGATAGAAATAATCTATATTGGTGATAAAACACAATATACACCCGGATAAAAATCACATGTGTTGATGACAAACACAAAATTTACCCGGATAGAAACCACCTGTATTGTAGACAAAGCACAAAATATACCCGGATATAGAAAACACCTATATATATTGGTGACAAACAATAAAATATATTCATAATGATATAAATTATTATACCTATCATGATATATGAAGCTTTCTTTAGGATTTTATACATATATATGTATATATCAGTAAAAATACATCGGCAACCATGACGAAAACAGAAGTTGGTCATAAGTTTGCCTACCTATGTTTCTACCTACATAACTCTGGACAAAGTTCTGTTCATGAGCGTCGTTTATGACGGCAAGGTGACCTCCATACGCCTCACATATAATCTGTCAAACAAACAGAAGAATTTGTCGATAAATTTTCCAAAATCTCAATGGATATTGTTTCTAATCAGAGACAGTACCTATTGTCTCGGTGTCGAAGACAATTAGTTTGCTTTCATTATTATAAGGAAAGATGACACTTTATGTTCGGCATAGGACCTTAAACACATACATGGATATTAAGGGATCGTGGAAAGCAATAAATAATATGTGCTCTGATGGCTGGATTGAGATAGTATACGCGGCTTCAAAGACATCCGACAAACTCCTAAGTTAGATTTGGTAACTGATCAGGTCTACTTCGTCAATCGTTACGTTATCACAGGAATATATAAAATATTCAATCAGCTTGTCAATTCGACAAGAATATAAGTCGATTCACCTAAAATTTGATTCAAAATTTCAAGTAAAATTGAGTACTTTCTTGTCATCCAGAAATTAATTGACGACAAGATATTCAAAATTTGTAATGTTCACTATGAAATCCGAAATAATGGTACATACGGTCCATCGAATCCCGTATGATGACAGCATGATTAGTCAGATCAGACAATAATGTGAAAACCAAACACGCATGCCTTTCGGAATAGTATAGTATAGTTTAATACAAAGAAAAAACCCATCACATGGTTTATATGCATGAGACATGTATAAATACACAAAAGTAATAATAAAAGAGGGACGAGTTGAATATACTGTCTTCTTAGATCATTATGAAGAGGACAAACTAAAATAACACGAAACTCATCTTACATTGAATTACAAAATGAACTAACACGGTTTTCTCTTTCAATTTTCTTCTATATAGCGATCCTGTTCAATAGCTAATGAAATAGACAGGAAACATATCAATTATCAGGAATAGATTTCCTTAAGTACAATGTAATACTTGTTATGGGTCAGAATACCCCGAAACGCCAGCAAAAATCAGACAAAGACAGAATATAAATTAACAAGTTTAATTATGTACAAAATATATATATATTTCAAATGATTACAACTTACAATACAATGTCCGGATCAAAGTGTCCGTTACGGTCCACAAAGTCTATCGAATGTATGGTTTCCGGTAATCACAAACGTTCTCGAAAGATCGGTGTCCAAACGTTGTCAAATGGATTAAAGTCTCAACAAATAAAGTGTCCCAGTATATCAGAATAGATGAATGAATCGTGTCTACGAATGTGTACGAATGTCCTCTCAACACAGTTCCTCAGAGGTATATATACTTAATATAAATGAATTTACAAGAAGCTTCTAGAACAATGACTCATTACAAATGATTAACAATAGAGTAAATTCTAGAAATCACAGTCATGTGATGATAATGATGTAACAAAGAACATACTGGAATCTTCTCTATTGAAATAAACATGACATAGTAAAATCTAGAAAGAATTATTATGAAATCATTAAATAACATGACTAAGTACATGTGTACCTACACATAAAGTAAAACTAAAATAATACATGACCCACAACACCTCCCCCCTTAAAAAAAGTTTGAATGTCAATGAAAACTTAGGTGGTAAATTCTGCAAAAATCACTCATGAAACTCTCGATAATGCATCTGCAATCACATTGTCTTTGCCCTTGATATGTTTAATAATGATATTGTACTCTTGCAACAATAAACTCCACCTTGTAAGTCTTTGATTCTTGTTTGACATTTTGTGCAAAAATGTGAGAGGGTTGTGGTCAGTAAACACAAGAATGGGATGTAAAGTAACATTCAAATAAACATCAAAATGTTGTAAAGCTAACAATAATGCAAGACACTCTTTTTCAATAGTAGAGTAATTCTTTTGACATTTTGTCAATTTCTTTGAAAAATAACAAACAACTCTATCTACACCATCATCATTTTCTTGAAACAAAGCAGCCCCGATTCCTACGTCACTGGCATCAACAGTAAGCTTAAATTGCTTATCAAAATTTGGAGCTGACAGGACAGGACTATTCATAAGAACACATTTGATTTTCTTAAAAGATTCGTCACAGTCATTGGTCCATGCAAAATTCACTCTCTTTTGTAACAGATTGGTAAGTGGACCAACAACTGACGAGAAATTTGGACAAAATTTTCTGTAAAAGCCTGCCATTCCCAAGAATCTCATTATCTCTTTCTTATTGGTAGGAATCGGGAACTTTGAAATAGCTTCCACCTTGGCCATGATAGGAGTAACAAAACCTTGACCTACTTTGTGACCCAAATATTCTACAGTCGCATGACAAAATTCACTTTTCGCAAGGTTCACTGTGAGGTTTGCTTTCGCCAGTATGTCGAAGAAGGTACGCATGATGCGGAGATGATCATCCCAGGTGTCGCTGTAGATGATGACGTCATCGATGTACGCCTCGCATCCTTCGAGATGATTTAAGAGCGAATGAATCATCCTCTGGAATGTGGCTGGTGCGTTTTTCATACCAAAGGGCATTACTTTATATTGGTATAGCCCATCTGGAGTCGCAAATGCCGATATTTCTCTGGCTCTCTCGGTAAGCGGGACCTGCCAATAGCCTTTAAGCAAGTCAAATTTACTGACATATTTTGCACTGCCAATTTTATCGATACAGTCATCGATTCGTGGGATCGGATAAGAGTCAGTTTTGGTGACTGAATTGACTTTTCTAAAGTCCGTACACAATCGGTAAGTTCCGTCTGGCTTCGGAACAAGAATACATGGGGAACTCCAATCACTATTGCTGGGTTCAATAATGTCATTTTCAAGCATGTATTGAATTTCTTTCCGCATGTATTGAAGTTTTATCGGGTTTAACCGATAGGGATGCTGTTTGATAGGTGACGCATCACCTACAATGACGTCATGATGAGATGCATTCGTCTTTTTTGGAACGTCCGGAAAGATGGTCGTATATTCCCGCATTAATTGGTGCACTTCCTCTTTTTGATGCACGGTCAGATGTCCGAGTTTCACTTCCGGATTTGTCAGAATTTCAGAATTTTTCAAACGGACACTTTGAGCAAAGTCTTTTTCGACAGTCTCTTCATTACATTCAGGTTCAACACAATTTTCTAATGTATTTAAATTGGCCAAAGTGGAAACTGGTTTTACAAAATTTCGGTCACTTCTATCAAAATACTCTTTCAACATGTTAACATGACACACTCTTTTTTCTTTTCGCCGACCTGGTGTCTTAACCACATAGTTAACATCACTAATTTTACTCTCAATCTCATAAGGACCGAAATATCTAGCTTGCAAAGGATGACCAGGGATAGGCAAAAATACAAGAACTTTATCGCCTGGTTTAAAAACTCTGTTTCTAGCATCTTTGTCATACCATGTTTTCATTTTCATTTGTGAGGTTTTGAGATTTTCTTGAGCTAATTTGCAAGCATTATATAATTTCTCTTTGAAATTAGACACGTAGTCTAAGAGATTCAAATCGCTAGTCTCAGTCAACCATTTTTCCTTCAATAACTTCAATGGCCCCCTGACCGTATGCCCAAAAACTAGCTCAAAGGGACTGAACCCCAGGGACTCCTGAACCGCTTCTCGTGCCGCAAACAACACGAGGTGAACCCCTTCATCCCAGTCTTTTCCATACTGGTGACAATATGTTTTCATCATAGTTTTAAGGGTTTGATGAAAGCGTTCAAGTGCCCCCTGGGACTCAGGATGGTACGCAGAAGACTTATACTGCCTGATACCTAGCTCATGCATAACCTGCTGAAACAACCCTGACATAAAATTCGAACCCTGATCTGACTGAATAGCCTTGGGAGCACCTACGAAACTGAAAAACTTTGTAAGGGCCTTAACTATGGTCTTTGCCTTAATATTCCTAAGAGGTATGGCTTCAGGAAACCTAGTCGAAGTACACATAATTGTCAGTAAGTACTGATTCCCTGACCTAGTCCTAGGCAAAGGACCTACACAATCAACTAACACCCTACTAAAAGGTTCCTCAAAGGCTGGAATGGGTTGGAGGGGAGCAGGTGGTATAACTTGATTGGGTTTACCTACCATCTGACAACTATGACAAGACTTACAAAACTCAGACACATCTTTTCTCAACTTAGGCCAGTAAAAGTGACTTAATATCCTATTATAAGTCTTGTTGACACCTAAATGACCTGCCATGGGTGTGTCGTGAGCTAAACTCATGATGTCCCCGCGATACGCTACTGGAACCACTATCTGGTGAACGACCCGCCACACGTCATTAGGGGGTGCATCGGGTGGTCTCCATTTCCGCATAAGGATGCCATCTTGTATGTAGAAGCACTCTCCGACTTTGTCCGCTTCATCTCGGGGAAGGGCCCTCTTGCTTAGTCGGATGATCTCCGGATCTTTAGTTTGCTCGGAGAGGAGCTGCTCATGGCTTAAGGCATCTGTATCTCTGTCTAATGGCGGATGGTAATCATCACCAGGTACCGTCGGAGACTTGTCAACATGAAGTGGTACTGACGTCTCAAGTACGCTGTCATCAATGGTAGACATGAATGTGTCAGAAAGGTCTATATTTTTGGAGGGATGGTCCTCGTTAAGTGCAGAAGTACTCGCAGCCTCTTTCAGTCTGTTCCTGGCCATCGCCCTGGTAACAGCGCAGGCTGGATACAAGTCGTCGTCTTCATCATCGGACACGACATCGGACGTGATTTTCTCACAAACAATCGGATCGGCTACAACTTTGCCGCCAGCTAAATCGTTGCCAAGCAACAAGGAAACGCCTTGAACGGGAAGAGTAGGTCGAACACCTACGATAACAGGTCCAGTAATTAAGTCTGACTTCAAATAAATTTCATGAAGGGGAACATCAATGACGCCTAGCTCCACACCCTGTAATAAAACTGACCTACCAGTAAAAGTGTGCTCAGACAAAGGCAATGAACCCTCTAACAATAAAGTCTGGGCAGCACCAGTATCTCTCAAAATCTGAACAGGCAACGCTTTGCTAGAATCACTGAGTGAAACAAATCCCTGTGACAAAAAGGGCTTATAATGATCCTCCACAAAATCATCAGAACTGGACTTAGAACCCTGAATCTCAGGAGTGTCAGAACAAATCGAATCTAAGGCTTTCCTATCATTTCTAACAGACGCACAGGCCTGTGACTTAAGTTCTTTTTTCTTCTTAAGCTTCAAACACTCACCAATAACATGACCTTTTTTCTTACAATAATTGCATGTAGGAAGCGACCCCACCCCTGGGGATGCCTCAGAACGCTCGGACCTAGGTCCGGACGTAGAACCACCTTGAGATGGTGACTGGGAACTAATGGACAACTGAGACTCTTGTAAATTTTTCTTTGGAAAATCTGACGTTTTAGCACTATCGCTAGATTGAGTTTTTGACACAAAATTTTTCTTATGAGTGAGAGCATACGTATCAGACAAAACAGCGGCTTCTTCGAGAGTTTTAACATTTTTGTCTTCCAAATGAGTTTTTAAATCTTGATGTACACACTCTTTGAACTCTTCTATCAGAATGATCTGACGCAAATTGTCAAATGAATTGGGAATTTTCTTAGATCGAAACCACTGATCAAATAAATCTTCTTTTTCTCGAGCAAATTCAACATATGTTTGATTTTCAAATTTTTTGTACTTTCTAAACTTTTGTCTGTACGCCTCAGGTACTAACTGATATGCTCTCAAAATCGTGTCCTTGACCTTGTCATAGTCTGAACTCTCAGCAATACTGAGCGCCGAGTACACTTCAGCCGCTTTGCCAATAAGTACGCTTTGTAATAAAGTTGGCCAAAAATCGCGTGGCCACTTCAGATTGGCCGCGATTTTCTCAAAATGTGGAAAATATTTGTCCACGGACTTTTCTTGAAATTTTGGTACTAATCTGATGTTTTTGGCGGCATCGAATTCAGACTTGACAGGCGAAGGAACAGGATTTTCCTTAACGCTTTTTTCTAACTTTAACTTTTCTAGCTCAAACTGGAGTTCTCTCTCGTGCATACGTTCCTGTTTCTCTCGTTCAAATTGTCTTTCTTTTTCTTCTTTTTCAAATTGTCTTTCTTTTTCTTCTTTTTCAAATTGTAATTGTATTTTCATTTTCTCTAATTCAAACTCATATTTTGACATTTTGGTTTCGCTTGAAACAGGTTCAACAGGAAAATCGTATGACGAAAAGATTTCCTCAGCTAAAAGCTCTTTAGCCACAATATTTCTAATTTCTTGTTTTCTCATAGAAGATTTTACATCTAACTTCAAGTGAAGACCTAAACCAATCAAATCATCTTTTTTCAGTGATTCGAACTCATCTACAGTCGGCGATTTCAAAAATTCAGTGACCGAAAATACCATGATTGATTTCTGCTGGCAAAATAATTATTGAGAAAAATATTTTCTTTTTTCAAAAAGGAACTTTACATTAAAGTGCAAATATGCAGAGATTTCTATCCCGGACGAGCCCCCAATTCTGTTATGGGTCAGAATACCCCGAAACGCCAGCAAAAATCAGACAAAGACAGAATATAAATTAACAAGTTTAATTATGTACAAAATATATATATATTTCAAATGATTACAACTTACAATACAATGTCCGGATCAAAGTGTCCGTTACGGTCCACAAAGTCTATCGAATGTATGGTTTCCGGTAATCACAAACGTTCTCGAAAGATCGGTGTCCAAACGTTGTCAAATGGATTAAAGTCTCAACAAATAAAGTGTCCCAGTATATCAGAATAGATGAATGAATCGTGTCTACGAATGTGTACGAATGTCCTCTCAACACAGTTCCTCAGAGGTATATATACTTAATATAAATGAATTTACAAGAAGCTTCTAGAACAATGACTCATTACAAATGATTAACAATAGAGTAAATTCTAGAAATCACAGTCATGTGATGATAATGATGTAACAAAGAACATACTGGAATCTTCTCTATTGAAATAAACATGACATAGTAAAATCTAGAAAGAATTATTATGAAATCATTAAATAACATGACTAAGTACATGTGTACCTACACATAAAGTAAAACTAAAATAATACATGACCCACAACATACTGCAACGTGAATGTATCAATCAAATATCTAGAAATAAGAAAAAAAATGAAGAAACTATAAAAAGAAAAAAATGCATCTCTTTCTTGTAAAAAAAAAATTGTCAGTCTCTGTTTGAACATATTTATCTACCCAAACATCACCAAAACGTGTTGAACATAAAATATTTTAAACATTTGCCAACCAGCTATCAGGAAAATAATTCAATGACATTTTATGAAGTAGTGAGTTCGATTCGGATTAATTTTTTTTATCTTTTGAAGATATTACTTACGGATGCCTCGGCCCACGTTGCCCTTACGTTGAACGCCATATAACATGACTTGTAGATATTACTTACGGATGCCTCGGCCCACGTTGCCCTTACGTTGAACGCCATATAACATGACTTGTAGATATTACTTACGGATGCCTCGGCCCACGTTGCCCTTACGTTGAACGCCATATAACATGACTTGTAGATATTACTTACGGATGCCTCGGCCCACGTTGCCCTTACGTTGAACGCCATATAACATGACTTGTAGATATTACTTACGGATGCCTCGGCCCACGTTGCCCTGACGTTGAACGCCATATAACATGACTTGTAGATATTACTTACGGATGCCTCGGCCCACGTTGCCCTGACGTTGAACGCCATATAACATGACATGTAGATATTACTTACGGATGCCTCGGCCCACGTTGCCCTTACGTTGAACGCCATATAACATGGTTTGTAGATATTACTTACGGATGCCTCGGCCCACGTCTCCCTTACGTTGAACGCCATATAACATGACTTAGCATGCGTCAGGAAACCGTCAGGACAACTCCTACAAACTAACATGGACAATTATCAATATACAAAGCTGGTAGTGCAAAATTGTAGTTAAACCATAAGACAATGGGATATTTTTGCTCCTTTTCTATTTATTCTGAATCAATGAAATAGTTAGAAAAAAAATCATTTGCACGGTAAAACTTCAGTCTGCAGTCGTGTGGAATACTTATTCCATACATATATTTTCCAACGTGATTCGAACATGACCCGATATGGAATCTTGTCTTCACATTAGTTCAGTCACTACAGTGTATAGATCTGTTGGGAGGAATTTAAATGCCAAGCAGAAACACGAAAAAACAAAACAAAACAAAACAAATGAAATGTCAATAAAATCTGATGAGCATGCATAATATGTATCAATTCCAAAAATATGCACACCATGCAGGTACCACAAAGTCAGGGAAAATTAGATCATACGTCTCCGTTCTGGATCTTTGATTCCAAGGTTCAAAATTGGTGTTTATAAGTTACCTTTGTTATCCTAGAGATAAGACATATTTAAGGCAATTTTTGCACTCAAATTATCGTAATTGCACTACTATAGTGTAATACTCATGACGACAAAAAAAAAAAAAAAAAAAAAAAACAATGTATGGGTGTTTTCATATAATGTGGGTAAAAATCAAAGCTTGCATGGAGTCAACATTAAGAAAAAAGAGAGGGCTCACGAATGTAATTGATAGTTTCTTATCTTTCTCGCAGAAGGTAATCATTTTTCCTAATTATCCAGGAATGACCTTAATGTAAGAGGACAGGAAGACTATCAGTGGTTTAAGTATACAAATGAAAAACATATATCATAGATGAGCATGGTGATGGTTATTGACTGCGCAAAAAGCGTCCAAACACAGTGTCCGTGATCTGCTGACTTGAGCGAACTCAGTAGCAATCCCCGAGAATTCGATGTCCGTACTTTGGTTTCTCTACCAAAGCTTGTACATTGTCCGACATCGAATCCCTTCTCCGTGGTCGAACAGTGTGCAACCGTTTATCTTACAAGTACAGTGTTGTAGATGGGTCCGGTAGCAGAATAAACACATACTTGATATAGTTACTAATTAGCGTGAATTTTTAACCGATGCTCTTCAACGTACCTGATTTACTAAAAGTACTGCTCAATATACATGTGCCCAATGAAACGGGTGAGTGGCACTAACAGTAAAGAACAGTACCGTATACAGTACCTGGTATGGTGATAAGTAGACTATAGATATATGTACCTGATATACTTAAAAGTACATGTAGAAATATAGGTTTAAGATCCATTTTTCCAGGTGAACTGACAGTATTTAATGGTTTTCATCCTAATTTAAATTCTTTATCTATTACTATCAAAGGAACGTCACCTCAATGACTTATATATAGTGCAAAATGATAAGAGCACAATAGCTCAATAATTATTATACTATTTATTTTGCCACGGACTAGTTCGAACCAATCAGAGAGTGTAAATCGCGTCACGTGCACACCGTCTGATATTAGTTATTAGGTTAGTAACTGACCGTCTACAGAGATTTGTCGGTTCGCATCGCCTTCTATGGGCTTGATCAACCCGACAGATCTCTGTGGACGGTCAGTAATAAACCTAATAACTGTTTTATTTTGTCGAGGACTAAAACCTCCGTTGCTTTTTGGGGTTTTGTTTTTGTTTTTGTGTTTTTGTTTTGTTTTGTTTTTCTTTTTTTGCTGCAGAAAATTGGCGCTTCACGACTCCTCATTTATTACTTCCATTTAATTCAATCTTCATGTATTTTGATTAATTTTATTGTAATTGTATGTCTACCACTCACCATATTGTCAAAACTGTTAGGAGAGGGCATGTTGTGGAAACTTGCCAAATCCTTTTTCTATTATTTGAAATAAAATTTGACGGTCTATAGAGAATTTGGACGGCGTGCACGTGACGCGATTTACGCTCCCTGATTGGTTCGGACTAGTCCGTGGCAAAATAATATTAGTTATTAGGTTTGTTACTGAAGTCTACAGAGATTTCTCGGGTTGATCAAGCCCATAGACGGCGAAGCGAAGTCGAGCCTTCTATGGGCTTGATCAATTCGACAAATCTCTGTGGACGGTCAGTAACAAACCTAATAAATGTTTTATTTTGTCGAAGACCAAAATCTCATTTTGTTTGTTGTTGACGAAAATTGCCGTTTTACGACTCCCTTTACGTGCGAATGCATTTATACGGCAATTGCGGAATAGTTGACGGTCTATAGAAATTTAGACGGCGTGCACGCTCCCTGATTGGTTCAAACTAGTCCGTGGTAAAATAAATCTCTGTAGACGGTCAGTAACAAAACTAATAACGAATCATGTCATCTGATATACTATGTATTGTCGTAACCATAGGAGAGAGAGAGAGAGAGAGAGAGAGAGAGAGAGAGAGAGAGAGAGAGAGAGAGAGAGAGAGAGAGAGAGAGAGAGAGAGAGGATCCAATATCATCCTTGTTCGTTAGGTTAATATCGATCAAAATTGTTGTAAATTACCGGTATGTACTACAAATTGATGGACATTATAATCATCAATGCAATAAATGTCCACACTCAAAATCAAGTTCACCTTCCATTCCCTATAAATCCTCCAAAGGGGGGATAATTTTGTTCTGCAAGTCGGCGCAAAAAGTCATAGAACCTCTCTAGAGAACTAAACATTAGAAAAAAAATATATTATAGTTATAATTAATTTGGACTTTCTATAGTGCCCGACCCTACTTGGAGGAGGGTCATGATTTTACCATACTCATTTGTTACCTAATGTAAGATCAAACCGAACATTTTTTAATCTCTCCATTACAATAACCGATTTCCAGTAGATTCATCAAGCGGACAGACACCCAGACATCATAAAAATTGGCAATATTTTCAGTGTGACGTCAAAATAGAAAACATGACAACACATGAAGTCAGTGCGATCAATATGACGTCACAACTCAAAATTTTGCTAAATGATGTGATGTCTGATGTCTGTGCATATAAAATCTAGACCGAGAACAGGTCAAAATTTTATTCTTGAGTTGGTATTTTACCAACTCAAGAATAAAATTTTGGCCTGTTCTCGGTCTAATAAAATCAAGATTAAGAACGGCCATAAATGGGGTATTGGGTATGCTTCATATACATGATACCGGTACATTTTTTTTTGTATTAATAATCACGGGGATTGATCGCGCTTCCCGGTTACTGGATGGAACTATGGATTATGGACACATTTAGTGCCATCTGGCAACTGGAAGCGCGATAAATCCCTGTGTGTTCTAATTCTTCAATAATTATCGTTCATTTCTACCTCTTGACTTTTATTTTAGATTGAAACGAATGATGAAGTTTCCAATGCTCATATCAGTGGACTGCATGAAATATAATCAATCTAAAATTATGTTTTCGTACATCTCAGGATTGATTCAAGATAGCTGAGAACTTTACTAGTACTTAGTTTTTATCTGGATTTGGATACGACGTAAAATCTCAGAACTTTTCTTCCCGGTTTTATACGGTGGAATTTGTCTTCGAGATTTTCCATTTCGGATGACAGGGGCGTCATTTTCTGAGCGGAGGAGACTGTGATAGTGTGGTTTTCAGCTTTTTTTTCAAATACCGATGGATTTCTCGAACTAATACTTTATATATTGTTTTCATCCCTTAATACTAACAAATCAGTGTTTGCGATCGCTATGCATACAAAACTGGGACGTTCCCGCAAATATTGTTAGGCTACTTGTACAGCAGACTCCCTGCACAAGTGGTTCATTTGTTTATTAAACTATAATTCCAATGGTCAGTAATAGGTCATTTAGACGATCCCGCCGCACGAGACAGTAATTTTATAGTTGACATGTGATGAAATATTTCTTCCAGCATAATATTTATTCCTTGAAACTTTTATCATACAATATTTTTTTCCCAAGAACTTTTATTATATATCAAAAATTCCAAAAGGAAATTTTATTATGTAATGAATCTTCCATGATCATAATAAAAGTTCTCATGCCATAGAAAATATATTACATAACAAAAATTCCATCTGGATTTTTTTTTAATGTTCATAATAAAAGTTTTTATACAAGTACCATGGAAAAATCTTGTAGAACAAAAATTCCAATAAGGATTTCATATATGCGCATAATAATTGTCACTGGAAAAAAATATCATTATGTACTTACATGTAATTAGAAATAGTATTCAGAATAAGAAATAAATTTCAAAAATCATGTACTTTACAGTGTATTACATCTGTACAGTTTGATCCCTACGTACATTATTTGGATGATACAGATTTCTTCCGATAGCTGAGTGAAAAAAAAAGTTAAGAAGTATTAATATTATTATAATAAAATTGAAAAGGTAAATGTATCAATACGTTCAATAACATATGAACCATTCTACAGAATTTTTGTTATGTAATAATATTAATTCCTGTAAGCTAATGATATTATTGTAATCATTGAAATGTTTGAATCATGAGAATATATCCCTAAATCAGCGCTATTTAAGTGTTTGATGCATAGATCACTTGGTTTTCTCCGCCGAAATCTAAAAGTAAATGACGCTTAAATCAAATCTATTGCTTTTCAGGCCATGGTGAGACCAGTAGTCTAGTTGCCAAATGGCTATTTTGGGGTGAACCCAAAAAAATGTTACGCACAAAATATTTTTGCATGAAAGTGATGCTAATATTCTCTACTTTGATAATCCGGCTGATGCCACTCTGGCATCCTTGGGCATTTCAAAATTTTTGGGAAAAAAGGTAATTTTTCAACGAAAACTGTTGAAAATTGGAAATACACAATTACTTTGTCCATGTTGTAGCTAGAACAACAAATTTGGTATCAAAAGAACAGCAATTACATTGCCTTTAAGTCCCAAGCTCAGTTTATCAATTTACTCGTCCATAAAATGGGGAAAACTATGGATTTTCGATAAAAAAACCGTTGAAAATTGGGAATATGTTATATCTTTTTTCATACCCTAGATAAAATAACAATTTTGGTACCAAACGCACAATAAATGTATTGCCTTTTATTTTAAATATCAGATTAGCAATTTGCAAGTACGAAAATGGGGGAAAGAATGAATTTTGAATGAAAAATCGCTGAAAATTGGGATATTGCAATGTTTTTTTCCATGCTGTAGTTAGAACAACAGCAAGAAAAATGATTTCATTGCTTTAAATTCAGAATTCCACTCAAGCTTTTTTGTTTTTGCTGAAAACAGGTTTTAAATTGTAAAAAAAAATCGGTTTAAAGAAATTCTAAAACAACAATTTTCGTATCAAAATGATTGCATATTGATAGTTTTAGATTTGCACTCTCTTATTACCATTTATTCTACTCTAGATATATCATTCCAAATAGTATAAATGTCCTAGCATCATCTTACAACATCACGCATCATTTCACGAAAAGAATGTTCCATTTTAATTGCATAATTCATACATTGCTTATTTGATGTTTGATGTCGTGTTTGCTGTTCCCTGCCCGTTTGGTTTCTCTTTCTGTGTTTGTCTTCTCTGTATTTTTACTTGAGATGTTTTGATGTGTTTATATTGGTGCTGCAACCCAGTTTTGTTGGATATCACCTCCTTTCTTATTGCCTTGTTTTTTCATCAACATGCAATTGTAATTCTTGTGTGCAGCTACTTCTAACAACAAAGAACCCCTCTTACATGGTTGATCAAAATGCCTCCTTTGCATCGTACTCTGACAATTTTCTACTCCAAAACATTTACAGAATTAAAGAAAATTGAGCACAGAATTTGTCACATCTGTTTGTTACACAGCTCAGATTTCATGTGCGACTACAACAAATCAACAGGATACTAGTAACAGATAGAGGTTCAGACGCAATTGGCAAAATATTATCACAATAGGTCTCAACATTTATTTTAAATTAAGTTCTTTCAGCAGATCCAGGTTTGACCTTAAGAATGTTTCCTTATGCATGGCTAAACATATTTCGTTTTTCTTGACATTTTATCGAAATTCTTCAATTAATAAAGTTGGTGGTAATGGTCATCCAAGAGTTTTGAACTCTGTGAGGAGGTTGTTTTACACCATAATTGTGCGTTCTTCGAGACCTCTGGGAAATCGGAATAGTGGGAGGGTTGTGCGCACGTAATCCAGGATAACCACACCGTCTGCTATTTACGTGGCAGATGGCCGTCCTAAGTCGGCACCCGTTGTCCATTGGTCTCGTTGGTTAATGTTTAGTCTTTTATGTTTCATGTTTCTATGATATTGTCCCTTTTGCGTCTCTTTCTGTGGGTGTCTGTTCTGTGTTTTTTTATTGCATGAGTTATTTGGGATTTTGCTGTGGGTGCTGCAACCTAGTGTTGTTGGAGATCCCCTCCTTTCTCTTATAGCCCATTTCATTCAATCGTACACTGGACCTGACATCAGATATACTGTCTAGATTCTTTTCAATATCTGAATTAACTTCTCTCAAATTTGACACGGAACACCACTTCAAAAGATTTCCCACAGAAAAACCTTTGTCTCTCCTATACTATCATATGTTGATGGTATCCATCATCATGATCTGTTCGCAATACCTACATCTTTAGAATAATGTGTAGAATGCGAGTTCTTAATCAATCGGATTGCTTTCTCGATCAAATGATTGCAAGTACATGTAATATCAATCAGTTGCACTTCATTTCATGAGATGTAGCTTTCTTGACTGAATCTTTTATGTCATTGTGATCGTAAGTAGGAGTCAATTGAATACCATTTAAATTTGCTCTCTGCAAAGTAATAGCAATTTCAAGTTCAGAAAATAGGGCCAGGGGAGCTGCTGGAGAAGATTTTGGCTGTGCCATGAAGTCACTTTAATTGAAAGCATCACTGATGAGGATTTTTCTATCCGAAACACGTGTCTGGTGCAGTAAAATTGGTTTAAAACTTTCTTCAAGAAGGTAGATAGCTGGAACACTTATCATTGAACATCTGAAGTGTTTAGTTATTTTTAGAATTATATGACCAGAAACAATCAAGGTATTAATTCTGCAATTGAATGGTCAGTTGATACACCAGAGCCCTGCATACATCAATCGATCACCAGCTCCTAGGCATTATTGTCGAATAGATAACCTGGAGCTTATTTTAAGAACATATTTCGAAGTTGAAAAACTGAAGTAATCTTTTTTACATTGAACAATGTCACCACTAAGCAGGTCTTTAAGATCCACTTCAATGAATGAAAACAACTTCACAACCCTGGCAGAAATCATCTATGTTAAACATCTTCAAATTCATTAGCATCATTTAAAAGCAGATTAGTTAACAGTGAGGACTAGACATGCACGTTTCGGATATTTAACCCTCGTCATTGATCCTCAATCCAAACAATGAAATATGGCCAATAATGTGTGATAATTATGTCCAAAATATAAGACGTGGCAAGATGACTAGGATATGATGCTACAGGACCCAGGTTTCAGAAATTTGTGACAATTTTGCAAACAGAAAATTTTTGAATGCGTTTGAGACAAAGGAGGGGATCTCAAACAATAGCAGGTTGAAGCACCCTTAGCAAAACCCCCAATGCAAATAACACAAAGCAGACAAGCACAAAAGAGACGCACAAGGGACAAGGAACGTCAACGCACAACACAGAAACATCAAACAGAAAGGACTACACATAAACCAACGAGTAACCGGTGACGACTTAGGACGGCCATCTGCCACGGAAATAGCTGAAGTTGTGGTTATCCTGGATTACGATTTGAAGAAACGACCAACCGAAATTGATCAAACTTGGCTACATGTGCCCTCGGGGACTCCTGGTCCGCCAGCAGTGACACTCACCAAGTGGTACAAATGTTAAACGTCTTCAAATTCATTAGCATCATCTAAAAGCAGATTAATTAACAGCGTGGACAAGACATGCACGTTATGTATCATAGACAGTAGCCGCTTCCTTTTGAACAATGTGTCTAATTTCACCCACATCTTTCAAAAGCTTGCTACAAGACTCAATGTACTAGTAAATTGTTTTTCTTAAAACTGTTGACTTGAATACACATATCTTTGTTCTAGATTTTCTCTAAACGTTTTGCATTTTTCAAAGTCCCAACTTTGTATGGAAAAAACCTTCAAAAATCAAAGTTTTCTCCCTCATTCTTCTTCTCCCATTTTATTTATGAGCAAGTTGCTAAATATGTATCCAGAATAAAAGACAATAACAAAAACCTTTATTTTGGTACCATAATTGCAGAACCTCATACTACAGTTTGAAAAAGTCATTGCATTTTGCAAATTTTCAGCGATTTTTCATCAAAGAGTAGTTGTTTTTCCCAATTTTTCGTACCAGCAAATTGCAAATCTGACTTCTGTATTAATTAAAATGAAAGGCAATAAATTTATTGTGCGTTTGGTACCAAAATTGTTTATTTAGCTACAGAATTGAAAAAGATATGGTGTTTTCCCAATTTTCAACGATTTTTCATCGAAAATCCATAGTTTTCCCCATTTTATGGACAAGTAAATTGGTAAATTGAGCTTGAGACTTAAAGACAATAAAATTGTCGTTCTTTTGGTACCAATTTTGTTGATCTAGCTGCAGCATGGAAAAAGTAATTGAATTTTTCCTATTTTCAACGGTTTTTCTTCGAAAATTTCCATTTTACCCCAAAATTTCGAAATGCCCAAGGATGCCAGAGTGGCATCAGCCGGATTATCAAATAAGAGGGTATTGACAACACTTTCATGCAAAAACATTTTGTGCGTAACAAATTTTTGGGTTTCGTGAATGGCACCTAGACTACAGTACTGGAATATAGTTCCAGCTGCTGGGATCCCTACATTTTTAGAAATATAAACAAAATTGAAATGGTTTCAGCGACGCGCGGCTAGGTGGGTACGGGGTGACTGGAAACAGACATCGAGTGTCACCCACATGCTACAAGAACTTTAGCTCTTCGTCGTGCTGATGCAAGACTAGTCATGCTTTATAAGATCTTACATGGCATGGTAGCTATCCCAGCCCACTCCTATATTCCACAAAGCACCCGCACATCCACCAGTTCCCGACCACACGCAATCCAACAAATCCAGGCTACCAGAGATTATTTCAAATACAGCATTTTCCCACTCACCATCGTACAATGGAATGCCCTCCCTCTCGATATCCCTCTGTGTCCTACAGTTGACAGCTTCAAACAGGATGTGTGCTCAATAGAGCACATGAGCCCAAAAAAGTAGACAATAGAGCAGTTGCATTTATTTTACTTCTTACTTTACCACAACTTTTACCTCACCTCTACGCTTCAGTGGTCATCGTGGTTAGGGATAAGGCCGTGGTATTTAAAATTCGTTTTCCATCCTGATGTTTCAAAGAAAGACACCCTCCAGTTAGGCGAAAACACACAAACATACAATTTTTGTATTGTTGTCAATGACATGTATTATTCTGAAATTTTATTTAAGGCACATATCCACTGCACAAGTCAGGGGAGACGGGAATGTGAGCTATTATAGCTAAGTCGGGGTTTAAATAGATCCATTTGAGCCGTTTTTCGATTCGAGTAATAAAGCCGTAGTTGAACCTTTTTTTCAGTTAGACAGGGTACCTTTGGCAATCTCGAATTAATTGTGAGTGTATGCTTTTTATCTGGTATTTTGTCTCGAAAGGTACCAGTCCGCACACTTTAAACAGAATATTTCACAGCCACGGCTTTACATTGTTCAATACACAATCTGTCCTGAGGCGATCCAACTACAGTTACCTTTTAAAGCTGACCTGTCACTTTTTTACCATTTAAATGTGAAAGTATTATCATCAGACGGACGGACATGCAGACGGAAAGATCATTTATTTATGTAGCAAAAATTACAATGCTTAACTTTTCTTCGTCTGAAAAGGGGAATTTTACATAAAATGTACCCGTAAGTTTTATGTCTAAGATATGAAATGTACCCGTAAAACGTCAGGGTAGGTCAGCTTTAAAAGTTAACTGTAGTAGTCAATACTCGAGAGCAAGATTATGTAACCCCTAACCGCAGTGACCACTGAAGCGTAGAGGTGAGGTAAAAGCAGTGGTAAAGTAAACAAAATGCAACTGCTCTAATAGAGCAGTTAGATAGATAGATAGATAGATAGATAGATAGATAGATAGATAGATAGATAGATAGATAGATAGATAGATAGATAGATCGATCGATCGATCGATCGATCGATCGATCGATAGATAGATAGATAGATAAATGGGAAAAATATTATACTTAAAGAAAATTATTCTTTTGGGTAAGTGAAAAAAAGAGTAAAACATCGACAATTTTCATAATTTGTTTCCGTCTATATGGACGGAAACACTATCATGAAAAATTGTTGATGTTTTACTCCTTTTCATGTACCGAAAGGACAGTGGAAAAAGTATTACGGACAAGGAAAAAAAATATTCTATAACAAAAAATCCTGGGAATTTTTATTACAATAATAAAGCTTCCAGGAGGAAGAAATATTATGCGGAAGAAAAGTTTGTTCATAGACAATCCCGTTTTACATACAATTTTCTGCCCGAACATCTACCGCCAGTTCTTACGACTAAAATTGTAAATTTATCATTTTTTAATAGAAATTATTTTGAAATGAATTTATAATCAATGGGTTTAATTACATATAATTTTAATCTGTTTGGAATATTTTCTGTATCGTTGAGATTTTAGTACTTTTGAGAATATGATAAAGTCACATCGGAAGCTAATATTTCGGTTATCTTTTCAAATTCAAATTCTTTATTGACTTTCAGCATATATTTCAATGACCGATAGTCATGGAAATTAGTATGTTTTGAAGATTTGACAATTTGCCGAGAGAGAGTCATTAAATGACGCCCTACCCGGCCACTTCCCTCATAGAAACCGCCCTGGTTCCATGATTATTTTAGTCTAGCCTCTACATTTTATCGTTTTGAAAGATGCGGAAAATAAAGGAAATAAAGAATAAGAAGTCAAATTTTACATCCTGTTTCAGTTGTCTTTTAATCTAGTACGCACACACTGTTTAACATAACAGGAAGAAGAAATTGTCACGGTCGAATGAATCCTGCGAAGGAAGCGACATGACCTCAGGTCGAAATGACTAGTTTGTTAGTCAACCAAGTATGGCAAGAAGAGAAAGTAGAAGAATTTGTGACATAGAGGTGTTTGATGTAGAAAAACGACGTGTTCCGAGCAAACACTATGTAGGTATTTAACAAATACAGTAAGCTCAGAATATTCTTAAAGCCTTTCTTCAACCGTGGATGTATGTGTATAGTAGTAATCGGTGATGCCCTGTTTCACGTGAAAAGTGTCACTTGCCTGTTTACTGTCCATGTCCTGTTCTCCTAATATTTTGTTAAAATCTGAATCAACCCACCCTTTATACCACTTTTTATACCAGGGGATAGGATCAGCACAACTAGTGCCACTAGGTATTGTAAACACTGCAACGTAGGGTTCAAATTGTTGCCAGAGGTTTCGATCCTTTCCTAGTTTGGACCCAAAAGGTTTTGGCCTGGATGTTTCAGCTGACCTTTTTCTTTTTCGGCCCCAATATTTTAATTGGTTTTAACTACCATATCTGTTAGATATCAGAACATGTAGATGTATCTTAAATATTATAACGACACAGAGATAAGAATTATACAATTGTATCAGCTCTTACATCGTTACTATTCTATATTGTGACCCTGACCTTTCTCTTTCAAACAACATCGAAATTTTTAAAGCAGTCCATAGATTGAGAGGTTGAGAAAGAAAAGGGCCGAATCCTCTCGGGCCGAATAAGAAAAAGGCTGGAACCTGTGGCAGCTGTTCAATTTAGCCACAGACATTTTGCTAATTGGATAAATATGATGTAAAAGCGCGATGGAGTTACAGGACACGTTTCATCGTTTGACAGGAATCTGCACATTTTCCAGAGGCTGGTCTAATTAATCATTAAATGTCTAAAAAGTCAAGCTATCTTAAGTATCTTAAGTCAAGCTATCTTAGTGCTAAGATAAGATAAGATAAGATAAGCTTTATTTAAAGTCGGCATGTCAGATAAACAATACAACACAAGCTCTGATGAGCTTTTAGACCGACATCAACATATTTACAGGTAACATCAACATATTTACAGGTAATTTACAGGCACTTTAGTGCAAAAGAGCTATTGCAATACCGTCGGCATCGTCTGAACTAGAGGATAAGGTTAATGTTAAGATCACACAATTACCTTTCCTATATTCATATTTTGTTGGTTCTTTTTTGTTGTTAATGTTTAATTATACTTTGTTTAATATTACCAGATGGGGATGTAGCCCCTGGGGTTGGGATTTTTTCAGTTATTTTAAATGATAAGGCAAATGTTGAGATGATAAGGTAAATGTTAAGGTAGCAAATACATGTTCCAAACTTACATGGTGGATGTATCCATAAAATGACCTTGACCCTCTTTTTCAAAGCAAAGTATAAGGGTTACATGTTCCAAACTTACATGTTAGCTGTATCTTTGATAAAACTTTCATAACATGACCTTGACCTACTTTTTCTGCTTGAGTGATTTTGCCTTTAAAAGCCAATATTGAGCAAAGTTTAAGTGTTACATGTTCCAAACTTACATGGTGGATGTATCTTTGATCAAACTTTCATAAAATGACCTTGACCTACTTTTTCCGCTTGAGTGATTTTGCTCTTAGAGGCCAATATTGAGCCAAAGTATAGGTGCTACATGTTCCAAACTTACATGTTGGATGTATATTCTGTTTAATTATGTAAACTGGGGCAAGAGGTGCACTTAAGAAATTGGCTGTCATTAAACAAGCACGGATCTAGAGGGGGGGGGTCCGGACCCCCCCCCCCCCCCTGGAATTTTCGAAGCATAGTGTTATGGGTCAGAATACCCCAAAACGCCAGCAAAAATCAGACAAAGACAGAATATAAATTAACAAGTTTAATTATGTACAAAATATAAATATTTAAAACGATTACAACTCACAATACAATGTCCGGATCAAAGTGTCCGTTACGGTCCACAAAGTCTATCGAATGTTTGGTTTCCGGTAATCACAAACGTTCTCGAAAGATCGGTGTCCAAACGTTGTCAAATGGATTAAAGTCTCAACAAATAAAGTGTCCCAGTATATCAGAATAGATGAATGAATCGTGTCTACGAATGTGTACGAATGCCCCTCTTAACACAGTTCCTCAGAGGTATTTATACTTAATAACAATGAATTAACCAGAAGCTTCTAGAACAATGACTCATTACAAATGATTAACAATAGAGTAAATTCTAGAAATCACAGTCATGTGATGATAATGATGTAATAAAGAACATACTGGAATATTCTCTAATGAGATAAACATGACATAGTAAAATCTAGAAAGAATTATTATGAAATCATTAAATAACATGACTAAGTACATGTGTACCTACACATAAAGTAAAACTAAAATAATACATGACCCACAACAATAGCTAAATTTTTTTTATTAATATACATATTTCTTAAGTTTCAGTTTGAATTCCCCGTTTGTTGTCATAATATTTGAAAAATATATCATGGATTTGTATTAAAATCTTTCATTTTGATAATGTTTTGACTTCAGCATTTCAAAAATTTTCTCTCGCTCGCTGCTGCTCGCCAGATTTACATACATGTACGTTATTTTCAAATGATGCTGCACTTTCCTATATACATCACATATACATTACACCTAGGTCAATAAACAAGGGTACTAAGAAAACGAAAAGAGACTGAAAAAGCCAAGTATAGTGGATTTTCTTCCAATTTTCGGAAAAAAATTTCGCTAGCTCGCTATCGCTCGCCATTTGAAGTATTTACTATTAGAACTGAAATCAATAATCAAGTACTATGATGTGAAAATTCAAGATTTCTTTTTGACCACCATTGCTCTCCAGTTACCTGTTATACTAATAATTAGATACAGAATTGACATAAACTTTATTTTCTTGCGCATGTTTTTTTTTTTTTTGCTCTTCAAAAATTTTGGACTTTAGGACCCCCCCTGAAAAAAAAAATCCTGGATCCGCCCATGTTAAAGACATTATGCTATGCAGTTGAGCATTAGGTGACTCTGGCAACCATTTTTTAAGCTTTATCATTATTGGTATGGCCAGAATTCCCATGCCCCTGCTTCGTCTCTTGGAATGAAAGCACCATTTTAGAAGTTTACAGATTGCTTGTTGGTCAGTCACATGACACCTTGTATCCTATTTTGTAGAAAAGATCATATGATTTCCAATAATAGGATACAAAGTGTCACACAAATCATGATCAACAAGTGATTCGTAAAACTAACAACACTGTGTATTTAATTATATTGCTGTGTACAAGACTAGCACATTAAATTTATTCAGTCGTCATATTTCGCTAAAGTTGATGGTAATCTTCTTTAGATATGTACTTGATGCCATCTTGCTAAAGAAGGGGCTTTGACATTCTTTCCTGTATAAATTAGAAAGATGTTGGCTGGTGTGAGCATATTCAGTAAGATGCGGAGATGTGTTTTCTGTGTATTGTACAAAGGTTTATTGAATTCACAGCATGTTAGTTTTTCTTTGTAGGTATACAAAATAAATGTCACATGGACAAATGGAGAGTTTACCAATACAACAACTGTGTACAGACGTTATAGTCGCTTCTTTGACTTCCAGGTGAGAAAAGAAAGTAATGTAATAGTCAGCTTTGATTCCTATTACTCTGAGGTTAGTGCTTTTAACAGATACATTGAGTTAAATGATTTCTATGGCATTTTACAACATTTAACTTGATAAGTTATACAAGTTACAATTTGTAGTAATGTAACGGAGGATTTATATTTTAGTGAAAATTCAAGATTTGGCTCGCATCTATATTCATAAAGGGCATGTTTTAAAATCAATTCAAGAGTTAGCTCACATAATTAATGGTTACTATGATTAATTCTTGATCATTCTCTTATCCATTGTTTGCACTTGGACATACATACATATTGGTATTAGAATTCTCTTGTTGGTCTATACTATTGTATTTATTTACTTTTGAATTTTTCTCAAATTGTGACCATTTTTATCACATTTCAGTCTTGAATCGTTACAGTCCTCAAAAGATAGTGTGATAATGTATTGAACACGGTTGCCCAGATAAGCAATCTTCACGAAAATGTATAAACATTTATATATACACATTATATGTCTATGATAGGTGTTTGTTTATCTGTTTGTTTATGCAAATAAGGGAAATTACCGGTATGTATAGACATTAATTTCATCATACATTTGCAGCATGCTTTACTGGAGAAGTTCCCAGAAGAGTCAGGGCAGATGGATCCCAGTCAGAGGGTCATACCGTTCCTCCCAGGTCAGTCAAAATAAGATATTTGCTTAATTTTATCTGCCAGTTCAAAGACATATTATCTGCAATATCAAATATCCACAGTCTTATTTATATTCATTTTCATTTTAATTGAATTTATAATCAGTTACATAATCTACAGTTTCAGCTGGTGTTATTATTGAATAGGTACAACTTTCTTTACATGTTGATGCGGAATGTGACCGCTTGAAAGTCTTGCATGTTGGCAGACAAATTCTCTATGATTGTTCGATTTTCTTTGAGTTGAATTTTGATTTATATTTGATCAGTTGTTGTATTTTGAAATTGTATTGAATTTGGAAAAGAATCGCCTAAAAGCAACAGAATGAGTACGTATCTTACTCTATGCTTTTACATCATGCATGGATAGAGACAAATTTCCAGGGGTTTTCAAATCTGGCCAATGGATGTGCAGTTTCAAACCTATGTTTTTGAGAAACTTATACAAACTGTAAATTAGAAAAATAAGTATTTTTTCCAAATTGCAGGGTAGGTCCTGATCATGTTAAACTCTATTCAAATCTGAGCATGTAAATGTTTATGGAATTATGTCCTTCTTCATTGAGTATCGTCTAATGAACCCTCTACTTCAAGCACATGAGATGCTTATTCAATGATCCTTTACAGCTCTGTACTGTATCTTTCGATACATTGAAGAATTAAAATATTATGCCAAATAAAATCCATCTTCTTATGCTATTTATAAATAATCCATACTATTTATTAAACCTCTTCAAAAGAAATGGAGGAGGATATACTGATTTCACCCTGTCTGTCCTGTCCTGTCGGTCCTGTCTGTCCTGTCCTGTCCTGTCCTGTCTGTCTGTCCGTCCGTCCTATCTTTTTCCTGTCCTGTCCTGTCCAGTCTGTCTGTCAGTCTGTCTGTCTGTCTGTCTCAGACAGAGCCAATTCGCCTATCGCCAATTCCCAGATAAGCTCCGCCCATATTACCAAATACGCTGGATCCCGCTAGCTCAGACAAAAACCAGCTAAGGCGGATGTAAACAGTACATGTTCTATAGAAAAATCGGCAACAAAATATGCCATTTCAACTGATTTTCGTAATCATTTTTTCATGAAGTAAATTATGTGTAATGTACTTTATCTCTAAAATCAACATAACAAGAGTATAATATTTTTGTGAAAGTTATTTCGAGGGCGTCCAACACATTGTTTCAGGATGCGAAATGAAAAAGTCGGTTCGGGTAGGGGTTAAATATGAAACACCGTCGGCGGGTACAGCCCAGGGGTGTGAGCATTTTTAGCTCACCTGAGCCATAGGCTCAAAGTGAGCTATTGTCATAGCGTGGCGTCCGTCGTCGTCCGTCGTCCGTCGTAAACTTTTCAACATTTTCGACTTCTTCTCCAGAACCACTGAAAAGATTTTCATGAAACTTGGTAGGAATGAAGTACTCATGGTCCCCTACAAGTGTTGTTGTTTTTCGTCCGGATCCATCAACAGGTGGCGCCACCAGAGGCAAAAGTAGGTCACAGGGGGTACCCTCCTTTGACAAACTTCTTCTTCAGAACGGAGGCACGTATCGACAAACCGAAAACATCAGGATGAACTAGAGAGATGTCTTAAGAAGTGTTGTTATTTTTTGGTTCCACTCGGAAGTCAAATTTTTGACGCGTTTTTGACGTCTTTTCGGACTTCGTCAGAAATGCACATTTTTGCACTATTTCTTTAAATAACTCAATAAGTGTATGATTTTACACATTCATTTACTGCATATTTATCATATTTAAGTTACTAAATGCTTTGATAAGTATTTTATTCTAAAATTTAGATTTTTTGATTTTTTATGAATTATTTTCTTATGTGAAAAGGAAAGGGGGGGGGTGATTTTCATACATATTCAACTTCTTCTCCAGAACTGCTGAACAGATTTTTATGAGTGAATAGATATGTTTACTGTGAACATGGACCCAAGGCTTGTAAGTTCAAGTTCTGGTACCCTGGTAACTTTAGTTTCGTATAAGTTGGTACATGTTCATGTATGCAAGAGTTGTCTTTCTTTAATATAGATTTATGTTTTTGAGGTTTAAATTTTTTTGGATTATCGATTCATTTGAATGTTATATATTTTGAATTATTAAATAGGTATGGAAAAGGAAACTAAATTATTTTAAAAAGATGAATAAGTATTTTCAAATTTATCTTGTGAAGACTTAGATATACAACTATGAAATTACAATATTGAGAGCAGCTCAAAATATTAATGTAAGAACAGATCAATGTTATCAATAACACAGTGAAAGGATGGGGAGGGGGTCTGTTATTTTGCTTTAGCTTCTGTATAACTATCTCTCTTGGGTTACTTAGATTACTCAAGAAGAAGGGGGGATGATTTTCATACATATTCAACTTCTTCTCCAGAACCACTGAACAGATTTTCGTTAAACTTGGTAGGAAAGAAGAAATCATGGTCCCCTACAAGTATTGTTGTTTTTAGCTCACCTGAGCGAAGCTCAAGTGAGCTATTGTCATAGCGCGTCGTCCGTCCATCGTCCGTCCGTCCGACGTAAACTTTTAACATTTTCGATATCTTTTCGGCAACCGCTGCACAGAATTTCACGAAATTTCACAGGAAGCAAGTACTCAATGCCCTCTATCAAATTTATGTTTTTCAAGCCGATCGGAAATCCAAGATGGCCGCCACAGGCTCTGATTGGCTGACACATTTTTGACTTCTCCTCCGAAACTGCTGCACAGAATTTCATGAAACTTCACAGGAAGCAAGTACTCAATGCCTTCTACCAAGTTTGTGTTTTTGGAGCCGATTGGAAATCCAAGATGGCCGCCACAGGCTCTAATTGGCTGACACATTCTCGACTTCTCCTCTGAAACCGCTGCACAGAATTTCATGAAACTTCACGGGAAGCAACTACTCAATGCCCTCTACCAAATTGTGTTTTTCAAGCCAATCGGAAATCCAAGATGGCTGCCACAGGCTCTGATTGGCTGACACATTTTCAACTTCTCTTCTATAACCACTGCACAGAATATCATGAAACTTCACAGGAAGCAAGTACTCAATGCCCTCTACTAAGTTTGTGTTTTTCGAGCCAATCGGAAATCCAAGATGGCTGCCACAGACTCTGATTGACTGACACATTTTCGACTTCTCCTCTCAAACGGCTGCATAGAATTTCACAAACCTTCACAGGAAGCAAGTACTGATTGCTCTCTACCAAGTTTGTGTTTTTCGAGCTGATCAGAAATCCAAGATGGCCGCCACAGGCTCTGATTGGCTGACAAATTTTCGACTTCTCCTCTGAAACCGCTGCGCAGAATTTCATGAAACTTCACAGGATGCAAGTACTCATACCCTCTATCAAGTTTGCGTTTTTGGAGCCTATCGGAAATTCAAGATGGCCGCCACAGGCTCTGATTGGCTGACACATTTTCAACTTCTCCTCTAAAACTGCTTCACAGAATTTCTTGAAACTTCACAGGACGCAAGTACTAATTGCCCTCTACTTAGTTTGTGTTTTTCGAGCCGATTGGAAATCCAAGATGTCCTCTATAGGCTCTATTTGAATGACACATTTTTGACTTATCCTCTTAAACTACTGCACAGAATGTCACTGAACTTTACAGGAAGTAACTTGTACACCTTGTCCTTCTCAAAGCTTCACTAAAAGCGATTTCCTTCAGGTCTTGACTTTGATTGAAAACATACATACAGTCTCCTCAGGTGAGCGATGTGGCCCCCTTGGGCCTCTTGTTTTTATAACACGTGAATATATATTATTACGATAATTGATTTTATTGATTTGGAGGGGGGGGTGTCATTTATAATATTTAATATTAACTAAGATTTAAATTGCGAGTGTAATAAGCCTGACAATTTAGGAAATTAATGCATAAGTGTATAGGATCACTGATAACATAAAATCAAAATTTTATTTTTTCATTTAAAAAAAGAAGATGAAAAACGGGAGCGATGCGAACCGGATTTTTTTTAATATTGATTTTTTTTTCTTAATTTCTAGGGAATGACATGTTCAAATATTTTGAGCATAATTTAAAACCGTAGCTTTTTTCTTTACTTCTAGGCCATCATTTCGTTTTTCATTCCCTTTGCCTTCACATCATTTTGTGCTTATGCTATAATTGATATTTTTAGGGTACAGCCAAAGGAGTGGGGGGCAACCCTCTATCCATCTAGCTGGATTCTCCTATATGGGCTTTATGCTATTTAAATGATTCTTTTTGATTTTACAATATAAGTACTTAAGAATAATAGTATGAAATGAATTAATGTCAAGATAGTATCAATATGATTTCATCTATGGCAAATCAATTGGTAACATTCATTCAAAAACGAAACCCCCCCCCCCCCCCCCTCTTTTGCCTATTCTTTACTCTTTCGCCAGCAAGATCGACTTTTATACAGATTGTAATGGGTTTTAATTTGGATATTCATGTATGTATGAACTTCTCAAAATCGGTTTTTTATGAGATGCGCATATAATATATTTGATCAACTGTACACGCAAATTATGTATTTCGTGTTATCCGTTGATGACCGTGCCGATTTTTGTCTATTTTAAGCACTTTTTATGTATTTGATCTGAGAAAAATATTACCCCGAAATCTGTCATCATCACTACTACTTGTACTATGTGCACATCTTTCAACCATTTTAATAAATCAAGAAAATGATGAAAATCTATGTGCTAAATGCTCATTTTATCTTACATTTCTATACTAAAGTTATGAGGATAACGCGTTAGCTTGTCTGAGCTCCCAGCACGTGCAGGGCATAGGCTATTATTAGCATGCCTGTAACGATATGAGATAATATCATTGGTATTGCGGCAGCAGGGGGAGGAGTTGGCGATAGGTCAATTCTAATGCATAAGGGCCGAAAGTTTAAAAGTTTAGATGGAACTTGGTTTAACAGTATATCAGTACATATATATCAGAAAGCACTAACGGAACAGTACAACACCCAAATTAGTACGAGGGACCTTGGATAGTCATAGACTATTCATACATGAGAAATAACATTATACAAAGCACAATAAAAGAAATGTATATAACAAGAAACCCTACTTACCTGTTCTTCCCAGCCTAGGATTCGAATCCACTACATGTGGCACCTTATGCCTGGCAGTACATGTATATCAGTACATGTATATAGTCATGATACACCACAACTCAAGTAAATTTTTTCCTATATTAATGATGCTTTATTTAAAGTTTAGCCACTACCCACCCAAAGAGGACAACTTTTAAATGTGACTTTTACATCAACGTTCAAACATTGCTTATGAATGGAAAATAGTGTTGCATAAACATTACTCCAGCATGTTTTTTAGATACATGATTGATGAAAATTAACATAGATAGCTGATAAGATATCATATAATATAATGATGAAAATTAATAAAGATTGCTGATAAGATATTAGATCCTCCTTATATATAATATAATTAAGAAATAACTACATGTACTAGCTAGCTGTGGTCCAGTAATTCCCCGAGTCGCATGAACCAATTAAATTATCACCAAGCTGGGAATTACTGAACAACAAATCACAGCTAGCTAGTTGTTATTTCTATTCTTATATTGTTCTGCACGAGCTCTATAGCACGTGCATGGGCGGAGCTTAGCTTAGCGAACTTGAAGTTTGTTGAAGATTTTACACCAGGCAAGTTCTATAGTGCATATAGGGAGAAAATCTCAAGTTATGATAGGATGAATCTTATGCTTCAGTATAAGGTCTACAGCAATCAATTATGAAGTTGATGATACTTGGTTGATTACCTTTATCTAATATTGTGTCATTCATAACATTCTCAATCTAGGCAGGAAGGACAATTTATTCTTTCTTAAAGCGGAAAATTGCTATAAATTTCACCTTTGCAAATTCAAATTCCTCCTTTGATGATTCATATTAAGTGAAATGATATTTTTTACTCATAATGAAGTATTGTGATTTTTTACCTTCTGTTATTAGGTAAGATATTTTTTGGGAGAAGCCACATTCGAGAGGTTGCCATAAAAAGACTCAGTCAGATAGATGAATATTGCAAAGTAAGTATACACTTTAGGTCAGGTTGTCATATTTTAGTCACTTGCATGCAAATTAAGTCAAACAGAATTAAAAACCTAAATACCGGTGCATACTCTTTGTAATGTAGAAACAAGTATGTACATGCCTGATCTTGTGTATGCATTTAGAATTGGATGTATGGGCAAACATGGCAGTGTAAGAGCAAAATATAGTTTAGGCCATAACTTTTCTCATGAACTTGAACCAATCATACATGGTATGTAATATTTATTTATACTGGAATTAATGAAGGTTGAACTTGTTAGTAAAAATATCTGTATAAAACAGTACTTTTTGTCATGGTAAATTTGTTGTTATGAACACAGCTCAGTGTGAAGAGTTTTGTGTCCAAACCCCAACTTGCAACAAGGTCATAGGCGGCACAGGCTTGCAATGTAACCTTGCCGTCATCGCTATTTTACTACGCCATTTCATGCAATGATAAAGCACGAGAGGCATCAAAAGTACGGCATGACGTCACAGTTACATTATTCTGATTTCTGATGTAACATCTCCAAAGATTCAAAGGCAGAGGCACATATTTGAGCGTTTAGGGGCGAGAAAATGGGCAATGTAGGAAACGATTCTTATTTTGATGAAGGAAAATTTACAAGTCTCACGTCTAAAGACGGTAGGTTTCGATTTATGACCAGAATTTGTATTTTTATTAGAGACTTCTCGCTCAGCTGATCGTGTTGGCATCGTACGAATGAAGAAAGAATCCCTAATACTGCATGGTATTGCATTGAAACAAAGACAATGCTTGTACATTATATACCTCATAAATGTAGTTATACTTAGTGGTATATACTTGCAATATTTGTCCCCCGCTTTCGTGAAAGCGCGGGGACATTAAAACCAGTTCGTCTGTTCGTCCGTCCGTCCGTTCGTCCGTCTGTCCGTCAGTCACAAAAACTTTAACCTTGTGCATAACTTTTGAATGGTAAGTGATAGGGCTTTGATAGTTCACATGTGTATTCCTTGTGACAAGACCTTTCCATGGATACCAAAATTTTTGACCTTGTGACCTTGACCTTGGACTTTGACCTACTTATTAAAAGCTTTAACCTTGACCATAACTTATGAATGGTAAGTGATAGGGCTTTGATATTTCACATGTGTATTCCTTGTGTCAAGACCTTTCCATTGACCTTGGACTTTGACCTACTTATTAATATCAATTCTCTGTAAGGACCAAAATATTTTGGAAACAGCATGTCATGGATTTTCATGATTTTCTCTATAAATGGTATGTATAGTCCCCTGAATACAAAAATAACAATTTTTTGAAAATAGATATTCCGGTTGCCATGGAAACGAGATCTGTCTATTTATAGCACTAAAAATGGTCAAATAAGTCATCTTTGGTTATTATGTTGCCATGGAAACCATTGTCAGAGTTAATTGGTATTAACAACTTATAATCTTTAAAACCTCTATTTTTAGAAAAAATAACAAATTTTTGACATTTCTTCCAATTAGCCGGATCCTATCAAATCAAAATCAGTCAAAAATTGCCATAAAATAAGGTCAAAATCAAGGCCTATTTTTGTCCAATTTTTACCATTTTTTAGCAAAAATAACACAAAAATGTCAGGCTGATAACACCATCACTGTTGTCAGAACGCAATGGATTTCATGTGACAAATATGATCACTGGAAAAAATAAGTGGGACCTTGTTTTGTTTTCCTACATTTTGAGGTCAAAAATGGTTGCCATGGCAACTTTTCATTTGACACATGATGACTATATCTTTTCAAATTGGTTTTTAGCAAGGTTTAAATAACTTATATTGCTTAAGCTTTATGTAGGGACAACAGAAGAAATTATTCTTTATTTGAACACTTCCAAAAATTTTCAAGGTCATTGACTGTAAGTTCAAGGTCAATTCAAAATATAGGTTCCAATTTCAATAAAATTTGCATTTTTGTTGTTATTTATTGTTACTAAATTTAGGCTTGACTGTTATATATTTGTATAAAAAATACTTCTTTCTAAAATTAGGACTGATAGATGGAAAAACATAACAATTTTTAGTTCAAAACATTTCTCCTAAAAAAATAAGCCCCAGACAAAAATCATGATAATCTCACATTTTTGTGTCGCCTGCGAAGCACAGCGACACTTAGGGATCACTTTGTCCGTTGTCCGTCCGTCCGTCCGTCTGTCTGTCTGTCTGTCTGTCTGTCCGTCTGTCTGTCACACTTGGGTGTCACACCCCATAACTTTTGATTGGTAAGTTATACGGCTTTGATATTTCACATGTGTATTCCTTGTGACAAGACCTTTCCACAAATATCATAATTTTTGACCTTGTGACCTTGACCTAGATATTTGACCTACTTTTCTGAAAATCTAATATTGGCTATATCTCTTGATTGGTTAGGGATAGGGCTTTGATATTTCACATGTGTATTTCTTGTGACAAGACCTTTCTACACATATCATAATTTTTGACCTTGTGACCTTGACCTAGATATTTGACCTACTTTTCTAAAAATCTAATATTGGCTATATCTCTTGATTGGCAAGTGATAGGGCTTTGATATTTCACATGTGTAATCTTTGTGACAAGATCTTTCTATACAAACCATAATTTTTGACCTCGTGACCTTGACCTAGATATTTGACCTACTTTTCAAAAAATCTAAGATTGGCTATATCTTTTGATTGGTAAGTGATAGGGCTTTGATATTTCACATGTGTATTTCTTGTGACAAGCCCTTTGGCGACATACTATATTTTTTTACCTTATGACCTTGACCTAGATATTTGACCTACTTTTAAAAAAATCCAAAATTGGCTATATCTTTTGATTGGCAAGTGATAGGACTTTGATATTTCTCTTGTGTATTGCTTTTGACAATACCTTTCTACACATACCATAATTATGACCTCGTGACCTTGATCTAGATATTTGACCTACTTTTCAAAAAAATTAAGATTTGCAATATCTTTTGATTGGTAAGTGATAGGGCTTTGATATTTCATATGTGTATTCCTTCTTGTGACAAGGCCTTTCTACACATATCATAACTTTTGACCTCATGTCCTTGACCTAGATATTTGACCTACTTTTCAAAAATTTTAGATTGGCTATTTCTTTTGATTGCTGAGTGATAGGCTTTGATATTTCACATGTGCATTCCATGTGACAAGACCTTTCTTCACATACCATCATTTTTTACCTCGTGCACTTGCCCTATATATTTGACCTATTTTTCAACAAATCTGAGATTGGCTATATCTTTTGAGTGGTAAGTGATAGGGCTTTGATATTTCACATTTGTATTCCTTATGAAAAGACCTTTCTAAACATTCCATAATTTTTGACCTAGTGACCTTGCCCTTGATATTTGACCTATTTTCAAGAAAAAAATTCGCTTCGCAGGCGACACAAGCATTCCTTGGATTGCTATTTTTTAAATGCATGTATGAAAAACTAGCTAAAAATCTAGGATGTCATTGATTTGAGATTTTTTGCAACTTTGGTCAATAAATAGGGGATATATTCAAAATTACTGTGTATGTGTTTGTTTTACTCAATACCACATGATATATGAGTAACTGCCTCTCGTATTTTTGAAAAATCACAGAATTTTGCCAAATTTTGTGAATTGCATTCAAGATGACCTTGACATTGGGTCCTGTGACCTTGAAAACTTTTAAGGTGATTTTTTTAATCAATAATGCTCTTTTATATGCACTGATAAAAAAATGCTTAAAAATATATAACGGACGGCTGAAAATTTACCAGTTAATTACTCTATGTGTAATAGCACTGAACAGAATATCACCATGGTAACCATTTTTTATACCCTTTTTTCTTAAAATTGTGAAGAGGTCCCACCCAAATTTTAACATTTTCTTAAAGATCGAGGATTAAACTTTCAACATAATTGGCAGTAGAAATCAAGTTAGCCTGACATTTCTTATTAATTGCTTTAAATTTGAGCAAAATCATGTTAAATAAGTAGCTTTTTCGATCTTAAAAAGGGCCTCTTCAAAACAGGTTTTTGCCTACATCTTGAGCATATTGACGAAGAGAATAGCGAGCAGAAACATACTTCTTGTGTAATATTTATACTATTAAAGATATAAAGAAAAAAATTAAGGAAATTTCAGTTGACTACAATAGCTGTTACCATGGAAACGAGCCTTGTGAAAATGCCATGTTACAAGTATTCTACTGATGCGTAAAATTTCAAACATGGTTTCCATGGCAACGAAAACTTAATTTGTAAAAAGAAAGTTTATTTTTGTCTCAGTACATCATATACACCTTCCACACCAAAAATCTCCAAAATTGGAGACATGCTGTTTCCACATGCTATTGAAATTATTTTGGTCCTTACAGAGAACTGCTATTAAAAACTTTAACCTTGACCATAACTTTTGAATGGAAAGTGATAGGGCTTTGATATTTCAAATGTGTATTCCATGTGACAAGACCTTTGCATGGATACCAAAATTTTTGACCTTGTGACCTTGACCTTTGAGTTCGACCTACTTTTCAAAAAACTTTAACCTTGTCCATAACTTTTTAATGGAAAATGATAGGGCTTTCACATTTCACATGTGTATTCCTTGTGATGAGATCTTTCTGTTGGTAACAGCATTCTGACCTTGTGACCTCGTCCATGGAGGTTGACCCACATTTAAAAACTTCAACCTCGACCTTAAGTTTTTGATGGTAATTTAAATCATAGGTCTTAAATATTTCACATGTGCATACCTTTTTATAAGCCCTGTTCCTTGGTAACAAAACAAAAGTTTGGACCTTTTGACCTTTTCTTGGAGTTAATCTATCATATTTAGAATGTTGATAATATATGAGATATATTATCAAAACTTAAGAATGGGGGGATGTCTGTAAGCATTTCTTTAAAGACAAACACACAAAAGCGGGGGACCACAATTCCTTGAATTTGATTTTTAATTTACAAATACGACGCCCCAGTTCCAATCTGTAAGAATCTTGCAGACAAACAATAGGCGATGACGGCAGAGGTAGATTTCAAAGTGAAGAAAAGCAGAACTGAAATCGAACGCATGCGTGGGAGGTTGGTCCAAACCCATTAAGATTTTATTTCATTTTATCCACAGACTCTAATACATCTACCACTGATCACATAGCTCGGTATGAGGAGTCATTAGTTATTATATATTATACATATGTTTAGTTTGTACACACTCTAATACATCTACCTGATCACATAGCTCAGTATGAGGAGTTATTAGTTACATGTATTATATATTATACCTATGTTTTATTCACAGACTCGAATACATCTACCAGAACACAAAGCTCAGTGTGAGGAGTTATTAGTTATTATATAATTATACCTATGATTTATTTACAGACTCTAATACATCTACCAGAACACATAGCTCAGTGTGAGGAGTTATTAGTTATTATATAATTATACCTATGATTTATTTACAGACTCTAATACATCTACCAGAACATATAGCTCAGTGTGAGGAGTTATTAATTATTATATAATCATACCTATGTTTTATTCACAGACTCGAATACATCTACCAGAACACATAGCTCAGTGTGAGGAGTTATTAGTTATTATATAATTATACCTATGTTTTATTCACAGACTCGAATACATCTACCAGAACACATAGCTCAGTGTGAGGAGTTATTAGTTATTATATAATTATACCTATGATTTATTCACAGACTCGAATACATCTACCAGAACACATAGCTCAGTGTGAGGAGTTATTAGTTATTATATAATTATACCTATGTTTTATTCACAGACTCGAATACATCTACCAGAACACATAGCTCAGTGTGAGGAGTTATTAGTTATTATATAATTATACCTATGATTTATTCACAGACTCGAATACATCTACCAGAACACATAGCTCAGTGTGAGGAGTTATTAGTTATTATATAATTATACCTATGTTTTATTCACAGACTGGAATACATCTACCAGAACACATAGCTCAGTGTGAGGAGTTATTAGTTATTATATAATTATACCTATGATTTATTTACAGACTCTAATACATCTACCAGAACACATAGCTCAGTGTGAGGAAGTTTTAGAATTCTTTGATGTAGAACAAGAAGATCTGAATCCTCCAACCTCAGATGAGTAAGTATATTTACGTACTAGATGCTATAATCAGGTTGTCTCTCTGTAGATTCTATGTTATATACATTGACATTCTTGGCATGTTGTTCTGATAAATCACAAGTTTAGACATAAGTAAATGTCCCCTTCATTTGCATGATACAGAGGGGTAATGCCATGTTGTGATGTACATGTGATTAGAAGACAATACAAATCTTATGGAAATTCAGAGGTCAAAGGTCAAGGTCATCACAGACAGTTGTAGGAAAACCTTGTAAATCGTCTCACAGAGATGTTTGCCACAGAGACTGATTGGATAACCCTATGGACACTTCAGAAGTCACAAATAATGTTTGATGGTCAGTAAACTTTTCATATGAATCCAGTGACGTGAAGGTGAGGAGTCAAATGTCAAGGTCACATTGGGATGCTATGTTTGATTTTACCAGTTGCTATATGTTTTCTTTAAAATGTGTTTATTATGCTAAACAGTTTATACTGGCTTTTCAAGGCTTTTGCATAATCATGGTAGATACAGATGATTTTGCTGTTGTAATGAAGTACAGTCAAACCTGTCTTAAAGTGACCCTCTTTTTAGCGACTTCCTGCTTTATGTGACCTTTTTTTATTCCTCCCGAGTAATTTTCCTATTAAATACACCTGTATATAGCGATGACCTGTCTAACGCGACAACGACCGTGATTTTTCTGTCCCATACCTAATTCCAAACCTGTATATACGACTTTTAGTGTTGCAAAGGAGTCGACCCAAACTACATAAAATTTTGCATCAAATCTCTTCATCAGTGTCTTTCATAATTAAATCTTATGTGATAAATAAAATATCTAAGTGATTTTATATGTGCAATACGATTCATCAATAATTACACGAACTGATATATGCAGTGATTCATTTAATAATATTGCTCTTATACTACGAACAGTTTGTTGGCTGTGAGTTGGTCAAAGTCAAATCAGCTTGAACCTGTATTCAGTGACCACCTGTCTTATATGACCTATTTTCTGTTGGCCCTTGCAAAGTCACATAAGACAGGTTTGACTGTATTATGAAAGGATAAAACTTCCCAAGATTCAAAATTGGACCTTTTGGCCACTGAGGAAGGGGGAATGGGCCGAGTCTTTAGATAAAGTTGTTTCCAGTTTCAAAATTTTAACATATTCAAAGGATTTTATGCATTTTGAAAGGATGTGACCTGGATTTCAAAATGGGGTTTTGGTCAAGATGCAGGGAAAACTGGATGGAGTTTAAACATTCTTGTTAGCTCTACTGGTCTCAGACAAGTCGAGCTTATGCGATCACCCTTCGTCCGGCGTCCGTCCGTCCATCTGTCCTTCTGTCTGTCTGTCTGTCCGTCTGTCTGTAAACAATTCTTGTCCGAACAACTCCTCTGAAACTGTTAGAGATAGAAAGTTAATTCTTTTTGCATTTTACCTGGTCCATGGTCTAGTTGTGCACCTGACATTTAGTTTCAGTCCCTGACCCCCAGGGTCTTAAGAAAATGGGTGTGGTAATTAAATTCTATGTAATCTTGTCCGGACAACTGTTCTGACACTATAAATGATAGAGACATAATTCTTTTTGCAATATGATCGGTCTGTGGTCTTGTTGTGCACCTGATATTTTGTTTGAGCCCCTGACCCCCAGGGTCTCAGAAATGGGTGTTGTCATTTTCTCCTATATAACTCTATATAATCTTGTGCTCGCAACTCCTCTGACACTATAAATGATGGAGACTTAATTCTTATTGCAATATGAAGGGTCTGTGGTCTTGTTTTGCACCTGATATTTTGTTTGAGCCCCTGACCCCCAGGGTCTTAGAAATATGTGTGGCCATTTTCTCCTATATAACTCTATGTAATCTTCTGCTCGCAACTCCTCTGACACTATAAATGATGAAGACTTAATTCTTTTTGCAATATGATGGGTCTGTGGTCTGGTTGTGCACCTGATATTTTGTTTGAACTTCTGACCCCCAGGGTCTTAGAAAATGGGTGTGGCCATTTTCTCCTATATAACTCTATGTAATCTTGTGCTCACAACTCCTCTGACACTATAAATGATGGAGACTTAATTCTTTTTTGCAATATGATGGGTCTGTGGTCAAGTTGTTCACCTGATATTTTGTTTCAGTCCCTGACCCCCAGGGTCTTAGAAAATGGGTGTGGCCATTTTCTCCTATATAACTCTATGTAATCTTGTGCTCACAACTCCTCTGACACTATAAATGATGGAGACTTAATTCTTATTGCAATATGATGGGTCTTTGGTCTTGTTGTGCACCTGATATTTTGTTTGAGCCCCTGACCCCGAGGGTCTTAGAAATTGGTGTGGTCATTTTCTCCTATATAACTCTGTGTAATCTTGTGCTCGCAACTCCTCTGACACTATAAATGATGGAGACTTAAATCTTTTTGCAATATGATGGGTCTGTGGTCTTGTTGTGCACCTGATATTTTGTTTGAGCCCCCTGACCCCTAGGGTCTTAGAAATGGGTGTGGTCATTTTCTCCTATATAACTCTTTGTAATCTTGTGTTCGCAACTCCTCTGACTTTATAAATGATGGAGACTTAATTCTTTTTGCAATATGATGGGTCTGTAGTCTCATTGTGCACCTGATATTTTGTTTGAGCCCCTGATCCCCAGGGTCTTAGAAATGGGTGTGGTCATTTTCTCCTATATAACTCTATATAATCTGTGCTCGCAACTCCTCTGACAATATAAATGATGAAGACTTAATTCTTTTTGCAGTATGATGGGTCTGTGATCTTGTTGTGCACCTGATATTTTGTTTGAGCCCCTGACCCCCAGGGTCTTAGAAATGGGTGTGGTCATTTTCTCCTATACAACTCTATGTAATCTTATGCTCGCAACTCCTCTGACACTATAAATGATGGAGACTTAATTATTTCTGCAATGTGATGGGTCTGTGGTCTGGTTGTGCTGATATTTTGTTTGAGCCCCTGACCCCCAGGGTCATAAAAATGGGTGTGGTCATTTTCTCCTATATAACTCTATGTAATCTTGTGCTCACAACTCCTCTGACTAAATTCTTATTGCAATATTATGGGTCTCTGGTCTAGTTGTGCACCTGTTTTTATGTTTTAGCCCCTGACCCTTAGGGTCTCAGAAATGGGTGTGGTCATTTTTCCTATGTAAGTAAATGTAATCTTGTGCTTGCAACTCCTCTGACACTATAAATGATGTAGAATTAATTCTTTTTGCAATGATTGGTCTGTGGCATAGATGTGCACCTGATATTTTGTTTTAGCCTTATACCCCTAGGGTCTTTGAAAATGGGTGTGGTTATTTTTCCTATATAGTTGTGCTCTCTTCACGTTTAAAGCTATTTATGATGGGGAGTTAATTCTTTATCCAAGTCTTGATGTGTCATTGGTTGTTCATTTGAGCTAGCAGTCCTTGGCCCCTAGGATCTTGGAAAATGGGTGTGACATTCTTTTTAGAAATACTTTATCTCGGATATTATGAATTATATGAGTGCTATTATAGTTGCAGTATAATGGATATGTAGTTTTGTCATGCTACTTATAATTTGTTAGAGCACCTGCTCCTTATGTACGGAAGCCCGTTAGTGCCAAATATGAATAAATAAAAATGGAGGAAATGCGAAATATATTTAGGAAAATGCGAAATAAATAAAGGAAAATGAGAAATAAATTTAGAAAAACGAGAAATAAATTAAGGAAAATGAGAAATATATTTAGAAAAACGAGAAAAATATTTAGGAAAATGAGAAAAATATTTAGGAAAATGAGAAATATATTTAGAAAAACGAGAAAAATATTTAGGAAAATGAGAAATATATTTAGGAAAAAACGAGAAAAATATTAAGGAAAATGAAAAATATATTTAGCAAAAACGAGAAATATATTTACAGAAGCTGGAAATATAAAAACAGGGAAACCACAACAAATAATTAAAGCTTGACCTTGCCACTCCCGAAACATTAATGAGTAATGAATTACAGTATCTATTTATCAAGATATAAAGACTTCCTTGTATTTATTCCACTTCCCCGCAACTCCCGCTGCTTTTACACGAGAAATGAATCCTATGTATACGGGCAAAGATGCATGTGTAATATTATCTGTCTGGTATTTGGCATTGCAGCTCTTGCAAACATTCATTTCGAAGAATGTTTAGTTTATGATGCGCCTTGACCAGTACCAATCGTTTATTTCTCTCGTAAAAGCAGCGGGGGTCGGGGAAGAAGTGGAAGAAATACAAGAAGGTCTTTATCTCCTGATAATCTCATTAATATTCTGGGATTGGTAAACGGAGAGTGTAGTGGGGGAATTTAATGTTTATATACATATCGTATTTCTTTTGTGGTTTCCATTTATATCTATGGGGAGTGAACAGTACCCCTTCCGCCCCTTCCTCTCCATCCCGCCCCTAAGCTTCCTGCTCCCATCCCCTGAATTCCTCCTCCCTCCCCTTTACCCTCCCTCCCGCCACTCCCTTCTTCCAACCCCTGCCCTCCCTCCCACCTTCCGCCCCTGTCCCTCCCCTTCGTCCCCCCCATTTCACCATGTCCACTCCCTCATTTATATTTCCACTTTCTGTAAATCTATTTCTCATTTTCCTAAATATATTTTTCATTTTTTCCTAAATATATTTCTCATTTTCCTAAATATTTTTCTCGTTTTTCTAAATATATTTCTCATTTTCCTAAATATTTTTCTCATTTTCCTAAATATTTTTCTCGTTTTTCTAAATATATTTCTCATTTTCCTTAATTTATTTCTCGTTTTTCTAAATATATTTCTCGTTTTCCTTAATTTATTTCTCGTTTTTCTAAATATATTTCTCATTTTCTTAATTTATTTCTCGTTTTCCTAAATTTATTTCTCATTTTCCTTAATTTATTTCTCGTTTTTCTAAATATATTTCTCGTTTTCCTTAATTTATTTCTCGTTTTTCTAAATATATTTCTCATTTTCTTAATTTATTTCTCGTTTTTCTAAATTTATTTCTCATTTTCCTTAATTTATTTCGCATTTTCCTAAATATATTTCGCATTTCCTCCATTTTTATTTATTCATATTTGGCACTAACGGGCTTCCGTACTTATGGTCTTGGTTTAAAAAAAAAGAAAGGAAATTGATGTTTTAGAAAAAAACAACCAGGAGAGCTACAGTCTCGTCAGAGACTTCTGGTATTGCATCAAACCCAGTTTCCCCCTGTGATAGTATTTTTCAAGTAGAACTAAATGACAAGACATTATACACAAACATACATGTAAACATAAAACATGAATCAATAAGACATGTAAACCAATACACAAAATAAAATAATGCAAAAGGAGTGATAAAACAAAGGAAAGCTGATATTGATGGGAAAATTCAACCTAAAAGATGACATGCATAAACAAATCTTAGAGACATTATTCCCATATTTGGTGTGACAGATAACAAACAAGCATTGTTTACCTTCACAGATAATTGACTGTGATTTTTGTGGTTCTGATGATTGTATTTTTATGGTAGAATTATGACTTTATGTCAATTAATCAAGGGTAACATTACTTTTATTGTCTCTTAGCAAATATATTACTGCTGGTATTATAAATACTCCCTCAAAAGATATTTTTTTCATAATGTTATGTGTGGAAAGGAGTATTAAGAATGTTATAATTTTGTAAGATTATCAATGGGGATTCATAAACAGACTTCCAGCGTGAGATTACTGATAACGCAAATAAGAAGGTAATGTCAATTAGAAAATATTTCACTTAGTCTTCTCCGTCTAAAACTAGCTATCTCTCTCAATGAATTCTTTGATAGTTAAAACATTTACTGGAGAACTGATACATTTGTCAATATAGTTATAACATGGGACAGGTGCTTGTGAAATATTTTAGAGATAAAGTATGTCACATCCAACAGTGTCTATATCTGGTCGTCTGAGAGTCGGTGTAATGTAGTGACGTACATCTGTCACCGACTTCAATAAGTTTGTTTTGGGAGACTGTGGTCGTGTACTGTGTGTCTATTACTTTTGGAATATTGGCAGTGCCTTGTCTGTTTGGGAAATAATGCTTGTAAAATGTCCATAAACAATTAAACTACAAATCTTTACCGTTGTTTGTGTATAGACGGTTTCTAGTATTTGTTTACCCTATTTTTCTGTCGTTGGACCAAGAATTTATGACATATACCTGAAGACGAGGGGAGAGAACTTTACGTGATGAGCTCATCATAGACCTGTCGTTACTGAGCGCAAGGTACGCGTGTGGAACATAATTTAGCAAACGATACGTGAAATGGCTATTTGTATTTGGCCAAAGATAAATAGGACCAGTCCTTTCTTTATTGTTAGAGAGTTTGTGGTCGGTGATGGACGCGCGTCATCAGCTCTGTGACACGTTCGTTTTCCCGCCACCTTTTCCTTGTTTGACTTCTTTATCAATGACTTATGACTGTGTGCGATCCACGTTAAGACTAAGCTTATATCACATGGTCCTTTGATCATCTCCACTTTTAACTTCATCTTGTGTATCAGCTATATTTCCAGGCCTTTATAAATCATCCACGCCTTATAATGAGAATACAAGGACAAAATCTATGACTATTTTTACCTCCACAAGCCGTTTATGTGTTACTGTAGTTTTTACATAATAATCATAATGATCAAGGAAGATTTACACCATTTAACAGAGGAAACATAGTATCATCCCCATGGCTAACCCGTTTCCGACCTCTCTCCGCGCTCACTCCAAGTTTGTGATGCCTGAGTCGTGAGGTGGCGTCAGAACGTAGGAGTACATAACAAGTGTTTTACGTGGTCTTGTCGTGTCTCAGTGTAATGGACAGAGTGACGAAAACTTAACCTGGTGTCACGGACTCAATCCACAAAATTCTGTATTAGTTATCTGTTAGGTAATAAACAACATGAAAAGTGAAACCTGAACCTATGGAACGAGGACCTGAGGTCAGGCATGGTATACTATCTTGGAGGGAATGGTTTAGTTCTGTGAAGACGTCATCACGTGACTGACGGTACTCGGGGTAGAACCATGAAGACAACTTACGTCAGACTACGAGAGAGGGTGTCCAGACAAGTAGCTAAAGTACGACATACTTACCATGAGGCTTTCGGGAGGGGCACTGACGGGTATGGAGGAGAGCAGTAAGTATCATGGGGATCACTCATAAAATAAGTAGCTTTGGTTCGGCTTATCTTACTTTTTGTCTCGAAAACAAAAAGAAAAAATAGAACTTGCTCCTTGACGACAAAATGCATCGAGTAGGCATGTTGAGCATTTAGAGATTTTAAGTGTAACTTACTGTTGCAAACGAAAGTGTCTACAGAGGTATACTGATTTTGTTGAGAAGATTCATTCTGATCTTATTTTCATGCGATACAAAAAAATGGACGAGGAGGGGGTGGGGGGGGGGAGCGATGCTATAGATTACTTTCCGTCGTTCAATAGAACTGACTGGTTAACCGAAAATACTAATAAGTGGAAACGGAAGGAAGTTGCATGAATGGATGGGGTAGGTGGGATGGGGTATGACGAGATGGGCGGGGACAGCGATGGTGATTTAGTTTTTTGAATAACAACGAAATAATTACAGAAACGTTAAGATAGATGAAGAAAAATCTAATGTTCTTTATATCCCTAGTTTTGGCCATTTATGATTCAGATCTTTGAGTTTTTGTAGACGGCTGATTTATGAGTGGACAACACTGATGTACACTATAATATGTCTTTTTTCTCTATAACGTGATGTTAGTGATGTATAACAGACAATACATTATTGTCAGAAATGGGAAAAACTATAAAAAAAGGTAAATTGTTTCCCTGGTGATACGTATAAGCTTTAATATTTCCTTGTCTGTCTTTCATAGTTCGCTTGATTACACGAGAACTGTGAAGTGGGTGTTTCTGACAATAACAAAGGAAACATTTCTGTGAATTACAAAAAAAGTCTCTTTACACAAAACATAGGAGGAAAAAGTCCTTAAACTAGATACCGATTTCTGTGTAAACGCGAAATGTCCTCTTTCCTATTTCCATTTTATTTAGGGGTAATTGATAAACTCTGATAAAGTTTTCCTTTTAGTACTTAATGTTAATGCACCATTATACCTAGAGCGATGGAAATTTTCGAATATATCTCTATCCGCCCAGATCTTGTTACGGTATGTCACCTCAAAGTATCTGGGAAATGGAAGCAAAAAGTGAAAATATGTATACTTGATAGACTGAAATGGTTCCTTGAAGAATCAGCGCTTTATGTATGTTAGTACAAAAACATGTTTATGTGGAAGATTAAAAACCTCAGTGTCACGAAAAGCGTTGAATCTGATCTGTGAAAGTTTTTTTATGAAGAATTAACTTCCTTCTTGAAGTTATATACGTATACAGAACAGTATTATTGATTCGTGCACGATCGTCCGTATAATTTAAACCTGCTTTGTACATGCATCATAAATAAAAATTAAAGAAAGTTTTATTTCACTACTTCCTCTTACACTTGCCTCTTATACTACCAAGAAAATCACTGACTCTGTCTTGTTTCCTATATAGATTATCTTAGGTGTCTTGTTTCCCATATAGATTATCTTAGGATATGTTCCATTTCCTGATCAAGTAAGTGAAATTTTGTTTGGATTGAGTCACGCCCACAGACGTTTGATGTCTTGTCTGACAAAATATCTGTCTGTATGACAAATATGGATAATGACCATATATGTCTGTCTGTATCACAGAAATGACCTTCATTTCCATTCGTCTTTTTTTTCTGTCTTCAGCACATGACTGTTGACGTTAGTGCTGAGCCAGTGAGTGGGTACTTGATCAGTCAGTCTGTCCATCTGTCTGTCTGTGTAAAACTTTATTATTGGGTTGGTAAGTGATAAGTCTCTTTAACTTCGCATGTGTTTTCATAGTGGCAAGACTTTTTCCTTGCCCAAAAAAATTGACCTCGTGACCTCAACTTTGGATTTTGACCTGTCATGAAAATTATATCAAATTGTGCATAACTTTTGATTGGTGATAGGGCTTTCATATGTGTCATTATTTTTATATTCCTTGTATCAAGACTTTCCTCTGACACCAAAAGGTCAGACATTGTGACCTTGACAGTTAATATCCTGTAGAAATATAGCTTATTTCTTATTCCATCCGAGGGTAATCAGTTTTCTTACATCATTCCTCAGATTCTGGTTTTGTATCAAAATGCCACCAGTGCGATATTATAACTTTATTTTCTTTCCATCTCAAAAGTAGTGTTTTTTGCATGGCTACTTTAAAGTTAATTAGTTCATAAATGGGTTAATGAGGCAAAACGAGAAGTGCAGTACATGTAGTACATATGCATTACGTACTCTGTTAACCGGTGCAGCGTTAGCGAGGAAAACGTCGATTTATACCACCGTAAACAAGACGTTACGTGATCTTACGGCGGTGTGTCACGTGATTATACCCCGGGGTGACGGTCTCAGGGACTCGGGGCTTTTCTATGATCTGTCACAGACGGTATACGATCATAGACAGAATCTGTTCCGTATACAGTCACAAACAAGGATGGGGAACTATATTTGACGTTTTGTCTCTTCGAAATCTACTTTTTCCTCTAAATATTAATATACCGTGTGGGAAAATAGAATGGTGCATACATGTATTTTTGTGATTTGTAAAGGATTATTTCGCTGCTCTGGATAATGTGGGATGTGAAGAAAACAGGGATGTTTCTTTCCTATTTTGTGATAGGTGTATCTGAAATCTAGTGGTTTAACTAAGTCCCTAATCTGGATTAAACACGGACAGTGATGGCCGAGTCTTTAAAAGATGATGACAATGACGCGGATACATGTGATTACATCACGATGTCGGAGGTTAGACGTACGACGGACGGCGCACGTGACACTTCCCTCTTTACATACGTCATATCGCTCATTCATAGATTTTGTCCGTGCAGGTAAAATCCTTAGTGTATATAAATATAGCCTAAGTGTATATTTGTCACTGAATGATTGACTAATATCCTATATATCGACAAGACACTGTAATATTGATTACTTATTTAAAAAAAAAATCTCTACCCCTCCCCCCTCCCCCCTCTTATTTCAGTATTGAACTTTACATTATACGAAGAAGAGTTAATTTTCTAATGAATGAGCTTAATAGATTGTACGATAAAAAATAGCATAATCGTTGATATGATTATGTGATTTCTTCTATTAATAACTGGTTTAATGAGTGATTGAAAAATATTATATCTCAGAATGCTCATATTATTTCATTGAACAGAATATTGTACTTCAGAATTCTATTTCAATAAGATTAAAGTCAATTCGAACCTTTGGAATAACTATGGAGTACTTTGAAATCACATAACTTGAAATATGAATTGTTAAAATTCATATAATATCTAATCATATTATATAAGATACATGTACTGCTATATAAATATGAATTGTTAAAATTCACAGAATATCTAATCATATTATATAAGATACATGTACTGCTATATGGTATGGGTGTATTACATGGAATATACGGTGTCAGAGAGTACACATCAGGTGAATGTTAAGTGACGTAGTTATCGCCCCTGGGGTATTGACAGGTACTTTGGTTCCGGGATGTCTTTCCTACGTTAAAACTGTATACGTAGGAACATAGTACATTAATCCGAATACAGAAACATATCTAATTAAGGAGAATTAAAAAAACAGTGAGGTTGCTGTTCTGAAAAGGAAACTTCATCTTGTTATATATCCATACATGTTTTCATCCAGGACAACTTCCCTTCAACCCCCCCCCCCCCCCACCAGATACTAATGAGTTAAAAAAGATCCTGACGATAATCTCAACAGCACTCACAACAGAGCACCAAATTGAGCATCGACGGACCCCTAGCAAGCTAGAGGTGGAATCAGGTGCCCGGGAGGAGTAAGCATCCCCTGTTGGCTAGCCGCACCCGCCGTCGATGTTCATGCACGAAAATGAAAAGAATATATAAAATATATGCACTGTCCGAGGCCACGTCTATATAGAAAGTGCTATGGCGACAATGTCAGGGAATAATATTCAAAACACTTACTGTCAAACCCCTCGCGGGGAACTTTTTTACGAGCTCCACACGGCAAAGGGCATAAGTGTGACAATATCAATCTCATACACATATGAAGCTTTGTTAAACAGAATAGCTTTATGTAATAATATTTTACATACCAGATTTCATGTCATCGACGATCGTATTAAACTTTCAAGTCGGCATACTGTTTTGCACCTCGTCATTTTTTTCTGTCTGAAAATATCTTTTGAGGGATAAATGTTATCTTCTTGTGAATCTTTTTTTTTTTTTTCATTTTTCTTGTGCGTTCCTCATGACAAGCCTAATGCATGGATATTTTAACCGTGACCTTGATAATCAACATAAAAGTGCAAGGGGACATATTGTTTTACAACCATATTATATTTAAATTTATTTATTTTCAGAAAGAAGTCGGCTACCTTTGGTGTAAGTAAGATATCAGGCCCTAAGCTAGCAGAACAATACAAAGTAATAGCTGATTACCAAAAGGAGGATAAATGGGACCTGAACCTCAAGGCAGGAACAGAGGTGGAGGTGGTCGAGAAAAGTGAGAGTGGTAAGAAATTCCTCCCTTATAATACCGTATTCCATTCTTAAAAAGATGTCAGAACACTAAAGTCATGTTCAGGTAGATTTTAAATTCCAAGTTAGCACTTCTGTTGAAAGATTAGTATCTATCTAACTGGTATAATAGTATGTCAAATTTGTGTTTTTAGTCAAGGAAAATTTTAAAAAAGGAAATTTTTGAACTTCATTTTCTTAAATAAATAAATAAGGAAGTAAATTAAGAATTGTCAATGTGATTCGTATAGATTATATTATAGCTGACAATGTTATGTTATAGATTACTGTAGTAGCCCCTCATCAGCGTCGTCCACAGATAATTTTATTCTGTATCAGAACATAGATTCTGAGAGCAGTAATGATAGCAATGGTAAAATGTTATAACTTACTGTACTATCAGGATAGGGAGAGGTGTGTTGTTTACGTGTCCATATTTTTATGGATGTGTGAACAAGAAAAATGGAAATATTGATTCCAAACAAAAGAATGGAGGAAAGTTACATAGGAAAACATATGTTTTCTTTGTGTTGTCTATCACAGACAAACTAACCTTTTTTTCTTCAATTTTCATTCTAACATAAAACTTCTTTATATTTGTCTGCACTTCAAATTTTTCAATACTGCCATAATTACAGAAAAAGGCATTGTATAATGCTCAATAGTTTGGTTTTATTGGTTTTTGATGCAATAAGCATAAAAAAAATAGTTTGAAATTTCAAAATATTGGTTTTTGATGCAATAAGCATCAAAAAGAAATATTTTGGAAATTCAAACTGTCTTTATACAGAGTTATTTCCCATTTTGAGACTGTATCTGACCTAAAACCATTATGACATCATGAAAATGACCGTTATGGTGATGCTGAATTTTACCGTCATTTTCTATTTTCTAAGGACTGTTTCCATAGAATTTGATGACATCACAATTAGCTTATGTCAGATAACGTCCCAAATGGAAGGTAACTGCGGTTTTGGAAAATATGGAATAAGGAAAGCTATATCATTGTTGAAGTGTTGACAGGTAAAGAAGATAACAAAGTTTTGGTAACATGGAGGGTTTATATTGCATGCTGGTGGTTTCAGGTTGGTGGTTTGTTAATGTGGAGGATCAGCAAGGCTGGGTACCGAGTACGTATCTCAAACGTAAAGATGGTACTACGGAAAACACCTCACAGAGAGCCCAGAAAGGAGAAGGTGGGCACGTTATATGGCTCATGATTATATGTATTATACAGGACAACAAGTCTTCTACATTCTTTGAAATAATGTATTTTTATTGGAATCTTGATGATACAAAAATGGACCGTGTTCCTGTTTTGAGAATTGATATATGTATCAGTTTATATTTTAGCCATTGACATCTTATGATGATGACTTTGATTGATGCTGCCAAATATTTTGATGTGATGTTAAGGTTTAGCAAGGCTCAGACATTTAGAGGCCTACTTTCAAAAATTAAATACTAAATGGAATGTAAATATGGTCTCTTGTTAATTTATCAAAAATACATTCATAAGAAGATACTAGTAAGAATAATAAAATAATGAGTGAGTGTTTTGCTTTCTGATGAATTAGACATTTGATGAAACATCTTTTGCCTGCAGATGTCTTTTTGATTAATGGTTATATTACAAATAAGTTAATGCTAATGGTTATATTACAAATAAGTTAATGCTAATGGTTATATTACAAATAAGTTAATGCTAATGAGAAACTAATTGTATGTTTTAATTTTATTTGATTATTTCTCCCGACATTTAAGATATGTTAACTATTTGAATTGGACATGGGCAATATAATTTTTTTTGTAAGCTGCATATAATAACCTAACATTTTCAAGCTTGGGGTTAATGCTATTTTATTGTCAAAGATTTGCAGGGAAAATGCTGCATGACTTCAGCCATCTATAATGTTATATTTCAGAAGAGAGTTATATGTGTACAGATAACTATGACCCACAGAACAATGATGAGATTCGACTTGACCTTGGAGCCACTGTGGAGGTCATGGAGAAAAACCTGGATGGATGGTGGTGGATAAGGTATGGTATTTATGAGGGTTTGTGTGTGGATGGGATTGGGGGGGGGGGCATTCAAGTAATGATGAGGTCAGACTTGACCTTAGGGCCACTGTGGAGGTCACAGAGAAAAACCTGGATGGAACGTGGTGTATCAGGTATAGTATTTATAGTGAGTTGGGGTGTGGGTGGTTGAGAGGGGAGGAGTAATGATGAGACTTGACTTGACCTTGGGGAGGGTCACTGTGGAGGTCATGGAGAAAAAGCTGGATGGACAATGGTGGATTACTGTCCTGTTCACTAATTCCAGGGCACCCTGTTTTCCCGGTTTTCTCTAAAATATGATAATGTCATCTTCCAAAAAGATATCAATTTTATATTTCTCCTTTAGTTGTAACAGAAAATACCATTGTTTTGGCTGTGCGTCAGTTAAGTTAGAAATAGGAAAATAAAAAGTATACAGGGATTTTCTATAGTAAAATCGCTGAAAATGTGTGACATCGGAGGCTTTGACGTCACTGTTTACTATTGTTGACACAGAGAACAATATGGCGGCGGCTTGAAATTAACATGGGAATTTCCCGTAGACATTTTATTTCTTCAAATTGCGGTTTGAAGGCAGCGATAGGGTAAGTTGAAGTTAATTTCCAGTTATGACTAAACGAGGTCAATTCTCGGAAACAATAATTTATGGCAAAATTCTTCAGATGACAGAATAAATCGCCCAAACAGGGTGCTCTGGATTTAGGACAGGACAGTAGGTATAGTATTTATGATGAGTTGAGGTGTGTGTGTATGGGGGGAGTAATGATGAGACTTGAATTGACCTTGGGGCCACTGTGGAGGTCATGGAGAAAAACCTTAATGGATGGTGGTGGATTAGGTATGTTATTTATGATGGGATGGTTTGAGAGTTGGGGATGGGGAGGGGGTGGAGAGAGGGGGTAAGGCCAGTAGGGGGAGGGTAGGGAAGATTCAATGATTAGATTCAATTTGACCTTGAGGTCACGATGGAAGTGATGGAAAATAACCTTGATGGATGGTGGTGGATCTGGTATAGTATGGATAGATAGATACTTTATGGACTAAAATGGGCCCTTGCGGGCATATAGTACATATCTGGTTGTAAACAGGTATACATGGCACTTAACTACAACAAACACAAATATATATAAATGAAAAGGATAAGAATACTTGACAAATGGTTCAGAGGATCACATTTTAGTATGTTTGAGAGTTGGGATGTTGGCAGGGGATGTAATGATGAGATTTAAGTGAACCTTGGTGGATCAGATATAGAATTAATGTGATGAAGATAGGAAGGGAGGGATGCTTTGAGAATTTGAGTGTGTGGATTGGGAAGGGGAGGATGGGGTGGGGGGATTAAGTGGCAAGACTCAATTTGACCCATTGGCAAGTTAAGAACTCACGTAGAAAAACCTGGGTGATTGGATCAGTTACAGTATTTGTGAAATGTAAGTTGGGATTGGATAATTTGTGTTTGGAGTGGGAGGTAGAGGGAATAGGAGAGCACATATTGAGGAGATTCAACTTGATCTAGTAGATAAGTTTGGTATGTGTAAACATACTGACATTAGGATTGACGAGGGAACATGTCAGTGAACCACCCTGTGTGTGATTGATCCACGAGTAATGTGACATAGTGATGTCATATTGCTTGTATCTGCACTGATGCATAGAAGTACATTAACACATGTTATATAGATTTGAACACCTGGAAAATTGGGTCTTTCAAAATCTATACATTTACATAATTACGAATTTTGTTGATAAACTGCCCTATATGACATTAATTCAGCACACCCTGTACCAATTTCAGTAGGATACAATAATTTTACAGTCATTCTGATCAAGAGTCAATCTTTTCCCATCATCCCGTTACAGTAAGATTTATTCCCTCTACAGATATCAGGGTAAGGAGGGATGGGCACCAGCCACCTACCTGATGAAGTCAGAGAAGGTTCACATGGAGCAGGTGGCCCAGGCCTCTGGTGTACAGATCGTCAGTCAACTCAGTGATATCAGTAACCTGATGAAGGGGGAGGGGCACTCAGCTGACGGGGTCACGCCCCCAAGGCCTAAAGCTCCAATGATAAGACAGAAGTCCAAGTCCCTGGAGAGGGGAGGGTCACTCAGACCCCCACCCAGGAAAGGTTCCATCAAAAATGTAATACATAGTTATTTAGCCTTCGTACAATCTTTGTATATGTATTACATGCTAGTAATGTAAAGAAAAGAAAACATTAGTATAATAATTTATTTCTTACTGTATGAAGAATATATTCCATGAAGTATGCTCAAGTTTGTACATGTAAAGTACATTTCCATTCCTCATAGCTCAAATTAATTTTATTTATTCCTCTAACTGCATTACAAATCATGAAATGACTTTGTGTGTTTCACAGATAGACCTGAATGCTGTTCATTCCCACAGATTGACCAGTAAGAGCTACGTCACTCTGGCCGATTTTAACGACAAAGTAGGAGATGGAATCAGCTTCAGAAAGGGAGAATTTGTCCAGGTAAAAGGGAATTGCTTAGCTGAATAGCTTTGATAGAATAACATGATTGAATATTTTCAGATTGTAAAAGTCTTTATTGAATAACATTGTTTCTGTTTTATGTGTTTATTTTGTCCTATAGAAACATATTTCTCCTTAAATTAGAAGTAAAGGACAGCTATCATTTGAGTCTTTGAACTTTGTACTATTATGCACAGTTTAAGTATTTGTGATTAGTGATTGCACAGGACATACTTGTTCTGTAGGTGATAGAGAAGACAGACGATGGTTGGTGGTTTGTAAGCATTAACGGTGCCGAGGGCTGGGCTCCGTCTACGTACATCGGTAATGCTGACATAGGAGATATTCCAGAGGTTAGTATGCATCATGATATACATCCTTATACATAAATACTCCTCTCTCATGTCATGCTGGTTTACTCCCCACTCCTGATGCTAGTAGAACACGCCATCCTGATTGAATCTTGAAAAGGCATGCCAAGCAGTGTAATTGTACAATGAAACTATTTATGTATAATCGTCTTTATGAACAACTTTTTATATAAATACAATCTGTCTTGATTCTCCTATACATGTACAAAGAAATGACAAACATGACTGTATCAGCTCCTACATATATATAAATAACTATAGCATGCTATATATAAACCTCTCTGTCTATCGTAGGCATCGTCTGGTCCGACAGCAGATGAAGAGTATTCTTGTGTACCGCCACCGAGTGATGACGAGGAGGATTACGACTACGATTCTGATTACGAGAATCCGTACGAGGATGTCGATCCTGATTCAGGATACGAAGTTCCCTGTAATAATAATAATAATAATACAGAAACTACAACAAAGAAACTACCAGATCCACCTGTCTTACGGCAGAAACCTGTAGCCATTATAGCTCAGAATGTTGATAGGGACTCTGTGGCCTCGGTAGGCAGGATGCAGAGAGGGAAGGATGTCAAGAGACCTACATCCAGACCTCCCCCTCCTCCAGTTATATCTGTCCCTAGAGAGCAAGCAGCTCCTAAAGAGAGTAAAAAAGAAGAGCCTCTGAGTAAACTTGCTGGAAATGCAGCTAATCTCAAAGCTCAACTGGAGGCCAAATTCTCCTCTACGTCATCAAGCTCCTCTGGAAGTAAAAGCTCACCTCCACCTCGCCCTGCAAAACCCAAGGAACTGTCAAAGCCTACAAACAGTAACAGCTCAAAACCTACAAACAAAGACAGCCTGGCCGGGATGTTAAAGGCTCAGTTTGAGAGGAGAACATCGAGTGCTTCCGAGAGCTCCTCTAGTGATGGTCATAGCTATCCGAGGAGCCAAATAAAACCACCAACTCCTCCCAAAAGTGACAGAGTAAAGAGACTGAGTAACGTGGGGGAAGGCAGTGATCTGAGTGATATACTGAAAGCCAAGTTTGAACAGAGGAGGTGTTCTGAGGACTCGGTGACAAAAAGCAATACTCCAGAAACATCAAAGAAACATGTCCCTCTCAAACCTCTCCTCCCACCCAAGTCAAACGTTAAACCTGAGGAGAGGTCAAAACCACCAGATATAAAGCGAGATGGTGTCAGTGCTACGAAATCAATATTTGAGGCAAATAATGTCTCCAAACCGCCTGTACTCGGCAAAACTTGGAAGAAAGAATCAGTGAAACCCTCCAAAAAGCCCCCTCCTAAACCGTTAAAACCATCATTTCCTAAACAGACTAACAGTGCACTTAATGGTAGACAGGAGGTTGGAGGGGCACCCAAGCCAGGGTTTGCCAAGGAACTGGCAGCTAAGTTATCTAATAACCTTCCAAGTTCTAATAATACCTCACAATCTACAATCGACTTTATAAATGTCAATAAACCTAGTGCTATAAAACCCCCAATACCCACCAAAAATACAACGTCAACATCCGGATTAGATAAACACAAAGCTGTAGAAAAAGTCAAAACTTTGTACAAGGCTAAGGCAGATTTTAAGGGACAGGGGGATGGGGAAGTGACGTTTACCGCTGGTGAGACGTTACAAGTAGAAGATAAAAGTGGGGGATGGTGGTTGGTGGCTGTAGGTGATAGACAGGGCTGGGCACCTGCCACGTACATAGAGGAAGTGAGTAACGATCACACAACAAGCAATCGTGTGCCGTCTCCTGTATGTGACTCCGGCTTCACCTCTCCAGAGGAGGGAAGCAATTCATCGGCAACTCAGAGATTCCGTACTTGTGCCGAGTTTATAGCGGAGGGTGAGGGGGAGATAAGCTTCTCTGAGGGCATGTACATAGAGGTACTGGACAGTTCAGAGGATGATTGGTGGTATGTTAAGATAAATGACACTGAGGGATGGGTGCCTGCCGAGTATCTGGAGGAAGTCTCATAAATTGTTATGTGTTGATAAATTTGTTAGGTTGTGAATACTTGCTTATTTGTAAAAGAAAAGGGAGGATATACAAATAATGCACTGTTGATGTATGGTTAGTCCCAGAGGTGCTCGTAAGTTGTAATGTTCATGGAATGTTGATACATGAGCGAGCCGTTGTATGTTATTGGCAATGATTGTCATCATGTTGTTTCCTTGTTGATTTTTTATTCACGGTCTTAATCTATTTTTGGAGCATATTTTCAAGTCATTACCCACACATAATATATCTGACACTTGTTGAAGGCTGTATAGAATAGAATGTTCTCCAGATCTATTTACTAAAAGCTGTTTATACAATTAACAAACATCAAGTTTCGTTTGTTGGTTTAAACAGTATTTATTCAAGATCTCACTACATACAAACATATGAAGGGATTTGAAAAGAGCAGATCTGCTTATAATAATTTAGACCTCATTTTTCTCAAAATTTTTCAAATAGAAAAGAATTAAACTTTCCCATTTTATAAACATTGTATTAGCAACAAAAATGTATTTCAAGAGAAATATAGCCAGGAATATTTATGTGTATAAATATTTACTTCTTTTCTTTAAAAAAAAAGCTAGGATCCACAATTATGCAAGTCTAGCATCTTTAAAAATTTGTGTAATTTTTCACCACTTTACATTGTCAAGGAGGCATCCCATCCCTCTACTTTTGCACAAGTAATTTTGCTGCTAGAGGGACAAGTTATAGCTGCTGTAGGAGCATAAAATGTATATGAAATTTTTAAAATGACGGGTCATAAAAATGTGCTGGCTTTCTCCTTAGAAATAAATGTATTGTTGTCCCTAGGTTTCGCGAAAGCACAGGGACATTAAAACTGGTTTGTCCGTCTCTGTCTGTCCATCTGTCAAACACAAAAAACTTTAAACATGGGCCTAACTTTTGAATGGTAAGTGATAAGGCTTTTATATTTCACATGTGTATTCATTGTGTCATGACCTTTCTGTGGATATCAAATTATTGACCTTGTGACCTTGACCTTGGAGTTTGACCTACTTTTAAAATTTTTTAACCTTGACCATAACTTATGAATGGGAAGTTATAGGGCTTTCACATTTTATACGTGTATCCCTTGTGACAATACCTTTACATGGGATATATAATAAAAACTTGGGGGTGTGGAGAGGATGTACAAAGCATTTCACGAACAGCCAAAATTGGGCGACCACAATTCCTTGAATTTGATTTTTTAATATGATGTTTCTTATATCGTGCTTCGTCCATATGCAAGAAATTTTGTTACTTGTTATGTAATTACTTATTTATCATGTTAATTCATAAATTATTTCTAAATTATTTCTAAATTATTATTTTTAAGAGGTGGTTGTTAGTGGTTGGATCAGATAATTGTTAAAGTTTACATATAAATCGTCTATCATATACTCAAAATAGTAACTCTTTGTTTATGTTATCTTGTATCATAATTTACAAGAATTTGAGAATTAACTTATTGTATTATCATACTGCTTACTATTATGACAGAATGACTCATTACTCATCTTCTTTTTACTCATTGATACTATGCATTTATTCTTTTTACACAATATCTGAATTACATTTTCATGTCTCCAGTAAAAGGGTTTTATACAGGAATTGGTCTGTACAACCACCAGTCTCATTAAAGTGTTATTTTTTCACAGAAATATTGGCCAAGGCATAAGTTTAACCAGGCTGTCAATGCAAGGTCATTGTCACAGTTTAAGTGGATGAAAAGATACTTGTCTTGAAGCATTAACTGTTTTGAATTTGTTAACGAAAACATGAGAATATGTTATGACCATGAATAAGTGTAATATTTTTTATCTGCAAATCAAACTCATGATGCTATGGAAAATCTAGAAAAAAAAAGTACTAATCATTGGCCCTAGTGTACAGTTTATACAGCTTTTCATAATTCAAAACAATATTTGGTCCAATTCAATTTCACAAGATGTGTTCATGCATGTATCTTTAGCATTTCCTACAAAGCATACCAGTCATATCCATAAATTCTTAGCTATATATTTCACTTAATATTTGACTTGTAAAAATATGTATGTTAATGATTTGTTATTTACGACAAATACATGTACTGTAAATTGGTTTTTATTCGTCAGATACCAATTTTCGTCATTTTCGTCAGTGCCTTCCTTGACGAAATTACGTGCTGACGAATATAAATACTCCTGACAAAAATAAGTTGTAGTAAGTAAAAATTGAATCAGTCTCTTGGTAAACTTAAATATAAACTGGGAGCACTGGGGAGGAGGGAGGAAGAAGCTGAATTAAGGTTCCGAGATTAAAGACATTGTTAAATAGTGTTATTACGCATACGAGATGCGAAATGCAAATCAATGAACACTGAATACGAACACAAAGTCACATACAATGTACTTTTTATTACTAAATGATATGTTTACTGCAAGGTAGGTGATATACACGTCTCTAATTGTTTGTTTACGGTTACCGATAATTGTTCAACAAACAATGGAACACATAATGCCGGCGGATTTGAAGATTTGACGGCGGATCTAAAATTTTAAAGTAGGCATTTGAACAGACATTTTAGGGTCCCTTGGATGACGAATTTACGTACTGACGAATTTGTCATTTTTAACAAATTGACGAAAATTGGTACTGACGAAAATAAAGCAATTTACAGTATCAATATTTAATGCAAATGTTCTATTCAATACAAATATTGTTTTAATTGTTGTGGTTTACATTTCATTTTTAATTTCACATCTTGTCACATTCCACTCAAATCTTCTTAACCTTTACATGATTAAATATTCCCTTTAAACGTCTGACTTATTTTGTCCCATGATATTATAACTGCATTTCACATGTCTGTCTGTATTGTACATATGTCCCGCCAATCCTGTGATAACTCAGTCTGGCTCATGATCTACTTCACAAGTGAAAACCAATCAAAATGCAGAACAATGTAATTACTATTTTTAAACTGGGCAGCAACTTCAGGGTCAAGGTCATCACCAGTCAGTCTGTATGTGTTTTGTTTAGTGGGGACTTGATCACAGGGTCTAGAGGCAAGCACACATGAACACACTCCCAATAAAGATGGGCTGTCATGTAGGCAGCCCATGTGGTTTATATTTCATTTGGGGCTTATATTCCTAAGCTCACCAAACTTCTTTGTATTACAACATCTTTCTCAACATGATCCAAGGCTTAAAGAAAACAAGATGCAAATGAAACTATTATTAACAAACGGGTCAGTGATTGTAAGGTCAATGTTAGTACATGTACTTAATCAGGCTGGTTCCTAATGTATAACTTTTATATTATTGGGGGGTTCTAATATTTCTGTACAAATTGACAATAATGCTTGCTCAATAACTTAAATCTGATAAATGTCACATGTTGGATACTTATTATTATTTTCAGGATCTGTATAACGATGCTGAGTCAGAAGATGGGTACGATTATGATTATGTTGACCCACCAATTCGGCCACCCAAGCGATTCTAACTAAACATGTATCATCAAGCATTGTTGTATCAGATTTATATTTTTCATGCTCATATCTCGACCAGTTAGAAATGAAGAAGATGCACCCTATTTACAAGCATTATAAATACCTATCATGCAAAAAATCTGAATTGTTCTGAATGCCCTTTACATCCCATCTGTGTATACAATATTGAGACCAAGATGGTCAGAAATATGACGATGCAATTTTCTGAAAAAAAGCCCTTTCCAATTATTTGACTTTGTCATCCATGTTTTATATAGAAACGGAATCAAAATGGAGCTATATAGACAGCTTCCTGTACTTTGTTAGCTTACTATACAGAAATACATGTTATTATGCTATTATGTGACAAAATCATATATATTTGTATTATTATACTTTTCATTAAAGTATTCACAAAGTGGTTTCTTGTAACGACTTAAATTCACAACATTATATATGCAGAACCAATGTAATTTCCCGAGATATTACTATTGAAAGGAACGTGCTGCAAATCGTGTATTTACACTCGTTACGTCACAATGCATAAGATCTAAAGAAACATGCCGCGACGGCTGTTCTAACCTGCAAACTGAACCCGCGGTGATCTGAATTTTGACGTCACTCTTTAACCTAGAAAAGGCAATTTCAGAAAACAAGAATGAAATAGACAACTATAGTGCATATATACAGAATAAATATCATAATTTGTGTTTTGTTATGGGTATACAACACACAGCAAGTGCATTTATCGCATGAAATGCGCTAACGCGCATTACATGTACGATAAATGCACTTGCTGTGTGTTGTATACCCGTAACAAAACACAAATTAAGACACTTATTCTCTATGTATATTGCAGCATTTATACTGGATTCCATTAGTGAACCAGGAGGGGCTTTAAGTTGTCACTTTTTCCATCTGTGTCGCTTTAAAAGGTTTTCTGGACTTTTCTCTACCTTCAAAATGTTGAGTTACAGATGACTATTGTTGTTGTTGACCCAATTTCACAGGAGTAATTGCCCCTAGTGGAAAATTTGACTAAGAGCTGTACTATATTTGGATCAAACTTGCTGTAGAATTGGATGTGACAAAGATCAAGCATTACTGATTTCCTTGATCTACTTTTGCATGAGCTACAGTATATGCTCTTTCAGAAAATTGAGTTTTTTCTGTCATTTTTACAGATATTAGGAAAATTAAATAGTTTACTCTTTACATCATAGCTGGAGGCTTGACACTCAGTTTGTAATGTATCATCCTACAGTTTACTACATTCCTATCTGTGACCTTGAAAATTAGTAGAATTACTCCTTGCACCTTAACCAAATTCTGAAATATTTTGTTGAAAAAAAAATGTACCCTCTTGAGTGTACACAAGGATTTTGAAAGAATTCCCATTTGATTTTGACCTTGATAATCCATTTTGTTCTTCATGATATCAGCATAGCTAGAATGAAGTGTACTTTGGCAAAGATCTGTAGGGTATTAGATGTATAAGAATTAATGTGCAAACCCAGTACTTTGTTGATCAAGTTATAGAATGCATGAAGTAATATTCCTTGCTGTTTGACATTTTTATCTATCGCCTTTCAACTGGGCATAACAGATTTGTGGCCCTTACTCCGTCCAAATGGCTAACTTTGGTGGACACTGGAAACATAAATTTTCCCCGGTCAAACAAACTGGAAGTATGCATTATATACAAAATGCCTGAAAGAATGTGCACTCCATCTAAAATCGTCTACCCTCAGCAATATACATGTTTCAGTCAAAACCAACCATAGGCAGTTCATTATATACCCGACAAAAAAAGAAACGCACATCATATTATATAGTGATTTTTTTCAATTGATCAAAAAAAATTTCGTTAGGCATTTGATTATAATTTTCTTTTTCCAGCACTCGAATTACCGGGGATAAAGCACGTTTCGATCATTTTTTCGCAATTTATCACAATGATAGTGCTGAATAAAGCGCGTTGTTTCTAGCTTCTGTTGCATGGCCGCAGGTTTGGTATCCTTCTGAAATTTTATTGTTTGACTACTTTCAGCAAATTTTCTGTTAAAATATAGATGAATACTGGTTTCTCCATTCAAACGTAGTCAAAATATGCCCATAAATCTGAAAATTAAATGTCTTAGTGGGAATATCGGTATATTGGGGTATGTTTTACAAAAAAGGATATCAATATTTGGCAATTCTGATCCCAAAGGAAGACTAACTCTGTCCTCAGCCATTCTTATTTATCTGTTGCAGATTTATCTTTAACATCGCATTGAAATAAGCAAATGAAATGCCAGAAAAGCTTAAAACTAACGTCCAAAACCATTGAAAATGCACGTAAAAATGACCTGTCAAGATCGAGGTATTGTTTCTGAAAACTGTGCTTGCGAAAAAAGGTCAGATTCTAGCTGTATAGTAGGGTAATTTTGTTTTTTTCGACACATTTAAGGGCGAAAAATATCACAGCACGGACTTCATTTTCAAAAGAGTTTATGTTTCGGATGTTTTCCTCAAATTTAGACTTTCTCTTTGATGACGTCTAAATGAATTTGTATTCAGGGAAAATTGTTTATCATCATTTGAAAAACAAATCGCAATGCCTGATATATCAGTTTGGATAGTTTAAACAGCTTTAATCATTTCTAAAATGTGAACGGAGTTCTTAAAAGCCATTTTGTGACATTCCGTTTTGAACCAAGTGTCTTTATCATTGTGCTGTGTCTGATCACGAAGACGGATTTGTTTGGCGTTTGACAGAATAAGTCACTTGTATACCTACCATTTATAATGGAAAAGAATAGAATACCTATAGATTACATAATTCATTTTATAGAATGAAGATTAAGTGGTGCGTTTCTTTTTTTGTTGGGTATATATATACACTTGTCAAAATTTCTAAGGATAATGTGATGACGAACATAAACTAGTTGAAGTCAAAGTACATGAATAGATTATCATTGTCTCTAGTGACCTTGTAGACAAATCATGTCCTCTTACAGCGAGGTAGACCAAGATTTCATGAGACAAATTTGAACAAAAGTCAGATCATGAACTACAGTAAAAAACATTCATCTGCTTCTAAATTTTATTATATAAAATATATTCATTACAAATTTTATATTTGATTTTAATATTCTAAAACATGAACATAAAACACAGCTGGCAGTTGTAGATTGTAGCACTACTATTGAGAACTAAGACAATCATTCCAGTGGATGAGAAAAACAAAGGTTGTGACGTAAAAACATGCTACCATGGTCCTTAAAAAACATCTAAAACGATAAAAATAATTCTGATATTATGATGTCACTAATTTCCACATCAACTAACTGAAACCAGAAATCTGTAGATGGACGTCATTTAATGTGTCCGAATAATAGGATGACATATGTACATTGGGTAATTGAGAATATGTACACACTTATGAAATTTAAAAATTTGATTGAAAGAATTTTAGGTCTCTCTTAATTCAAATATCTAATGAAGTGTTACATGTAAGGTTTTTTTTGTTTTTTTTTTTAATTTTCCTAACATTTGAATACATCACGTTGTATCAATTTCTCCTTAAGAAGATGATGAATTTTGACAAAAGTGTTAATGGGACTTTTTTCACAAGGAAAAATATTGCAATGGATATTTCCCTTATGAAATATTAATTACTTGTAAAATATAAACTTCATGTTTACGATATAGTCATGCAGTGTTCTTTTAAAAAGACAAACAATATTTTACATTTTCTTTGCTTCATTTCCAGAGCTAAGCATCAACATTCAATAGCCTCTATTTCAAACTTGGTCAAATTTATACAGGCATACCTTACATACAAGCACCATCAAAATTCATAAAATCAACCTTTTTAAGGCAGAATTATAAACTATAGAATACTAAAAACTTTTCCTCACTTAATGTATAAGTGCTAATCTTAATCTCAGTATATCATACTGTACACAGCACATCTATCAACAATATTCATGTATTTGTGAGTACTATTTCCTGCCACAGATGATTGTGAATACTGGCTAATCTCCTCCGAATCAGATCCAGCTCAGTGTAGCCCCTCCCTTTTACTCCCCCTGGGGGTGCAGATAACACATTACTCAGCCCCCTGGGGAGGTAGGCGGTTCCAGTCTATTGGTTTCCTTCCATCCTTTTTTAGCAGTTCATTACACTGTGAGAAATGTTTACAGCCTATAAATCCTCGATGAGCAGACAATGGTGATGGATGGACACTCTTTAATACATGGTGACGCTTCTGAAATAAATAAATATACACGTAAACACATTCCAAATATTGCCATAGCTCCAAGTATGTCTGTCTGATCAAGTATGTCTGTCTGATATAACTGCAACTACAGAATTTGTAGCATATAGCATGATTTTAAAACTTTGAAGTATAAGCCTTTGTTCAATGTACTGAACATTCCCATACTGATTTTAAGCCAATAAACAATTTCTGAGATGTTTCATTTGCTAGCTAGATAACCATGATAACAGACATCACATATTTTGGTGACATTTCCCATTGTGACGTCACACACGAAGCACTGGAAACGTAGCGTAAAACCATCGATTAATTATGATGTAACAATTCAAAAGTTTGCCAAGGTACTTGATATCCGTAGTCTGATGTGTAAAATTGAAGGTTTTTAATGGCCAATTCCAAGAACTTGAAAATGGACTATTCAACAAGGCTTGTAGAAACAATAGCCTGGATGAGGTTTTACAAACCAAGGGACAGACATTGCCATATACACACTGAAATATGTCCAGTTGACAGAATCAGTCTCTAAAAGTGTGTCTGAGATTAATAGAATCTATCACCACTTTGGGTTCTGTATTATTACTTATTTGGTCAGTTACAGACCGCCTACGGAGATATGTCGGGTTGGTAAAATCTATGGAAGGCGAGGCGAAGCCGAGCCTTCCATAGATTTTACCAACCCGACATATCTCCGTAGACGGTCTGTAACTGACCAAATAAGTGTTTTATTTTGCCGAGGACCCCTTCATCACAAATTTCGTAGACGTGGTATATATAAACCTTCTGAAAACCATGCATGTAACCAGGGTGTTGTAGGACCATATACGGCTCTGTACGGGTTCTATGGCTTTCATAGCCTTCAAATCTTGTAATTAATTCAGACAGACATGGATACCAGAAAAAGTGACTTAGTATAACATATTGAGAAATTCAGTAACAACAAGTTTATTAACATGAAATATAACAAAAAACATGACATACGTCAAATTGGTTTAAACATCTGATTCATTGAACTTGAAGAACTATGTGTACTGATAACTTGTGAAGTGTTTCAAATGTTCTTTGACTTCTCGTAACCATCTATGGTTACGTACTCTATAACCTCCATAACTCTCCTACTTTTTGGTAATGTTTAAATTGGCAATATTAACAACTCGTTGATATCGTAGCTCGGCTTAATTAACGTCCGCCATCTTGGATTTCCCACTTCGAATTTTTTGTCTACTGACGGTCTATAAGAAAGTCTATAGAGTTATAGACCGCTTCCACGTGACGGGCTCTATCCAATCAGTTTTCGACATTCTAGTCCGAGGTGAAATAAAGAAAAATATCAGTCGAGGGTGGGATTGATCAAGTCCCAACCAAGGCCTTAGCTGAGGGACATTGATCCATCCCACCCATGCTGATACTTTTCTATCAGGAACTCAAAGGGGGTGCTTGATTATTTTTCTGGCACATTGAAACCCTCAAGTTCCTCTTGTTTACACATCAAAATGACTGAACGTCATGCTAAATTTATGTGCATGTGAAATAACGTACATGTACATCATGCTGTATTTGACATCATAATGGAACAATCAACAGAGCCGGACCAGGGGTGACAGATCAAATTTTCCAGCACTGGTAAATTAGAAGTCTCTGACGAGACTGTAGCTCTCCTGGTTGTTTTTTCTAAAACATCAATTTCCTTTCTTTTTTTTTAAACCAAGACCATAGGGAGCAGGCACTCTAACAAATTATAAGTAGCATGACAAAACTACATATCCATTATACTGCAACTATAATAGCACTCATATAATTCATAATATCTGAGATAAAGTATTTCTAAAAAGAATGTCACACCCATTTTCCAAGATCCTAGGGGCCAAGGGCTGCTAGCTCAAATGAACTATCAATGACACATCAAGACTAAAGATCCATAATATTGGATAAAGAATTAATTCCCCATCATTAATAGTATCTTTAAACGAGTAGAGAGCACAACTATATAGGAAAAATTACCACACCCATTTTAAAGACCCTGGGGGTATAGGGCTAAAACAAAATATCAGGTGCACAACTATGCCAAAGACCAATCATTGCAAAAAGAATTAATTCTACATCATTTATAGTGTCAGAGGAGTTGCAAGCACAAGATTACATTAACTTATATAGGAGAAAATGACCACATCCATTTCTGAGACCCTAAGGGTCAGGGGCTAAACATAATATCAGGTGCACAACTAGACCAGAAAACCATAATATTGCAATAAGAATTTAGTCTCCATCATTAATAGTGTCAGAGGAGTTGTGAGCACAAGATTACTTAGAGTTATATAGGAGAAAATGACCACACCCATTTCTATGACCCTGAGGGTCAGGGGCTCAAACAAAATATCAGCACAACCAGACCACAGACCCATCACATTGCAAAGATTTAAGTCTCCATCATTTATAGTGTCAGAGGAGTTGCGAGCACAAGATTACATAGAGTTATATAGGAGAAAATGACCACACCCATTTCTAAGACCCTGGGGGTCAGTGGCTCAAACAAAATATCAGGTGCACAACAAGACCACAGACCCATCATATTGCAAAAAGAATTAAGTCTCCATCATTTATATTGTCAGAGGAGTTGCAAGCACAAGATTATATAGAGTTATATAGGAGAAAATAACCACACCCATTTCTAAGACCCTGGGAGTCAGGGGCTCAAATATATCAGGTGCACAACTAGACTACATACCCATCATATTGCAAAAAGAATTAAGTCTCCATCATTTATAGTGTCAGAGGAGTTGTCAGGACAAGATTACATAGAGTCATATAGGAGAAAATGACCACACCCATTTCTAAGACCCTGGGGGTCAGGGGCTCAAACAAAATATATCAGGTGCACAACCAGACCACAGATCCATCACATTGCAAAAAGAATTAAGTCTCCATCATTTATAGTGTCAGAGGAGTTGCGAACACAAGATTACATAGAGTTATATAGGAGAAAATGACCACACCCATTTCTGAGACACTAAGGGTCAGTGGCTAAAACATAATATCAGGTGCACAACTAGACCAGAGACCCATCATATTGCAATAAGATTTAATTCTCCATCATTTATAGTGTCAGAGAAGTTGCGAACACAAAGTTACATAGAGTTATATAGGAGAAAATGACCACATCCATTTCTAAGACCCTGGGGGTCAGGGGCTCAAACAAAATATATCAGGTGCGCAACAAGACTACAGACCCATCATATTGCAAAAAGAATTAAGTCTCCATCGTTCATAGTGTCAGAGGAGTTGCGAGCACAAGATTACATAGAGTTATATAGGAGAAAATGACCACACCCATTTCTAAGACCCTGGGGGTCAGGGGCTCAAACAAAATATCAGGTGCACAACAAGACCACAGACCCATCATATTGCAAAAAGATTTAATTCTCCATCATTTATAGTGTCAGAGGAGTTTTGAACACAAGGTTACATAGAGTTATATAGGAGAAAATGACCACATCCATTTCTAAGACCCTGGGGGTCAGGGGCTCAAACAAAATATATCAGGTGCACAACAAGACCACAGACCCATCATATTGCAAAAAGAATTAAGTCTCCATCATTTATAGTGTCAGAGGAGTTGTCCGGACAAGATAACATAGAATTTAATGACCACGCCCATTTTATAAGACCCTGGGGGTCAGGGACTGAAACTAAATGTCAGGTGCACAACTAGACCATGGACCAAGTAAAATGCAAAAAGAATTAACTTTCTATCTCTAACAGTTTCAGAGGAGTTGTCCAGACAAGATTACATAGAATTTAATGACCACGCCCATTTTATAAGACCCTGGGGGTCAGGGACTGAAACTAAATGTCAGGTGCACAACTAGACCATGGTCCAAGTAAAATGCAAAAAGAATTAACTTTCTATCTCTAACAGTTTGAGAGGAGTTGTCCAGACAAGAATTATTTACGGACAGACGAACGGACAGACAGACGGACGGACGTCGGACGAAGGGTGATCGCATAAGCTCGACTGGTCTGAGACCAGTAGAGCTAAAAATGGGATCAGTCTATCCCATGTGTGAGAAAAAGCTATCAAGTTTAGTTGAAGCATTTGACCTTCATATGTAGCATCTTGACAAACTGTTTTACTACCACTTACAAATTCTACAAACCTTGTCAATAAATGCTCCCTTCTTCTGTGCGTAAGCTCCCCACAACATGAAGACTATACCGATACTGTTCTTATTTAGCCATGAGATGACGGCATCCGTCAGTTTCTCCCAACCTTTATCCTTGTGGGAGTTAGCCTCGTGAGCACGTACTGTCAGGCAAGCATTCAGTAAAAGAACACCTATAAAATAGACAATAACATCAGACAAATGTTCAGTAATAGAACTCCAACAGTAACAGCAATATAATTTATATCATGAATGGATTATCACATTGTGCTAATGGAGCTGATTTCTAAGGCCTGAATCTTTTATTTGTTATATGTATAAAGCTATAGAACATGTACCTTGTTTTGCCCAGCCAATCAGAGTTCCATGCCTTGGATGTTTGAATCCTTCAATATCTGTGGTAAGTTCCTTATACATATTCTCCAGACTTTAAAACAAAATTTTAAAATATTTTCATTTAACTGATTATAAATATAAATTAAGTTATAAGTTTTCCCCGCAAATTTGTTGCACAATAAAGTTATTGCAAAACAAATTGAAAATTTACTGTGCAGTAAATTTTGTTGTGTGAACAAAAAACAAATTTATTGTGCAATAAAGTTATGTTAATTGCTCATTAAACTCTCCATGTGAACAAGGCAAAATATGCAGAACTTTTTATCCTCATACATGTAGTATTTCCAAGTTATAATCAGACAATCTTTTTGTGACGACAAGAAGTTTTAATCTTTTTTAAGTGGATAGAAAAATAATTTCATGAAGAAAACAAACATCTGGCAATATGTAAAGTTCTAGTTTTTACCATGATATTTTTTTTTTTACAAATGTTACTTTTTGCAGTAAAGAAGGGTAAATGGATCTCTACCTTGGTGGAGGTGTAACTCCTTTTTGGACACTAAAACACAACCCTGCAAGAAATAAACAATTCAATGTAAAAGAAAAGTAAATACATTTATTTGAATTTTTCACTTTATACCTAGTAACCTTGATTTAAGGAATGAGAATCGTGACATTGCGCATAGCAGCTCTTAAAAGTTGCCATGACCTTGACCTTTGACCTTGAAAATCAATAAGGCTCTTCCTGTTATGATGTTGATCCTGTGTGGCAAGTATATAGATCCTAGTCTGTATCATATGTACAAGGACTGACAGACAGACAGAATGTGCAATACATTATACATTTCTCTTAAGACTAGCTGGCATATAAAATCCAGTGAAACCATGTACATGTATACTGACCATGTGCTTGTTTAGGACCATGGTATGGATCTTGACCCAAAATAACCACTTTAACCTGCAATGAAATTTTAGAAGATTTTAAAAATATTTCTTCCAGAGGGAAGGGATGATACAAATAAAAAAACTCTCGAATTTACGGTGTGTTCAAGTTTTTGTGTTTTTATTCAAATTACATGTATTTCAGTTCAGGGGTGTTGTTCATGTTAATGACCTAAACAATACTATTTTAGTTAAGAAGAATATGTGAATTTGCATCCAGTGACTTTTAATATTAAGAATAAAACTTCTACATTTACTATTAACCCAGCTGTGTAACTATCCACTAAAATTTGATAAGGAAATTTGAAAACATATTTCATGGTATCTAGTGTTTTTCTTTTAACACTAGAGGTCAAGTTTACCTCTTTGATGTCACCATAGTTTGTCCAGCTGAATACTTGGTCGGCGGGTGGGTAAATGGTCTTCTTTGATCGCTCACTAGCTACAAACTTAGATAACTGAAAACAATACATCAATCAGTTATTCTTGAAATCTTGAAAATGACATGATAGCAAAAGTTGTGAAAATTAAGAGACATTCTCTGTAAGCATATAAGAATTCTAGGAAAAGTTGGAAACTGCAAGTCTCATATTTTCCCTGTATAAGTCAAAAAGCCTCAATATACCTCTGTAAAGTAAGGTTTGGAGAATTCTGGCTCCAGAGCGTTGTACCATGATGTCCCTACATTTATCAGCAGACCATCCGTTTTCTTGGAATTTAGTTTGGCCAAAGCAGCACATCGATTTTCTTCTATTTTCTTCTTCTGTTCAGGAGATAAGGGTGTGGCATCCTTCTTCACGACTCCGCCCTCCTGGGTCTGAGATTCTATATTACTGACTGGTCTGTTCTCCTGGTCTACACACTGCCTTTTCTGAGAGTTGCTCTATAATTGAGAAAAGAAATTTGTATACACATATACTGGATGTATATTTTAGACAGAAAGTATAGAATACCCTGTACCTAGTCTTGGTAGCATACATGTGAACCTCCCGGCGGGAGGACGAAATCTCCCGACGAAATGAGGACCCTCCCGATCAAAAATAGTCCTCCCGATTCCTCCCGACGAAACAGAATCCTCCCGACGAAAACGAAAAATCCTCCAGATTTCTCCAGATGAAATGCAAAATCCCCATTTGTGTATTACGTTACGCATTACGCCGTCTGTAGTTACCAGACAATCAATTTAATAAGTGCTAATTTTACAGGTGATAGGTATATTGCTGGAAAAACAAAGCAATTAGCGTCGCGTTCTCTTCACCGTCACGGGTACTCAGGTCTCGCGGAACACCTCTAGACTTTTCCATGTAGCGACTTTTCAAAAAAGTGACCACTGTCAAAATTCTTATTTTAAGTAAACTTAAAGTTGCTTTAAATTTTTAATAGGAAATGTTGACTTTTGATGTTTAAATAAATTTGGGAGGATTTTCTGCTGAAAATAGGCATCTTAGACAGATCCGAAACTGTGTAGAAACTCCCATGCAGCCGGCTTATTTTCGGTTTGCTGTTTTGGCCATGCACTGAAAATAGCAAAGAAATATGGAGGAAAAATAGCAGTCTTGTTCATAGATGATAAATTTGTGAGAAAATGAATCACGGAAGAGGTATGTAATTTGGTACCATTTGAAAGTTTCAGATTTTATCTAGAGATACATAGTAACCATATTTTGTGGGAAATTTTTTTTCCCTGAGCTATGGCGACCTGAAAATGGGTAGGTTTTGCTAAAATTTGCATAATTTTAGTGTCATTTTGGGTATGTTTCCATTCAATGTTCTGGCCCATGGAAGCTAGAAGAAAGTAATGTCTATATGTGTTCTAGTACTTTGAGGGGGTATTGTGAATATTAAGATATAAAATGTTGAATAAGTTGGTTGCCATGGCAACAGATTGGGAAAAAAAGAAAAACACCCCTTCCCTCAAAGCGACATTACGAGAGAGGTGTTCCGCGAGACCATAAGCGCATTGTCGCTATAGGTCCAAATTTTCAAAAATGGTTTCCATGGCAACACTTAACATAGTTTGTAGATCTTGACTCTGCTGTTTCATAATATACCAAGTTTGGGGTGGTAAAGCTAAAAACAAAAATTTTTTGATTGTTATGAAAATTCATTGTACCATAGTGTACAGTTCATTTTGTGAAGAAATTGTACTCAGCCTGTGGCAAGATGGTCCCAGTCAGCCACTGTTAAAGCATGATTTATAGATGTATATCAAAACTTTTAGTATCTATGTATACAAAAATAGTATATTCAGTAGAAAATAGTCAAATATTGACAATTGTTGTTACCATAGCAACCATTTTCTTGCAAACCATATTACTGCTGTTGACTGTGTTTTCCACTTCGGGTACTATTCGGAACAGTTTATCGAGCTCCGAAGCGACAAAATTTTGTCGTTGCCATGGCAACTGCTTATCAAAACATCATTTTGGACTTTTTCAATCATTTAAATTCCTTTGACTGATAGTCAATAACATGAACATATGAAATTTTAAGACTTTTGTATTTCACGACTTCTTTCATTTTTGCCGCAATACGTAATATGGCTATACGCATGGTATGGTTCTTTCGGCAGAGTAGTGCGACAAAACCAAAATGCGCAACACAAAATGGAGAGTTGCGTTTAACTCGAAAAACCTCACATTCTAGTATATTCGCCAAAAAAAATCTTCGAAGGGGGAGGAATGACATGTTTATGGTCTCGCGGAACACCTCTAGACTTTTCCATGTAGCGACTTTTCAAAAAAGTGACCACTGTCAAAATTCTTATTTTAAGTAAACTTAAAGTTGCTTTAAATTTTTAATAGGAAATGTTGACTTTTGAAGTTTAAATAAATTTGGGAGGATTTTCTGCTGAAAATAGGCATCTTAGACAGATCCGAAACTGTGTAGAAACTCCCATGCAGCCGGCTTACTTTCGGTTTGCTGTTTTGGCCATGCACTGAAAATAGCAAAGAAATATGGAGGAAAATAGCAGTCTTGTTCATAGATGATAAATTTGTGAGAAAATGAATCACGGAAGAGGTATGTAATTTGGTACCATTTGAAAGTTTCAGATTTTATCTAGAGATACATAGTAACCATATTTTGTGGGAATTTTTTTTTCCCTGAGCTATGGCGACCTGAAAATGGGTAGGTTTTGCTAAAATTTGCATAATTTTAGTGTCATTTTGGGTATGTTTCCATTCAATGTTCTGGCCCATGGAAGCTAGAAGAAAGTAATGTCTATATGTGTTCTAGTACTTTGAGGGGGTATTGTGAATATTAAGATATAAAATGTTGAATAAGTTGGTTGCCATGGCAACAGATTGGGAAAAAAAGAAAAACACCCCTTCCCTCAAAGCGACATTACGAGAGAGGTGTTCCGCGAGACCTCAACTTCCCCGGGGGACGTTATACCCAGTACATCTTAACACGGGTCGTCAAGTTAATTGGGGAATCTTCTTGATGTCGTAAAATCATATTATATTTATGTATAACACGAAGAAGTGAGGAAATGCAGTAAAAGTTCGCTGATAAATAAATAAATAAATGCATAGGAAAAACGACGTCATGTAATTCACGTACTCTGTATAAGCGTGTATAACTTGAGGCAGATAATGGCTGTCTCGTTTATTATTCTCCTAACAATAGGATTAAAATCTGATGAGTGGTCAGTTTAAACCCCATGAAGAGCAGTTATTGATTTTCTGTACAGGTGTACTCAAGAAGCAGAAGCAAGGTAAAAGAAATGAATGGATGTCATTGAGACAACTCTCGGAACTCCGAATTGTTTTTGTTGTTGTATGAGAGCGGAATCTGTCCTTGTTGAAAAGCGAGTTGAGAAAAAACGTCCATAGATTAAAAAAAAAAAAGGGGGGGGGGGGGGGGGTCCGAATACCGATAAGTCCTCCCGATGAAAAATTAAAAACCTCCCGACAAGAGGCCAAATCTCCAGATGAAAATTGAAAATCCTCCAGATTTGTGGAGGCAAAAGGTTCACATGTATGTGGTAGCTATAGGGATCGTTTTGGACTTTGTAAATTCTTCTACCCCTTTTTTTTCTAATTAATATAAATTTGACTGAGACATAGAAGCAGACACATGCAATTTCATGAGTTGCTTGTGGTTTAAGGCAACTGTGGGGAGGAACCAGGGATTTATTTTTTCTCCCATATTCTTGTGTTGGTATTTTGCCTGAGACAAGGGCATTTGAAAAGTGGTAGAATTTACAATTATACATTTTTTTTCAGAATCTGCTCATTGTGACATACCTTGAATTTTTCGGTTAGATATGTAATAAGTTGCTTTTTTACATTTCCTTTATCATCATTTAATATTCCTTTAAGTAAGATTTCTAGTCACTTTTCTGTGTACAACTTTACTTTCACTTTCCAACTTGTTTATTATTAGTTCAAGTTGTCTCGTGTTGATGACTTTTTGCTCTGAATTATTTCATAGTTTTTGCTCACATAATCGGAATTATGCATATCAATCTCATATTGGGATGAAAAATACTGACACAAGTATTGAATACTTTCATAATTTAACCAAATAAATAAAAATATTGACTCCAATTGCATGTATTTCTGTAAATGTATGGTTTTGAATTTTGACTGAAAAGACAACAGTACGAAACATGCCAAAAAGTTGAAAAAGGAGAGTATTTTGAATCACAGAAAATTGAGAGGAATCTTACTTAATGGACTTGAAAATCGCAAAATCAAGTGAACAAAGGTACATATTGACACAACCAATAGAAAAAATCAAAATATCGTCAGATCATGAAAAAACATAGTGTAATCAAAGATTACGAAGCTCACCTCGCGGCAGCAAAGTTCAATCAAAACATATCTCTAAGTACATGTATAATAAGAAAATCACTCAAGTGGGAAAAAGTAGGTCAAGGTCATTTTATGAAAGTTTGATCAAAGATACATCCAATATGCAAGTTTAGTACATGTAGCACTTATTCTTTGCTCAATATTGGCCTTTAAATGCAAAATCACTCAAGTGGAAAAAGTAGGTCAAGGTCATTTTATGAAAGTTTGATCAAAGATACATCCAATATGCAAGTTTGGTACATGTAGCACTTATTCTTTGCTCAATATTGGCCTTTAAAGGCAAAATCACTCAAGTTGAAAAAGTAGGTCAAGGTCATTTTATGAAAGTTTGATCAAAGATACATCCAATATGCAAGTTTGGTACATGTAGCACTTATACTTTGCTCAATATTGGCCTTTAAAGGCAGCATCGCTCAAGCGGAAAAAGGAGGTCAAGGTCATTTTATGAAAGTTTGATCAAAGATACATCCAATATGCAAGTTTGGTACATGTAGCACTTATACTTTGCTCAATATAAGCCTTTAAAGGCAGAATCGCTCAAGCGGAAAAAAGTAGGTCAAGGTCATTTTATGAAAGTTTGATCAAAGATACATCCAATATGCAAGTTTGGTACATGTAGCACTTATACTTTGCTCAATATAAGCCTTTAAAGGCAGAATCGCTCAAGCGGAAAAAGTAGGTCAAGGTCATTTTATGAAAGTTTGATCAAAGATACATCCAATATGCAAGTTTGGTACATGTAGCACTTATACTTTGCTCAATATTGGCCTTTAAAGGCAAAATCACTCAAGTGGAAATAGTAGGTCAAGGTCATTTTATGAAAGTTTGATCAAAGATACATCCAATATGCAAGTTTGGTACATGTAGCACTTATACTTTGCTCAATATTGGCCTTATAAGGCAAAATCACTCAAGCGGAAAAAGTAGGTCAGATGCTGCATCCGATGCATGGGTTCACCTCAGCATCTCAAGATGAATCACTTGTGCAAGTTTGGTTACTGTAGCATCAGTACTTTGTCAGATACTGAACTACCCCAAAAACTTTAACCAGACATTGACAAAGTCATTCAACCGGAAAATGTAGGTCAGATGCTGCATCCGATGCATGGGTTCACCTCAGCATCCCAAGATGAATCACTTGTGCAAGTTTGGTTACTGTAGCATCAGTACTTTGTCAGATACTGAGTTGCCCAAAAACTTTAACCGGACGCGGACGGGTATGAAGCACTTGTGCAAGTTTGGTTACTGTAGCATCAGTACTTTGTCAGATACTGAGTTGCCCAAAAACTTTAACCGGACGCGGACGGGGACGCGGACGCCGGGGTTATAGCATAAGCTCATCTCAAATTCGTTGAGGTGAGCTAAAAAATGTATATTTGTAAATTCTACCACTTTTCAAATGCCCTTGTCTCAGGCCAAAATACCAACTCAAGAATAAAATTTTGGCCTGTTCTCGGTCTAATATTCACAGAGTTATCCTCATAGAAAGTGCAAAATGACAAATTGATCATCCACAGAGGGGTGGATGATAAGCCACATGTACGATGTTGACTATGACATCATAAAAGACTAACACGCTGCTTCGCTTTAGCCTTGATCAAAAGATGGCGGAAAATTATTATTTTTAATATTTTTCAGATATAGGGAGAAAAATAATCCATTGCCGGATGTGATCATTGACAAGGAAATCCAACCCTCGTGTCTGTGATTTGCTTTTGTCCATGACTCGGCAAGCCTCATCATGAAACGAGCAAATCCAGAACACTCAGGTTGGATTTCCTTGTCAATGCTCACATCTGGTGATAGATTCTATTAGTCTTTTTTCTTGAGGTTTCCGGTTAACAACTTTGGAAAACCTCAAAATTTGGTGAGGCGGAGTGTGACAGTTCTGGTATTGTGCACGGTTAGCAACAAGCAACAAGGTCATAGGCAGCACAGGCTTGCAATATAACCTTGCCATCACCGTTATTTTCCTACGCCATTTCACGCAATGACAAAACCCAAAAGGCATTGCAGGTGCGGCATGTCGTCACAGTGACGTCATTTGGACTTCTGATGCAAGTAACTTGCAAAAGATTCAAAGGCAGAGGCACATATTTGAGTGCTTAGGGGCGAGGGGCAATGAAGGAAACGATTATTTTGATGTAGAAAAATTTACAAGACTCGCGTCTAAAGACAGTAGGTTTGTAATTTTACTGGAGACTTCTCGCTCAACTGATCGTGTTGGCAACATATGAATGAAGAAAGAATCCCTGATACTGCAAGGTATTGCATTGAAACAAAGACAATGCTTGTACATTGTATACCTCATGAATGAAGTAATACCTAATGGTAAATATTTACTATACTTTATTTACAAATATGAAGCCCTAGTTTCAGTCTGTAAGAATCTTGCAGACAAACAATAGGCCATGACAGCAGAGGTAGATTTCAACGTGAAGAAAAGAGGAAGTGAAATCAGATGCATGCATAGGAGATTGCCTGGTTAGCTCAGGGTAAGAGCGTGACTGCCCAGATAGCAGAAGGTCTTGGGTTAGAATCCCAGACCAGCCACATTTACTTCCATTCCGCCTGTCACACTGTGAATTGGGCTTGAGTATTGCCAGGTACCCTGCGATACGATACAGTATCCCAATATAGGGTTGCAATATGATAGTTTTACGATACTGAATAGTACACCTTTTATATTGTGTAATTTCTGAATCTGAAGTGATTTCTTGTTCAGAATCTGCTAATTAGACATTATTTAGTTATTATTCATACATGTACGTGGTATGCATGAAGGAGGATGACAAGGCAAAGGAAGGAGGGGCAAGGGAAGGGCAAAGGGAATTCAAGGGCAATGGAGAGGTGAGACAAGGGAGAAAGGGGGTGGGGGGCAAGGATCAGGGAGAGGAGAGGCAAGGGAGAGAAGGTTATGGGTACACTCTGAAGTACAAACTAAGCAAGCATCTATCTGTAATTGAATGAAGCTGAAAATTCTCTATATCTAAACTTTTAGTAGTGCCAAATTGATTCCGCAAAAGTAATTCCTTTAATAGACACGAGTACTAGTATCTTTAAACTACACGATATATGTAATATGTAACATGATATGATGTAAGTGCATATATATATATACATGTGTGGATTTGGATGAATTATAAGGCATTTCCCCTCTTTGTTATTTGTAAAACAAAATTTGCCTTTTCCAACTCAATTTCCGTACAAGTAAAATTCAAAAGACCCGAAAATTAATCCATTTAAACCATGTTTAAAACAAATATAGTAGAACCATGGCGGATGCTGCAGAGATTACAACTGGTAGATAACACGGCAGATACATGGTTTAAATGGATTATTTTTCACATTTTCAGGTAGGATTCAACAAATGTATGTTTCTTTTCAATGCACATGCATTTTTATTTTTGGACAGGCAGTGGAAAATACACCGATAATCGAAAGATAAATAACGAGCTCTGATCACCGATTTCCCCCTCACACTTCATGAAGTACGCATTTGAAACTGCATGAGGTTGCACTTAGACAAAAAGTAATGAAGCTCCTCAGTTTCCATTGAAATCAATGAAAGTCTTTTGATACGCATTAATTTCTTATATTCCAGACGACCAGACACTCTGTGACAGAAACACATTATGTTAGAATATTTTTGTACCGTTATTTTAGATAGTAAACATAGTAAAGTATCCCCCTTTTTGTAGATTTACCTGTGTAATTTACCTGTACTCAGAGTTAACAAATCTATCGTGTATATCCCTCGATAAGGATTTAAAGGGCCATCATGGTACTATATTTAGAATATCAGGTGATTTGCTCAGTATATAAAGCGCTGCACTGGGCTTGTAAAACTGTCCACAGTGCTGAGGAACTCGGTGGTAGGACCATTCTCTCTTAGCAATGACCCGGTTCGGGTCGGCTAACTTATAGAGAGTCTAAGGGGGAATCTGTTTTCCGACCGTTATAGCTATGGGCAGGGGGGTAGTTTTTAATACCTAGGTTGTTTTTCTCGTTTATTCTTTGTATTTTCTATCGTATTTGTCGATTCTATGTTGTTTCACATTAAAGTATCTAAATGTTACCCGTTTTCATAGTTTTCTTTCATGTTAGTCTGTCATACAAGGTGGAGGCTGCGATATAGGAATCCTACGGACCTGAAGACAGGCACCCACCCCCACCGGGTCCTGTTACAAAATTGGCGAGCTTGCCAGGATTTCTATTAATTGTAGTCCTCATTCGGACAGGCTTTCATGATAGAAGCTTTGAATTTTGTAAAATGTTTTCGCCGTTTACTTTGGATCCGCTTAGATTAGCGCACGATTTAGCGAGTGTAAAACCGAAGTATTTACCTGCGTTAGAAAATCACTCAAGTGTGTACGATGTACCTGTTCATAGTAGATTACCGACACACGTTACAGGTAGCATATCAGATAATCAGTCGAGCGTAGCTACGATTGTTGATCTTATGAATGAATTCATTGGGCATGAACGTAACTTCGAACACTCGGAGAGAAATTGTTTGCCAATTTCTACTTTTCGAAATGTAGACTTTGATTATGAATATAAACGTGATATCGAGAACGGAAACGAATTGACAAGTACCTGTGAAAGTAGAGAGAACATTTCTTTAACTATGGAGCGCGAGGAGGATCAGAGTCTGTTAGATCATGAAAGTTTTGAAAAGTCATTGGGCATGGGAAATATTTCCGAGAAGTTTCAAGAATGTGAAACAATTCGTCGTTTTGACTCCCCAATTAGGCGCTCACGTTCTGTGAAAAGAAATTTTGACAAGAATCACAGTCGATTAAGGTCACACAGAAGGTCAAGGTCAACTTTAAAAGAAAGTAACCTGAATGTGTCAAGATCCGTTAGTTCGTTTAGTGAAAGGTTACCCGCGCACTCTCCGAGAAGAGGTAGAATTAGATGTAAGAACACAGTTCACTCTAGACAGAAAAGAACACGGTCCCGATACAGAGAACCAACTGATCGTGATCTCTTTAGAGTACGTACGTCTGTCGGTAGTTTTGAATTGAGACCCTCCTCAAAAAGATTCAGATCCAGAATGTATGAATGGACAAACCGAGAAAGACTAAAATTTTTTACAAATTCTTTGAAATACAGTGAAAGATTTTACGGTTCAATCGATATTTAGGCTTCATTTTTATGTCTTTTGTAATCATGATGATTTCTTCTACCTTTTCCGATATTGGCCTATTATTGAACAAAGACAAAACGATTTTAATCTTAAGTATTATTCAGAAATCCGTTGTACGTGTACTGAATTGTACATGCTAAAACTTGCTATCTCCTGTTACTATAAGAGACGTGGATACTTACCACAGATTGCATATGGGAGAGAAAGCGTAGACGTCGCGCTTTATGCAATAGGTAAATGGGATATTCCTGGGGAATATGGTTATTCTGTTGTTCCGGGAACATAATACGAGCAAGAGGCCATAATTGCGGATCCTAATTTAGAGTTGGCGAGTGGCATATTAGGGGAGGATGATATGGATAAGCTTGACACGGCACTGTACATTTGTATTTTAGAAAGAGTATTGACATTGGATTAGTCTTCAGTATACCTAGCCTGTAGGGGAGATTTGGTGTGCTCAATGGGTTTGAATAACCGAGTCTAGTGTAGTACCAGCTGATTCCGAGTTATACAGTAAGGTTGACGGAAAGGTTCTTGATTTACTTGTGATGTTCTACTTCATGAATTATTTTAGATATACGCTTGTCTTGTCATGTGTTGGTGGCATGTAAGACCTCAGTGGGATGTGCGCATTGTCAAATATTATGATGAGTACTTTCGTATGTCGGTTAAGCTTTATGGTTCGTAGGGGTATTTGAATTTGATTTTGGTATGGATGGTTGTGAAATTCTGTTTTAGGACTTAAAATTTGGGAATTTGATACCGGCCGGTACATAAATTTTTTGCGAGCCATTAGCTTATGTTTGAGATGGGTATATCAAGTTCGTGTTACAGATGCATTAGGATCTTTAATGATTTTTGAAGTCTTACTTTCGCATTAAATTGTTTGTTGATGACTTAACTTTCAGCTTTACACAACATAGATTGGCTCCTTGCTTTCGATATGATAATTACATTCAGTGGAAGATTTCATTTTGTAAATAGTGTTGTGTGTACATATATATGTTTTGTTCGTTTTGTATTGTCTGGTATTACAGCTACATGGAGGCGAAGACCTTTTACTGTGATACCATGTTTGTATGTATTGTGTTTTTGTAACGTCTTATACCATGATGATGCTGAGATGATGCCAGTGTGAGATGATGATGTCACCATACCTGAGATGATGATGACACCGATGCATGAGACGATGCCATTGATGCCTGAGATGATGATGACGTCATGGATAAAAATAATTTGATCTAGAATGTGACTGAAGTCCCTTGAGATAACGTATGATGTCTCAATCCACAGTGTGATGACATTGGAACCATGGATACAGTTTTTATGAAATATAAGTACTTTTGTTAAATTGCTATAGAAGATTACAAAATTTTAAATCTTGGAATTTCTGACATTTGTGAATTTTTGTAAAACATTAAGTTAAGATATCTTCATAGTTTTGATAATTTCATTTATGTACGCTTTGATCTATTTCAGAAGATGCAACCTCATGGATGCTGTGCTGTACCTGTTGCGTTTCAACCTCTTGTTGAGAAGGAAAGATGAATAATCAATGAGGTGATGCGATTCAATGATATACTTCCATTACCAGGTGCAATTTATGTTTTGCGGCTTATTGATATTTCTCATAGTCCCAGAATGGGACAAGAAAGTCAGTAAGATACCATCCGTTCCAACGATAGCCAGAGCATGAATTTCAATGCTTGTTCCGGGATGATGAAAACATTCTGCTGTAGTAACAAGTGACTTAGTTTCCAGAGAACTTAAAGACATATGTTATAGTCACTAATGGAGAGGAGATACATCTTTGGACCACATGGACAATATTCGCGAACCGTAATTGTAGAAGACATGGACTATTCACGTCGCGTAACAGAGGTCCGCACACACATAGGAAGGATAAACTGAAACAACAGGACAATTGGAATTTTGCGAGAAAAGAATTTATGAACTCTTCATTTTCAGCATTGTGAATTATCTTGAATGCTTTGTGTGTTTATGTGTTTTCTTTTCAGGAAGTGAACATTTTGTGATTTCTTCTGGGAACATTGGACTTTGTGTTAAGCATGTTATTTTCAAAGTTTTAAATGTGGTTAATGAATTAACATTGGTATTTTGAGAATTTTATTCAGGGTTCAAATGTAATGCTTAAAGCTGTCCTATGTCTTTTAATTACCCCTTAAAGCTGATCTGATACTTCTAAAGTTTAGATGTTTCATTTTGGATAAGAGTTAAGTTAAACTGATCAAATAACAGAATTGAAATAATTTTCTTAGACATGATAAACATAATGTGTTCATGTTTAGGTTAACTTTTTGGTAAAAATATTTATAATATTTTTGATTTAAGAAGGGAGGTATGTGACAGAAACACATTATGTTAGAATATTTTTGTACCGTTATTTTAGATAGTAAACATAGTAAAGTATCCCCCTTTTTGTAGATTTACCTGTGTAATTTACCTGTGCTCAGAGTTAACAAATCTATCGTGTATATCCCTCGATAAGGATTTAAAGGGCCATCATGGTACTATATTTAGAATATCAGGTGATTTGCTCAGTATATAAAGCGCTGCACTGGGCTTGTAAAACTGTCCACAGTGCTGAGGAACTCGGTGGTAGGACCATTCTCTCTTAGCAATGACCCGGTTCGGGTCGGCTAACTTATAGAGAGTCTAAGGGGGAATCTGTTTTCCGACCGTTATAGCTATGGGCAGGGGGGTAGTTTTTAATACCTAGGTTGTTTTTCTCGTTTATTCTTTGTATTTTCTATCGTATTTGTCGATTCTATGTTGTTTCACATTAAAGTATCTAAATGTTACCCGTTTTCTTAAGTTTTCTTTCATGTTAGTCTGTCATATAAGGTGGAGGCTGCGATATAGGAATCCTACGGACCTGAAGACAGGCACCCACCCCCACCGGGTCCTGTTACACACTCAGTAAAATACTTATTTGTTCGACTTGACTCTTTTCTTATAGTTGAACAAACATGTTAGTATTGCAATACTTAGATCGAGATACGATACGTGTATCGCATGACCTCGCAATAAATACTATCGATTTATATTTCTACAAGCCTACTGTGAAGATGAAAGAACAAAATCTCTATCATCTTCACTTGTCGCGGCATGAAAGTTCATCAGTACCTGGTGTAGATGACTGTGACTAGTGAAGATGAAACACAATATGACAATAACAGATAAGATTTTTTCAAACCAAATCAACATATTACATATTACAATAATGAATACATACAACCACAGGAAAAATCCAAAGCGCATGCATAAAAAAATCACCTATCAAATTTTATGTGTAAAATCGAAGACTACCTCGTCTGATGTTGCAGCTCTTTTTGTACCAGATTGTGAGAAAAATGCAGATATTTTAGATTGACAATTCATTCTAAATAAGAAATGATTAACAAACAATTCAGCTCTTCGCATAGGTGTTTTCCCGCGTTACTTCATCTGTACTTTCGTATGTCCTCGGATTCTACCTCTGGTTCTGTCCATGTCGTAAAATTTTTCTTCTAGTATTCTTTATAATAACACATACACATTAAAGAAAACAATGCTGCTTGAACAAGATGAATCATAATTAAAAATGCGTTTATTTAGGTACAAAGAAATATATAACTTTGTTTACGACGATCTGAAAATAGATATCACTGACCTACTTTTGGAAGCCAGCTGACTGCATTCTGAAAGTTGCACCAGATTCCTGACGATGTAATTCGTGGCTATTGAACCTGACACACTGCAATACACACTGGTTTGATCATTTTACATATATCTCTCTTAGTTAATGCAACAATCTACTATCAGAATCTAACTTATTAGGGCGTTTTAAGGTGTAAATTCTTCAATTATGTCACATTGAGGAGAGATATAAAAAAGTGTCACATTTACTGAGCTGAGTTTTTGTTAGAATACCTTAGACTTATGTAAGTAGAAATGGACTTAATCAGACTTAATATGAAGCCTACTTTAATAAATAAAAGAAATATAGCTTAGAATAGTATCGAAAATATAGCTATAACGTAGAAATATTGATTTTTTTTATGTAAAAAAATCTTTTAGATATTGTGTAACACTAGGTAAGCACAATATTTATTACACTGATAATCAATCATGGATTTTGATGTTCATTTTCTTCAAACTCTATCAGGTGCCACAAAGTCTGAAGACTAGATCTCTTTCTCCAAATATTACTGCAGCAATCAAATGGTGCTGGCGTCAGCAAACAACCAGTGAACGTTCAAAGTATATTTCCACCTGAACATTTATGAGCAACAATGGTAATACATTATATTATATTATTATAAGCTGCAAAGTCTGTATACAGTATTTATATCTGTAAAGTATTGTAAATGTATTCAAAGTACATGTATTAGTAATTAGAATGATTAATCTGACAGGTAAAACATATATGCATGTGTCAGTATAATGTGAAAATGTACTTGTTTATACACATGTATAATGTGAGGGAGGGAGAGGAAGAGATTAAAAAAAAAATGGGGGTTTCATGTTCAGCATGCACAAATTTTAACATTTCTGATGCAATTCTAAATTTTAAGTACATGAATAAATGTCTGGCGAGCGGTAGCAAAATATTGACTTATCAGAAAATACTTTCTATAGCTCTATCATTAACAAGTACATGTAATAATATTCTATATAGTTTGAATTAAATGTCTTCATGTACATTGATAAAGAAATATGTATAAAGGATGGATCAGAATAGCTAAATTATTCAGAAAGTCTATAAAGTCAGCTGGCACTTCGTGCTTTACATTTTTTTAGCTCACCTGAGCGAAGCTCAAGTGAGCTATTGTCATAGCGCGCCGTCCGTCGTCCGTCCGTCCGTCCGTCGTCGTCGTCCGTCCGTCCGGCCGGCCGGCGTAAACTTTTAACATTTTCAACATCTCCTCTGCAACCGCTGCACAGAATTTCTCAAAACTTCACAGGAAGCAAGTACTCAATGCCCTCTACCAAGTTTGTGTTTTTTGTGCCGATTGGTCAACAAATATGGCCGCCGAGGGCTCTGATTGGCTGACACATTTTCGACATCTCCTCTGCAACCGCTGCACAGAATTTCATGAAACTTTACAGGAAGGAAGTACTCAAGGTCCTCTACCATGTTTGTGTTTTTCGTGCTGATCGGTCAACAAATATGGCCGCCAAGGGCTCTGATTGGCTGACACATTTTCGACATCTCCTCTGCAACCGCTGCACAGAATTTCATGAAACTTTACAGGAAGGAAGTACTCAAGGTCCTCTACCAAGTTTGTGTTTTTTGTGCCGATCAGTCAACAAATATTGCCGCCGAAGGCTCTGATTGGCTGACACATTTTCGACATCTCCTCTGCAACCGCTGCTCAGAATTTCATGAAACTTTACATGAAGGAAGTACTCAAGGTCCTCTACCAAGTTTGTGTTTTTTGTGCAAATCGGTCAACAAATATGGCCGCCGAGGGCTCTGATTGGCTGACACATTTTCGACATCTCCTCTGCAACCGCTGCACAGAATTTCATGAAACTTTACAGGAAGGAAGTACTCAAGGTCCTCTACCAAGTTTGGGTTTTTCGTGCCGATCGGTCAACAAATATGGCCGCCGAGGGCTCTGATTGGCTGACACATTTTCGACATCTCCTCTGCAACTGCTGCACAGAATTTCATGAAACTTTACATGAAGGAAGTACTCAAGGTCCTCTACCAAGTTTGTGTTTTTCGTGCTGATCATTCAACAAATATGGCCGCTGAGGGCTCTGATTGGCCAACACATTTTCGACATCTTCTCTTTAACCACTGCACAGAATTTCATGAAACTTTGCAGGAAGGAAGTACTCAAGGTCCTCTACCAAGTTTGTATTTTTCGTGCCGATTGTTCAACAAATATGGCTGCTGAGGGCTCTGATTGGCTGACTCATTTTCGACATCTCCTCTGCAACTGCTGCACAGAATTTCATGAAACTTTACAGGAAGGAAGTATTCAAAGTCCTCTGCCAATTTTGTGTTTTTCGTGCTGATCGGTCAACAAATATGGCCGCCGAGGGCTCTGATTGGCTAACACATTTTCAACATCTTCTCTGCAAAAAAACTACTGCACAGAATTTCATGAAACTTTACAGGAAGAAAGTACTCAAGGTCCTCTACCAAGATTGTGTATTTTGTGCTGATCGGTCAACAAATATGGCCGCCAAGGGCTCTGATTGGCTGACACATTTTGAAATCTCCTCTGCAACTATTGCACAGAATTTCACGAAACCTTGCAGCAAGCAAGTACTCAAGGTCCTCTGCCAAGTTTGTGTTTTTCTTGTCGATAGGTCAACAAATATGGCTGTGAAGGGCTTTGATCTGTAGAAGTATTTTTGTGACTTTAAACCCTTTGTCTGCAACTCAGGTGAGCGATGTGGCCCCCTTGGGCCTCTTGTTTTCATTCCCTACTGCAGATATACATCGATGAAGTGCAAAAGCTAAAAAACAATCCTTAAACCTGTACACCATTGTAGGTTGTACTTGTATACCTGTACACCATATATAGTTTGTACTTGTGTACCTACACAGTATATAGTTTGTACTTGTGTACCTGTACACTATATAGTTTTCACTATTCTTAATTGCAATTCAAGATTCCATATTGTCAAAAAATTATGACAATTTTAAGCACTTATACATGTTATTATCAATTACAAATTGATTTTAATAACAGTATAATCAGTTTGTGTATAATTGTCAATTTCTAAGTGTATTTATATATTTACAGCTGGTGCCTTGGACAATGAAGGAGAGGAGGGAGATATGAAGATTTCCAATGTTCCCATCAATGTATCTCTCCCTCTACTTGGAATAGGAGTATTCTCCCTTCTCCTTAGTCTCCTTTTCTGTTGTTATATGTGGAGGTAAGTACGGGTATCTCTCCCTATACTTGGTATAGGAGTATTCTCCCTTCTCCTTAGTCTCCTTTTCTGTTGTTATATGTGGAGGTAAGTACTGGTATCTCTCCCTCTACTTGGTATAGGAGTATTCTCCCTTCTCCTAAGTCTCCTTTTCTGTTGTTATACGTGGAGGTAAGTACGGGTATCTCTCCCTATACTTGGTATAGGAGTATTCTCCCTTCTCCTAAGTCTCCTTTTCTGTTGTTATATGTGGAGGTCAGTACGGGTATCTCTCCCTCTACCTGGCACAGGAGTATTCTCCCTTCTCCTAAGTCTCCTTTTCTGTTGTTATACGTGGAGGTAAGTACGGGTATCTCTCCCTCTACCTGGTACATGAATATTCTCCCTTCTCCTAAGTCTCCTTTTCTGTTGTTATATGTGGAGGTAAGTTCATGTATCTCTCCCTCTACTCCGTATAGGAGTATTCTCCCTTCTCCTAAGTCTCCTTTTCTGTTGTTATATGTGGAGGTAAGTACTGGTATCTCTCCCTCTACTTGGTATAGGAGTATTCTCCCTTCTCCTAAGTCTTTTTTCTGTTGTTATATGTGGAGGTAAGTACTGGTATCTCTCCCTCTACTTGGTATAGGAGTATTCTCCCTTCTCCTAAGTCTCCTTTTCTGTTGTTATATGTGGAGGTAAGTACGGGTATCTCTCCCTCTACTTGGTATAAGAGTATTCTCCCTTCTCCTAAGTCTCCTTTTCTGTTGTTATATGTGGAGGTAAGTACTGGTATCTCTCCCTCTACTCGGTATAGGAGTATTCTCCCTTCTCCTAAGTCTTTTTTTCTGTTGTTATATGTGGAGGTCAGTACGGGTATCTCTCCCTGTACTCGGTATAGGAGTATTCTCCCTTCTCCTATAGTCTGGGATGTATCACTGGGTTGGGTGCACCCCCCCCCCCTTGATCCTCCAAAACCGACCTAACTTTGTAGCATTTTTTGCGCTCTTTCAGATAAAAATTTGTCTCATGGAAATTTCCATTGCAAAAGTGGTGTTTTTTGGGAAAAACATGTTTTTTTAGTCAAAAATCGCTGAAAATAGGAAAAAAATTATAACTTTTATATGGTTGATGTTTTTAAACATTGAAAAGTGTAAATATATAGTATTTTTGATGCTCTTTTAGATGAAATAAGTTGCAAGTTCCAATTCCTATTTTTACTGTGCATTTTGGGGTAAAAAAGTCGAATTTTTGCCAAAATTCACAGAAATTTGAGGAAATTTTAATTTATTTCTGCTTCTCAGCTCCTCAATATTGCATATGATCGTTCAATGATGATTTAAAAAACATCTTTAAAGTCTCCTCTTTCAAATGACATATATTTTATATTCTTATTTTTTTGCAAAATCCTCGAAATTAATTATTTTATACAGAAACCTGTATTTTCAATCAGAAATCTCAGATTTCTGTATATTTATTTAAAGAACCCTTATTTGTTATAAAAGCAATGATTGAAAGCTATTTTCTAGTGTAACTTTTCATACTCTATCAGATTATATATGTTTTAATAACATTTCATTCAAAATCAACGTGTTTTTTTGGGAAAAACATATTTTTTCACTTAAAAATAGCTGATTTTTGGAGAATATTTATTGAATCTATAGAAGTTCTTGAAATGATAGCAGGAATGTATTTTGAACTGTAATTATTTAGGTTCACTCATAAATTACATGTATGAAACATAAAAGGTATATTTTCTACTTAATTTTGGGGCAAAATGCCTGTTTTTGTCTAGAAATTACAGATTTCTGGAAAAATTTTATTAACTCATTTTCTTTGCTAAAACTATACATTTAAAGCTATTATCATTATAGAAAGTAATCATCTTGTCAGATGATTGTGAAATTAAATGTAATAATTAATTAAAACCATCATTTTTGGGTAAAATATGCATTTTTATGCAAAAACCACTTATTTTGAGAAAATAAGTACCAGCTCTTCTAATTTGCCTAAATTGATATGTTTTAGCTTTTATATTATGCTGTTTCTTATTATAAATGGATAGAAATGTTATTTGATAACTGAAATTTAATTCATATCTTATTTTGGGGCAAAAACCTTATTTATGTGAAAAATTCACTTATTTCTATAAATTGTTTTAAATCTATACTTTTTATTCAATCAAAGCTGGAGAGGTTCCTTATAATTGGATGGCATAAAAGTGATCAAGTTTAATGAGTTAGAAGAGATTTTTTTGACTATCTCGCTTTTTGGGTGGAAAATCAATTTTTTATTTAAAAACCGCTGATTTCTGGAAAATCCTTATTACTATGAAATGTGTCGTTATTATTTATGTAAAAAAGTGTTCCTGGGTATATCATAGCTTGTCCTTGTACGTCATATGTATTTGAAGTATCCTCTGTTAGTTTAATTGGTATTTTGTGGCAAAAAATATGTTTTTATGAATTATATATAGCCTATATCAAGAAACTTACTATAGAAAGTCTCATATTTCAAACTATGATTATTATCCTCTGCATTTCCTATTCAACTGAAATATAAGACTTTCAATAATAAGTTTCTTGATATAGGCTATATATTCATATAAAACATATTTTTTGCCCCAAAATACCAATTAAATTAACAGAGGATACTTCAAATACATATGACGTACAAGGACAAACTATGATATACCCAGGAACACTTTAGAATAAGAATAATAACGACACATTTCATAGTAATAAGGATTTTCTAGAAATCAGCGGTTTTTAAATAAAAATGGAGATTTTCCACCCAAAAAAGCAAGATTATCAAAGAAATCTCTTCTAACTCATTAAACTTGATCACTTTTATGCCATCCAATTATAAGGAACCTCTCCAGCTTTGATTGAATAAAAAGTATAGATTTAAAACAATTTTCACAGAAATAATTGAATTTTGCCCATAAATTAGGTTTTTTGCCCCAAAATACCAATTGAATTAACAGAGGATATTTCAAATGCATATGACTTACAAGAACAAGCTATGATATACCCAGGAACTCTTTTGAATATAAATGATAACGTCTGATTTCATAGTAATAAGGATTTTCCAGAAATTAGCGATTTTTAAATAAAAATCGATATTTTCCACCCAAAATAGCAAGATAATCAAAGAAGTCTCTTCTAACTCATTAAACTTGATCACATTTATGCCATCCAATTATATGAAACCTCTCCAGTGTTGATTAAATAAGAAATATAAATTTTAAAAAATATTAACAGAAATAAGTGAATTTTTCACATAAATAAGGTTTTTTGCCCCAAAATAAGATATGAATTAAATTTCAGTTATCAAATAACATTTCTATCCATTTATAATAAGAAACAGCATAATATAAAAGCTAAAACATATCAATTTAGGCAAATTAAAAGAGCTAGTACTTATTTTCTCAAAATAAGTGGTTTTTGCATAAAAATGCATATTTTACCCAAAAATGATGGTTTTAATTAATTATTACATTTAATTTCACAATCATCTGACAAGATGATTACTTTCTATAATGATAATAGCTTTAAATGTATAGTTTTAGCAAAGAAAATGAGTTAATAAAATTTTTCCAGAAATCTGTAATTTCTAGACAAAAAACAGGCATTTTGCCCAAAAATTAAGTAGAAAATATACCTTTTATGTTTCATACATGTAATTTATGAGTGAACCTTAATAATTACAGTTCAAAATACATTCCTGCTATCATTTCAAGAACTTCTATGGATTCAATAAATATTCTCCAGAAATCAGCTATTTTTAAGTGAAAAAATATGTTTTTCCCCAAAAAACACGTTGATTTTGAATGAAATGTTAGTAAAACATATATAATCTGATAGAGTATGAAAAGTTACACTAGAAAATAGCTTTCAATCATTGCTTTTATAACAAATAAGGGTTCTTTAAATAAATATACAGAAATCTGAGATTTCTGATTGAAAATACAGGTTTCTGTATAAAATAATTAATTTCGAGGATTTTGCAAAAAAATAAGAATATAAAATATATGTCATTTGAAAGAGGAGACTTTAAAGATGTTTTTTAAATCATCATTGAACGATCATATGCAATATTGAGGAGCTGAGAAGCAGAAATAAATTAAAATTTCCTCAAATTTCTGTGAATTTTGGCAAAAATTCGACTTTTTTACCCCAAAATGCACAGTAAAAATAGGAATTGGAACTTGCAACTTATTTCATCTGAAAGAGCATCAAAAATACTATATATTTACACTTTTCAATGTTTAAAAACATCAACCATATAAAAGTTATAATTTTTTTCCTATTTTCAGCGATTTTTGACTAAAAAAACATGTTTTTCCCAAAAAACACCACTTTTGCAATGGAAATTTCCATGAGACAAATTTTTATCTGAAAGAGCGCAAAAAATGCTACAAAGTTAGGCCGGTTTTGGAGGATCAAGGGGGGGGGTGCACCCAACCCAGTGATACATCCCAGACTACTAAGTCTCCTTTTCTGTTGTTATATGTGGAGGTAAGTACGGGTATCTCTGACCCTCTACTTGGTACAGGAGTGTTCTCCCTTCTCCTAAGTCTCCTTTTCACCACTGTTATTTGCGGGAGTAAGTTTTCTTTTCTGATTGTACATGTATGTGTGGAGGTAAGTTCACCAACATTTATCTTCTTCTAATTGTAGGAAATTAACACTTTCACTAGAAAATAAACTTTCACTAGAAAATAAACGATCTTCATGTATTCAATGCATTGCTATATTAATGCATAGGAATAATGATGGACAGTCATTTTGTCATTTCAGGGACACCTATTTGCAAATTCATTTAAAAGATGGATTATAAATCAAAATAATTAAAAATCTATTTTAGAAAATTAAATCATCTCCTTCAATATTGACATTTTTCTTCAAATCCACATTAGCTGAATTTGTTTCCTATGTACAGAAGTGAAGAATTACTGTTATGATTCGAAAACCAGATTTAACAAAATGAAAATGACTGTATTGATCTAGTAACTGATAGAGTGATTTAAATAAAAATGTGAACAAATGATTCTGATTTCAATCTAAACTTGCATGTTTCTTGTAGATTAAGATGGAAGGCAAGAAAAGAACAAGGTTACAGAAGGGTAACAATCTTTATTTTAAAATTTATCTACATCTAGTTTAATTAGTATTTCCGTGAATATTAATCAGAATAAATATAATCATCATAAATGATAAGAATTGAGATAAAGCTCTGAACGTTATTTAAAACTCTTTGCCTTCAAAAATTATTTGAATACATGTATGTATATTTAAATAAGTTAAGACTTCCTTTAATAGTAATTCCCAATTAATTTACATTGACAGTCACATAAAGGATTATAAGATTAAAGATATATCAAGTTATGAACATACATGAAAATTCTACCATATATTTAATGTACTGCATATATTATATAACATACACAAGTCATGTAATGTATCTATACATGTATTTAATGCATAAAAAAAACCAATTTCAGATAAGATTTGCCTCCAAGAAAAGGAAACTCCCAAATGATGTAAGTACAAAAAAAAATGTAATAATATTGGTTTAAATTGTAAATATATATTTTTATATGAAAAACGTAGAACAGAACTTTCTTATACAATTAAAACTCACAAAAAAAGAGTTAAAAACATTTATCTCTTTTTGTTTTCCAATCTATATATAGTGACTGTGTATTTTGTCCGCTGACATCACAACATTTTCTTTGTAATTGTAGTTAGTCTGCCAGCTTCACTACATTTAACCATGTATTTTATCTGCAGAACTGATTCTAGTGTAGTTATTTTAATTGTCCCTGGATTTCACAAAGTTACACACACATTCAGACTTTTCTTTACAGACGTGTCCAGTTTGCTTGGAGGAATTTGAATCCAATGAATATGTGGCTATATGTCCTTGTAACCACTGCTTTCACATGAAGTAAGTGTACAGTCATAATTATCAAATAACACACACACACACACAGAGTTGTCGTGAGTAAACAAAACATAATGCATGCTACTTGATTGAAAAAAAATTAATTTCTGAAATATCAGAAGTTCTATTGAAGAATATTGAGCGTCTTCTTGGGTGTGTATATGGTTTACACACTCTGGTTTCTCTGCTCGCAAATTCTGTGATTCTTGGAAAGTTTAGTGTATTTGGAATGAGAAGGGTGTAGACGCCATAAATACATTCATGAAGTCTGTTTCCATTCCGTATATAAATTACATGTACATGTCTTTTTTTCACTTCAGTGCAAACAGTTGGCTATTGTATGTTGTATTTTAGCATTTCCATTATAATTGATAAATTCTCCTAAGAGACAATATCCAGATACTAGAAGGTTGCATTTCCATGATTTCATATACATGTACATGTATGTACATGTAATATTGTGATTTTGTCAGATGCCTTTTTAAGCCAGGCTGTGGCACAGTAATAAGTGTCCAATGTGTAAAGCCCCTTTAAGTCTCCTCTCAGGGGAAAGTACCTTGATTTTATACATGTTTGTGTTATTTTATCAGATGCCTTTTGGAGTGTCTGCAACACCGTAACCTGTGCCCTATGTGTAAAGCTCCTGTACAGTCTCCTCTCAGGGGAGAGAACCTTGATTTATACATGTTTGTATTATTTTATTAGATGCCTTTTGGAGTGGTTGCGACACCGTAACATGTGCCCTATGTGTAAAGCTCCTGTACAGTCTGGATCCCTGGGAGAGAGGACCAGTCTCGTCTCAGGGGAGAGAACTCTGCCTAATGTACAACCAGAAAATGTGTGATACACTTGGTTTCCACAGAACAAATGTGTTAGAATGAAAGAGGAATTAAGCTGTAGATGTTTTATTAAACGAGAGAATGAGTTGTGAATACTTGATGAATAACTGAGATGTGGATGCTTGATTGATGTATAGAAGAGAGAGACTATACTTGAGAGTAAGTAAGGAAGATGAGTATTAGTGATAAAAGATAAGGGAGACAAATAGAAAGTAGAAATCGTTACATGTACGTCGAGAAAGAGATGACAACTGTGCCATGTCTGCCTTAAATTTTATATACATGTACTTAGTATGTTATCAGTAAAGACACATATACAGTCATTCATTAAGGACAACGGAATGTTTACTTTTTTATTTTAAATTTTTGACATGCTGTTAGAGTGTAATGTTTATGGTTTTTCTTTCTTGAAGAGTAAATTACTGTTCAATTGTTCCCTATTTAGAAATTACTGGAACATGTTATAATAATCTTCATTTCAATGTTTTGTAAGTTATGTAGCAAACCTTTCTCCTCCTGCTTTACTTAAGTAAGACCCTTGGTACGTATGTTACAAGTATAAAATCCAGCAGAAAAAGATCTGAATTTGTTGTGTTCCTCTAGCTATGTTGTCAGACACAGATTCCGCACTCTTGTGTGTTTATATACATGTACATGTATGTTTGTGTTTTTGTGTCTGTAATCAATATTATGAATGGGATATTTTTTAATGGAGGAAAGGCTGTAAATATGCTAAATGGACCTGTAAACTATCACAGCTCAACTTTAATATATTTTGTGGTGTACATTTTTGAATACTGATAAATGTTCCTATAACTGATGAGGGCTACATGTTCAAAGTGCTCATTTATATACTTTTTGACATTTTTATTCCGTGTGTATTTGTCGTCAAAGTTCTGTATCTAACAGTCTGATTCTTTTGTAAAATAGCTTCATGGATTCTTCCTCAGAAATTGAAGGGAGAGTATACATGTGTGATATTTAGAAAGACTCATACTCAACAATATAGAAATAGTACTCTGTATAATTTACATACGCACTTTTAATTAACATGTGAACATTTAATTTACATGTGAGGACTTTACATGTGAACTTTAAATTTACATGTGAACTATTAATTTACATGTGAACTATTAATTTACATGTGAACTTTTAATTAACAAATGAACTTTTAATTTACATGTGAACTTTTAATTTACATGTGAACTTTTAATTAAACATGTGAACTTTTAATTTACATGTGAACTTTTGCCTCATCAACTGGCTGTGACCTTGAGTTTGACTTTGTATTGTGCCATACTGTACATGTTTCATAACTGACTTTCTTTATAAAACAAGTTTTAAACAAATTGTCTATAACTAAAAATAGATTTTGCTGATTTATTTGATACCCGTACAGTGTATACAGATTATAGAATGTGTAAAGGTTGATATTCTTTTACTAATATTAAATGGAATATTCGTCATGATTTTAATATACAAGAGTAGAAGCATATGATAAATGTAGATTACGTAAGCATAGAAATGACATAGAAATGACAATTGGTATACACGTAATACGTGGGTACTGAGGCATTAGTTTTATTTGAGGGTGCTCCTACATTGCATTTTAAGTGCTGATGTTTATTCATATACATAGTAATTTCTTCATGTAGTCTCTAATCTTATGTTTACATGTATTATGCAGTGCATTTTCATGCTGCAGCTTTAGAAATATTAGTTTCAAATAATATATTTCATTCTTGGAAAAATTAGAAAAGTATGCAGTAACATTTTGCGTTAATTATAAGTTACTTACATTTTGCGTTAATCCATGTACGTTTCATATTGTTTGAATAGTTTATTACATAGGATAGTTATTTGACCATATGAGTGTTTTACATTATGTCAATCAAGTAAATTTAATGGATTCCTGAATAAGTGATCTGATACATTTTAGTAATGTTGCCATGGTTACATCAATATGAAGATGTAATTTTATTGTGAAGTCTCTTTTAAAACTTGTCCAAGAATTGCAATCAAATTCAACATATAGAGCTTATACAATTCTCAAAAATAACAGTTTTGTTTGATTTTTTTTTGACTTCAGAACTGTCCAATTATGAGCTGTAAAATTGTTCACATACATGTATATTACATACATGTAAATGCCTGGGTAAGATCTGTAAATCAAGGAGAATCGATTTGATGTGAAGTTTGATTTTGATGGCTAGGATTTCATTTGTAACTCAGTTAATGACAATCTATTATTTTAGTTGATATTGTAGTTTTGTTATTCCTACATTTAGTCTATATGATAGCATAGATCAGTCACATTTTAAGCCTCCTATTGTGTCTTTTGCAAGAAATCAGAGTTTTCTTCAAGCAGTTAAACTTACATGTAGCTCTCAAAACGGAGCATAAGTCTACTTAAATGGGTCGATCACATAACTCTCTCAAAGTTTTAACTTTAAAAATTCTTTTAACTTAAAAAAAGTAACCTTCCAAGTTATGAACATTGGTGATACATGTTAAATGTTATATTTCCATACATTACATGTATGTATTTATTGTTTTCATGTTATATGCTTAACCTCTATGCAAATTACGATGCTGATGCAATAAGTGCACATCTATATATTAAATATATATTACTGTTGGTTCTTTGTGTTTTTTCTTGGTACATTATGACTTGGGTTTGTAATTTATAGTGAAATAGGTTTGCAAAATCTACATTTACAATCTGGTTAGTGAAACATTTTTCGGATGGAATCTTAGTCACATTACTTGTAGTGTGCTGTTGTACTTGTAGAACAAATTGTAAGCAGTGGCTGAATGCTTACCACTGAAAATTTGAAATTCACGATTTATCCGCAGGATATTCAAATGACCTTTGACCAATTACTGTTGACAATCAAGTCCGAAGAAATTCTGTTGGCTTATAAGGTGCATTAAAGGATATCTGTCAAATCTGTGTGACAATATTTATGTCATAAGTATGTATACTTCAAAGTTTGAGCTAGTTCTTATGATAAATGTATCATGTTGGATGTATATAAGAATTTCAACAAACACCTATTTGTAACCTTGACCTTTGAACAATGACCTTGATGAACCATCAATCTGGCTTTTCCTAAAGCCCCTGTCACACCTACACGTTCTCTCGAGAAGTTCTTACTACGTCCTTGAAATTTTTCATGAACGTAGTGAGAACGTGGCATTTTTCACCCGGGAGGGCTCTCCGAAACAGTAATTGACGACTCAAATATGTTCGCAACACGACCTTTAGCGTCCGTAACACGTTAGTAGCGCGTCCTTCCCATCTTTAATACGTTTAGTCAAGTTCTACGATCGGCCCCAAGTTCACACAACGACGAAGGCGTCTATATTACGACAGTACGGCGTTCTCACTACGTTCTCGAAGTCCTTACTGTGTTCATGCTACGATCATGACACGTTCAAAGGATAAATTGTTTGTAGGAGGTCTATTCTGACTTTTTCAACCTCTAAAACCAAGGACGTGGTAAGGACGGCAGAGACGTGACGATCTCCATATAATTATATGTAAAAGTTTTAGCCGTCCGTACTACGACCCTACTATGTTCGCGACACGTTTCTAATACGTCCATGAAGTTCTCAATACGTTCGCAAGTAGTCCTTAACACGTTCTGTCATCACCGCGTCCTCACTACTACTGTTTTGAACAGTTTAAAACAGTCGTGGTGGCTCGGCGTACGGGCACGTTCATCGGCGTCCTTACTACGACCTCAATACGTATCAACGAGTTCTTACTACGTTCCCCGCATTCTTACTACGTTCACGCTACGTTTCATACAATTTTGGCGGTCGTAGTGCGAACGCCATGCCAGAACGTGAAGGTGTGACAGGGGCTTTAGGTCCTAAGCAATAAGTATACAATAAGCAATAAGGTATACAAAGTTTTAAAATCTGTAGAAAAGCATTGCATTTAAAGTGCATACAAAAACTTTTGCTGCCAAGTACAGTCTGTTACATGTACCTTGGAAATACACAAGGTTCTCCTTGTGTTGCACAGTTTGAAGGAGTTTTGATAAAGAATGCCCTCTAGGTTCTTTGCAAAAAAAGTATGGCCCAAACGCACATGAACAACGGTGTAAATACATTCCCCTTTAAATGTCGTGAGGGGATGATAAATGCTGTCAAAGAAAGTCCAGATAGATTGCAGTCAAACTTGACCTGTACCAATCACACTGAAGATCCTCTGTCAGTTTTATCCACATTCTAGTACATGTACCTACATGTATATTGTTGATGGAAAAGTCCAGAAAACTGATGTTTTTCTGCGAAATCAGGTTGCCAGGAAACATACTTAAAATTATAACCCATTACAGAGAAACACAATTATCGGCTAAATATCTGTACATGTGAGCAGATAAAAGTTTGCCAAAATGATTTATTAAAGTTTGTCCTTTGACCTATAACACCCAACACAAACCACATGGTCCTGTTAAACTGTACTCAAAACCATGATAGTACTTTCTCATCCTGGACAAGTGGATATACATCATGTCATTTGTGACTTTAAAGATCATGATTCAACTTCCATTCCAGGGCAACAATTGTTAGATATAGCCAAAACAAAGTTTTAACTTTCATAATCACTTTGACCTTGTTCAAGGCCATGACAACTCACATACAGTAAAATATTACAATTCATATGAAGAATTATACATGTATCCCATATAAGGTACTTATCATTGAAATGTGACCTTGACCATGGTTCAAGGTCATAACACATTGCTGGGTTCTTGATAGCACTTTAGTGATCCATGTAAAAAGGGTAAGAATTTATGGTCATGATGAATGAAAGCAGTCATTAACGTAAATGTGATATGCCCCAATTTGAAGACATGCATGTCAAATGTGCTGGAAGGGTCTAGAGGACCTCGTCATCAAAGATGGACAGACAGATAGACTAACAGTCTGATTGACTGGTTTCACCGTTGGGAGACTTGTAAAGTTTGGAAGAAATATCAACAAAGAAAATATTTGGTTACACTTTAATAAGAACTCTGTTGTTGTTCAAGACAATGACAGAATGTTTGGGAAAACCAGTGAAATCTGCTTCACTTTAAGGACAACATACACTGTACAACTTACGTTATGTACACTTAAAATTCATTCTCTCAACTTCACATTCTTTTACTCATTTTTCATTCTCTCTCTCTTTTTCTCCCTCTCTTCTTCTCTCTGCTCTCTCTCTTCTTTCTATCTCTCACTTTCTTTCATTCCTTCCTTTTTCTGTTTACACTTTATACATGGCAAGCTTCACATTGCATAATGTTGCTGTACTAGTTAATTCATAGAGAGATCATATAAGGTTTCCTTAAATACTGTCTGTATGTTCAACATACCGTAACAGTGTAGAATAATTGTTCTTACATTCTATAGATAATGACTCGAGGCCAACCTTGTACATACATGTATGTATTGAGATTCAGATTGCAGCTGAATTACAATATTATAAAACGCTTAAGTTTTCATTACAAATGTCTTAAAAAAAATAGAATTCATATCACACTTATATTCTAAAAGACAGATACAAAAAGGAAAAAACTGTTAAGAAAAGTGTTTTTATTTACTTATCATAAAAGATCATGTTGTAAAAGATAAAATACAACGTAATAATGAAGTTCAGCCAAACATTTTCAGAAATTCTCTATGCTTCCTTATTTCCATGGGAACAATTTTCTTTCAGTAGCACCAATCTGAAGGTACCATTTCAATACTACACAAATATCCAATTTTGAAATAAACTTGTTAAAAAACAAAAAGAACAAAACTTTATGCCAAAGCTGTGCTGATATCATCTGTTTCAAATATTTTTTTTGCCCAAAAATAAGAAAAGCATCAGAACATAAGATACATGTATGATAAAAAATTCAGAACATGAGAAATGTATCAAAAATTAAGAAGACAATTTACTTTGTCTTAACAAAATGCTTTGAAGCATTTCAAACATTTGTTGTTCTAGTCGACATGTACATTGTACATATAACCCATGAAAATCTCTAAGTAAAACCATTACACTCTGTAAGTAGTAATTCTCTAAAACAAGTATGTTTTACAAACAAGAAGAAATAAATAATACAGTTGTTTTACTATCATACTGGATCTGTAGTTTCCCTCCTTTATGACACAAATACTGAAAATAAATAAAGTTTCTGGGGTATCAGGCTGGATACCTCAGAATCTGGGTACTTAAGGGACAATGTTCTGTGTTTTGGAAGTTTAAGGTTTCTTTGGGGTAGCCACCTCAGAATTATCAGGAGATTCAGGTTTACATATCTGAAATGATATCAGGTATTCTGGATACGCCTGGAAGGACAAAAAAAAAAAAAATGCTGTTAAAATCAAATTATGATAAGTTTACCGTCAAAGTATGACAAAGTTAAAATCAAAATATGACATATTTACAATTAAAATATTACCCTATCTTCACGTGTACATAATTTAGCGCAACTACAAATAAGCCTTATCATAAATTAGCGCACTTGACTTTTTCACATTTTTCTATAATAGTTAAATGATTCAGCGTAGTCTATTATTAGCACAATCTTAATGATACTAACTCAAATATGCAAAATATGAATCCCGCTTCGATAAGTACATATCAATTCCCCACACAATATTGATAGCTTGGTGTTCTTACCTGTTCTCCCCTATACACTACGTATTCTGAGAACATCAGCCCCCCCCCCCCCCCCCCCCTGCTTGGTCTTCATATTATAGAATGGTGACCTAGGTATTCTTACCTGTTCTCCCCTAAACACTATGTATTCTGAGAACATCAGCCCCCTGACTACTAGGTCTTCCTAAAATAGAATGGTGACCTACGTGTTCTTACCTGTTCTCCCCTAAACACTACGTATTCTGAGAACATCAGCCCCAAACTACTAGGTCTTCCTATAATAGAATCGTGACCTAGGTGTTCTTACCTGTTCTCCCCTATACACTACGTATTCTGAGAACATCAGCCACCCACTCCTCGATCTTCTATAATAGAATGGTGACCTAGGTGTTCTTACCTGTTCTCCCCTAAACACTACGTATTCTAAGAACATCAGCCCCCCCCCCCCCCCCCCCCCCATCCCCCACTGCTTGGTCTTCATATTATAGAATGGTGACCTAGGTGTTCTTACCTGTTCTCCCCTATACACTACATATTCCGAGAACATCAGCCCCCCACTGCTCGGTCTTCCTATAATAGAATGGTGACCTGGAGGGGCATGCGCCATCTTTATTGCACTGAATTGTAGGAACGATTTCCCAAGTGTCACTCGACATAAAATCAGCTGTCTGTAAGTAATATATGTAAACTTGTTACTTAAGTCACTCAACATAATATCATTTGTCTGTAAATAGTATATCTAAATTTGTTATGAGAGCTGTTCAGAATCTTTGTTGAAATATTGGAAAATGTTTACATATCCATGTACATGTATGTCGATACATTTCAATTCCTTCTGGTGACACAATTATCACTTTCAAACCTTTATTCTGTAGAATAACTTTGTTAAGTAGAAGCATAACTTCATAAAGTAAAGCATTTACTGATAAAGTCCAATCATTTCTAACTTCATTTCCAATGTATATCCAGAAGTTTACCTTTGACAAATATAACAAGATCGGTCTTTGTGTGTGGGACAACCAGTCCCTCCTCCTATACCGTAAACATACTGGTTACTCTTGGAGGAATTCTCAGCAAAATATATTCCTGAAATCATATTAAAAGGAACATTTATTACAAAGAAAAATCATTTGTAGAACAATTGATACATTTAGATTTAGGTAGAAAATGACTAACTATTTGCAAGATTTACATGATGAAACTTACATTTGTACTTAAGAAAACATTTTAAAAATACTTAATGATGCATTCATGCTGAGCATTAATTGTGCTCCTGATTTTAATCAATCTAAAATGTTGTGAATACCTGCTCCGAACATTCCACCAATGTATGCGTGCCTTTCATCGAATCCCTTATGTACGATAGCATTAATAAACGGTGACCCATGGAACAAAAGTCTCTCATTTTCATGACCATGGTTTTCCTCTGCGACCTCTTTCCTCCGGTGACAATATCGGCCCCATAACCTTTTATTGCTGATCTTTTGAATCTAAAATAGAAAGGGCAAATTACTTTATCATAAAACTCAAATAGACAGATGCCTGGATGGACAAACTATGTAACTCAACAGACAAACTATGTAACTTGATGGACAATCTATACAACTTGATGGACTTAATTTCATATAACATAAATAGAAAATCTAGTTCAGAGAGACATATATACCTTTAAAATGTTATTTCTATTTAAGTTCATACATACCTTTAAAATATTATATCTATTGAAGTTTCCTCCAACATTGTCTTTGTGCTCCCTTATTGTACTCTGCATCTACAAGTGTAAACCAAACATTTCAGAACAACTTACATTTGAAAATCAAAAAGTACATTGAGACACACAAAAGCAAATGTACATACATGTATAATGTAAGTATGAAACAAAAGTAAACAGAGACATATTCAAATAAACATATGTTGAGTGTACATGTATAATTTTACCTGTTCGTCTACGGAGATATACTCTGGATCGTCAGGCTGTAGATCAACTAACACAGTACCTTGTACAGGTACAGCCGGTAAAGAGGCAGACGCTGTAATACAAACAACAAAATTAACGAAGAACCAGTACATTTACATCAGGGAAATAAAGGTATATTACGGGATAATTTGGAATATTGTATATACATGTATTGACTGTTTTACAGTCTTTAAGAAACCTTTATTGAAGCACTAGCCCAAAGACAAATTTTACTGGACCACTGTGTAGTTTGTAAGAAAATTTCTACTAGCCCAGTAAAATTGCAGTTATGAGCAATGATTCCCAAAATTTTCTCCATTAAATACATGTAGCTACACTTAATCTCTGTATTTTATTGACATTACACTACATGTACTATAACATCATCAACACTCTTACCTTTGCCAGACGCTATCTTCTCGATTCCTTTAATAATTTTATGTCTATGTCCATATGCATTAATTCCCACTTCTTTTAATTCATCGTGTCCCATTTCCACTAACACATCCATAGTAATTTGTTCTTTTTCAAAGATGTGCACAAGCTGTTCAAGTCCGATACTATTAAGGAAGGCTGATACACTCATAGTTTCTATACTACGTTCTCCCTCTGCCATCGTCCTCTCCATACACCCCTCTCCACTCTGTGAAAGGGAGTGGCCGGCTGACGCCCCTGATGCTGCCCCACCCATCAAACTTAAGTCTGATTGGTTAAACATCGTACTGAAAATATACAGAGTATTCAGAGATACTTGAAGGAAACAAATTCTGACTTTGAGAAGATGGCAACTGTAAGGCTTTCTTCTGTCAATTGTCACTAAGCAGCATATAAAAAGTTATGATCTACACTTATCATAATTTGAATGTATTTTACACATATATATTAACAAAACAGAATAGTCACCTGTTGTTAGAGCTGCCATTAACAGATGTGGTGAGACTCGTCTGCGGAACTGTCTGAGCTGATGTTACAGGAGGCATGGCGTCTTGTAGCAAGGCTCGTACATCGTCAGCCTAAAAAATGATAGACACACTTAGAACAAAACAAATCCATGCATGTATAACAAAAAAAATTAGCATTGTCATAAATTATCCTTCCAATGGAAACAAAATCATTAACAGATAATCTAAAGAGAAGATGTTGCTTGGACAAGACTTCACATTTACTATTGCTTTGCATAATAACTTCAAAGCAGGCATTTAAAATTTATATTTATGTCCATGACAAGACATACAATAATATGTAAACATATACCGGTAAATGGACACTTTCTTAAATATTCCTCTCCCTAATCTTTATTTGGGGGTTTAGATTTTCACAGATTACTATAAATACACAAAGACAATGATAAAGTAATCTACCGTAGCTAGATCCAGTGGAGTGTGACCTTCTTGATTCTTCATGGTTGGATCAGCACCATGGGCCAGCTGAAACAATACATGTCATCATCTCAATATAAAACTCCTATCAATTACTGACTGTGTTTTATTCAAACTTTCTCCCATTATAATACTTAACTACTAAATGTATTTTGTTTCTGCTTAAAACATGATGCTTTAGAGTACACATGAATAACTGTTCAAACTAAAGTAAAATGAATATTTGTGAATTTTCTTCAGGTTTTTGCTATAAACTTTAGTATTTATCCGTTACAGTAATGAATCACCTAGCCAGGAGCAGTATGACTATAGACATACCAGTAATGAGCAGAGTTGTGTCCTCCCTTTCTGGGCAGCCTCGTGTAACGGAGTAAAGCCCCATCTATCTACCGCATTCACACACGTGTTAAACTTGATCAGAAGTGCTGCTATGTCAACATGCTAAGAACAAAAAGATACTCTGTCATATCAAAGGTTCTGATGACAATTAGATTTAAATTTTGATTTTTGTTTAGAGGGAAAATAAATTGTACTAGAATGATTAATTATGCTAATTACAATCTAGAATATCAAGGAGAAATTATGGCCTTTTGTTACGATATAAATTAAAGTTACCCCATAAGAGGAAGCATTGTGTAAGGGAATAAGTCCTCCTTTATCCTGGGCATTAACGTCAGCTCCGTTCTCCAACAGAAACTCAGCTACCTCTACGTTGTTGTAACCAGCTGTAAAACAAAGGCAACCATTAGGCATTACTCTACTTCTCATGTTTTATAATTTTCTTGCAGATAAAGAAACTCTAACAATTATGACATGTGAATGTATAATATTGTAGAGGAAATACATGTAATGCTGCAATGTACAACTACTTACCAGCAAGATGTAGAGGTGTAGAGTTACGTCCCTGCGTATCTCGACAGTTTATGTTCTCCTGTGATGCCAGTTTTTCTACCCGTGCCAGATTTCCTTTCTTGGCTGCCTCAAGGAGAGCTGCATCTCCTGAAGTAAAGATAACAGAATTATGTCTTGACATTGATGTGTACCTCATTCAGGGGTGGGACGGAAAATTCAAACTGCATCAAGGTGTACCTCATGTACCTTTATGTCGGTCTAAAAGCTAAGTAGAGTTTATGCTTGTACTTATTATTTCAACATGCTGACTTTAAATAAAGCTTATCTTATCTCAAGGGGAAGGCCTAGAAAAGGAGGAGGGTCACTAATACAAGTATTGCAAAATATGAAATTATTTGACAGCATGATATTGAGGTTTACCTCTGAGGAGATCAGCTACATCCTGGTCTCCCTCTTTGACTAGATCTAATGGCGTGTTCCCGTCTCTGTTCTTCTTGTTAGGATCAGCTCCATGCTGAAATAAATCACATTATTAGATATTATTGTAAATACATGTAATTACGAGCCACTTACATACAATGTACATGTTTATCAATGTTAGGATCAGTTCATAAAGTTTGCAGACTCGATACCACCAGAAACAATATTTTCACTCTTCTTTTTTTTCCAAACATTTTTTATTCTTCTTTTATTTGCTTGGAAACTTTAAATTTACCAATTCATCAAATGGTAGTGAAGATACAAGAGGTGATTGATATACATGTATTGTATGTACATGCTGATTTTCCTTTTACATGTGTAAAAACATTTCATAGCAATTCACAAATACTTTTTCCATAACAATCACATCCAACTTACCTTTAACAGTAATTTACAAATTTCAAATTTGCCTTTAGCAGCAGCTTCATGAAGTGGAGTAAACTTCCATAAATCTGCTACATTTACACAAGCACCATGCTGGAATAGAAATCATGTTTACATCAAGTATTCCATCCATTTCAGGTGCACCTGATTCAACAACCCCCCCCCCCTTCTTCATTAAAATCTAAATTTTAGCTTATATTGATGCAACACCAAAGTAAGAACATACGAAGTCTGTAACATGTAAAATCTATCAAACTTAAAAGATATAATTTGAACATCAAGCTACCATTGCAAAGAGCAATACAGTAATCATTCATTTTGTAACATCAAACAATTATCATATCCCATTACAGATCATAATAGCTTACCTGAATAAGTAAAACTGTGACTTCAAAATGACCATAGCTACAAGCATTGTGTAGTGGAACAAGGCCCCTGTAAAACAATTAAACATGTCTACTTTAACTAAAGTAACTTATGTATATGAAGGACATACAAATGTATGTGTCACCTGACGTTGTGCCACAGAAGGTGCTGCAGTTTGTCTCCAAAGACCTATCCTTGTATTAAAATTGTTGTGAGTACAAAATCAGATGTAGATGTACATATGCAATGAAGTCAAACTGAACTGACAAATTTTAAAGAGCTGGTCAGATACACAATGTAATATTACAATTTTATAACTCATAGCTTAGGTGCATTAAGTTTAGGAGTATCTTGATCAATTTAATCATTAAACAATACAGCTCAATTATAATATCATAAAGTACATAGTACCGTACCCTTTATCTTTAGCGTGTACGTCAGCTCCATGCTGTAACAGATATTCCACCACTGCTACTCTGTTATAACCAGCAGCAAAATGTAACGGTGTCGAATGCCGACCGTCCAAATCTCGACAGTTCACCGAGTGGGGATTCTGGGATATCAACTTCTACAAACAAATGTTTAAATTGATAAACTGTTAACAATAATTATTATCAAAATTGAAATTTCTTTACGAACATTAAAAAATTTAAAATAATTTTGTATGAAACCATTTCTTTTTCAAAGAAGTATGATGCAATTTCATTTTCCTACATTCACATAGAATTACTATAAAAGTATGTAAAATCCTAATTGATTATCTTGTCACAAGATGTAGAGATGGGTTATGGCAAATCTACATTATATTAAGAATGACCTAATACAATTTAGGTATTTTAAATAGAAATCATCATTAGATAAAGGGTATGTTCCTATGATACTTCCTTCTGAAAGTACCAGTAGGTGTGTAAATTGGTTCCCCGACACATTGGGTTCGAAGTAGAAGAGGAGCTATTTGTTTGAGCACACCGAGAACTTTTTTTTTATTTAATTCTCTCACCAATTTTAGATATTAGAGATCTAGTGACCTATTTCAGCATCAAAGTTAAACATCAGATGACCGTCAAACTACAATTGCCCGAGACTAAAATATTACCTTAGCTACCTCCATATCACCAGCTTTGGCTGCCTCTAAGAGTTGAATGTCCACATCTGTACCTCCTACAGGGGGATCTTCTGTAATGTATAAATTTGTATATAATTAAACAAACATGTACAACATTATATCAAAATGTATAACATTTCTGTACAGTGCTTATGACTTAGATTTTTCTGTAGATTTTCTGCAGTTCGCTGTGAAGATATGTTGTATGTTTTTGAGTAACTTCCCGCCATATCTGTAAATTGTACATGTATATGATTTTCTTTATTTCTATATGATTACCTTTCAGCATTTTCTGTATATTTTCTGTGGCTAGTTGTGCCGCTGTGTAGCCCTGTAGGGAAACTAACGAGGAGTCGACACCATATGACATCAGGAGACGACACGCTTGTATGTTACCTTGCTGAGCTACTCGATGTAAAGCTGTCTGACCCAGCCCGTCTAACGCATTCACCTAAAATCATACAAATAGATACATACATGAACATGTTTACTTGAAAATCTGACACAGAACGTCCAAGGCATTAGATTAATCAACAAAGATGATAAATTATATATTTTGCATTAATTATATAATACGCAAAACACTTCAAAAATACAATGTAAATCATAATTATAAATCTTTTCAATCACAACAAGGATTTTTCAATTTGATTCTATGTATCTATAATAGAACTATAAATACCTTGGCACCGTGTTTAAGTAGCACATCCATGACATCATAGTGTGCTTTGTCAGCAGCAATATGAAGGGGGGTAACAAACCTGAAAGTAAAACAAATAATCATATACAAGGTACAACATGGTCAATTCCTGACTCACTATACTGATATCAAAACCTTATATACAACACAGTCTCTTCCATGCTTTTTTACATAATGGATATTCAACATAATAAAACGATTGTTTCAAAAAAGATTTGAATACAAATTTTACAACTCAAATCTTTTACAATTAGATAAAATTTGACAAAATATACATGTATATGAAATAATAAGAATATCTTGTACATGTGTAATCTTACTCTTTATTTTTGTCGTTTAGCGTAGCTCCTTTTCTAATCAAAGCTTCTACAACTTGTTTTCTTTTTGGAAATGGTGATGCTGCCGCACAGTGCTATAAAAAATCATCATCAACATTAAACTTCTACATCATTCTTAGTAAGAACCAACAGTCTTATTAAAATACTACCTTTTCAATTCAACTACAGTTTACTCTCGATTACTCAAACTCAGTTAACTCGAATTTCCACATAACTTAAGTCCCGATTCTCTTCAATTAGTTTCTATGCATTTTGACTCCTAATAACTCGAATTCTGATAACTCAAACTTTTCGTTAAGTCGAACTTAATTTTAGGTCAAACGAAACATTTTTACATTGAAAATTTACCTTGATAAGTCGAACAATAACTAAATTTCCATTCTTAAACAAAAGTCAAGTAATTATAACAGGGATGGGGTAATTAAAAATGTAATTGTAATTAATTACAATTAATTACATTTTTTCAAGTAATTGAATGTAATGTGTAATTGAAGATTTTTTCAATTACATGTAATTGTAATTTAATTAATTACACGGCAAAAACTGCATGTAATTTCAATTACATTTCAATTACTTTTCAATTACATTTGCAGCTAAGAAAATGAATACACAGATTGGTCTGAGAAAAAAATTAACTTGTTGTGTAATCAGTTATCATTGGCCACAGATAATGGTTAAATAAACAGTTTTACCTGAATGACCACAAGACCTAATATGACTTATAGTTATCAAAACAAAGTCTGGTTCAGTGTTTCTGTTCTAATTAACTTGTTTGTCACTTCTGCAATTACCTCCATTATATATCTAAAGTCTTTGTTTAGAGAGAATGCATTTTCACCTGGTTGTCAACAATAGAAAGAATGCATGAATAAAATTGTCAAAGGTTCTGTTTACAAATGTGATTTGATCCCAATGTAACAAAATTCAGTTGGGAAAGCTAACTTATCAAAGACAAGGACAAAATGGCTAGTATTTTTAAGGGCCAAGAATTCTGGGGGAATTTCAAGGCAAAATGTGTGCATTAATGTACATTAATGGTTTCTCAGTGAATCTTAAAATACATTGGACTGTTGAGCGAATATTGTCCTGCACTTTCTTGCATTATATCAGAAACTTGAAATTTGATATGCTAAAAATAAATTCATTAAATGAAATGTAATGTGTAATTTAATTAATTACATTTGCAATGTAATTGTAATTTAATTAATTACATTGCCAAAATAATAGCAAAGTAATGTGTAATTTAATTAATTACATTGCTAAAAATTACAATGTAATGTGTAATTTAATTAATTACATTTCAATGTAATTGACCCCATCCCTGAATTATAAGGAGATCGGTGGACGAATAATTCATACTTTCTTGCTCTGAAGTTGCAAATATTAAAGGTAGCTTGGATATTAAAAGTAGACAACACAAATGTTTGTGATGGTAACAGAGAGAGGGGAATAATTCTTCTTTAAAATTGCTTGCTGGTCATGTACTCAGTAAGTCGAACTCCTGATAACTCGAACTATTTCTGATGGTCCCTTTAAGTTCGACTTAATGAGAGTAGACTCTACATGATAATCTTTTAATTTTCAAAATACAAATATTTTCAAAGTTATATAAGAATTATAAAATCTAATATGCAGCAATCAAAATTTACCAGAGCTCTGTCTTCTGTGTATGGGTGTTTGAAGTTGACGACTTCTAAATATTTTTTTACGCGGGCCACATCAGCCTGTCTACATCCCTCTAGTAATGAATGGCCCTTAAATTCACCTGAAATCAAACGTCAAATGTTAAAAGAATTGTAATTTACATGAATGCATGGACAAGTATGAGAACCTTCATTGATGGTTTTACCAAGGGACAAAATACAAGAAAAGATTGTACTTAAAACTAAATAACCAACATAAACAGTAAACCTAGAATGTAAATCACTTGTCCTATATGACATATATGTACATTTATACTTGGAACCATTGAGAATGACATACCTTGTAATCTCTCCTGTAATTCTCTGGTAGGAGCCACATCTATAGCACTTTTAGAATGACAATTTACAAGCGTTGGATCGGCACCGTGGGCCAGAAGAAGGGAGCAAACTTCTACTCGGGACTTTGACGCTGCCTCGTGTAGGGGAGTGAACTGCCACAGATCCATGGCATTTACACTCGCTCCAGCCTGAATAACAAAAAATCAGGTATCAATCATCAAAGGTTCTAATTTTAGACAATTGAAATACATGTACATTTGAATAAAAGATCTGCATTCTTTTTAAAATGCATTAAAAGTAGAAGCTTTCATACCTAAGGATTGCACAGGAGTGCTTCAGGAAGCATTAATTTCATATCAAAACTATATACAAACATGTGTGTACATGGAGGAACATAGATTGAAGCTCTGAAGTTATACCAACTTACCTTCAGCAGCATTTCTGTGACTTCAAAATGGCCGTACGAACAGGCATTATGTAATGGAACAAGACCACTGTAAGAAATAGTTATAGCATAAAAATATTAATCTTATCAATTATTTATTCAGATTATAAGGATCATCAATTTCATAGTACAATCCTTCATGATAAAGTCACATGTCTTTGGGATAGACATTTCTTTACTACTTTTGTCACTTATCAAGTTACTTTTAAATTCTTTTGGAATTATTTCTTTAAAAGAGACTAACTTTTTAGGTTTAATAGACCAGTACAATAATATACATATATAAACTCACCCTTTATCTTTAGCATGTACGTCAGCTCCATGCTGAAGTAACAACTGTACAATACGAGTTCTGTTATACCCGGCTGCCAAGTGAAGGGGTGTAGACTGAAAATAAATACATCGACATTTTTACTTAATGGTTATACAGTATTAGTATTTTACAAACACGGTTGATGTATCTATGATACCAACATCGATGAGAAATAGGATTGCTGTAAGTTTGTCTATTATCCTCCTATTATCACTAAGATGACAGTCAAAACTGAGGGGAGTAAGGAGTGACCAGTGCTTTTTTTTCCCTGGGGGGGGGGGGGGTGCCTGTGTCTTTCCAATTGGGAAAATTAGTGATATTGTGATTCATTTATTTACACTAAATTAAGCTTCAAATGAACAAGTGATGAAGAAAGGCTTTAAATATACAGAGGAAATAAAGACGTCTTGGGCTGTTACCTTCCAAATTTTGAGTCATATTCTTATGTGATTTCTTACAAGTTTCTCTGTGGGAATTTTAGAATGATTGGTGGGGGAGGGGGGGGGGATAGAGATATTTTGTCTTTGGAAAACAAGAGGCAAAATGGGGACACATTGTTCACTTAAGTTGCAGACAAATGGCTGATAGTGGCCAATTTGGTGGAGGACCTTGAGTATTCACTTCATGTAAAGTTTTGTGAAATTCTGCGCAGAAGTTATAATAGAGGAAATATTGAAAACACATCAGCCAATCAGAGCCATAGGCAGCCATATTTGTTGAAAAATCAGCTAAAATAAAAACAAACTTGGTAGAGGACCTTGAGTAATTGCTAGCAGGTATGAGGTTTCATGAAATTCAGTACAACAGTTGCAGAGGAGATGTCAAAACATTAGAAGTTTACAACGGACGGACAGTCGATGGATGGTGCACTTGAGCTGACATGGTAGTTAACATTGAGAGGAGTGACATAAGTTGATCCTTACCTTTCTGCCATCACTGGCATGACAGTTAACATTGAGAGGGGTAAGGAGTGACATAAGTTTGTCCTCATTTCCACTTCTTGCTGCCTCCAGTAATTCATCTTTCTTGTACTCTCCTACAAATTTAAGTAATATTCATAAATGTTAAATTGGGTAGATTTGGATTGAATATGGGGTGTCATTTGGAAACCATAATTATGCAGAGTTTGATAAAAATCCCAAGTAAGCTGTAACTTCTGGAGTGTCCACCAGCCACACATCCGTTATTTTATCTCCATGGCAACAAAGTTATGTGAGAAGACATAATTAAAATAAAACTTTACTTTTTCAAAACATTTTACATATATTCGAAATTTTAGGGTCCTAATATTGAGGATTTGTTCTTTTTTTTGGGGGGGGGGGGGGGGATTGGCAGATTTAGAGGGGCACTATGGGTGCAACCCACCCACCCCCCCTTCCCCTTCCCCCAGTTCAGATTCAATATCCGACTTGAGTCTTGCCGTTTTAATATTCGTCACACACCCCTCCCCCAACTCAGATCCTGTATCCGCACCTGGTTGCGCGTCAAAAATGACCAAGTCCAATTATTTGTCCGTTGCTGTATTTATCATTCAATTTAGATTTAACCATTATTAAAAAGATAATCTACACTTCCCGATTTCCTGTATTTAATAGTTTCACAGAATTGTCCCATGCTATGAAGGACTGGGAGTAACTGATTTTTTATTGCGCTGCACCATATAATGTATCTATTACAGTAGCCGACGGGTACAGGTCTACAACCTATATACAAGACGTGATGAGATCGAGGTGCGATAAGACCTATCACGGACACCTGCCAGCCCGGGGTGTTTACTGTATGACGGCAGGGAATCAGCCCACTGACATTGTTATCGCTCAATTAGTGTCGTTATCAGGCGGGGGTTTACGACAGCTTACGATCTCCATGTAATATGTACACTGTATGAATGGTGTCAAACACGTACTGACAGCCCGGCTAGTACTATCTGACGTAAGCCGGATAACCCGGGATTTACACATATAATAATCTGCTCAAGATATCCGACTTTCTGTAAATAAAGAATATATCCTTTAGATTAATTGTCCCATGTCCACTTAACGCTGAGAACATCGTCCGTTGATTTATAAATCCCTTCGAAGTTACAATTGGCCAAGGCAGTAAAATTTGTTTCTAACATTAAAACCAGCGAGTTTTTTTTTTCAAATTCTCAATTGTAATTTAACGATCTACACGTCCGTCCTATGAAATTAGAGCATGCCTCACTATGAAGGTTCTTTCTGTCACTCCGTCTGTGTGTGTATAACCAAAACGCATATAATGGACCCGTGAGCATGGCCTTCACTGTCGTCCCTTCGTCCGTCTGTATTAAGATGAATCATCAATGATCATACGTACCTGTGAGCACTGCCTTGGCTGAAGGGTCGGCTAAATCCAGCGCCGTCTTTCCGTCTGTGTTACGTATGTTTGGGTCAGCACAATGCTGCAGCAGGACTGTAGAAGCAACAGTACAGTTAGTATTAACAGGGTGTATACAAGATATATCGGACAGGGTCACGTCATACATACTACCCTGGGCTTCTGGACGCTCGGACAGACGCATTCTGGCCACCTTAGGACGGGAGCACATCGGCTTTGTCCCTTATATAATCAGTTATTCTTTGTTATGAACTCATTTCTTTCACTCCAGATCATGTAAGAACGACATATAAATCGACTTTCCAAATTAAAGACGCATAACAACTGTAATTCAATTAAATGTCACATAATCCACACAAAAAATCAGCGATAGTCAATCTCATTAATATGAAGCAATAGTATCCTATATTTTCTTTCACAAAATCCGACAGATAAATTTCCAAGATAAATGTGGACACGAGCGAGATGTGAATCAGAGTGACTAGTATTTATGCTGGGTAAACATTCTCTAATTGAGTAATTGCCGGGGGCACCTTACACGGTACCGCGCAGATGCTATGAATGGATATTACATTTATGGCATTGTGTATATCTACTCAATTGATTTGTGAGGAAATTGTAAAGAAAACACTAAGAGAGATCAGTCCAGTTAACACCTATGTGATTGTTATATTATAGAGGGTAGGAGGTGACACTCAGCTACCACGTCCGTCCGTCACCTCGGGACCTTGTTGACGCCAGTAGCATGCTCACATCGGACGTTAACGTGCTAAACCACAAATTAAGTTGTAAATCAAATTTGTAAAATAAAGTATTGGACATACTAGAAATACTCGTTTTTGTGAACTGAAAAGTTGACTTTGAAATTCAAAAACTTTTATATGACACCAATAGGTTTGATCAAGTTAAACAATTCATTCGTGTACTCAAAATTCTCCGTAGATCATATGAGAAAAAAATATAAGGATTATAAATAATGTATCACTGATAAATAAACCATGAAGGACAGATAGGGATGTCATTTGGAAGGAACACACTTTCGCATAATTACGATGCCATTTATGAGGCCAAATTCTCATTCCCCAGCAAAAATGGCAAATTTTTCTCTCAAATTTAGAGGAACTTTCCGTGCCTGAAACACTGAAATCAGTTTATCTATAATGTATTTATCAATTTTATATAATTCTGTTGATTTTATCTTTTGCCTAGAACCTTGGTCAATAGTAAAGTCCTCTGAAATTTCTCCTGACTAAGTCAGTTTACATGTAACTTTTGATAAGAATTCAAATGGAAAGCTCTGAGAGAGCACAAACATGAAATTTGCATTCCTCAATTATTATGATCTATACAATACTGATATAATGTTAATACCAGTATATGAAGAGAATTCTAGCTAAGTAACCTTGCTACAAAAGTAACATTTAAAATATCTTAAAATGTGTTACTTAGCATTTGAAGACAGAAATATATAAGGAGTCTAGATATATATCTCTGAAATCAAGACAAGTTATGCACATGTTACATATTATTCATAGACATTAAAATGTAAATTTTCATAAATGTACAGATTTAGTACATAGTTGCAGTGATTTCACCGTAATTTGTCCGAGTTGTATTTCATTGCTAATTATACAATTTGATTGTCTTAGAACAGTGAAGCCAAAAATGATCACACTATTATAATTAAATGGTAAAAGCCGGACATTCACCACTATAAAACACAGTAATCAATGGTATAAAATGGTGGTCACTTACCTATACAAACATCAATTTTGCCTTTGATGGCAGCCTCGTGTAGCGGGGTGTAATTCCAGTTGTCACGTGCGTTAGCATCTGCTCCACTCCGTAGTAGTAACTGTACCACTTCAGCATGTCCGAACGAGCAGGCATTATGAAGGGGGATCAAACCTCCGTCGTCTTTGGCATGTACGCTGGCACCACACTCTAACAAATGCTCCACAACATCTTTTCTTCCAAAACCTATCAGAAAAGTAATTTCTGGTAATACATGCAATATCTTGGAGGAAGGGGTGATTACAGCAAAAATAAGACTTGTCAGATAACAAAATTACTAGTCATATAGGTTTTTAAAAGCAAAATGGCAATGAAAAGTAGGAGAAACTCTAAGGTCAAAGTCAAAAGTCAAGACTTCAAATGAAAGGTCTGGTCATGTCAGAGGTATCCACATGTGAAGTTATGGAAGCTCTACTCAATAAAGATCATGAGATATCCCCCATGTTAAATTTTTTGAAAGTAGGTCAAAGCTTAAGGTCACTTCTAGGTCAAAAGACATGCTGAAAGATCTGGTCATGAGGACTCTACTTTGAATTTAAATGTGAAATATCAAATCCCCCTACCCATTTTAGTTGTTGGGATATACCGGTAGCCTACATTAAAGTTGATGCTGTCATTGACGCCACTAGGGTTATTTCCTGAAAAGTATCAGTTTTATCGGATTTGCCGATAAAAAAATGTTTGGTCTGATAAAAACTCAACTTTTAAAGATATCTGAGAAGGAAACTTTAAATTTGAAAAAGAAATTTCCACCTCAGTACTTCATTTAAAATGTTTAAATAAACAAATGTGCAGCGGACATGGACGGTTGGACAATAAACTATACTCACAACACGTACATTGTATAACAAAAATTTCTTTCGATACAATTCATATCATAATTCTTTGAATTTTCAGCTGAAAGATGAAATCAGACTGAAGCTACCGGTAGGGCATTGGGCTATCTTAAATTGTATTCAACTTGTATTTTCTACCGGTATAAAAGGAATCCTAATAAGAAAGCAATACTATGAAGTGTCAATCGTGGTTCATCTTGAAATATCTTGAATTACTTATGTAAAATTCCTAACACATATACTCTCTACTGAAATTTTGTTTGCAAATGGTCACATTATTGGTGTATAGAAAAAGTTCAAAATGGAGATGGTGCCATACAGTGAATCAAACTATCAATGTGAATCGCAGAGAACCGAGAACCGTGGTAAATCTTTGCAGCCCTAATTGACAGCTTGCGCGACTGCCAAAACTAGTTCCACCGTGCATTGGTGGAGAGATTTGTTAGTCCCAATATACCACACTCAAGAGAGAGGAGAATAAGGAGAATATCTCCATGATAAATTTTGGGATAAAAAAAAGATGAAAGGAAAATTTTGAGTTACATTGCTGGCTTAACAGTAATCATGCTGAAAAAAATAGTTTTGTAAAAATAATAAATGAGAAACGCTGGTTGGTGGGTTTCCACTATCAAACTTCATATCTCTTTGCTATTTAAAAAAAAAAACTGAAGGATTTTTGAGGTTTTTTAAGATCTCTCTTCGATGGCTAAAAATATTATTGCTATAATAATTTTTTGAGAGAATACATAGACCTACAAAATGGTATATACATTTTTATTTGGTGGAAAAAATAATAAATTAAAGATGGGAACATGATGTTTGAAGATCATTGGGGTTTTTATTGTAGATTATATAGGGAAAACAAAAATGTAAAATATTGCATATTTTAGATTCAAAATTTTTATTGGAGAACTTTGTTTGATGTTCCTAAAAGTAATTTTCCCTCAAAGTTATTTAATTTGGAATAAATTGATACATAAAACATGAAAATCCATCAACATTTAGGGGGGCAACATGATGTTTGAAATTTGGGCCTACGATGAGAAAGGCTATGTAGAGTAAATGGCCTTTGTTCAGTTTAAGGGACTGGAAATATAAAGAAGAAAAATCCCTACTTTTTAAACAAATTTTTCAACAGGATTTTTTCTCTAAATAAAGGATTTTCCTACTGTTCAAATGAAAATTGAGCCAAAGAAAAAATGTAAAAAGAAAGACATTTTTGAACGAATTTTGCATCCCCGATTTTTTTTCTGAATAAAAATGTTTCTACAAAATGTACCGTTTGAAAGGGCAATAAATGAAGAAATGATGAATAAATGATGTTTGTAATTTCTTTCTTTCTCTACTGAAATCCCTCCTGTATTGAAGGTTAGGAGCACCCAGTTACCTTAACTGGTAAAAATAAATCTCTTTTAGAGGTAAAACTAAATGTTTGTATTTATCCTTTATCTCAAATAAAACCCATATTATAAGCAGTATTATGGTCAAAGTAAGAAGAATTTTTTTTCCTGGTTTGCGAGGGACAAATAATGGAGGGTATGTACACTTGGCCAATGTTAGGGGTGAGGTTTAGCTTCAATATTTCGCCCATCTCACATGTTGTTCCTATTTGGTTATTTATGTGAGTGAAAGGGCTTCAATTCCTTCCCATATTCTGCTGAGACACAAGCCCATTGTGTCATGTTACCGCATGATGACAAGTTGGTGATGCATACATAATTCAAATTGACAATAAACTAAATAATTTCTGCCTTCATAACGGTAAATTTCCTCCTCTAGATCCGATACTCCACGATAAAATATATACCTTAACAGTCACATTTTTTTCCAGCAAGATTTTCCAAGTAATTGTAGAACATGAATTATATTAGACATTTTAGCATTATATTAGCTGAAATGTTTGCTACTAAGGTAAGTTTTGACACAAGAGTTCATTATCCTTGGTGGTTTGAATTATAATATGTACTATTTATCTTGCCATTGCACTATAATATGCCATTGTGATACACAATCAGCTTGCGCTACAGCAGTTTATGGGAAGGAATTGATGCCCTCTCACACACAAAAATAACCTATTAGGAACAACATGTGAGATGGGCGAAATATTGAAGCTATAGGGGTGGTTGAGTAAAAATATTCAAAACTGTGCTGTGACTATACATTTAATAAAATAGAAAACTACTGTCCGCGCTGCTCGCTGGAAACTGAACAAACACAATTTTGATAACTTTGTCATGCAAAAATTAAAATAAAATCCACATCATTGAATAGATCTCGCTTAGTCGTAAATTTTTGTTTATGTTACATAGTCGAGGGTTTATGCAATCATATTATACAAGCAAAATAAATTTTAGATGGGGCATTTTCAATGTTAAATTTCAGCATGATGTCGCTGAGTTTATCATTGAGTCTATGGAGAGCGTCAAGATGTCACACTGAAATTAAATAAAACAAAACAAATTTTAGATGGGCCATTTCCCATGCATTGAGCCTATGAAGAGCGTCAAGACGTCATGGAAAAAATAGCATGGGAAATCAGGGATTTTTTTTGCCCCTTTTTGGGGCCGTTATTCGGCCCCATTCCCAATGAAAAATAGTATCTTTTTTTCCCAATTGTGGCTCTAAAATTTCCCAATCACATACAGATGGAATAATCACCGAAATTAGTGAAATCTATTGGTTCATACGTAGCAAATTTACTAATTATTTGCCATAATTTTGTAAGCATAAGAAATTAAATTATATTTAAAAGAAAATTATTTGATTACACATTCAATTCTGAACTCTTGATTGTATAAACTGTCATTTTACTTCTGTATTAGTACTTCCCAAAATATTCCCAAACGTCGTTAATTTTCCCAATTGCACGGGCCCCGACCCCATTCCCAAATTACTGAAAAAAATCACTGGAAATGGCCCATCTAAAATTTGTTTTGTCTGTAAACGAGAAGTTATATTGCGTGCACTGTCTATCCTCTACGGTAACTTATCCAGGGGTCTTTTTTTATTTTGGGGAAGGTGCCTGTGCCTGTCCCATTTGGGAAAATTTGCAACATTTTGCTGAAAATGGGAATTTTTTTTTATACAAATTGTCTCCACAGAATAACCCAAAAGTATCATTTATTCACACTGCTAATCCATTGATTTGCTTGAACTGAACAAGGGATGATGGAAAACTAGAAATAGGACATTTTGTGTTGTCGACTTTCAGGTTTTGATTCTTATTTTCTAAGGTGATTTTTTCATAATTCCTCTTTGGGAATTTAAGGGTGATTTTTGGGGAAAAAATTGAGGAAATTTGGCATTGGGAAGGGGCCGAAATTCAGCCCCAAAACAAGGAAAAAAATCAAAGGTCTGAAGGCCCTGAAAGATACTCCACATAGAATTTGCTGTAACATCTTATTTCACTGCAAGTGTTGATTTTGTAATATTTGGATACTCTCTATATATATATATGCACATGTAAAGTGTTCATACTTATGTTAGGTACTACAATGTGTTATACTAATAATTACATTGATGAAAAAATCTGGGACAATGAAAGAATTCTGTGACAAAAATTGAAAAATTCAGAGACACATTCCGAGACAATTTTTTCTGACTTATTAATAAAATGTTGCCATGTTGTCATGTACCTAATCTAGTCTCGCAATCCTCGTGTCTCATGACGTATAAGCATTAAATTTTGCATGCAATAAAGACTCGTCGTTTTTTTTCCGGGTAGGTCCGTTGAGTTGGTCTAAATTCGATACATCTCCCGAAGAGCGGAATTTCATTGCATGAAAAGTCGAAAGATGTAGGTTAGCATTATTAAATCACTTCCCAGTTTTATAGATTACGTTTCTCAGCGGTTGTCGGCGCTCATCCTGAACGTCATTATGATCTCAATCGATTCGGAAATATAACAATTAATTCTTTTAAAATAGTGTTTGCATAATTACCATTTCACGTATAGAAAAAGAGACTGACAAAGAAAGGTATACAAACTCATTTTATCAGAAGTATATGCCCATGCGAACAGACCGGCCTTTTAATTTCTCAGCGGCACGTGCCCGAGCTGTCAACGGGTACAATTGTTTTACAGTTTCGTTAAAAATATTTACAATGTGTGAATAAAGTCTAGACATTCATTTTTATTTTTCCACGGACTAGTTCGGACTAAATCTCGTCACGTGCACACAGTCTAAATTTCTGTAGACCGTCAACAATTCTGCCAATGCCTTATAAATGAATTCGCATGTAAAAGGAGTCATGAAACGCCAATTTCCTGCAACAAAAAAAAAACTTCTTTGGGCTTGATCAACCCGACAAATCTCTGTAGACCCTAATGTATACCCGCTGATTAGCCGTTATCGTAAAATTATGCGTAACGTCACGCTTTCAATACTGGACCCAGGTGTGATTACTGAAATATTTCAGTTTTTAAAGATTTTTTTTTCCTTTAGATTGATAAACAGATACATTATCTTCAGCGATTGACTGTTACCCGGGACATGAGCGCGGCGGGTATTTTTATCAGAAAAAAAGTCTCGTCAGCGAAAAAATCAAAATGGCTTTGCTCTTTATGCGATTTGATGTGTAAGTGTGGATCCAGAAAGGGGGGGGGGGTCCAGACCACCCCTGGATTAATTTTTTTTTATGAATTTACATACATGTATTTCATTTTTGTTCTTAAAAAAACTCGGACTTTAAGACCACCCCTGAAAAAAATTCTGGATCCGCCCATGAACTTTATATGCCTTATTATTATTTTTTTTACATGATACATCTTTGTCTGGATACGCGTCCTTGATAAATCGATTTTTTTTTGCGGACCTGTTTAGAACCGTTTGAAATACCAGAACAAGGCGCTAGCATTTTTTGGCATTATATCGGATGTCTTTGTTTATCTGAAAATCTAATCGTAAATGACTATTATTTTTTCCGATCACATGACTTCATAGGAAATGTACTATACAAGAAGCCATATTTATAGTTTTAAGAGCTACGGAAAGGAGTTGTATATTTTTATTGAAATGTTGACTCTTTACTTGAGACTATATTTGGTTAATGCGTTTGTTTGAAAAAAATAACACTTGTAAAATAATTGGAAAAAAGAAACTAATTAATGAACACATGAACATTTTATAAAATAATCAACTACTTGTATCTAAATTAGTGGCACATGTCGTTATATTCGTCTTCTCGCTCTCGCGGGACAGTAAAAATCGTTTGCCTATATGTATATCACAGAGAGAGAGAGAGAGAGAGAGAGAGAGAGAGAGAGAGAGAGAGAGAGAGAGAGAGAGAGAGAACAAAATTCATTTTATTTTTCGATAAAGGCCGGTTTGTTTTGACGGTGAAAATGCATAATTCCGATGTTGATTGAAGTTATTCGTTGGGGGCCAAAAATCTTTTCTCATAATAAATTTCAAACTGAAGTTTTTCTCTGATCTACTTTCTACCTTGTAAACAATACTAGTAACGTATTGATAAACATATAATTTTCCTAAATTGAAAAAAAAAACATATCTTTTACAAAATAGCGATAATACTCATCAAATTCAAATAGCTATGAAATATCCATACTTCTGAGCTATGAAATATCCATACTTCTGAAGTCCATGAGATAATGATTGACAGCTGACCCGAATCGGTAAAAGGCGGGGCTTATAGAGTTGGGCCTTTTTATACTTAAGAAAAAAAGTTAGTTGTTGAGTCAGATGTTGTTTTAGTATCTGATGAGAACATAGCAGTACTGTGTCGGCATTACAATATAATAAGTAATGAAAAATTCAGAATTGTTGCGTATCAATAAATATTTACCTTGCAAGCTAATCACAGAACGCGCGCGCATGAATGTCAAACGATGGGCGGAGCATGTTCGATCGATAGAGCGCAGATGTAAAGTAGTCCCAAGTCGATAACAATTCAAAAAATATCAAATTTCATCTTGAAAATCTCAACTCATCTTATTTCAATTCTATCATAACAAACGATTCTGATATAAATTTTCCACACGCAAGTTTTAATGTCGAGAAACTGCTGACACAATCTGGAACTATTTCTCGCACGCACCGGAAGACGGTACCTCGAGACGACATGAGGATTGCGAATACAGTAAGATACTCCTTCAAAAGGAGTATCTTAAAAACCCTGTTATCCCAAAATTTTTGACTAAACGAGATCTGTTGGATGGTATCAATTTGATTTAAATTTTTGCATGATAAACATGATTAAGTAGTCAAAATCGCATTTATCCAGTTTCTGAAGTGAGCCATGCGGACAGTAACCAAAATGATCAAAGGAGCAATAAACGATAATAAAACCTCCTTTTAATCGGGGCTACTACCCTGGGCCCCCCTTATAGACAATCAAACACCACTTGGTTATGTATTTTTTCCAATTATCCAACTTATTTTGACTGATATATAATACACCGATTTCCTGTACAAAATGAACAGTTAAGCCGGAGCAACATAAAACCAAAACAAAACAAAACCTGGTGTAAATACTCTGTAAGTTGTAACAGGCAGTTGGTCAATGAGTTCCCCGCAAAGCAAGATCAATACAGCCAACTGTGCCTGTTGTCCAAACGGAATGGAAAAAAAAGGAAAAAATTTGCTAGTCCGTAAATAGCTCAAAAGAGCTAATGTTGTATTGTTGACATGTCCGACTCTAAATAAATATTATTTGATTTGCTAGTGAAAAAGGGAGGGGGGGGTTACGATTATGATGTAAACATTGTGTGAAGTAAAAGGATGGACAATCATTTATGGTATTATGAATATCCTATGTACAGCTGAGGTGTAGTAGTTACTGTCCTAGTTAGTAGTAGACAGGAGAGACCGAACTACGACACGATCAGCTCGAACCTACCAGCTGCAAAATGTAGCGGGGACGATTTCCTGCCAGCTGTGTCCTTTGCATTAACGTTGTGATGACTGACGAGTTTCTTTACTTTGTTTAAATCACCATTCCGACAAGCCTCAAACAGATCCCTTCCTGGGTCATTACTATTCGAGAGAGATGGTGTATCATTTTGAAGCGCTGGGCGACGAGTCGTCGCCATTTTGATTTACATCATTCGCACGGAGTCACGCAGGTTGCGAGATTTGAAATAAATGTATCCGTAAGAGTTACCTTTCTTTGACAGCATTTAGGAAAAGGGGGGGGGAGGTGGATGAAGGAGGAGTAGGGGGTGGAGGAAATTTAGATTCGAAGAGGGGATTAAGGAGAAGGATGAAGGAGGAGTCTGGAGGATGAAGGAGGAGATGCAGGTCACTCCTGCAAGGCATTCTGGATGGTGGAGGAGGAGGGAGGAAGAGGCGGGACAAAGGCAACCTGTGCAGATGAAAGAGGAGGAGGGGGTGGAGAAAATTTAGATTCAAGAGGGGATAGAGGAGAAGGATGAAGGAGGAGTCTGGAGGATGAAGGAGGAGATGCAGGTCACTCCTGCAAGGCGGGACAAAGGCAAAGGAGGAGAATGAAAGAAGAAGGAGGATGGTGATGAAGGAGGAGGAAAATAAAGAAAGAAAGAGGAAAAGGATGAAAAAGAAGGAGGAGGAAGGGGAGGAGGAAATTTATGTTCAATAGGAGATAGAGGAGAAGGATGAAGGAGGAGTCTGGAGTATGAAGGAGGAGATGCAGGTCACTCCTGCAAGTCATTCTGGATGATGGAGGAGGAGGGAGGAAGAGGCGGAACAAAGGCGAAGTAGGAGAATGAAAGAAGAAGGAGGATGGTGATGGAGGAGGAGGCGAATGAAGAAAGGAGGAGGAGGAGGAGGAGGAATGCTGATAAAGGAGGAGGAGGAATGATGACAAAGGAGGAGGAATGATGACAAAGGAGGAGGAGGAGGAATGATGACAAAGGAGGAGGAGAATGAAGAAAGAAGGAGGAAGGAAGGTGATGGAGGATGAAAGAGGAGAATGGCAGATGAAGGAGGAGGATGGAAGACGAAGGAGCGGCTTGAATGAGGAAGTTGAAGGATGACGGAGGAGAATGCAGGAGAAGATTGAAGGATGCAAAAGATGATGCAGGAGGAGGATAAAGGAGGAAGGAGGAGGAGAAAGGCGAATTATGCAGGATGAATGAGGAGGGGGTATATAGGTCACATCCTCTGTGGATGATAGAGGAGGAGGATGGTGGGGGAAAAGGAGGAGACGCAGATGCAAGAGGGGATGGAGGAGGACGCAAGAGAAGGATGAAGGACGAGATGCAGGTCAACCTTGCAGGTTTTTTTCTGGATGAATGAGGATGATGCAGGATGTTGGATAATGTCGAAGGAGGATGCAGAAGGGTGCAGGATGAAGGAGAAGGATGAAAGATAGAGGAGTAGGATGAAGGATGAAGGAGATGTATGAAGTGAATGAATGATGATGATGGAGAAGGGTGCAGATTGATATAAGCTGAAGATGACGGGGAGGATGACGGAAGAGGGAGGAGGAGGATGCAGGATGAAGGAGTGGGGCATAAGAAGGAAGAGCATGAAGGAGGATGATGGATGATGATATATGACGATCATGTAGGTTGCAGGATGAAGGAGGAGCATGAAGGTGGAAGAGGATGCATGATGAAGGAGCAGGATGAAGGAGCCGGGTGAAAGAGGGGGATGACCAATGAAGGAGTACAAAGGATGAGGGAGTACAAAGGATGAAGGAGTACAAAGGATGAAGGAGTATGAAGGATGAAGGAGGAGGATGAGGGTAATGCAAGAGGATGACGAAGGAGGAGATACAGGGTAGGATAACGGAGTATGATAATGAGGAGGGTGTAGGAGGAGGAGGAGATATAATTATCAGAAGGATACAGGTGGAGGAGGGGAGGAGGAGGAGGGAAAGAGGGGAATGTTGGATCACGAATATGAAGACGATTCATTGGCAGGACAATAAGGTAACACGGGAATGGCAAATTTACTTTTCGAAGAACCATTTTCGATTCGACGACTGTCTAGACAGGTTCGAATTAATTTTATATGAATTAAAGAACAAGTCGATATGACCTATCATGGGCACCTGTCGTCCACATTTTCGTATTAGAATCCTGTAAAAAAAAATCTTCTTTTTACTGTTCGAGGAAAATTGCTGGATGTTTTTAATTATTATTATGAATGTAACTCTTGTGTCGCCTTTATCAATTAAGATATTATTGTTATTTTGACTTATTACCTTTGACAAAATTCGAAACCAACAGTCAGCCCCTAGCAACATCTTCAAAATGGCTGCTTCAGAAGACGCTTTTTAATTGAATTTTCGAGGATTATTTGGTACATGAATCGTATTGTTTATTTACCATAACATATATCGATAATTCAATACTTTTACATTCTTTTGTAGTATTCAATGTACTTATTTGAATAGGTTGCCTTGGCACGATGATCTTTTCTTTAACAAACTAAGCATTTCCGGAAGTACCCTGATTAGCCCGTTCTGAGTTTGCGCTAAGTCCAAAACGTAAACACTGAATGTAAACATAAACATGTATCACGTGGTTTATGAATACATTAATTTCAAATCTGTTTTACCCCTGAAGTATTGAAATCGACATTTATGACTGCGAATTTGTAAAACATAATACACTGTACTGGGGTATTGCGTTCCCGCATTTTATAAAGGAGTAAAGCCTTTAGAAAAGAAAATTACAGCTGACCAAGGCTATGCTGCATGCTGTGTCCAACCATTAAATAGTAATAAAAAAGCAATAAAATCGTCAGACCATCGACAAGTATACACAGAGTAAATATTGGTAGTAAGCTAACTTTCATCAAGTGTACATAAGCAAATATAACTTGTCATAGTCATGATTTAAGAATCTGGTGTGAAAAGGGCGGGGGGGGGGGGGGGGGGGGGGGGGGAGGGCGGTGTTGTTGTTGAAATGCAATACATGTATTTAAGAAACTACGTAATTCGGCGAAATGATTCTATTTATCTACTTTAATTGTGATCAAAATCATGAACAAATATTTGCTTGCCGATAAAATTAAGATATGATTTTATTTTTCAACTAGCCGTATACTGCAGTACTGTAATGACCCCCCCCCCTTTTTTTTTCGCTGTAGTAGAAACGGCTGATGAAGCATTTAGATCAACCGGAAGTCCATTATTTGGACAAAAACAGTTTATTCTGATAATTCGGTGTGCAGAAAATCGAAATATTCAAAAGATAAACAAAAATACGTACCGTTTGAGAGGCCGGATGTTCCAATTTTTAACGTTTCAACTTAAATTCAATGGATTAGACTCCGAGTTATAAAGATGGACTCTACAAGACACCGGTGCCATTCGACAGTGCAGAGTTCACTCGATCAATAAAAATTCATAACATGCCCATAAAAATTCATATCTCCTCAGAAAACACGATAAAAGATCACTACCCCCCTTTTCCGCCATTAGAAGTTTTCCGCCACTTCAAATTTTCATAAAATCATTAAAAATCAAAACATTAGTCCAAGGTACACGTGTTTGGTATCGATCGATTCTAAATTTAGAGCTTACGTGAGATATCTGGGTCGCGCAGGTATAGCTCGAAGTTTTTCCCTCGCTTTTACGTTTGCGCATCTCCCATTGGTCATTCTCAGAACATGACCGCTTCGACACCGTGACGTAGACATTGTTTAGGTTCTAAGCTCATTTGCATAATTCATGCACAGTTACAAGGAGCATAGAAAGATTTAAGTGCTTGGATAGATAAATCTCGCGGAAACGCACTTGGCATCACAACTAGAACGCACTTGTGGCCTTAGTTTAGGGGACGGGACTATATAGAAGAAAAAAAAAACCGATTTTTTCGATTCAATTTTTTCCCGAGTGATTATAGAAACAATAAGTCATAGTTGTAAGTTTACTTATATTGGGGGCTACTGCCCCCGAACCCCCGTTAAATATGCTGAGATGCCGCTTGGCTTCCTTCATTTTACTCCTTTCAAACGTTTGTACACTGATTTCCCGCTAAAATTTACTGTTACATGACGTCATGTTTACAGTTTAGTGCCCCCCACCCATAATATCATTCCTGGTCAACAGGTATTTCCTAACTGAAGATATTTCTGAACTGAAGATATTTCCGAACGAGCTTTATATTACACTCTGTAAAAACTGAATCTACACCATATAGCTACAAAAATAGGGATTCATCTAGAAATATTTTCGTATAAAACTGACTAAAATGACCGCGCACATAATGGCCATCTTGTTTGAAGAAAATTGTTTTGTCAGTATGTATTTTCTTCCTTATTTTCGTTCATTTTTCCACTCAATGTTTTGTATATATGTAGGTGTTACCATTAAAGTCACATACTGTAACGTCATACTTGATGTCATAACCTTTTGAGCACTGACATCATTATAATATGAATTATGGCAAAGCCCTTGAAGCGAAGCGAAGACGGTGCATGAAATTGCATGGGCCGACGCAAGTTGCAGTGTTTAAATAGGATACGAAACTAAGGATTCAAAAAATCCATATAGCATACGAAACTAAGGATTCAAAATTTTCTTACAGGATACGAAACTAAGGATTCAAAATTTTTCAGTCTCCTGTTGCAGACATCATAAGCTAACACTTTTCAACTATTTCACTACTTTTCATCCTAGCTTTATATTACATACTGTAAAAACCAAATCTACACCATATAGCTACAAAAATAGAGATTCATCTAGAAATATTTTCGTATAAAAACTGACTAAAATGGCGGCGCCCATCGATCTGGCCAATTCTTGGTTGAAGAAAAATGAATTGGTCAGTATGTATCTTTTCTTCCTTATTTTCGTTCATTTTTCCACCTCTTTCGTATATATGTGTTACCATTAAAGCTTGCTCAGAGCAAGCGGGCCCTTTGGGCCCGCTTGCTCGCTTCGCTTCGCTATAATTTATAAAATACGTACGTCATTATTTACTTTTTGCAAGAAGGCTGGAGTAACGTTGGTTTAGTAAATTTTATTCAGCTGTGTATGACAAAGAAACTCAAAGGAAATTGAAATGGGATAAGTACTTATCAATTTACTAATTTCAAACAAAAATTTTATTCATTCATCATGGTATGAATTTCTGCTGGACTTCTGTGGTTTCCGGCAGAAATGACAGAAAGAATACAGAAAGAAATTGGCTTTCAGTATGGGCAGTTTCTTAGAGTGAAGTCTTTTCAAGATTGGAATTTATATAGATTTTCTTATCTGAACTGGTCAGGAGCTACGCTGTGTTGTTTAATTCTCTTGCTGTTCTCAATGTTAGGAATATTTGCACCAAAACATTTTCGCACTGAGTATTTTTGCACCAGGAATTTTCGCACCACAGGAAATATTTGCCCTGGATTTTTTGGAGTCATGTGGAGAGGAGGGGAGTTAAATTTTTGTAGAACTTATAAATCAGTAGGTCTACCTGTAAATGTATACAGTAAAGATTAATTAGCCCCAAGGCCAAGCCAAATTATGTTTGTGACAATGTCAAGTATGATTATTAAATAATTTTTCAAATGTATAGGAAAAAATGTGTGGGTATCTCAGATTTAAAGAATCTTTTTAGTACATGTATATCAAACAATCTCCAAGTGGAACTAAGATTAATGGAGACATACATCCCTGAATTAGATATAGTAAGTTACTACATGCATTGAGGCTCCCCCCCAAGCATTTTAATTCAGTTATTCATTGATTTCACCAAGCATTATTGGGATATTCTACTTACAGTGTTCCCGCTATGCCAAAATAGAAGGGTGCCGCGCCCTTGATGCTCCTTTGCGCCCTTGATGCCCTTTTGTTGCACCCTTGATGCCCTTTTGTTGCGCCCTTGATGTCCTCCTGTTTTCCTCTTGTTGCCCTTCTTGATCCGCCCTTCAAGTTTCGATTATGTTGTCCGTTTGTGGTAATTAATGCATTACCGTCTTAAATATGTACTTTGCTTAGTTGAATTGTTTGTACAATCATTTAGCACATTTACGAGTAGTACAAACGACTACATAATTAAGATGTTTTGATTAAATATGCAGGTACAATTTTTGTATACTTGTGCAACTGGAAGATATAGGTTTTATCGATCGCACGAGAGATTTATTTCTAAAACAAATTTTCACTTCATATTTTGACGTTTTAAGTCGACCGCACAGTGCACAACAACTAACAGCATGACTTCCAGAAAACGTTAGCAAAGGTTGAGAATGAAAAGTCAAAAATTGCAAAGCAATCTATAACTTCATTGTTAAGTTGCGCCAATATAGCCTCGAGTGTTAACGACTCGCGACATCAATACACATGAATCCGCCTTGATGAATTTATCCTATTTTATTTCTGGTGATTATGATGACATTTTATACGTACATTGTATCCGTGCTTTCCGTGTCAAAACCTAGCTAATTCCCAAGCTAAAACAGACAACTATTATATACGAGTATTTGCGTGGATCCGTTTAAAAATCGGCGATAAGTTGATCTATCTGTCTTCTTGGTCTATTTTTATTTATTTCATTTACCTATTTTTTAATGCATTAGATACATGTACGTGTAGAACCATTGTCTTTTTGACCGCGGAAATTGCTCTCACAAAACACGTACCGACGTAATTAACAGTCTATCAGCCTCAACATTTTGTTTAAAGATATTAATACACAAAATAATCGTGACCATAAACAGATAAGTACGCGAAAGAATTAAAGAATAAACATAGACGCATATACATTGTTATGCAGATGACTACCGAAGTCTCCAAAAACTGGTAACACAAAAGAGGAATTTTATAAAAACGGAAAACCAAGGTCGCTGGTCTCGTTGTACAGTGTACAGGGGATGACAGAGACAGTTGCAGCATAACATTTATGCACTATAGGAAAGTAGTCTCAGGCAATAGTGCATAGCAAGTACATGTATTACAGACTGAAACAATAAAACTTGTGAAATTTTGATTATGTTTGTAATTTAATTTAGTTATTGAAGATGCACTAATTGCCTTATTTGCAAAAAAAAAGCTTATGCCTTGTAAAATATACTCTTCTTTGACTACATAATGCAAAAATGTGCCCTCCCTTGCTTACCGCGCCCCTTTAAATGTGCCCACCCTTGCCCTCCACGCATGCATGATGTGCCCTCTTTGGCCCATCGCAGAGGTGCCCTACCTGGCGCCCTGCCCTTTTTATTTTCTAGCTGGAACACTGACTTATAATAACTTTTTATACCTTGACGAAAATTCCCTAGTGCGACATTCTCAGGCCCGAAAACATTTTGGTGCAAATTGACATTTTGGTGCGAATTCACCTATTACCTTCTCAACACAGTTTGACTCAAGTCAACAACCAAACGCAACAGAACATCTGGAGACAAATCTCGACATATCATGATGTTCATTATTAACAGAAAGTTCTTTCGTCCTACACCAGTCTTTCCCATAATTCACTAGCCTGACGCCCAAGGCTAACAAAATTTTTGCTGGGCTAGTAGAAATTCTTTAAGAAACTATACAAAAAACTTAAATAAAATTTATCTTCAAGCAGGTGGCTGAATTTTTTTTTCGGAAAGACTGCGTATCACGTAAAGTTTTATCCACCGATGTTCGTTTCACCCTGTATTCCTAAACGCCAGCTGGGCTCTCAGGATGTGGCAATATATTGTCACATATGTATTCTACACAAAAATAATCCATTTCCATACCAAAGCATTTGAAATAGTGCAGGGCCATCGCTACTGGACTAAATTAATGGGGCCAATATCTTTTTTCTTCCAATGTAGGTCCTTAAAAAGTCTTAATTCTCTGTAGTCTTTGTTTGATAACAACCATCTATCAACAGAGAATCTTTTTTTCTTTTTTAATGGCCTCCTTCTTCCCCTAAAGCCATCCAACTCCACCATTTATTACTTACAGATATTGTTTTATAGTGCTGAACTGTCAGACAAAGTTTATATACATCTGAATAATAGAATTATGCATCAACAGAGAATCTAAATACCTTTAAAAAGGTCAAGCTAGGCCATTGTGACAGCCCTGTAGTGGCTTTTCCTTGATTGTTCATGTAATGTAGTCATGTTTTTTATGAGAGTATTCAATGATAACAACTATGAGGGCTGATTGATTTGTTGTGAGCCTCAGTTTTCTGGGATGCAAATGGTATTCTGCTGATAGATTATCTCCAAAAAGGACAAACAATCAATGGCACATACCATGCTTCACTTCTGACAAAGTTACGGGAATTTTTTTTACTTAAGCGCCGCTGAAAGCTCACTAGTTAAATATGTTGTTCCATCAGGACAATGCTCCTGTTCACAAGTCTGTCACTGCCATGGCTGCCATTCATGATTGTGACTTTAATTTGATTGAGCATCCGTCTTATTCACGTGATCTTGCTCCATCAGTCTTTCATCTTTTACCAAAACTGAAAGCAGCTGTTTCTGGCACCCACTTTCAGTCCGATGATGATGTCATACTTACAGTGGATGGCTTTCTGACCAGTCAAGATAAGGAGTTCTTTAAAAGTGGTATTGAGGCCCTTAAACACTGGTGGCAAAAGTGTATAGATACTGAAGGGGATTATGTAGAAAAATAATGCAAAAATAATATCTGATAAAATTCAGATTCTTCAATATGAGGCTCACAACAAATCAATCAGCCCTTGTAAGTTAACAAATTACCTTAAAGGAGTTTTCAGGCAGCTAAATAATGATTTTGTTGACTTCAAGTAATTTTATAATATGTGTGTATTAACTTCATAGGACCAAAATTATCTGAGCAGCTGAAAATGACACAAATTTGACCAATAGAAAATTTATCTGGCTGATGAGACTTTCTAATATCGAACATGATAGAATTTAGTAGACTCATAATGTAAGGTTAGAAAGAGAATTTGACTTAAAGGTAGACTCATAATGTAAGGTTAAAAAGAGAATTTGACTTAAAGGTAGACTCATAATGTAAGGTTAGAAAGAGAATTTGACTTAAAGGTAGACTCATAATGTAAGGTTAGAAAGAGAATTTGACTTAAAGGAATATTCAAATTTATTTTCAGCCAGTACACACATACAGAGGTGTAGTCCATTATGGCTTCAGCTTCAAATTCCAGTACATACGATGCTCGTGAGTTGTATGAGCTGAAACAACGAGCCGTCAAATATTACAGTCAAAATGGGGTTCCCCAGAAAATGGAGGAAGTGATGAATTCTATGTTCTATGATAATCCAGACGATGTTTATGGACACTTAGTAAGTATAGCAATGTTATATTTATGGACACTTAAGTATGACAATGTTACCTTCTTTGATATCTTTGTTCCTTCTCCCTGTAAGTAAATTGATAGAAGCAGCATGAGCAGTATCGCTTGAAGGATTAGTGGTAAAGAGATGATGGGGCTTAGGGTTAGACTAGGGTTCATATGTATTATAATTATTGGGACATTTAAAGTACGTATCAAAATAGTCATTTAACATGTTCCGAGGGACTTTTATATAGAATAATGTCGAAGGGTTCCAACTCTATACCATCTTGAAGAAAATTCCAAACCAATTTCGATGCAATTTCAAGAAGTCAGAATTCTTAGTTATATATACTTCTGTTAACTGTCAAACTTGAAAACTCGAAATCTGAACCATTGACGAGTGAATTTCTTCAGTTGCAGCTGTTCACGTTTGCTATATTTTCACTGTAAATGTTTAATGCATCTTGCGAATTTAATTTTATTAAGTGGTTTGTGCACTTTACTTCAAAGTCATCAGTTGTCTGTCATACATCAGATGTTTTTCTCTAGAGCTTTATCTATGTTTTCATTTCATTTTTAGCTCACCTCGACGAAGTTGAGTGAGCTTATGCTATAACCCCATGCGTCCGCGTCCGCGTCCGCGTCCTCATCCGCGTCCGCGTCCGTGTCCGGTTAAGAAGTTTGGGGTAGCTCAGTATCTGACAAAGTACTAATGCTACAGTAAGCAAACTTGCACAAGTGATTCATCTTTGGATGCTGAGGTGAACCCATGCATCGGATGCAGCATCTGACCTACATTTTCCGCTTGAGTGACTTGGTTAAGAAGTTTGGGGTAGCTCAGTATCTGACAAAGTACTAATGCTACAGTAACCAAACTGGCACAAGTGATTCATCTTTGGATGCTGAGGTGAACCCATGCATCGTATGCAGCATCTGACCCACATTTTCCGCTTAAGTGACTTGGTTAAGAAGTTTGGGGTAGCTCAGTATCTGACAAAGTACTGATGCTACAGTAACCAAACTGGCACAAGTGATTCATCTTTGGATGCTGAGGTGAACCCATGCATCGGATGCAGCATCTGACCTACATTTTCCGCTTGAGTGACTTGGTTAAGAAGCTTGGGGTAGCTCAATATCTGACAAAGTACTGATGCTACAGTAACCAAACTTGCACAAGTGATTCATCTTTGGATGCTGAGGTGAACCCATGCATTGGATGCAGCATCTGACCTACATTTTCCGCTTGAGTGATTTGGATAAGAAGTTTTGGGTAGCTCAGTATCTGACAAAGTACTAATGCTACAGTAACCAAACTTGCACAAGTGATTCATCTTTGGATGCCGAGATGGACCCATGCATCGGATGCAGCATCTGACCTACTTTTTCCACTTGAGTGATTTCGCTTTTAAAAGCCAATATTGAGCAAAGTATAAGTGCTACATGTACCAAACTTGCATATTGGATGTATCTTTGATCAAACTTTCATAAAATGACCTTGACCTACTTTTTCCGCTTGAGTGATTTTGCCTTTAAAAGCCAATATTGAGCAAAGTATAAGTGCTAGATGTTCCAAACTTGCATATTAGATGTATCTTTGATCAAACTTTCATAAAATGACCTCGACCTACTTTTTCCGCTTGAGTGATTTTGCCTTTAAAAGCCACTATTGAGCAAAGTATAAGTGATACATGTACCAAACTTGCATATTGGATAGATCTTTGATCAATCTTTCATAAAATGACCTTGACCTACTTTTTCTGCTTGACTGATTTTGCCTTTAAAAGCCAATATTGAGCAAAGTATAAGTGCTAGATGTTCCAAACTTGCATATTAGATGTATCTTTGATCAAACTTTCATAAAATGACCTCGACCTACTTTTTCCGCTTGAGTGATTTTGCCTTTAAAAGCCAATATTGAGCAAAGTATAAGTGATACATGTACCAAACTTGCATATTGGATATATCTTTGATCAATCTTTCATAAAATGACCTTGACCTACTTTTTCTGCTTGAGTGATTTTGCTCTATAAAGCCAATATTGAGCAAAGTATAACTGCTAGATGTTCCAAACTTGCATATTAGATGTATCTTTGATCAAACTTTCATAAAATGACCTCGACCTACTTTTTCTGCTTGAGTGGTTTTGCCTTTAAAAGCCAATATACATGTACTAAGAAATATGTTTGAATTGAATTTTGCTGTCACGAGGTGAGCTTCGTAATCTGTGATTACCTATGTTTTAAAATTTGATTGCACTTTAATCAATCCAATGCAACAGAGCAGACCCTGTCTTTTACCAACCAGTGGATACCCATGATACAGTACACTCTGTACAGGGACTATTATACTCGCTGCCCAGCATACAAATTAATTGCTATTTCAAAGAAAGAAAACTTAACCTGAAAGAAACATCATTTTCTTCTTACTGATGTCATCTACTTACAGGCAACATACTTACATGTGAATTTATACTTACAGGCAACATACTTACATGTGAATTTATACTTACAGGCAACATACTTCGAACAGTTTGCAAAACCTCCTGTCATCTCTAATGTGAGTATAACCTATAACGCCATCATAAGGAAATTGTATGTGTACTTATTTTAGCACAACTAAATATTAAGTTTAAGTGGATGCAGCAAGGCAAATTAGGGCAAATTGACATAGCGGAATCATGAATAAATGCACTTGACCTATTTCCCAGAATAATCTTTGAGATTTCAAAGATTTAGTGTAGTATTTTAAGTAAGCGAAGTCTTATCATCATTAATTCCCATTAAAATATAATTTCTGCTAAAATATGCAAGTACTTTGTTGTGTTTTGGTAAATGTAAATGTTACTAGTAGTGCAAAATCGATCATAGACTGGAATTTTAGTTTGTAATTAAAAAATAAAGATTTTTGTTTCTGGAGGAATGCAGAATACATTGTCAGGGGATTAATTGTTACCATGTTATGATTTCTAACACTTACTTATGTTGATTTGATCAGGTTAATGCAAGAGTAGCACTAGATAGTAAAGGCCAGCCTACATTACAGACGGAAGTTTATTGTACCGTTAAAAATGCACAAAAGGTAATTATACAGGCTTTTATCATACTGATACATGTACTATTTCTAACCCTGAGTCCAAATTATCACTTTATTCAAAATATTAATAAGAAGTTGAAATTGATAGATATGAAAATGTCAAGGAAGATCATTGATTATACACAAAGGTGCCTAATAGCTATTTCACTTAGACCAGGATGACAGTATAATGTTATATTTACTCAAATTTTTCATTTACAGAAATTCAACCCTTACGCAAATGTAGGTTTTCTGTCATTATTTTGATCTGAAGTTTTAAATATGAAATTATGTTTTTGCATGCAAATTGGATAATGGGGATCTAGTTAGAAGAATATTTCTTACATTTACTTGGATTATAATTTGACACTCAAAGCTGTCAATCAAAGAAGTGTCAGAATGTAGAGGATAATAAATTGGCATGTAATGATAATAGGATTGAGGAAGATGAAGAGCTAATCTCTGGACAACGAAGATTTAGTCTTTTTTAATATTTGCTAGATTTAGAGGTGATGCATTAGAAATTATGTGGCAGTCTTTCATGCTTGTATTTGTCAGAAAAAAATATCTTGTTTTCATAATTACTTTTTCAGTAATTCCACATTAAAGATAAATTTCTGAAAAAAATTAAGGGAGCTTTCATTTATCCAATATTTGCATTTGCTTATTTTATGTAAAGAACAAAAATGCATTCAGAACATATTTTATGGTCATTTTAGTACAATATGTGTCTGTATCAAACAGATGAACCAATACACATGATTAGACAGGATAAGATAGCCTTGATGATTCCAAATAATATCTCATTCTATGTACATGTACCATAATATATCACAATGTGAAAATCGCTCATTTAATTTTTTTGAGCAGTGTAGTTAGATATATATCATTTTTAATGGAAGACCTCATTTAATGTTTGAGATAACAGAATAGAGTGATCCATGATTTAATAGACATTTTAAAATTGTCAGAACAGTTCATAATTTGTTGAACTTGCTTCATGATCATTATTTGTATAACTTGCTTCATGATCATTATTTGTATATAAACTTTCATGTGAAACTTCTCCAAAAGAAATGAGAGTCAGTATATTAGGTACCCACCTAATTCAGATACTGATTTATTTTGAATATATTGTTTATGATATAATCCAGAAATTCAATCTGTCCTTTTTTGAAAGTAGTTGATCCCAATTAAACACTGTAGGGAGAAAATTATATAATTATGAATAAAGTTAAATTTGAATGTTCATGTTTAATGTGAAATAATTATTTACTATCAGACATATCTTACAATTATTTTATTTTATCTCCTAGTTAGATTCTAATTCTAGGTTGCATATAATAATTTGTTTTAGTAATTTACTTCCTCAATCATTCCAGTACCGAGAAACAACTCTGTTTTTCTCTGATTAAGTACTGATAATGACACCTTTAACTACACTAAACACGTATGCAGTGTTTTAACAACATTTTGATGTTACAGCTGGTAGCTACCACAGTGAGTGCCACACCAAATAGTTCCCTCCCTGAAAATGCCCGGCCTGAGGATAGGGAGGAGGATGACAAGACAAGGGAGGGAAATCTTACAGCAGCCTTGGATCTGATAAATGGGGATCTAGGACAGAGGCTTCAGGGGGTGGATCCAACCAAGCAGCCAGAGGCGGACTCTAAACTAATGTAAATATACAAAGCTAGGAGGTCTATTGTTTATAGTAATAGTTCCCTCCATAGTGATCAGGGGACCTCACATTTATTTTGATTGCATTCCACATAATAACAAATGAAAGAATTCAGATAACGGTATTACTAAATTGTTAACGAAGTTAGCAGAATGACATGCAGAACACTATGATACATTTTATATAGATAAAGCTAGAGTAAAGTTCAGAATTCCATATAAATTTTAAAATCTAAATAAGATGAAAAAGAATATGTAGGTATTCAACCTGTTTTGATGCTAAAGCGTGTAATGATGTATGATTGAAGGGCCATGTATGAGGAACTGAAGGTGGCTGAAGACGAGCGGCTTGCCAGAGAGGCGGCACAGAAAGCTGCCGAGGATCCCGAAGGAACAAGCCCCACCAAGGATGAGACGGCCAGCCAAACAAGCAAAAAGGGAAAGAATTCCGGAAAGTAAGATCAGTATTTATGTCAAACAAGCGCAAATCAAATTTGTTTTTATAGTTTATAAGAAAGTTATATAGGAAAGAGTGATTTATGGCCCTGTAGTACATTTAAAAGACATCAGTGTGCATAGTACAAGTATTAGAAGTTTCTTGGAAGTATATTGATATTTTTGTATTGGTGAAAATCAAGTTGATTCAATGACATTTCTCTTCGAATTAATCAGAATCATTCATTTTTCATACAATTATTAGTCACTTGACGAAAAATATATCATCAACATTCTTTTATTTCACAAATTGCTGCTCTGGAATTCTATTCATCAATTTTGTTGCTATGGTGGGTAAATGGAATGATTAGAATTTATCAGTTTAAAAGCATAAATGATATTTTGTATAGTGGATCAGAGCAGGGTCAGAGTAAGTATATCAGGTGGTTTGTGTGTTCATGTCGTCCAATGTGTAGACAAGATTTTTTTAGAGGATTACATGTATGTTTTTAATGTATCATGACTATGAATTATATGACATCTCTTGTCATATTTCTATTTTGAGGTTACAGTTGAGATATGGCATTCATTAACTTGATGGGTCATTGTATTTGATTTTGTATACATATCAGAATTTTATATTTTTTCGTTATCATCTCTCTTTAAATTATAGTGTATCATCTGTTCTTCTATTTGTCCATGCAGCCATTGTTAAACATAACTTTTATACATTCTTCATCTTTTCTGTTCCTTAGTACTTACATGAATATCTTTTCTGGAACAAATTTCACCTATCTATACACCATCACAAGCAGAGTCTATACAGAAATCTTATATGCACATACATCTACACATCAATTTCACAGCTGAATTAAGAATTACAAGAATACATGTATTTGGAGGCATATAGATCATTTTGATGTCTGCAGAATCAGTTCAATCGTGTTTTCACAAACACATTCCTTAATTTACATGGAAAAACAAAGATAATATCACAGACTGATTTCACATTTTACATGAAAGCACATGCCTTCACATAATCACGGCTAAAATTCTTAAAGCTTAGATCGAAATGATGCTGGACTCTATTTGATTTTTAAAAACTATGTAGAAAATCCTGTAGTATTTAGTCTTTTATGAAAACATACACATGTACTTGAGTCCTATTTGAATACCTTGACACTTGATATGTATACAAATACAAGTATTGTGTTTTTGACTGTGACAGGCCTAGTGTCCAAGGGAGAAAGTGAGTTGTCCTAACAGCTAGATCCTAGATTATAACATTGTAGTAGTCTCTGTATAATTACCGACTCGGTGAAGGTTCTCGTGTATTTATAAATCTTTGTAATCCGTCTCCTTCTCTTATTATACTACTTGTATACATGTATTAGAAATAGAGACTGGTAAGTGCTACAGAAGCTTGATATGGCCTGTATCATATGTAACCTATGTCTTTGTTACCCGATGGACCTGAAGTATTTCATATACAGTATCTATTATGTAAATACATTAGTAATGTTCCATATCACAGATGTGAGTATTTATTTACACATTACCATCAACAACCTTTCAATCCTTTCTACAGTAAGCATGTAGATTATATAAAACTATCCTTATAATTATTTCTATTTTCTACTATGACTGGCCTACATATTTCTCAAAGAAAATTGTGAAATGTTTTCTTCTATCTGCATGCTTCATTGAAATTATATGTATTTCTAACAATGTGTATGCAGTCAGTCCATCTGTTAGTTTGTCAGTCTTTATCATGTTGTACAACAGTTATCATGACAAATGACAAATACAGGTGCTGGGTACTAGGTCAGTATGCTCAAAGTCTGAGTGAGTATCAGTATGTATGCTCAGATCAAGGTCAAATAAGTAGCAATGTTCTCTACATCTTCTGTATCCTTGCATTATACTATTATGTTATAAAACCTTTGGCATTTGTGTATACTGCAACTATTTACTTAATCGTATATTTTATAAGGTTCTTTATTAATTATACGTCTGTTTTTAATACAGAGGTAAGAGTAAGGCTCCTCCTGTTGTGATAGCTCCGGATGAGCCCAAAGAGAAGTTACTTCCACACGCTGCCGCCTTCAGTACGGCTAGCCGAGCTGTGTGTACATCAGGGGCTCATGTCAGAGATCTACCATTATTTCAACACATCTCTAGTCTTAGACTGGAGCAAGTAAGTACTCACATTAGTTTTTAGCTTACCTGAGCAAAGTTCAAGTGAGCTGTTGTCATGGCGCGCAGTCCATCATCCATCTGTCCGTTTTCAGCTTTTACCATTTTCAACATCTGCTCTGCAACCGCTGCACAAAATTTTACAAAACAGGAAGCAAGTACTCAAAGTCCTCTACCAATTTTATGTATTTTGTGCCGATCGGTCAACAAATATGGCTGCTGAGGGCTATGATTGGCTTACGCAATTACAACATCTCTGCAATCGTTGCACAGAATTAAACAAAACTTTAAGGAAACAAGTTCACAGGACTAGGTCCTGTAACAAATTGATTTCTGTTTTTCATGCCAATTGGTCAACAAATATGGCTGCTGAGGGCGCTGATTGGCTGACGCATTTTTAACATCTATTATCATAGCGCATCGTCCATCCGTCCGTTGTCTATTTGTTGTCTATTCATCTATCTGTTGTTAATTTTAAACACTTTCAACATCTTGGCTGATGCATTTTCAACATTTCCATAAATGCTGCATAGAATTTCATGAAACCTTACTGGTAGCAAGTTCTCAAGGCCTCTACCAAATTGGACACTATCAGCCTTTCATCTTCATCTCAGGTGAGTGATGTGGCCTCTTGGGCCTCTTGTTATTTCTTTATGTAGATATAAAAAGAAGATGTGTAGGTTGGTGCTAGGTGTGTGCCTAATATATCTTGTATACAAATATTCCCTTGGTGGTACATGTTTCGATGGTAAAAGGTTAACCTTAGACACTTCATCTTCTCAAGACAAGTGTACATAATACCTTACTCCCCCTTGTCGGATGTCATACACAAAACTGCGTCTCCAGTGAGTGTCGTAGCGGAGACTTATCAGGCCAAAAATTTGTATAAATTACTAGCAATTTAATTGCTTGTTAATGTGTTTGAATGATTTTACTCCCAAAATTGCTTGTATATGAAAGTATAATATAATATGGACTCTGCTCTTGTCGTATATACTCTCTGCAACACTCACCGGAGACGCAGCTTTGTGTATGATATCCGACAAGGGGAGTAAGGTATTACATGCACTTGTCTCAAGAAAATGTAGACACTTAAGGTAGAACGTCCCTCAGGTCTCAGATGCTCATATTTCTAAGATGACAACTTTTATAATATTTTCATTTCCATATATTCAAAGCTTATGTTAGACCTTCTATAAAATCTTAATATAATTTTTGGTTTCGTGATTATACCGAGAACTTAACCATTTGAACTTTAACTTTTGACCCTATGGGAAAAGTAAGAAAAATTCCTTTTTTTTAGCTCACCTCACGAAGTGAGAGGGAGCTTATGCTATCACCCTGTCATAGGCATCTGCGTCCGTGTGGGCATCCTCACTAGTATGTTAAGAAGTTTTATTTCTCTATTACAAGTGCTAGGAAGTTCAAACTTGCACAGATGATGTGTCTTCAAGAGTAGATCACAAATCCCATTCATATGTAGGTCATGACCTATATTTTCTGCTTGAGTGCACATGTTAGGAAGATTTAGGTATCAATGTTAAGAAGTTCTGTTTCTCTATTACAAGTGCTAGGATGTTCAAACTTGCACAGATGATGCGTCTTTAAGAGTAGATCACAAATCTACGTTCAAATGTAGGTCATTACCTTTATTTTCCGCTTTAAAGCACATGTAAGGAAGATTTGGGTATCAATAGAGTAAACCTATTCATGCAAAATTTGGGTCAATAAATAAAATACACTACTTTCCTTTTTGTTTTTGTGTGGTATCATTTTTGTTACCATGATAGAATGCTGCCATGAGGTGAGCTTTGTAATCTTTGATTACACTATGTTTATAGTTGATAAAATGTAACTATAAAAATTTTTTCTCCCAAAACCATATTAGTTTGATAATCTGAACGATATTCTGAAGAGAAAAAAACACGGCTTCCAGGCAAAAAATTACCAGCAATTCTGACCTGAGGGATACTCTACCTTAAGCAAGAAATATACTTGTATAATAGAATAAGTATATGCAACACAAAGCAAGTGCAATTATAGTACATTTAATGTGTGTTAACCCGTATCAAAATACAAATGATTACATTAGCAAGCTAAAATATTAACTTAATTTCAGACTCCATCAGAGCTCTGCCTACCTTTACCCATGGTCACAATCATACAAAGTGGACGTCCCGCCCCCGGCAAACTTAACTGTGTCAAAGAGTTTATGATTGTACCGAGTCCAAAGTTATCTCTTCAAAAGGTAGGTTCAAGGCTTTAATGAATTTACCTTTGCTGAAATACCTGTGCTATTCTTCTTAAGTTTGAGAAATAGACAAATCTTGATGGTAGTATTATAGAAAGAAAATAAACTCTGCAATTTCAAGACTGAAAAATATTTATTATTCTGTACATATGTCCTTAATTTGTACTTATTTTATCAGTTTTTACAACATGAACTTTTACAGTAAATATTTACTTTTCAGGGTATTCAAGGCATCCAGCAAATCTTCAATTATGTTGCAAAGAGCTTAGCGCTTAAAGGAGGAGTAAGTACTTGTACATTGATATATGTGTATTATGTACATCATTTGAAATTGTTCTGATTTAAATCACGGAAAGTCGAGGGACAGTTTTCTGATCACATGACTTTAAAAATTCACAGCTGTGGTATATTGGATAACTATTCCCCTCATTACATGAACCAATCAAATTGTGATGTACTGACCTATAGGGCAACGAATAGAGTGGTTATGATCTCTGAAAAAGGGTTTTGCTGTTTATGACCTGAGATTTTTTGATAAGACTGTCTTTATGAACGTGATAATATATTCCTCCAGGCAGCAGCCCGTCAGGTGAACGACATCGGAGCATTATGTCCGACATACGACAAGGCAGAGCAAGGTCTGGATATACTAATGGAAGCCATGACAAACCTAGAACTGAATCCCGGCGAAGATTTCTACATCGCCCTTAACTGTGCTGGACATGAGATCTTTGACTATGTAAGTTACTTATTGTTTACTTTATTAAAGATGTATTTCTTTATCATTTTGGGGTAAAACATACATTTCTTTGTGATTGAATGGTAGAACATGCATTCATTTGTTTGAAAGTGTAAAGTAGGTATTACTTTGTATTGAATAGATATTCCTTATGGATTTTGCATGAAATATACATTCTTTTTTGTTTTAATTAAAGGCTTTTTTCCTATGAGATTTGCTTAAAATTTGCCTTCTGTTTCTAATTTTAATAAAAGGTATATGATGCATTTCTTAGTTACTTTTAGAACACGTTAGAGGGGTTTAATATATGATATATAAGGTACTCTTAGAGGGGTTTAATATATTATATCTTTCTTACTAAAATGTGATAGCTAACTATTCTATTAAGTAAATACTGCTCAATAATAGTTTAGAATCACATTGGGTTTTCTCTATACCTTCTTGTCAAATACCACCATTTTGAATAGAATGGAACTATAAGATAATAGATTGATTAAGAATTCTTACAATCTGTTCTGGTGGGTAAAAGATATCTCTATCAGAATCTGTCTGTCATCTATTAAAAATATACCTTCAGGAAACTACCAATGATTTGCAAAAAAGTGATAATTTAGAATTTTCCTCATTTTTGCATTTTAACCATTTTTTGTTGATTACTAACCAAAATAACACTGAAACACCATCATCACGAAGAGCACACTTTATATCTCAAAATTACAGGGCAAAAATACTTACATAAAAATGCAACATTTTTCAAAAATTTTGTAGTTTCCTGGAATGACAGTTACATTCAAATTGATTTCATATTTGTGCTCAGTTATGTCTTGACTTTGTACTGTGAAAACTGAAATGTTTATATTTTTCTTGTATTTTGCAAAATTTTGTATGAAAACAGAGTACCTGTTGGCTGAATGTATACGAGAAATGGTAGTGTGATTCCATACTTTTTTTGAGCAGTATATATATTTCATACTTAAGTTAGACTACATATTAAACATGAACTTGGCTTTAATAGCTTCATCATAACATTGACAAAAATGACTGTTATGTAATGAAACATACTACATTGAATTTTAAATACAATTATTTTGACTTTCTGATTCAATAACTGAAAAGTCAAATATTCTTATAATAAGGGTAAAGGACCCAAGCAGGTTGAGCCTGTGAGTAGATCATGTGTATAATATTGTATTCTGGCACAATGTTGTAGGGAATGTATTACGCTAGGCATGGTTGTTACTATGTTCTTGTAATTATACATTTACATACATGTATAGTCGTAAATTTTTGATGTTGTGTCTTAGTTTACATACACATGTATGTTTAGTTGTAATTATTCAATAGAGAGGTATTACATGTATAAGATTTTTTGGTGTTTAGGACCCTGCAAGCCTACAGGCCAAAAACGACTTTCCAGGTCAGGGTATGCATAAGGTATAAACACACGGCCATTTTACATGGTCATCTTACGGCCATTTTCAGGGAGTGATTGATGTGATTACTGTATTAACTCATTGTCCTAATGTCTTACACAATTTATTAGAACAATGGTGACTTATACCAATCATGGAATGTTTGTGATAACATGATATGTACCTAATCTCTAATCTCTATAATTTAATTTGACATGTAATTCTCATTGCTGATACTTGTTGTGAATGTAATATGATTGGATGATATTTGTGTTTTGTTGCACATGATCCAAAATCATAAATGTGTGCATGTAACACAAGTGATTAATTAAACTAACAGTAAATTCTCAAGTCCTTTTGAGGAACATAGTATGAGCTGTTTATGTACACTCTTATGATAAATTAATTGCAAAAATCTGATTTAACATTTTATCTGTATAATTCTATTTATGTCTTCAAATAACAAAACACAGTTTGAAACTGTAATTTTTTTATACTATAACAATAATCAAATGTAAAGAAAGTCTCATCTACTGATACAATGTTTCTAAATTATAACACATTACCTTCTTTCTTGAATTTCAAGAGATAAAATCATAGAAATTTTAAAGATCTGATTAATTAACCCATATACATAGTGCAGATATATATACATTATCCATGTGACAGAAAATGTTCTTCATATTACAGGAAAAAGGAAAATATGAAGTGTATGGAGGTCAACCCAAAACTCCAGAGGACTTAGTAGAATTCTGGTCGGAACTCCTTGGACGTTATCCTGCTGTAAATGCTATAATTGACCCAATGAGGAAAGCTGTAAGGATTTATACATTTCATATAATAATGTTTCTTTTCTTTATCCCAAATATAGGGTATTTGTTTGTTATGAGATAATGGTTCAATGTCTTACTATCATAGCCATTCAAAAGATTCCTCATAAAAGTTAGAATGTTATAGGTATCATTGGTTCTATTCAGTAAAAACAAAAATTTCAGCAGATTATCTGTCAGCTAAATCTTACTGTTTTACCATTTAGTCATATATGTTATTTCTGATATAGCATGCAGAATACATGTTAGGCAAACCGACATACCTAAGATCTGATATTATTTAAGAAATGACTACAGTATAATAATTTTTCTGTCTATCGATGTATAGACAAAAACTGATGCACTAACTATATAATCCGCAAAGAGGATTATATTTTGTTTGTGCATCGGTTTTTAGCTCACCTCGACGAAGTTGAGTGAGCTTATGCTATAACCCCATGCGTCCGCGTCCGCGTCCGTGTCCGCGTCCGCGTCCGGTTAAGAAGTTTGGGGTAGCTCAGTATCTGACAAAGTACTAATGCTACAGTAACCAAACTTGCACAAGTGATTCATCTTTGGATGCTGAGGTGAACCCATGCATCGGATGCAGCATCTGACCTACATTTTTCGCTTGAGTGACTTGGTTAAGAAGTTTGGGGTAGCTCAGTATCTGACAAAGTACTAATGCTACAGTAACCAAACTGGCACAAGTGATTCATCTTTGGATGCTGAGGTGAACCCATGCATCGTATGCAGCATCTGACCCACATTTTCCGCTTGAGTGACTTTGTTAAGAAGTTTGGGGTAGCTCAGTATCTGACAAAGTACTGATGCTACAGTAACCAAACTTGCACAAGTGATTCATCTTTGGATGCTGAGGTGAACCCATGCATCAGATGCAGCATCTGACCTACATTTTCCGCTTGAGTGATTTGGATAAGAAGTTTGGGGTAGCTCAGTATCTGACAAAGTACTAATGCTACAGTAACCAAACTGGCACAAGTGATTCATCTTTGGATGCTGAGATGGACCCATGCATCAGATGCAGCATCTGACCTACATTTTCCGCTTGAGTGACTTTGTTAAGAAGCTTGGGGTAGCTCAATATCTGACAAAGTACTGATGCTACAGTAACCAAACTTGCACAAGTGATTCATCTTTGGATGCTGAGGTGAACCCATGCATCGGATGCAGCATCTGACCTACATTTTCCGCTTGAGTGATTTGGATAAGAAGTTTGGGGTAGCTCAGTATCTGACAAAGTACTAATGCTACAGTAACCAAACTTGCACAAGTGATTCATCTTTGGATGCTGAGGTGAACCCATGCATCGTATGCAGCATCTGACCCACATTTTCCGCTTGAGTGACTTTGTTAAGAAGTTTGGGGTAGCTCAGTATCTGACAAAGTACTGATGCTACAGTAACCAAACTTGCACAAGTGATTCATCTTTGGATGCTGAGGTGAACCCATGCATCAGATGCAGCATCTGACCTACATTTTCCGCTTGAGTGACTTTGTTAAGAAGCTTGGGGTAGCTCAATATCTGACAAAGTACTGATGCTACAGTAACCAAACTTGCACAAGTGATTCATCTTTGGATGCTGAGGTGAACCCATGCATCGGATGCAGCATCTGACCTACATTTTCCGCTTGAGTGATTTGGATAAGAAGTTTGGGGTAGCTCAGTATCTGACAAAGTACTAATGCTACAGTAACCAAACTGGCACAAGTGATTCATCTTTGGATGCCGAGATGGACCCATGCATCGGATGCAGCATCTGACCTACTTTTTCCACTTGAGTGATTTCGCTTTTAAAAGCCAATATTGAGCAAAGTATAAGTGCTACATGTACCAAACTTGCATATTGGATGTATCGTTGATCAAACTTTCATAAAATGACCTTGACCTACTTTTTCCGCTTGAGTGATTTTGCCTTTAAAAGCCAATATTGAGCAAAGTATAAGTGCTAGATGTTCCAAACTTGCATATTAGATGTATCTTTGATCAAACTTTCATAAAATGACCTTGACCTACTTTTTCCGCTTGAGTGATTTTGCCTTTAAAAGCCACTATTGAGCAAAGTATAAGTGATACATGTACCAAACTTGCATATTGGATATATCTTTGATCAATCTTTCATAAAATGACCTTGACCTACTTTTTCCGCTTGAGTGATTTTGCTCTATAAAGCCAATATTGAGCAAAGTATAACTGCTAGATGTTCCAAACTTGCATATTAGATGTATCTTTGATCAAACTTTCATAAAATGACCTTGACCTACTTTTTCCGCTTGAGTGATTTTGCCTTTAAAAGCCACTATTGAGCAAAGTATAAGTGATACATGTACCAAACTTGCATATTAGATGTATCTTTGATCAAACTTTCATAAAATGACCTCGACCTACTTTTTCTGCTTGAGTGGTTTTGCCTTTAAAAGCCAATATACATGTACTAAGAAATATGTTTGAATTGAATTTTGCTGTCACGAGGTGAGCTTCGTAATCTGTGATTACCTATGTTTTGTCTATACATCGATTGACAGAAAAATGATTACAGTCATTTCTTATAGTTGAATTAAATTACTATTTAATTATCTAGTTTATTTCAACAACATTTTTAAATTAGCATTTTTGATTTTCAAGTTTGTTAGTGACGTCATAATAGGCGACATTGTCTATACAGCTATAGATAAAATTTTGCTCCGTGCATTTGTATAGGCGTTATACAGACACTACGGAGAAAATTAAATTATATAGTGATGGTCGTATGTCTGTACTTCCTAATATCCATCTAAGATTAACCTTTTAGGCATTTGTATATGGGATTAGACTTTCATACATTATTGTACCAGGAGTTAGACTTTCAGACATAATTGTACCAGGGATTAGACTTTCAGACATAATTGTACCAGGAATTAGACTTTCAGACATAATTGTACCAGGGATTAGACTTTCAGACATTATTGTACCAGGGATAAGACTTTCAGACATTATTGTACCAGGGATTAGACTTTCAGACATAATTGTACCAGGGATAAGACTTTCAGACATTATTGTACCAGGGATAAGACTTTCAGACATAATTGTACCAGGAGTTAGACTTTCAGACATTATTGTGCCAGGAATAAGACTTTCAGACATTATTGAACCAGGGACAAGACTTTCAGACATAATTGTACCAGGGATTAGACTTTCAGACATTATTGTACCAGGGATTAGACTTTCAGACATTATTGTACCAGGGATTAGACTTTCAGACATTATTGTACCAGGGATAAGACTTTCAGCCATTATTGTACCAGGGATTAGACTTTCAGCCATTATTGTACCAGGAGTTAGACTTTCAGACATTATTATACCAGGGATTAGACTTTTAGCCATAATTGTACCAGGGATAAGACTTTCAGACATAATTGTACCAAGAGTTAGACTTTCAGACCTTATTGTACCAGGAGTTAGACTTTCAGACATAATTGTACCAGAAATTAGACTTTCAGCCATTATTGTAACAGGGATAAGACTTTCAGACATTATAGTACCAGGAGTTAGACTTTCAGACATTATTGTACCAGGAATTAGACTTTCAGACATTGTTGTACCAGGGATTAGACTTTCAGACATAATTGTACCAGGGATTAGACTTTCATACATTATTTACCAGGGATTAGACTCTCCGACATTATTGTACCAGGGATTAGACTTTCAGACATATTGTACCAGGAATTAGACTTTCAGACATTATTGTACCAGGAGTTAGACTTTCAAACATAATTGTACCAGGGATTAGACTTTCAGACATAATTGTACCAGGGATAAGACTTTCAGACATATTGTACCAGGGATAAGACTTTCAGACATTATTGTACCAGGGATAAGACTTTCAGACATTATTGTACCAGGGATAAGACTTTCAGACATAATTGTACCAGGGATTAGACTTTCAGACATTATTGTACCAAGAGTTAGACTTTCAGACATAATTATACCAGGGATTAGACTTTCAGACATTATTGTACCAGGAGTTAGACTTTCAGACATTATTGTACCAGGGATTAGACTTTCAGCCATTATTGTACCAAGGATTAGAACTTCAGACATAATTGTACCAGGGATTAGACTTTCATACATTATTTACCAGGGATTAGACTTTCAGACATTATTGTACCAGGGATTAGACTTTCAGACATAATTGTACCGGGGATTAGACTTTCAGACATTATTGTACCAGGAGTTAGACTTTCAGACATTATTGTACCAGGAGTTAGACTTTCAGACATAATTGTACCAGAGATAAGACTTTCAGACATAATTGTACCAGGGATAAGACTTTCAGACATTATTGTACCAGGGATTAGACTTTCAGACATTATTGTACCAGGGATTAGACTTTCAGACATTATTGTACCAGGGATTAGACTTTCAGACATTATTGTACCAGGGATTAGACTTTCAGACATTATTGTACCAGGGATAAGACTTTCAGACATTATTGTACCAGGAGTTAGACTTTCAGACATAATTGTACCAGGAATTAGACTTTCAGACATTAGACTTTCAGACATAATTGTACCAGGGATTAGACTTTCAGACATTATTGTACCAGGGATAAGACTTTCAGACATTATTGTACCAGGGATTAGACTTTCAGACATAATTGTACCAGGGATAAGACTTTCAGACATTATTGTACCAGGGATAAGACTTTCAGACATAATTGTACCAGGAGTTAGACTTTCAGACATTATTGTGCCAGGAATAAGACTTTCAGACATTATTGAACCAGGGACAAGACTTTCAGACATAATTGTACCAGGGATTAGACTTTCAGACATTATTGTACCAGGGATTAGACTTTCAGACATTATTGTACCAGGGATTAGACTTTCAGACATTATTGTACCAGGGATAAGACTTTCAGCCATTATTGTACCAGGGATTAGACTTTCAGCCATTATTGTACCAGGAGTTAGACTTTCAGACATTATTATACCAGGGATTAGACTTTTAGCCATAATTGTACCAGGGATAAGACTTTCAGACATAATTGTACCAAGAGTTAGACTTTCAGACCTTATTGTACCAGGAGTTAGACTTTCAGACATAATTGTACCAGAAATTAGACTTTCAGCCATTATTGTAACAGGGATAAGACTTTCAGACATTATAGTACCAGGAGTTAGACTTTCAGACATTATTGTACCAGGAATTAGACTTTCAGACATTGTTGTACCAGGGATTAGACTTTCAGACATAATTGTACCAGGGATTAGACTTTCATACATTATTTACCAGGGATTAGACTCTCCGACATTATTGTACCAGGGATTAGACTTTCAGACATATTGTACCAGGAATTAGACTTTCAGACATTATTGTACCAGGAGTTAGACTTTCAAACATAATTGTACCAGGGATTAGACTTTCAGACATAATTGTACCAGGGATAAGACTTTCAGACATATTGTACCAGGGATAAGACTTTCAGACATTATTGTACCAGGGATAAGACTTTCAGACATTATTGTACCAGGGATAAGACTTTCAGACATAATTGTACCAGGGATTAGACTTTCAGACATTATTGTACCAAGAGTTAGACTTTCAGACATAATTATACCAGGGATTAGACTTTCAGACATTATTGTACCAGGAGTTAGACTTTCAGACATTATTGTACCAGGGATTAGACTTTCAGCCATTATTGTACCAAGGATTAGAACTTCAGACATAATTGTACCAGGGATTAGACTTTCATACATTATTGTACCAGGGATTAGACTTTCAGACATTATTGTACCAGGGATTAGACTTTCAGACATAATTGTACCGGGGATTAGACTTTCAGACATTATTGTACCAGGAGTTAGACTTTCAGACATTATTGTACCAGGAGTTAGACTTTCAGACATAATTGTACCAGAGATAAGACTTTCAGACATAATTGTACCAGGGATAAGACTTTCAGACATTATTGTACCAGGGATTAGACTTTCAGACATTATTGTACCAGGGATTAGACTTTCAGACATTATTGTACCAGGGATTAGACTTTCAGACATTATTGTACCAGGGATTAGACTTTCAGACATTATTGTACCAGGGATAAGACTTTCAGACATTATTGTACCAGGAGTTAGACTTTCAGACATAATTGTACCAGGAATTAGACTTTCAGACATTAGACTTTCAGACATAATTGTACCAGGGATTAGACTTTCAGACATTAGACTTTCAGACATAATTGTACCAGGAATTAGACTTTCAGACATTAGACTTTCAGACATTATTGTACCAGAGATTAGACTTTCAGACATTGTTGTACCTGGGATATGACTTTCAGACATAATTATAATGATTTCAGGATAATGAACACTGGATGAGGTTATGTGAGAGGATCAGTGAGCGATGTTACGTGATGGGTAACCATGTGTGGAGTCGGCCAGGAACTCTACTCACGGAGGAACTGACGGAGGACTTCAAAACCAGTGGCATAGTGTTCAAAGTCGACCAGATAAATACCGTTTCTGACATCATTAACTGTGCCAAGAAAATGGAAGGTAATATTGTTTTTTTTAAATAATGTAACAAAAGCAATGATGAAGCTTCTTAGCACATCAGAATCATCTATGGATCATTTTGGATATGTACTCTGTGGTTCAACCTAAATCAATTTTGTACCAAATTTGTGGACCAAGATGGCCACCATGTGCTTGTATTGGCAACTGACACGTTGATTTATCCTCTACTTACAGAATTTACAAAGCCTTATTTGAAGCATGTTGAACTTGAGGTCCTCTTTTATAATATTCAATGTTATCTTAGAACAACAATTTCCATCAATGGCATTATGATTTGTTGTTTATTTTCCATATCTTCCCCATATGTGACTAGATTGAATTGAAAAGTACAGAAACAAAAAACATTCTGACTCAATTGAATTTAGTAAACAAAAATGCATGGCATTAACAGACCTGCCTACTGCAATTGTGTGAATGATGAAGATTTGTAACAATGTCAAAGAGTGGAAAACACGGTGTTTTTATCAAAGTAACAGTCAATTGTGTTATATTACGCTTTACTTCCCTAAATTACACGTTCTTGAGGAAAATTTTACACTTTTGCAAAGAAATAGGTAGGCAGGTCTGTATTAAGGATGCCAAATCAATACACAAATTTTGTAGATAATCATACTGAGTACTTTCATCTTTTAAAGTGATACCTTTATTGTGGATGTATGTATGTGTCTATGAATATTGACACATATTTTATATTACAGAAGCACAGAATCAGATTGCCCTGACCACATGTCATGGAGAGACAACGGACACATTCCTGGCTGATCTTGTAAGTTGTTTTACAGTTATTATGTAAAGTATATAGGTATATGTTGAAAAAGAACAATTTGAAATATAACTTGTGTTGTATTTTTTCCCTGACATGGTTGACATAGCACTTTCTATATAGACATAACCTCAGACAGTGCATCTTTTGTAGATATTGTTTTCATTTTTGTGCGTGAACATCGACGGCAGGTGCGGCTAGCCAAACAGGGGATGCTTACTCCTCCTGGGCACCTGGTCCCACCTCTAGCTAGGGGTCCGTCGATGCTCGATTTGGTGCTCTATTGTGAGTGCTGTTAAGATTGTTGTCAGGATCTTCTCTATCTCATTTATAATTATCAATTAATCCAAAAGCAGAATGCTCTTCTTTCCATAGACTCTGTCATCTTCATGATCTTAGGACATAGATTTTCTTATCTATGATTGTTTATAAATTGTTCTCTTTCATTCATACCTGGACACAAAAATCAATTTCCCTTCCTATTTCTTCATCATTCGATCAATCTGCAGTGCTAAAAAAATATTTGTGTTCAAGTCAAGAAATTCCTATATCAAATTTGGTAGTAGAACAAAAGAATAATTTCATGTAAATTTATTTTTAATTCTACTTACATTAGTTATTATAAACAATACAATAATTTGCAACATCTCGTATGTTTCAGGCTGTTGGACTGAATGCAAGATTCATCAAGTTAGGAGGTCCCATACGAGGTGAGCGAGTGGCGTTACTGAACAGACTCCTACAAATAGAGGATCACTTAAAACGGGCGGGGCAGCTTGGGGAACACGGAGCCGATTCCTTCCCTCTAATCACACCCCCACCACTACCTGAACCTGAGGAGGGGGAGGAGACACAGGAGGAAGAAAAGAAGGAAGAGAAAGGAAAGAAGAAATAAAAAAGAATTGCTGAATTCATACCATTACAACTTGAGATCTGGGGTCATGTTGTATATTTCTTCAGTGCTCACTTAACACAAGATTCAGGGAAAACTTAAAACATGCATAGTATTTATTTCCTATATTAGTGAAATTGTGAGAAAAAAAATGGGGAGAAACAAATCAAGATGCTTTTTCCAAGACTACATGTATTTCATGTGACACATCCTTACATTACTGTATGACATGATTTCTCAAAGGTTGACATATTCTGTGATATATAGTAATATATTCTGTAATATATCATGTGATACAAGCTGTATCATAGACAGTTCATTCCGCCCATTATTTGTATTTTTAACTTTGTTTAATTCAATCTTTTTGAGAGTGTAAAATGAGTTTATGATGTTTACACATTGAATTAAAACTAGATATCTCTCTGGATCCTTTGGCTTTTCTTTAATACTGATAGTGCTGATTCAGTATCATGAGTTATCCTCCCTCTCAGCTCTAAAACAGAAAAGCAAAACAAGGTCACTATATTTGTGTGTCATATAAATTTCAGCGTTTGTATATATTGGAGTCGCTGTATCATTTATATGTTAAGGTAGAGTATCCCTCAGGTCAGAATTTTGAAAATTTTATGCCTGGATACCCTATTTTTTCTCTTCAGAATATTGTTCAGAGTATCAAACTAACATAGTTTTAGGAAAAGATAATTTTATAGTTACATTTTATCACCTCTAAAATTTGTATTTCCTTACTTTTCCAATAGGGTCCAATGTTAAAGTTCAGACTCCTTACGTTCTCATAATAATCATGAAACCACAAACTTAATTTGGTTTGTATATCAGGTCTAGCACAAATTTCGAATATATGAAAAAGAAAATATTGTAAAAGTTGAAATTTTGGAAATATTAGCATCTGAGACCTGAGGGATGCTCTACCTTAAATCAAGCATTATTACTCTAAAATGTATTTATTTACAAACATGATACAATTTAATACGTAAAGGCACTTATATAGTCACTGTATGAAAATCAATGTATGATGCACCAGTACATACTCCTTGTTCAGATCAGGCCCTTTGCATAGCTTACATGGTTTTTCATAGAAAGCTTCTTATATACGTAGCTCTTGTCCTAAAGGGAACTTATCTTAAAATATGTGTGGTTTGATGCCTCAAGATCAGTGGTCAAATGTTAAGGCAATTGTCTTGGCTTTATGTTTTGTTCTTTGATGAACCTTCACTGATTCTCAGATGAGATTATAAAATATAGATAAGACCTCTTGTTTTGGCTTTCGGTTTTCTAATATTTTGATTGAATTGAATGTTGAAATTGTCAGGTGAACAAGATATGCCCATTTGGGCCACTTGTAGGCTTGTATTTTGTTGTTGAGTCAGTATTGAGTATAACGTGAACAGCAATACAAGTAGCACTTACCTTCATGATTTCTTTCTGGTTGATCTGTACTTTGATATGAGTGTACAGTTTGTATTTATTGATGGAGAGAACTTTGTATTGTAGACTGTTAAGTCCGTCCACTCTCCATCTCTTCTTTACCTCCTTAACCATCGACCACCTGTGTGGAATAAGTAACTCGTTAAATACAAGTCGTTACACTTCAGCATTACATGTACATTGTAAAAACAGGTTTATAATATACAATTATTGACTTTTGATTTCGGTCTACTCGTGACTATACAGACCTGGTCAGGTATTGGTTGACCGAGGCCGAAGGCCGAGGTTAACCGCCTGACCAGGTCTGTATAGTCACGAGTAGACCGAAATCAAAAGTCAATAACTGCTTTCTTAAATTATCAGGATTTTATTAACATTTGCATTGCAATCATACGCGAAGTCAAAGATCTAACACTACAAAAATCAACGCATGTGCTAGTCATGCACGCGCTAATCCTGAATAGACCGCTTTGGAGCGTTGGCGGTCAACTCACTCTGAGGTACACTCTATCAAACAGCGTCTCCACCAATCAGAAATAAGCAAACTTGGCAATAATTCCTGATCATTTAATAATGGGGATCATTGCATTTGCCTGTCTGTAACATAGGAATGGAATTGCACTTTTAATCCAATGCCATCCAAGTGTAAATGTGTTTGTATAGGTTAAAGAAAGACTGTAATACCTGTCCTTGTTCATCTCCATGTCAGGTTTGTGTGACAGCATGGTATATCTTGCGATACTGGACTCGATCCGGGATATACTCATTTTGTTCTGCTTTATCCTACAAATTTATAAGAAATATGTATTTATCATTATAATACAGAACATCTTCACTATTATTTTGTTGAAAATAAGAACCTGACGGAGGTAAAATCTGATATTTTTCCTATATTTACCTATAATACATGTCATCATCCTCTCCACCCCAGCCAAAGAATTTATTGGAGAATCCATTAACCAACATGAACTGTTCTTTTGTCATGGCTGAGGTACCTCCAAAATATTGTGGGTAAAGTAACCTGTAATGATAAAAGATTAAGTCACTGTTTTGAAATCATGAATAGCTAGATATGTAGGAGCATTATCTTGATTTAGGTTGTTTTGCTTTTATGTGCTAAGCATACATTTTTACGAAGTAACCTTGAGCTATGTCACACAATCTTTGGTCAAGGTCATGTAAAATCTTTGGTTCATTGGGGAACAACATATTAAAGTGAATTGATGTATGACACAATAGATACAGCCTAGACAAAGTTTTGATATTTTGTCATTTGAAAAATAACCTTGACATAAATAACAGTCATTGAATTATAAGGAACAACAAACTAAAATGTGAGCGATTGGGTGTATAATTATAAAATAGATATAGCAAGGACATGATTAGCATGCATTTTCATCATAAGAGCAAAGTGGCTATGACCATGACATTGGTTGCATGACCTTGGGCTAAGGCGTTGCAAACGTTAATCTTAGTGTTATATCCAACACTTTTGTGAAAGTGATTGGGAGAAAAGGGTGAAGATATCTATCATGGACATATCGGCAAAAACATGGGCAAAGACAAAAGCAGTGTAATCTGTCTTTGAGGAAGACATAGTTACTTGTATTTATGTATATCTAGTGACACGCCCATGTGTCTGGGTTCTGTGTCACTACACGTGTAGATGTTCCTGTCGTCCTCCGCCATAAAGTCGACGTCATGGAAGATATAACATCCGTAGTCGTCTATTCTACTGGCCTCTGTGAAACCTATGTTAAGCAGCATGGCACGGTTAAACATAGATCCTGGTGCCTGTCAATAGAATTGTATCAATCGGTAAATCATACAAATTCTAGAAAGCAAGAAATGTAATGAGTATCTTTATGACATTGGTACAGAAAATGTGACCTTGACACCGGGGTTTTACCATTTCTTTAACGTCAACCTTTGTCATGTCTTTTGAATGATAAGAGAAACAGTTTGCATATTCCACGCGTGTATTTCTTGTGATAAGACCTTTCCATTGGTACCGAAATATTTGACCTTGTAACGTTTACCTGCGAGTTTGACTAACTTAAAGGAATTTGCTTAAGCTTTTGCATATTTTTTTAATGATAAGTGATTGACTTTCATATATATTTCACATGTATATGTCTCAAGACAAAACCTTTTTTCATGCGTACTAAAACATTGACTTCGTGACCTTCACCTCGGAGTTTGACCTACTTCGATGAAACTTTAACCCCGATGATATTTTTAAGTGAAAGGGCTCTCATATGGCTCTCATATATATTGCACATACATATGTACTCCGTGTGGCAAAATCTGAATGTGATTTTCAACATTTTGACCTTGACTTTGTGACCTTGATTCTGACCTACTTTTCGGATAACAGTTTTCGTCTGTTATTTACCAGATCTATGACGTAGATAGCATATTGTATTTGTTGTCTCTGTAGTAAGGGATGATAATGGTTGAGGAAGACTCTGAGATGATGTTCCCTGTCTCTATACGGTATGATGATGGCCACTTTGTGACGGGATTGGCATTCATTGGGTGAGTACACTCCTCCCTCTTTAACGTTGTCATATCTAGTCTCCAGCTCCCTCCATGTCGATGCTGCCTTTTCTATTTTCAATCTACCTTCTGTGAGAAACAATAACATTTAACATACATATATATTTCCCTCCTGAAAAGAAAGCCGAAGAATCACGATGCTGTCAGTCAAATCCACTGCAGAAATTTAAATGGGGTATTTATACATGTACCGTTCTTTACTTCAATAGAATTGAAAATGAAATATATAAATACATCACATACTTGTATAAGAAAATACGTTTTACCAAAGAACATCCAAAACCGGGGGGGGGGGGGATTAAAAGCTAAATAGACACGTGTTTGTGAAACACAGATGTCCCTGGATGGTATGAAGGAAATATGGTTAAATTTTACAAAAAGAAGGCCACACTCCAAAGTCAAGGTCTAGGGTTATATTTTTTTATCAAAACTTTGGTCTTGTCATATGTAGAATGGAAAATACAAGCGAATTATAAACGCTCTGTTCTTAACCATTCTATAAGTTTTGTTAGATTTTGTTTTAAGTATATCAACTTGGAGAACAATGTCATGCTCAAACATTTTGTATCGATAGAAAGGTCCTGTCACAGGGAATACACACGTGAAATAGAGCCCTATCACTTAATACCAGTCAAAAGTTATGCCCAACACAAAACAAAAAATCCAAAGTTTGTCAAAGGCCAAGGTCACAAGGTCAAACATTTTGGTATCAACAGAAGAAAGGAGGGGAAATAATAAGGAATTAGATTATAAGAATACAGAATGGTGATCGAGTTTACATTGAACTTGAATGAATTGTCGATTCATGCTCAAAGCTAGAGCTATGGAAAACAAATGTCGACAATGAAGTGATAAATGCGTGTTCAACTATTCTTTTATTTCGATTGTCCTCGTAGAAACCTTGTAGTTATTCTTATATGTTATCAATGTCGCTTTCCTTCTTGCCTTCGTTTAGAAAGAAAAACACCTCCCCAAAGTTAGCGAACCCAGTAGATCTTCTATCTCATTGAAACATTTGATTTACTTACTTAGATTAGGGGGCACCAATGGACAAAGCCTGGAATCTGCCTCTACAGCTGTAACTGTATCTACTGTATCAGTATCCCTCGTTAACTTGGACTTTTCTGATAAATTATTCATAAGAATTAAAACAACACCGACACACGTTACAAAAAGTATCGTCCAAATCCATGACATTATCAAACGTCTTATAACTCTTGGCCTTCCATCTGATAACATATCCCAAAATCTTCTCATCACTGCTTTCATCGTTTTTACGGAGATGTATTTTAAAAACCTTAATTTTTTTCGCTGCCCAGTCAAACAGTCCATGAAGACCGCGGATATTGGTCAGGACTTCCTTGTGGTTGACAACACCCGGGGGGTACGCGGCACAGTGAAAAAAAAATCACCTGTGCAGTACCACCTTACATTGTCAAGAAATTGATTTATCTACATAAATGCATGTGGATATTTTTATGAATAAGAAATAATTCCAAAATTCACAATTGATTAGAAATAAATGCATTCAGAATTGATGCAGTGGATTCACGTTGCAAAGAGTAACACATATATTAATTATTATTTAAAAAAATTAAGTGACCATCAATTTCAAGGCATCGCATAAAAATTCAATACCGCTTTATTGAAACCACGAGAAAATGAATGAATGAATGAATGAATGAAAAAGAGACATGCCACCGTGTGAACCCCCGGGGTAGATCGTACCTCACGTAACCCCAGGGGCTTGTGAGGTACGAGCTTCCACGATGCTAAGAGGCTATATGTCATAAATAAGTGAATAAATAAAAAAGACAGATAAATAGATTTTTTTAAATCCGATTTCTATTTTTTTTATTTATTTTTTTTTTTTTTTTCGTAACAAATGAATGAACTAATGCATTATTGATTACTAAAGCGAGATTCTAAAATCAATCAAACGGAGAAATGCTCGAAGGTAAAAAATGTATCGTCTTTACAGCGCTTTTGCAGACAAAGAGAGATAACTCTTGCGAAATAATTGATACGGGAAGTAAATCTGTTGACACGCATGCGTTGAAAATGAAAATAAATGGCGACTTTCCGTGAATGAGGAGGAAACGACTTATTGTAAATGACAAATTGATCTAAGATGAAATGCTACTACAATACCCAAACAGGAAATAATATATTCTATTCATGATTTTATGCTGCTATGTAGCAGTTTATATTGAAAGACAGAAGTCGCTTAGAAGCAAGAAGGCGACAATTGACAGGTGTTGACAGAATGTCGTTCCTGAACAGCTTCCGAAAATTGTTCCGGCTTGGTGGGGACGATGTGGTCAAGAAAAAAGGAGAAAACAAAAACATTCAGAGAAATATAGACCCTAATCTGAAGTGGGAAATAGTTGGTGAACTTGGTGACGGGGCATTCGGGAAGGTGTACAAGGTAAAGCCCTACTGTATATTTGGACCACACCTGTGTGTGTACCTGAAACACCCCACCCAATGATGTCATTCTGCATTGAATTGAAGTTTGTATTGTGATAAATTTAGCAAGAGCAACCTACATCCGAATGAAGAGAGGTTATTTGACAGTCTAGTGTCCAATAGATTAGAATAACAATAAACTACTGGTACTGGCACTAAAATACTGAAGGGGGGGGGGGGGGGGGGGTAGGTGTTACACTACGGCCCATGACGTTCTTCCTCTTCCAAGTAAAGTGAAAAACCGCTACTGCTGCATTATCTCACTGTAGTTTACCCTGTGTTAAATGCACTCAAACACTGCTTGGCTTTGTACATTCTAAATTTCTCAGACTCACGAGTGCTGTACGTGGGATCACAGGAAAAAAGGCATAAGTTTCGTTTTTCTGTCGTACTATTTAAGCCACGTCTGCACAGCGCTCTCACAGCAACCAACCTTAATTTCAAATTGAGATGGATGCAATAGAATCAATGTGATCGCATGGTAAGGATGCAGTGTAATTCTATAGAACGGTAGGGCCACCATGAACTTTGCGTAGTAGAGTCGCAGTGTAGTCTTTAACATATACCTTCTTTGAGTTTTCTCCATGATCTCTCAGAACTCTTCCTGCGTTCTTCGAGACCTCACTGCTACTGCTACCTTATTTATTCAAAGTGTTACGTGCATGCTCATAGCCTCAAAACAAACACCATGGTTTGGCTTCCTAAAATTCCTATGAGAATTCATATGCTCCTCCGTCATTACAATAAGTACATCTATGGTTATCCCAACACCAAGAGATGACAATCATCAAGAATGTTGTTTGTGTATAGAGGGGAGGAAGGGGAGGGGGTACAAAAAATTTAAAGATGCTCAAAATCGGTTTGTTTGAAATTTATTTCCCAATTTAAGTTGAAATTTCGCAAAATTCCCAATTTCATCAGCCCAGGCCCCTGGCATCAAGGGCTAGAAAAAACCCTGATGTTATGATCTCTAATCTAGAATGCTAATCATCCACCGCATTCATATTACACTATGTTAAACATGAAATAGTCTAACCATATCTATCATCTATGTATACTGGTAACATGAATATTCTCATGTTTTCTCATGAACATGCAGAGAAAGAACTGTAAAGAGTACATGTATAATATTTATCAAAAGAAGATCAAATCAATAAGGAAACTATTGCTAGAAAACAACATTTTGTACATTTTGAGTGACAAATAATTATATAACAGTGCCAGTCTGCCCATCATGTAGGTAGAGTAAGGGAGCAATGCAAGGGTTTACTCCTTGTGACAAAACTTTTTATATATGCATGTATTGGTACATGTACAGTATACAGATTTTTATGCCCTGTATTCCTAGTGAGTAGTGACATCACCTTTCCATTGATACAAAAGTTTTGACTTTGTGACCTTGACCTATGACCTACTTTTGAGCAACTTTAACTTGGACATTACTTTTTAATGTTTAGTAATTTGGCTTTCATTTTTCAAATTGTATTCCTTGTGGAAGACATTCCATTGATACAAAAATCATGACCTCATGACCTTGACCTTTGAGCTTCTTTCAAAAAACTTTAATATTGATTGCTCATCTACATGATTAGTTTGACCAACTTAACACAAAAATGCTGTTAAACAAAAATGCTGATGGGGCATTCATATTATACGAACAAAATTTATGCTCTTGGCATAAAAATGAGATCTAATTTCTGAGAATTCAACATGTACTGTACATTGACCATAACTTTTTGAATCTTGAACACAATTTTGTTAATAGTGAATATAAGAAAGGGAATCTAGAAGGAGTAACAGGGGTCACAGCCCCAACGATCTTTGTCAAAAATTTTCAGGTACAAAATTTATCTGCATATTATTAATAAACATGATAAAGCTGGCAGCATATACATTTTTTTTGTACTTTTCCGACAATCGTAAGATTCACTTGCTTCTTCTGACTAATTCAGCATGCATGAAGGGATATGAGGGATGTTAACTCAGTAACATGTTCTCCTATTCCTTGCATGCAGCTTAATTCTTCTACACAGACTTTATTTAGTCAATGAGGTCATATGAATTTATATTACGTATCCAAACCCTGCTAGGTTTTTAAATGTAATGACTGTCAGATCAAAAATAAAAAATATTTGGAACTGGCAATGGATTCAGATTCAAAACTATAGGAAAAGGGTTATGCCTTGCTGTCAATGGCTTATTCTACTTAAAAACTAAAAAAAATGCTATTACAGGTAACAACATTTATTGAGTATTACATGGAGGCGAGTCAATGAGCTCAGTTGGTTAAACTCAGTCTGTTGATGCATGACACTGTCTAGGTTCAAATCCTATTCCCTATTTTCGAAAACCAGAGTTACTTCCCGTTTGGGACGGTATCTGATGTAGACTAATTATGACGTCATCAAAATCTATGGAAACTGTCCTTTAACTCTGGGAAATGATATAAAATTTTGAGGTTACCATATCATTTTCATGACGTAATAATGGTTTTAAGTCAGATATTACCGTCTCAAATGGGAAATAACTCTGTATTCCACAAATACTCAACAAACAGCACTGGAGACTGTCACACTAGGATACGGCATTCCCACAGCGTATGAAAAATGAAAGTTACTGTGGGAGCGCAATGGAATTGCGAGGACTGTAAATGTCAGACTCAGAATTATGCTCTGATACACAACTATTTTATGCTTGGACTTTAAAAAAGAAGTGTGTGTGTGTTGGGGGGGGGGGGTGCTTTTATATTCATTTCAGACTTAGGAAGAGAGATTTGCTCTGACTTTTGATAAATCGGGATGATCAGGACGCATGAACTAGTCAATCAGTGTTTCAGTTTATGAGCCACTGATCAGAAACATCCTTATCTATTTTGAATCCCTCCTGAAGTTAAACTAACACAACATGTTTGCCGTACTTTCGCTTTTCTTTCAGTTAACGTAACTTCTCGTTTTGGAGTAAAGATTCAATTGGAAATTTTTGGGTCTAAAATTTGGAAAAAGTACCTCTTTTTGGCATTTGGATTGGGGCCGATTGCCCGAATTTTGGCCCCCTACAGACCCCCCAAAAAACCCCTGAACATGATGGTATCACTGACTATATATAGGGAGGGTTCTCCATAATTTATCAGGGACAATTCTGAGAACAAGTATGCAGGCCTTTCCTTTGACATATCGACATATATCCTACTCACAAAGGATTGCTTCTTTAGTAACCAAGTTTTCTTTGTTTTGTTTTTTTTTTAGAAGGAAGTGTAAATTAAGTTTTTCTGTAGAGTTGAAAGTTAATGTGTAGTTAGCATCTGTTTGGAGGACAGGTGTAGTTAAATCACTTAGAGGAAGTCTGAAGAAAGCTCATAACTTTGAATTGTTTCTCACTTTACTATTCTACTTCTGAACAGCCAAGAGCGTGTAGGATCTGTTACTATCTGCACACAAGCCTCTGGACTGAATATAAGTAAAAAAAATCCCCTTAAGAAAGTTAGAGATAATGACAGCCACATGATCTGTCAGTTTATATGGCGATCACTTCAGTACCTCCATTTGCCAAAATATATCACATCCCCTAAATTCGTATACTCTACACCTGTATTTTAACATGTATAAATAATGATTCATAGCTTTGCGCCATACTGAATTTATAATATATAAAAATGATATAACAAAGGAATTCATACAAGGAAGTTAAAAAGATTACATACTCTATGTAGATTATCTATGTCAGTAATATGGGCCCATCAATAGTCAAGTATGCTTCAGAGTCGGTATTCACGCGGATGTTGTAAACGACGAAGAGGAAATTGATGATTCAAGGAAAATTACTTCATAGAGGAAAAGAAGGGTGGGCGAGACTGTTGTAACTGGGGATTGTTGGGATGGGCTTGCATTTGTATTTTGAGTTTTTAAAAGAGAGAGAAAGTGAACAATTTGATTGCAACATGCGAAGAGTAACGTTACAATTATGTTACAGTATATACAACTTCCCAATTGGCTTACTGTAGATATAACTTTACCTGTATTAAGTTGGTTCGTGTGTTATTATGTATTTGAATTTGCATACAGAAATTAAATTGATTTTATAACGAGTAAAGGTACTTTCATTCCGATAGATAAGCGATGTTACACTTTGATATATTGTTAAGTTTCACACGTTGGAATAGACGAAAATTCAATCGATATGGGCGCTCTGCATTGATGAGAGCGATTATAAATGTTCAAAGGAAACATGGAGAAAAGAAGAGAAACGTGTTTTAAAAAATCCTGATAAAGCAATTTCTAGTGGTTTTGTCATCTTCTATAATATGTAGCTGAGAGACGACAGCAGCACTAAACAGAGTATCGGATTCTTGTAAGCAAGACCCCCGCCCCGCTCTACATGTACCTTCTCTACCCCACCGTATCTCATCCCGAACCGAAGTCAGTTCTGTCCCATGTGTAATGATTTTGTTAAATTCAGGTCTGAAATGCTTCTTTAATTACATTGACTGATGATCCAGGTAAATATACAGAGGCCAGTAGGGTTGTTTGATGAAGGATGTTTTATGACTTTAATTGTCGGTTTGTCCGGTTACGGTATTTGATCTGGTTTGTGTACAATGAGAAACAGTGCGAGGGAAGAGACCAGCGGTCGTTGGTCAGTGCCATAGATCACACTTTCTTGACATGAGCCTGATGAGGTCTTTATATGGATAGTAGAATTCTACGAAAAAATAAAATCTTGAGCCTTTTCCGCTTAATTCCGTCGATGCACGTTTATAAAGAAAGTTAGATTTCATTCATATTTATTGATATTCGTATGATAAATAAAGTCGATACTGGTACTCAAAATCAATAAGTCAATAATAATAAAAATGTCCATTTTGTGAATGGCGGGGTTTCTCCCAATGTACTATGTTTATCTTCAATCTCCATTTAGATCCTCATAGGATTTGGTAACACCAAAGTCAGGTATTTTACGTAACGTGTAATATAAGTGACCTAAGACCAGGGGGTAAACTGACCCTTTGACGGGGACGTACACAGTAAGGACACATAACGTTATCATATCAACAAGTATAATGATGTGGTAGTGTTATTTCTGTAATGTAGTCTTGTTTACCATGTTTACATATTTGTATAGTTATAGTAATACCAGGTAACGTCTAATTTAGTAATCAGGAACACTGCTATAAAGAGAAGTCGTGTCAACAAGAAATTGAGACGCTGAAAATGCGTTTGATACCCTATAGTAAAAGTTTTTAAAATATGTGTATAAATACATGTAATGGAAAGGACAATGTTTTCATGAAAGAAGTAAGAATTCACAACAGATTATTAAATACAATATACATACAGTATCAAAATAAATTTGTCAAGTTAAAATTTATAATATTCGTAAAATCTAGCCAATTTGTCAATATTTACATCACAAACTAACCATGCATATGGCGTTGTTTCAGGCCCAGAACAAGGAGAATGGGTCGTTGGCCGCTCTCAAACAGGTGGAAATCAAGTCAGAGGAGGACCTGGAAGATTTCGCTGTGGAAATAGACATCCTGTCAGAATGTAGACACAAAAACGTCGTCGGCCTTCATGAGGCCTTCTTCTTTGACGGCAAACTATGGGTACGTTCTAAGCATAAGAGAAAGAACGTATACTTATTTGTCAAGAGCTCCCTCTATAAACTTAAATCTTACAGTAGCTTTGTATATTTTGGTCATCAAATCGTTAATCTGTTATGCATCAAGATTTCACTCTTGATTGTGAATCTAATTTTAACTTGAAATAAACCACATCCCAGGCCATATCAAAAGTCAAGGTTACAGCAAGCTTCTTTCAGATATATTTTAAGCTTTAAATACCTTAGAATACGCAATTGAGCTTAAATAACTGTCAGAGTTTGTGTGTCAGGTATTCATTTTCAAGATCATTTATGTAAATCTAAGGTCAAGGTCACACTTATTAGGAATTCTCTTCTGTTCAGGATGAAGCATTTTGAATTCAACTGACATTGATTTCACTTTTTACAAGCTCTGGAAGTCCTGTTTAAGGTATGGATAAGAATTGTATATAGAAATTGTAAAAAGATTTCAAGGTCAAAGGTTACTTTATATAGCAGAAGTGATGTGATTTGTTGAAATGTTAGGGGCTGCTAAACTTTATGTCGCCTTCTTTTAATTCAATTTTAATTGCGACTGCGGAGAAGTAATGTTTGATTTTGTAATAATTAAGATGATGATGAATTTATAATGTTTACAGATGTACATAGAGTTTTGTGAGGGTGGTGCCCTAGACAGTATAATGGTAGATTTAGAGAAGTCACTGTCCGAGAAGCAGATAAGATACGTGGCGCACGAGATGTGTCTAGGTCTGGACTTCCTACATAAAAACAAGGTCATACACAGAGATCTGAAGGCCGGAAACGTACTACTGACTGCAGAGGGGTATGTCAAGCTAGGTAAGATAGGATTAAACAGTACTACTTCTCCGGAAGGATAAATGGTCAATTCATGTAAAAGACTAACAGATGAGTGTAATTTGTTATTCTGAACATAGTCATATATCTAACCAGCAGAGCTATATTTTTGAAGTTCTATAGATTACAATTTACATTCAGTTTGAAAAAAGTAAAACATTTATATGTATGCTGATATATGTAATACATGTAGTATGATATTCCAACACAACACAGGAAACATTTTAAAAGTAATTTGTTTTAAATTAAATGAATATACTTTGTTTCAGCTGACTTTGGTGTATCAGCGAAGAATTCAAGGACAAACCAAAGAAGAGATTCGTTTATAGGCACGCCTTACTGGTAATATACATATACATTGTGACATTATTTATATATATATCTACATGTAGCGTCTTTCCTTTGTTACCTTTTGCATATTGTTATTGCTTACTTAAAATGGTCAATGACATGTCACATCCTTTTCTGGAAGCTAGCACATGAACCAATCCATTAAAATATTGCTTTAAAGCTGATATTATGAGGTCTATGTTATGTATTTCAGGATGGCACCAGAAGTGATCATGTGTGAGACACTTAAAGATAATCCATATAATCATAAAGCAGATATTTGGTCTTTAGGTAAGTATCATGCTTTGTAAAGGTAAAGCTAGGGTTTATAGTCTCGTTCGCATGAGCCTCACGCGACTTCTACAATCACCTCCTTGGCAAGACCTGTACAATTCAGTACTTTCTCAACTCCCTTGGGAGTATACAAGCAGAGCTGCCATTTAGGCGCTAATGCTTTTCATTCACACTACAAGCTCGTCTCATGTACCCGGTTTCCTCCTGGGTGGAGAGAGTGCAATGTAGTGTAAAGTAACTTGCTCAAGGTTACAATTGTTTTGCAATGATTGGCACCGGTGAGATTCGAACCCATCACCTATGGGTTCGTAGTCCACCATGCTAACCACTACACTACCAGCACTACTTTGTATACATATTAATATGATACATGTTCATGATATATTTAAAAAGACATTTTATAAAAAGAAAATATCCTTTTAAAATTTCACATAACTACGATAGTTCCAGTCACAGTTTAAACAAGTAACTTGTGAATCGTGAAACATCAAGATTGTGTCTGCTGATTTTAAAATGTTTTTATGAAATACATGCACATATATCTGTCAGTAATTCTCTTTTCCTTGACATTTTGGAGATAAGTTTAATATTGACATATGTAAGTATACGCTTACTGTTAATAAATCTCATTGAAGGTATTTTCCAGTTTTCAAAATGACTTTACAGTCTTTAGCTTTCATGAAAAAAAGTCATTTCTGAATGTTACTGATGCCAATAAATATCTCTGATTGGAACTTCAACTGAAACTATTAATTTTTGATTAATAGAGAATTCAATGAATTTCATTTGTAAATAATAAAGTAATGCCTGTAGAGTTATAACTGAATTCTGAAATGAAAGGGCTATAAAAATGTACATGTACATGTACATATAAAAATGCTATTGGCCACACATTGATGCTTTATGTTTCTTTACAAATGATTTCACCTTATCTATATCAACTAAAAGGATGGAAATTACCGTACCTGCAACTGAATGGTTTTTTTAATGTATTTCAGGTATAACGCTGATAGAGTTTGCTCAGATAGAACCACCCAATCATGACTTACATCCCATGAGAGTGTTAATAAGGATACAGAAATCTGATCCCCCGACTCTGGCCGTACCCAGAAAATGGTAAGATTATATATGTTGGTCGTTATAGGTCCTTTTAGGTAAAACGCTGATAGAGTTTGCTCAGACAGAGCCACCCAATCATAACTTACATTCTATGAGAGTGTTAATAAGGATACAGAAATCTGATCCCCCGACCCTGGCCGTACCAATAAGATGGTAAGATTATATATGTGGGTCGTTATAGGTCCTTTTAGGTATAATTTTGATAGAGTTTGCTTAGATAGAGCCACCCAATCATGACTTACATCCCATGAGAGTGTTAATAAGGATACAGAAATCTGATCCCCCGACCCTGGCCGTACCCAGAAAATGATAAGATTATATCTGTGAATAGATGTATATAAGTCTATTTCATAAGGTAAATATGAAATGAGGAAATAAAATCCCATTTGAAATTCAATTTATCATGTTGTTTACATTGTTATTGATAGAAATAATATTTTGACTTTATTATGCCAATGTCACCATTTCCATTGTGATGTCATAATTAATCTTCATTATTCTGTTAAATTACCATGCTCCAAAGTATAATGTAAGGTGTGTCATGAGAAAATCATGGGATAGGTAACTTTACAGAAGAAAGGTCATTTGGTGACTAAATATAACTGGGTTCATCATCAATTATCTGCATTACTAGTAGATTCCCCATGTTAATCGCCCATTAGGCAACTAGAATTATATTCTAATATTTGGGTTGCTATTGCGACGTCACGTTCAAGTTTTGCTTGTAGGGAGAATTTACCAACGTTCAAATACATTTGACGCTATAACAGGCAAAATATGAAGTGCATGCAAATAAAAATGACCGATATTTAGAATAAATGTAAATATAAGTAATGACTGTCTTACTTTTGGTGTTCATGGGTGTATAATTCTGGTTGGACTCGTGCAAATTTTCCGCGAATCGCTTCCCAATTCATGGAATTTGCATGTGACCAACAAGAATTATACACCCATGAACACCAAAAGTAAGACAGTCGTTTCTTAAATCAAAGGTTAAAATTTGGTTTAATATTTTGTTAATCCCACAATTGAAGACATGATTTATCATTTTATTAAAAGAGAACCACAAAAAAAGAGAGATAATTTTATAGAATGTTCACCTAAACCATCATTAGAGATAGTGCACACATAATTATATGTATTTATAGGTCCAAGACAATGAATGATTTTATAACCAAGTGTTTGGTGAAGAATCCAGACCAGAGGCCGTCAGCGGCTGAGTTACTGGAGGTAAGGTCTATATGTAAGGTCTATACATGTATGTAAGGTCTCCATGTAAGGTCTATACATGTATGTAAGGTCTATATGTAAGGTCTATACATGTATGTAAGGTCTACATGTAAGGTCTATACATGTATGTAAGGTCTATATGTAAGGTCTATATGTAAGGTCTATATGTAAGGTCTATATGTAAGGTCTATATGTAAGGTCTATATGTAAGGTCTATACATGTATGTAAGGTCTCCATGTAAGGTCTATATGTAAGGTCTATACATGAATGTAAAGTCTATATGTAAGGTCTATACATGTATGTAAGGTCTACATGTAAGGTCTATACATGTATGTAAGGTCTATATGTAAGGTCTATATGTAAGGTTTGTATGTAAGGTTTATACCAGTATGTAAGGTTTGTATGTAAGGTCTATATGTAAGGTCTATACATGTATGTAAGGTCTATATGTAAGGTCTATATGTAAGGTCTATACATGTATGTAAGGTCTATATGTAAGGTCTATACATGTATGTAAGGTCTCCATGTAAGGTCTATATGTAAGGTCTATATGTAAGGTCTATACATGAATGTAAGGTTTATATGTAAGGTCTATACATGTATGTAAGGTCTATATGTAAGGTCTATATGTAAGGTTTATACATGTATGTAAGGTTTGTATGTAAGGTCTATATGTAAGGTCTATACATGTATGTAAGGTCTCCATGTAAGGTCTATATGTAAGGTCTATATGTAAGATCTATACATGTATGTAAGGTCTACATGTAAGGTTTGTATGTAAGGTCTATACATGTATGTAAGGTCTATACATGTATGTAAGGTCTATATGTAAGGTCTATACATGTATGTAAGGTTTGTATGTAAGGTCTACATGTAAGGTCTATACATGTATGTAAGGTCTCCATGTAAGGTCTATACATGTATGTAAGGTCTATATGTAAGGTCTATATGTAAGGTCTATATGTAAGGTCTATATGTATGGTTTATATGTAAGGTCTATACATGTATGTAAGGTCTATATGTAAGGTCTATATGTAAGGTCTATACATGTATGTAAGGTCTATATGTAAGGTCTATACATGTATGTAAGGTCTATATGTAAGGTCTATATGTAAGGTCTATATGTAAGGTTTATACATGTATGTAAGGTTTGTATGTAAGGTCTATATGTAAGGTCTATACATGTATGTAAGGTCTATATGTAAGGTCTATATGTAAGGTCTATATGTAAGGTCTATATGTAAGGTCTATACATGTATGTAAGGTCTATATGTAAGGTTTGTATGTAAGGTCTATACATGTATGTAAGGTCTATACATGTATGTAAGGTCTATATGTAAGGTCTATACATGTATGTAAGGTTTGTATGTAAGGTCTATATGTAAGGTCTATATGTAAGGTTTATACATGAATGTAAGGTCTATATGTAAGGTCTATATGTAAGGTCTATATGTAAGGTCTATACATGTATGTAAGGTCTATATGTAAGGTTTGTATGTAAGGTCTATACATGTATGTAAGGTCTATATGTAAGGTTTGTATGTAAGGTCTATACATGTATGTAAGGTCTATACATGTATGTAAGGTCTATACATGTATGTAAGGTCTATATGTAAGGTCTATACATGTATGTAAGGTTTGTATGTAAGGTCTATATGAAAGGTCTATATGTATGGTCTATATGTAAGGTTTATACATGTATGTAAGGTTTATATGTAAGGTTTATATGTAAGGTCTATATGTAAGGTCTATATGTAAGGTCTATATGTAAGGTCTATATGTAAGGTCTATATGTAAGGTCTATATGTAAGGTCTATATGTAAGGTCTATACATGTATGTAAGGTCTCCATGTAAGGTCTATATGTAAGATGAGTTAGAAGGCCGGCTTACCATTATAAGTCACCATCATATTCACTGTAGTAAAGAATTTGATTATGTATGAAAGTTGAGCTCGGAGTATTTGGATTACAAAATTTGCGATACGCTTGGTTTTAAAGATTTAGAATTTACATGTAGATTTATCAAAGTTTAGATTTTATTTCCATACAGATTTTAACAGTTACATGTAAGTTAAAGGAGATACATGTATTTATCAAAGGAAATTTCACTAAATTCTGAATTGATGTATTCATCTTTGAAAATATACATGTACGTCAGTATTTTTTTTAGTGATGGTAAGAAATATTAATGAGGAACGTAATTTTTTTTCAGCATCCATTTATAGTAGATTGCACAGAAAAAGACAAAAATGAGATTCTAAATTTGATATCAGAGTCTAAAGCTGAGGTAGAGGAGACGATAGAAGACCTGACAGAGGACGAGGATATCAAGGAGATGAAGGTATCACATGTTATATTAGATATGTTTAACCTGTAATTAGATATCAGAGGTAGAAGATAGAGGATCACTCAGGTGATAATTATAGGAGGTAGATAAGAGGTAGAGGAGACGATAGAGGACCTGACGGAGGACGAGGATATCAAGGAGATGAAGGTATCTATTGTAGACTGTAAAAAAAACGTCAATTATGTCTTACGTTGGGTTTTTATGAGTGTAAAATTCATTAGTTTTACATGTACATGTATATTAAGCAGTAATTATTGGAGACCCCAACCAGCATGAATATCTTGCATATTGCATATATACTTAAGGGTAATCTTGTTTGTGCTTGACAAAGGTGAAAATTCTGCACAGTGACATTACAGTGCAGTCAAGAATTAGTGCAAATATCTTTTTCTTATTATAAGAACTCCTTAGGGAAGTTTATATAAATTAATAACAAAAAACTGTCATATATCAAATGTTTCTGGTTATTCATTTTCTTCTTATTATTAATTGAAAATATCCGAAATTTAGGTATTTACATTGTCCTTAGTAATGGTTCTCGCAACAGGGCTTAATCTTTGTGTAATTTTCCTTGAACTAAGTAGTACACACATATAGTATTTAGTCTGTTTGTATATTTTTGGGGGTCAATATCACTACTTTTTATTCATGTTGACTTATACTTAGAAATGAAGCTGTTTACTGAAATATACATGTAATTCTTTGCAAATAGAGTTATCCCCCACTTACACAGATATATATTTCTTATCAGCGCCACATGAGTGATGTATCTTCCAACATAGACCTCGAAGAGATATCGGACCAAGACAGCAATAAGGCAGCTAGTCCAGAGAGGGACGTGTCCGTAGAGAAGGAACCTTCCCCAGTCACACCCATTCCCGAGGCAGCCCCGCCCACTGATAAAGTATGTACACTGTACTCAGATTATGTAAAGTATTTTTTCTACAAGATTTTTTACACTTGAAAATGGAATTTTGCTTCCTAAAGTACCAAAAACCTTAAATCTGGTCTCTTTAATTTTCTAGGGTCTCTGTTTGTGAAAAGTGTCATTTCCTATTCTCGTTCATGATTTTTTGATGTTTGTTGGAATCATGTCTGTTTCTAGCAGAATTTCACTTGCACAGTCAAGATCGTAATGATTTTACTGTCTTTTAATTCCAAAATCATGGTTTTATCTTGTCTCCTAAAATAAAGAAAATTCCAACATCAGATAAATTTGAATAAACATCAAATATTGAAATACTCCATTTAAATTTTTCCAAAACATTGAAAAGTTGCAAACAATCAGTCTTACGGGCATATAAATGTATGTTCAATTTAAGTATAATAATTTACTACATGTATTGAATTCATTCATTGTGATAACAGAAAAGAAATGTCAGAAGATAATTACCGATTTAACAATATGATACTTTACTGATGTGGAAGTGAGTAACATGTGGATACCCATCTTACTTTTTAGAAAGACAAGAAGTCTGATGTACAGCCATCAACACCGGAGACGACGCCCAAGGTGGGTAAAGAAGAGGAGAAAGCTCCGTCCCCGAAACGTGAACCAGCTCCTAGCCCTCCATCTGTGGAGGTTGTTAAGGAGGAGAAGAATGAGGCTCCGTCATCATCAGAGGAGGTGTCAGAAAAGGTCACTCCAGAGGTTGTTACGGAGAAAGAGGACCAGGATAAATCATCAGACGAGGGTCTGGGACCAAGTGGTGATGAACGATCTGAAGACAATAATCAGGTATAATGTTAACATTGTAAAGTTATGTACCCTGAAATGTAAAAAATCTTAATGTTATACAGGTTTCAGATACACTTGAAGAATATACATCATAAAAATGTCTTTGTCATAATTTCTGAAATTTGTTAATTTACTTAAAGAGTTATGTTTCTTTGAAATCTTAATGATAAAACATTGACTTTGCAGTAAATGATTTCATTTCTTCAAGTGAACAGCCACTTAAGGAAATTCTACTGAGATAAGATAATTTTGGTGAAAATTAACTGGCAGGATTTATTGATACTTCTTTCAAGATTACTATTTGACATCATTTATCTTGTTGCAGAATGAAAATGTAGAGAAAGTGGAAGAAGCTGAAAAACCAGTCATACCTCCTGTGAAGAAGGAGGAATCATTTGACATTTCTGGTACGGTAGATGAGATTGTAGATGATATAATAGACGATGTGATCAAGTCAACAAAAACTCAGCCATCAGTGCCTGCTGTGGTGTTTGACACGGTACAAGATGTGATTACTGAGAATAACGAGGAGAGTAACGAGGAATATGATCTATCTTATATAGAGAATGAACTTGATGAAGGAGTGTCTGACGACGTTAAAAAGGACAAAGACGATGTACCGCCATCACAGGAACCTGAAAAACCCAAAGATGAGGAGAAAGTGCAAGACACAAAAGACAAAGAATCCGAACAAAGTGCTATAGTGAAAGAAGATAAAAAAGAAGACGACAAGACAAGTGATAAAAAGCCAGAGATGGAGGTACAAGTGATAAATGTGACACTAACAGACGATGATGACGATAGCCATGTGGAGGTCAAGGTAGATAGTCAGTCTGATAAAAAAGTGTCGGTTATAACGATAGGGGAAAAATCCTCACCCAGCAAGGAGGAGGGAATAAAAATAAATGGACAGGAGATACCTCCCTCTTCCTCCATGGTCATAAACGGAGATGTAGTGACGATGAGAGACAAAGTGTGTGATGATAAGAGTATAGACAAAAGTCTTACTACTAGTACTGATAGTCATGAAATTATCCCATCTACAGACTTAGATACATTCGAAACAAAGATAATAAAGGAGTCCAAACACAAAGCTAATGGCGTTACAGCCGTGGATGACGATCAGAAATCAGACGCAGGTAGTGTAGGGACGGTGGAGAGTGGTGACAGGGACGAGGCACCGAGGAGAGATGGAGAAAAGAAGTCTCACATCAGACAGAGAAGTGTAAGTATTTATGCTACAACTTACAGGGCAGTGTTGTTACCTGTAGTTTATCCATGACAAATAGATGTCTTGTTGATTATGGAGTCAAATGTCAAACTTTTCTGTCATGACTAAGGGCATTGGATTGTCAAAAAATGGGATCAAAATTCTTCCAGATCGAAATCTGTAGACTAATAATTTGAAATTTTATCTGGTCACAGTACATCATGAATTCCCTCTGTTAGTTTTTCCCTTCACAAACCCTACCATAACTTAAGCAATTTTTGACATATACTATAGTGATAAGCTTCACATGAAGATTGTCCATGAGGAAAAAGGAAGATCCTTACTGATTTCAAGGTCAAGCCTCAAGTTTACACTTGAAGCATTTAATAGCATATCCACAACGTATTGACATAACTCAGCCTTCACATATATATTGCTGATTTGTATGAAAACTAGTGTATCTATAATATTACTCAATTAATTCTTGATCTGGAGTTACGAAACTTCACTTGTAGATTGCTCATGACTGAAGGAGGATTCCCATTGAATTTGAGATCAAAAGGTCAGGGTCAAACTTGTGTTGAAAAGAAAATTTGATTAAGCAGAATCTCTGCGTCCTTACTATAGTAATCCTTGTCCTGAAGTGATGAACTTTCATAAGTATATTGTTCATGACCCAAGGAGGAGCTATGATTTTGGGGTCAAAAGGTCAAAGGACAAAGTCAAACTCAGCATGTATGATAAACAGTATTTCTGAATCATAACTCAATTATTGACCTAGAGTGATAAAACCTCACATATAATTGTACATTAGAAAAGAAAGATCCCTATCAGTTTTGATGTCAAAAGGTTAAAGGTCAAAGTCAAAACTTACATGTATGGTAAACAGCATTTATCAGCATTTCTGTACAATAACTCAAGTAGTTTTTGACCAATAGTGATGAAACTTCACACATAAATTGCTAATGACTGCAGGGGCAGCTCTATAAATTTTTGAGATCAAAATTTCAAGGTCAAATTAACGTATAGAAAGCTGTCTTTGTACCATTACTTTGCGAATCCTTTATCTAGAGAGTTCACACATAGATTATCCATGAGGAAAGAGGATATCTGTTGATTTTTAGGTCAACTCAAAAGGTTCAAAGTTAAAGTTTGTTTTATTTGTTATTGCCAGGTGACAAGAAGCTGCAGTAAACTGTATTGACCAACAGTGGAGTGATTGTTCTAATTTTGTTTCTAAATTTCTATGGGTAGATATACATGTATGTTCATATTCCCTACATATGAACAAAATGTATCCTAAAGTAGTTTTGAATATGGGTGTAGCTGTTTGATCTCAAGGTCATGCCAAGGTTACAGTGTATACATACATTGAAACTTTTTTAGCTCTCTTAGTTGAATTAGAATGGATCATCTGAAGAGTCATCAATAATGTACTGTATTTACTCATTAAACCTGCCCATAAAGTTAAAAATGAAGTTCATGTTAGTTGACATTTTAAAAGAAATAAGAAAAATGCAAACAATTTATATTGCTAATATCATCAAACTTTGTAGAAGGAATCATCAGACAAACTGTTGGAGAAAACGTTCATGCAGGTTATTGCAGTGCAAGCGTTTACATAGAAAAACTATAGACAATCCAGACATCTCAAATTAATTCATAGGAAAATCAAATATTACAATTGCTTGTTGGCATCCATTTCTCCACCTTCACAACTTGAGTTGAATATTATTATATTTAGGGGCTTTAGGACTATTGGCCCATTTTCCTCTTCCTAGAACTATGATTTTTTTGTCATATTATTGAGGACTGATGGCACATTGACATGGAAACATTTTGTATATTAAGCCTTGAGGATTTAGCTGTCGTGAACTAATTCTTGTTTTCTCCAGCGTACGATGGTCTCTATTGATTTTGGATCAGGTGATCAGGACACTAACCTTAATTTACAGAAATCAGAAGCCGTGATGATGGTTTGCTCTTGTATTTCTCTGTAGATTTATTGGTTAATTGTCATGTTATGATTAAGGCTGCTATAAAGATAGATCAAACTTACTCAATAGTATGACACAAAATGCTTTACTTTTACTGCTTTGGAAGAAAGGAAAGTATGTACATGTACAAGGCAGGACTTCTAGTCAACGAAATGTAAGCTCAAAAAATGAAATGTAGAAAATTATAAAAAGTAGCTAAAGTTGAACTATTAATGATATATGTAAATAATAACTGTTTATGTCCGTTACGAATCCCATCTTACAACTTGGCATACAGAATAACCATGTTCTACATTTTTTACCTATCTGGTTTGCTTTCTGGTTAATCTTCTATTTTACCTGAAAATGGATTTCAAAGTGGTAGATGTATTGTTCTTATGATAGAATTCTTATGTATGATGTTTGATATTTTCCTCTTGAAAAGAAAAATTGCTTCAAATACCACATTATTTCAGGGGTTATGAACACGAGAAAAATTGTACATATCTTGTATTTAAACCTAGGAAAACCATCAGATCACTAAGTTTCTCAGTGTTTATTATAGATTACACAATAACAATACCTCCACATTATAAGCTTATGTTCAAGGTAGCCACATGTCTTTCTTCATTTACAAGTTCAGAATGATCAACTTCCCACTGCATTCCCTGCATTCTGAGTGGCACTCTGCCAGTGTTCCGTTCTCTACTATTTGTGTACTATAGAAAACAATAGACTAAGTGTTGGTAAAATGTAAAGAAAATTGTATTGAACTTTTCTAAGGAAATATGACAAAGGCATAATTAGCTGACCTGTTTTGTGAGACTGGCAGGTGGTTCTACTGTGGGGTGTCGGCGTGTCAGGTGGAGGACCACCTTGTTTTACATGTTATATGTGGCTGTCGTGTTTAGGTAGAGATGGACATGACGATCATTTGGTCAGCTCACCCCCACTGCTCTCTGTTATTGGAGTTGTTACTGAGATGTAAGTGTTATATGTGGCTGTCGTGTTAAGGTAGAGATGGACATGACGACCATCTGGTCAGCTCACCCCCACTGCTCTCTGTTATAGTCGTTGTTACTGAGATGCAAGTGTCTAACGGACTATCATATATAGAGGTACTTCTGTGAAACATGCGAACAAAATATGTATTTCACAAGGTGAATTTTGTTTGATGTTGATGGCATGAATAAGTTTTCATTTTGCTTTGGTTTACACCAAAACATAGTGGTATTACTATGTGCCTCTTGTCCGTCCGTTCGTCATTTCGTCCATCCATTCGTCCGTTCGTCCATTACATAGATGACTATCAAGATATCACAATAAATAGCGGTATATCTCAATCTAACTTTGCTTTCTGCAAAATTTGATAGATATGTTCTTTGAACGTACATGCATTCAATTTTACTGCTTGTCTTGTTGTTTAGATGTGTTAAATTACAAAAGATTTAATTTTTATTACAGGAGAGCAAGAGTCAATACCGGACAATGACCAGGATGAGAAAATACATGAAAGATGGCGTACTGGTCACTGAGAAAACTCAGAAAGTGGTCATGTCAGGGGACGAAAATAGGATGAGAGAGGAATACCAAAATAGGTAGGTCAAGGTCAAAGGATGTACTAAGACAGAGAGTGGTCATGTCAGGGGACGAAAATAGGATGAGAGAGGAATACCAAAATAGGTAGGTCAAGGTCAAGGTCAAAGGATGTACTAAGACAGAGTCATGTCGGGGGACGAAAATAGGAGAGAGGAATACCAAAATGGTAGGTCAAGGTCAAATGGTGTCCTGATCTCCAAGTAACCATGTCTATGGACGAAAATAGGGTATCAAACTGTGTAGGTCAATATATTTTCATGGTCATTAAGAAAATGCATGAAGTTTGTCATAATTGAATAAGAGAATTCCAAAAGATATATATCAAGGTTACATGATAATCTGGTAAATTTCAAGACAATATGAACGTGCATGAACTGCTGATACATGCTTTTTGGACATCTAGCTTCATTAACTGCTTGAAACTTGAGAGGTGAATTACCGACACATCATTTCTGTATTCCACAGTTCCTTACTTCTTTGCACTATAAATCCGCTTCATATAGAGAGATCGTAGACTGTAATAGAACTGATCTGATTGACGATAAAAATGGAATGCCGAGACGTGTCATGTAAGATCGAATTTCCGTCATGTGCATTGTGTCATTCCTGCTGAAATAAAAGACCAACAGATCTTCCTCAATACGATAGTAGGCGAGCCAGAGTGTCGCTTTGTGGTCCTGAAACAGGCTACAGTCAGAAGGGGTTTATGTACTTATAGTCTTGACATGCTGTAGGGTCCTTATGTACTAGAAACGGACGAAACCAATGAAAAAATAATGAGGGGAGCGCTTACATTCAGGTCTCTAGGCTCTTGGTTAAACTTTGTAGAAGGTTTGATATAAGGAAGGGGAATATTGATATCCAAGTTTTGCTACGAAAGCAGCATGTAAAATATTTCTACATTCCATTTACATTTTTGATTTGTTTGGAAACAAAACGATTTTCTATGCGATTCTAGATTTGGGGGAACACCATCAGAATTTATTATATTTTATCGACAAACATACATGTTTTCTCCAAGTAATGTCAAATGAACATTTTATCCTAATATGGATTGTGGTCTAACCACTTTGAGTTTCTATCATTGATGGCCACACCGGTCCTCTATCACCGTTTGTGATGTTAATCAAAGCTACGTCCAAGTAAATTAAATCTGCAGCGTCCATTGTCAGTGGTTTTATAGGACCATTCACCATTACTCTCACCCTCTCTAAGTGACAGACTGCTGATAATTCAGAGAAGCTGTCAAACGAAAATCTTGGAAACATGAGTCATCCGGACCGTGTTTGTGGTGAGGGTATCCTTAACGTTTTCCTATCGGAGATATACGGAGATTAGTCCGCTCTCGGCTGAATGATGACCACTGGTCTTATCGATGATGGGAAATTCATCTTGCCGTCTGCTTTGGTCCTCTCTATAGACCCATGGCTCAGGGACTTTGACGGGCATTTTGTATATTATTAATGATTTTGTTTGAGATAGACTTGGATGGGTGTCATAAGTTCTGGAAAAGTGATAACTGATACATGTCTTTGATCGGGTTGCGAAGCCAACGGGGGCTGTACTCCGTAGACGGACGATGTTCATCTGTTTTGGTCAAAGTTTATAGCTGAGGTGTCCATTCTTAGCGACGGGGATTTTCGGTATTTGTCTGATATTATTCACACAAGTCATTGTCGTTATAGAGTGTATTGTTGTATGATTGTATGATTGTCTTTCTTCAGTTTTCCTATCGTCAGTTATAGTCAACACTTTGGTTATTTAGCATTCATGCAAAGATGGTGAACTGATCGTTTTCAATACAGTTTGGAATGACTAACAATGTCATCACATCTAAGGTTGTTCGGCTATTTTCATGTTGGTTGCAAAAAGTGAAGGGGACGGTGTTCTCAAAGGAGAGACGATCAAAGCCCTTTATGGAGCCAAAAGTGAAAATGGAGTCTGAAGTAAAAAAAAAAATCGGTTCTATGGCGTCTGATACATTTGAGTTGCAGTCTTGCATGTTGCATATGATGCATTCCTTGTCTTGTCGTGTTTTATCATTGTCCTGTCAGGTTTTGCCCATCAGAAATCCTTATGTCAGTCATTGTTAAGGTCAGCAGCCTGGTGACTGGGGACACTATAGGGACTGATATGATACATTGTCTGTAATGGTGTGCATAATTCGTCCATCTATCAACATTTGTCAGGTCTGTACCGCTAGTATCACCAATGATGGATACTTGATCATTAGTGTTTCTTTGTTATTTACAAATTACTCTCCTATCCTTGAGTCTTAAACTGACTATGATATATACTTTCTGGGTGTACACAATTTGCTTCGATTTGTAACTGACGTCGAGTTGAAATATCCTGTCTCGTGTCATATGCCCTTATCCGATGCCGTTAGTACGCTTACTGACAAAAAACACCAATTCTTTTTTAAAACAAATGTTGAAAGCTTAGATGTAATTTTCTGCGTATTCGACTTAAGATTCATTATGTATCTGTAGTCTGGGTGAATATTATGCGAGATCCAGAAATAATCGATGTATAAATGTATAACTGAGCTGGTTGAGTTTATATAATTGGTGCAGTGTCCAGGGAGTAGATAACAACACAAACTGTCTGCATAATTCATGGGGAATAATTGATGTAATTATCAACATATAGCTCATCCCTTTATATAATGGACTATTACATTTACCAACTTTGTATGTTTGCATATATTTTGTCATATAGAGTGTCAGGATCTTAGCTTGCAGATAGCTGTACGACTTTGATCTCTTTATGTCAACGTCTATGTATTTTAAATCAACCCTCTCCCTTTCTCCTTTCCTCTGTAGGGTTCATATTCGTCCACTTTAGTCAAATTAATGTGTCAAAGGTCGAAGAAAATCCTGTTTGTCAAGGTTATTCAATTTGGTACATTCTGGGCGTTTGTGTCGAGGTCAGAAGCGAAATGTCAAGGTTTCATGTGTGCAACGCCAAGAGTTTTCTTTACATCTACATTTTCTACTGTTGCCTCCATCTTTCCAGTATCTGGACCAAGGTAATCTTACATTACGCCTCTTCCCATCCCTGTCCGTACGTTCTATATATACCATTTATTAATTATCCATATAATGTCGCCGTGCTCAGGTCAAATTGTTTTAATTCCCAAAGAAATGGAAAAATAAGGCTCGTATAGAGAGAAAAAAGGACTAAAATGGAAAAAATAAAGTCCTATTAACGTCATAAGATGGGGAGGAATGTGATTAATTCTCTAGTGACTCATTCATACGATTTGCCAAAGTGATATGATAGTCTTACGCGTGAACTAATACAGATCAATAGTCTAGTTTGGTTATGTTATTTTTCTTCATCTTTTTTTTTTTTGTTCATTTCCCTTTTTGTTCGTGCTGCCTAGATGCACCAAGATTAGATCCGTAATGTTTTGTTATTGATTGTGTCTAAGTCTTCCTACACTATATTTTTATTCTTTTGTTAAAATCTATCGTTGGCGTTTGAGGAGGATTGCAATCATGAAAGGTCTCCTTGTATGAAACATGCATTGCTCTCTCTGTAACAATCCTTTGTTTTTTAATAATTTATCAAACCGACGTAGAAGATAGTCTCAGTTTAAACGGTTTTATATTCCCTACCCAAAGAAGTATCCACTTAGCACGGTTTTATATGCCCTACCCAAAGCAGTATCCACTTAGCACGGCTTTATATGCCCTACCCAAAGCAGTATCCACTTAGCACGGTTTTATATGCCCTACCCAAAGCAGTACCCACTTTGCACGGTTTTATATGCCCTACCCAAAGCAGTATCCACTTAGCACGGTTTTATATGCCCTAACCAAAGCAGTATCCACTTAACACGGCTTTATACGCCCTTCCCAAAGCAGTATCCACTTAGCACGGTTTTATATGCCCTACCCAAAGCAGTATCCACTTAGCACGGTTTTATATGCCCTACCCAAAGCAGTATCCACTTAGCACGGGTTTATACGCCCTACCCAAAGCAGTATCCACTTAACACGGTTTTATATGCCCTACCCAAAGCAGTATCCACTTAGCACGGTTTTATATGCCCTACCCAAAGCAGTATCCACTTAGCACGGTTTTATATGCCCTACCCAAAGCAGTATCCACTTAGCACGGGTTTATACGCCCTACCCAAAGCAGTATCCACTTAACACGGTTTTATATGCCCTACCCAAAGCAGTATCCACTTAGCACGGTTTTATATGCCCTACCCAAAGCAGTATCCACTTAGCACGGTTTTATACGCCCTACCCAAAGCAGTATCCACTTAGCAGTATGAACGCTCGGTAGAAGGCAGCATCCTAGTATCACCATACATTTAGTTATACGATTAACGTCACGATGACGTCAGAGTTGATCCTTCATGCAAAATAATGTCATATGAGATAACACGAGATTGATCTTATTATTCAATATCTTTGCTGAAGATAGTCTAATAACTTGTTATGTGGTTTTACTGCATCAATTACATGTGCGTTCCGCCAATACCTCTGTCGGACTAGGACCCGTGTTACATGTATAACACGGGGAATGTTTAGATAGATGCACATCTGTACATGAAACACATGGTGCATTGTTACTTTCTGTACATTACATGACTTTGTCTTGGGATAACATCAGCATACTTTGACGTTGGGTAGGATGTTACAAGCCGTATCCCCGACAGGTGCGTGCCGTGAGGCGGTGTTAAAACGGGGAGTCCCCGGATAGTCAGCTGTTACTATTGATCCGTACTGTATAGGAATGTCTACATAAGCCGATATGAATAATGTATCCATTGGTTTGAAGAAAAACTATCATCACTTCGTAATAGGTATAAGAGCTGCATTTCTTAGTAGTAAATGACTTCAAACGGGTGTTTCTCTTGGACATTAAATTTTGTTCTCCGTTTGTCGGACCAATCATTGTTTATGCTTTTATAAGACGTGTACCGATCATGTATAAAAACAGTTGTGATGTCGCCTTATCATTTAGTAGAACATGTGACGACAGAGGGGACATTTTGATGCTGACCGTCAGGTCACGTGATCACAGATACAGCGGAACCGTAACGTCACTGACAAAGACAGCCCTGCTGCAATAACTGTCTTCTCATCATAAGGCAGGACGAACTTTTCACCTTATCTGTATTGACTGGTACATGGCTTCTGTATTTAGTGTCACCATACTTAGGGATCCATCTTGTGATTAAGCCGGCGTTTACACGACTTACCTTATTTACTACATGTATGTAACATTATGGATGTACGAGCATAGCACGGACAGTATCGACCTCGGCAGAGCGGCGTCTTGGAATCAAGTCAAAGTGCAACACTATTGTTGGACATGGATACAAAGTTCTTGTTAAACGTGCATTAACTTTTGGCATACTGTATAATTTCTTCCTTTTGATAGTTTTTTTCTGTACTGTAAAGGGCTTTATCGACTCTAGATGTGTGAATCATACGTAACTTAGTTAGGAGATACAGACGATAAACCAACACGGAATGTAAAGGACAGAATAATTCATAATAAGAAAAAAAAGATAAAAAAGATGACACAGGGTAAGACTTGTCAACCCAATCACGATTAGCGACATTATATGTAAAAGGAAGCTTTTAGCCATGATGTAAATAATTACGTGCGTCGGTGGTGAGGAACCGAGGAATTGTGTGCAGACATACATCACAGATTTATTTCTCTCAAATATTGATTTTACTGTTACCAAGGATAAATTGTAGAAAGAGTTGGATGTGATATATATAAAATCTAGGAGTGGCGAGATGAGGTGATCCGCCTTGTGACTAGGGGTCAATGCTCCCCTTGGCCGCTACTGTCCGTACGCTGCCAGAGTAAATAGCTGGTCATCTTATTGGTCTATGATCATTGCCTCCGACACATCTAGTGTATTCATTTACTTCTGTTTATTCTTAATTCTGGTCAATCCGTCTCTCAGGGACATGTAACCAATTATGTTAGCTGTCTGAGACGGGATTTTTTGTCTTGGATGTTTGATATAATGTTTCTTGGGATATACTTGCGCAACCCAGACGAGACACGGTAAATTTGATCTGAGATGATTATTATATCTATAAACGGTAAGATGGCAAGTTATATAGAGATGAAGGTTAATTAGGGGAGGATTGTAGTCTGAAGTTTTCAATATTAACATGGAGGAATCAGAATCTGCCATATCGTTATTGGAGTTGTACGACAACTGTAACGAGGAGACCTCAGTCACCACGCCGTCTCTAGACTTTCATGGATTGTCATGGCAACAGCTTATTCAGCAGCGATATCGTGACCTTGACTCTGTATCCCAGACAACATCCTTGACCTCAAGTTTAAGGTCAACACAAGGTTTAACATGGCAGAGGTTTATTGATCGTGCACATTATTCTTCGGATCTGCCTCCATCGGACTCGCCTAGTTTACGACATAAAGGTGGAAGTTTACCTTGGAATAAGTTTAACCTAAGACAAAAAAGAAAACCATTGTCATCTCTACATTATAACACTATTGCTGAAGGAAGACATCAGAGTCATAGCGTTCAACCTGATTTGGTGACTGATAACTCTCCAAAGAGTGATGGCATGCATTCAAGTAACACGAGCATTTCCAGCTCGTTCAATCCTAATTACGTGTATCTACATCCAGGAATTCAGTCCCTCAGGAGGACCTCCGTATCCACGTCGTCAGACTCTGGATTCAGTGGTCTGAGCACGGCCACCGGGGGGTCAGTGGTCAGGAACAGCTCCCTCCTGGCCTTCCCTATCGCTGTGGGGACGGGGCTATGGAGGGACAATCCTGAACATGATCAGTACTACACGTTCTGTGTGTCAGAGGACGATGTCACCAAAATTATCTCACATCTAGAGAATCAGCTGTCCAAACAGAAGGCCAAACCGGCCGAGCGGCCGCCATGTGAGTCTCAGGAGGCCACTAACATCTCACCACAGGTCACCTTTATACTGGATACTTACTGTCATATGTATATGTACAAGTAAGTCTATATTACTACCTCTCTCCACCCCCCCCCCCCTTCTCCCTTTCCGGTTTCCTTCCCATTTCACAAGATTAAGAGTTGTGCAAATTGTTATAATACATTCTCCGTTATTACTTATCTGTCAACTGTGGAAAAAACGTGGTGATGTATTAGCTTTAGGCTATACAAAATGAAAGTGAAGAAATTATGTACGGGACGTTGTGTCGAGTTAGTTTGTAAAATCAATATCGTTTTGATGATTCTTGAGCGGTTTCCTATAAAGTTGATGAAACGGGAGGGAAGAGAAAATGTCACCTATTCCTCTTTAATATTGACGCTGAATCAGAAGGAATATTGATCGCTTTAAATCTGCACTATTACATAATACACATTACCAATAAATCTTCAAGACTTTGGAGAGGGAAAAAAAGGAAAGTTATAAAACTTTGGCTTTAGTGTTCAGTATAAGTGATCGTCTTATTTGTATAAAAACTTTGGCTTTAGTGTTCAGTATAAGTGATCGTCTTCTTTGTATAAAAACTTTGGCTTTAGTGTCCCAGTATAAGTGATCGTCTTATTTGTATAAAAACTTTGGCTTTAGTGTTCAGCATAAGTGATCGTCTTATTTGTATAAAAACTTTGGCTTTAGTGTTCAGTATAAGTGATCGTCTTCTTTGTATAAAAACACTTTGGCTTTAGTGTTCAGTATAAGTGATCGTCTTTTTTGTATAAAAACTTTGGCTTTAGTGTTCAGTATAAGTTATCGTCTTATTTGTATAAAAACTTTGGCTTTAGTGTTCAGTATAAGTGATCGTCTTATTTGTATAAAAACTTTGGCTTTATTGTTCAGTATAAGTGATCGTCTTATTTGTAATAAAAACTTTGGCTTTAGTGTTCAGTATAAGTGATCGTCTTATTTGTAAAAAAAATTTTGGCTTTAGTGTTCAGTATAAGTGATCGTCTTTTTTGTATAAAAACTTTGGCTTTAGTGTTCAGTATAAGTTATCGTCTTCTTTGTATAAAAACTTTGGCTTTAGTGTTCAGTATAAGTGATCGTCTTATTTGTATAAAAACTTTGGCTTTAGTGTTCAGTATAAGTGATCGTCTTATTTGTATAAAAACTTTGGCTTTAGTGTTCAGTATAAGTGACCGTCTTATTTGTATAAAAACTTTGGCTTTAGTGTTCAGTATAAGTGATCGTCTTATTTGTATAAAAACTTTGGCTTTTATAGTGTTCAGTATAAGTGATCGTCTTCTTTGTATAAAAACTTTGGCTTTAGTGTTCAGTATAAGTGATCGTCTTATTTGTATAAAAACGTTGGCTTTAGTGTTCAGTATAAGTGATCGTCTTATTTGTATAAAAACTTTGGCTTTAGTGTTCAGTATAAGTTATCGTCTTCTTTGTAAAAAAAACTTTGGCTTTAGTGTTCAGTATAAGTGATCGTCTTATTTGTAAAAAAAAATTTTGGCTTTAGTGTTCAGTATAAGTGATCGTCTTATTTGTATAAAAACTTTGGCTTAAGTGTTCAGTATAAGTTATCGTCTTCTTTGTATAAAAACTTTGGCTTTAGTGTTCAGTATAAGTGATCGTCTTATTTGTATAAAAACTTTGGCTTTAGTGTTCAGTATAAGTGATCGTCTTATTTGTATAAAAACTTTGGCTTTAGTGTTCAGTATAAGTGACCGTCTTATTTGTATAAAAACTTTGGCTTTAGTGTTCAGTATAAGTGATCGTCTTATTTGTATAAAAACTTTGGCTTTTATAGTGTTCAGTATAAGTGATCGTCTTCTTTGTATAAAAACTTTGGCTTTAGTGTTCAGTATAAGTGATCGTCTTATTTGTATAAAAACGTTGGCTTTAGTGTTCAGTATAAGTTATCGTCTTCTTTGTAAAAAAAACTTTGGCTTTAGTGTTCAGTATAAGTGATCGTCTTATTTGTAAAAAAAAATTTTGGCTTTAGTGTTCAGTATAAGTGATCGTCTTATTTGTATAAAAACTTTGGCTTAAGTGTTCAGTATAAGTTATCGTCTTCTTTGTATAAAAACTTTGGCTTTAGTGTTCAGTATAAGTGATCGTCTTCTTTGTATAAAAACTTTGACTTTATTGTTCAGTATAAGTGATCGTCTTATTTGTAAAAAAACGTTGGCTTTAGTGTTCAGTATAAGTTATCGTCTTCTTTGTATAAAATCTTTGGCTTTATTGTTCAGTATAAGTGATCGTCTTCTTTGTATAAAAACTTTGGCTTTAGTGTTCAGTATAAGTGATCGTCTTCACTGTATGAAAATTAAACTCTTATTGTGGAGATTGTTAAGACTTTAGTACATCTGCTTGACCGTTTGGAAAAATTTTTGTCCTTTATCACTATCTGCTTAGTAACTTTGTTGACTGTCTGTCTGTCCAGTAGTCATACTTAACTCTGGAAACAACATGCTCTGGACCGTGATTTCTATTCTTGGTGTGTCGTTCAATGTTTAATTGACTTTTTAACCAGTAACATGTAAATCGATGAATTTAGTGATTGGTATGTCTCATAGTAAATGTCTTAGGGCCTGAAGATCAAGTTCATTACAAAAACTCGATGAGAGTAACATTCCCAAAGGAATAGTGAAGAATTCTCCGTATAAATCTTGTCACCATTATCAGTCCGTGTAGCCATAGGATCGATCACTTTTTTTTGCACACACGCAAAAAAGAAACCCCCGAAAACAAAAAGACCCTATACACCACGTGGGATCAAAACGTATGGTGTTGTGATTCCTTAGACCGTTTTTTTTGGGGGGGGGGGCGGATTTTTTATTTTCTAACTTAAACTTTACAAAACTGATGAGCCGTTGCAGTAGGGAAATGCCTAGTAAATCAATCCATATAGTCAAGGTATATGAAAAGTTCATAGTTTTTGCAAACACTTCAATAGTATGTCGACGACAGAAACATTCTTGACCTAGAAAAACTCTTGCTGTGTTTGCAAAAACTATAGACTTTTCAGATAAACGATATGAACTTACTTATTAGGCATTGCCCTGAAACGTCTCATCAGATTTGGGCAATATCACTTAAATGATGAGAAAACAATCAAGAACTTCCGTGAAGAATCACAACATCATGCGTTTCGATCCCACGCGGTGCTATACAAAACAAAATTTTAGAAAGAAAAATGAAAATATATTTTCCACATAGTACTTGTCTTTTGTGTATTGTAATAACAGATTACTATAATTGTTGTTAATTACACAATTGCAAGTGATGATTAATAATTGCTTAATTACTCTCATCCTAATTCATTTTCTCAGGTGTTAATGATCGTATGTATATGTCAATCGATTTGGTTTCAAATTGATGTTTAGATTAGTGATAATTTAGCTTTAGGGTTGAAATTAAGAAAAAAGGCGTCAAAGCAGATCTGACCATAATTATGTGTGTCTTTACGATTAAGCCTCCAGATTTGATAAAACAAGAATGTGGTGGTAGATTGTCTAATTATTTTGTCAATGTTTGATGGGAGGTGTACACATTAAGCTAATCCTTATGTACTCAGATTAAGTGATAAGACAGTCTGTATGGTCACTACACTGACCAGTGGCTTGGTCAAGATCATGGATCATTGTTATAGATACTTGTAGTAAGGTGATGTTGTACGGACCTGGTACCAGTAGTGCTAATGTTCAGTGATAAGACATCTAGGATTTCTGTGTGAAGTCTGTATAGAGTGAGATGGGATAAGTCTATAATAATGTCACGAGATCTCATGACAGTGATAAAACCAAGAAAGAAAAGGAAGCAGTTTGGCTTTGATGTATATACTATACATTCCTTTGCCCCAAACTCAAAATGTATAGAAATGCTCGTAAGGTAGGTTCTTTGATCATGTAGATATCGACAAGATTTATATAATTACACCTTAAGTAGTCAGAAATATCAACAAGATTGTGGGCTATCATTATTAAGAAAAGAAGAGGGTACGGGGATAGACTATATATATTACATACAAATTACAATATGAATACAATACCCATGTGATTATATAGTCGATTTCAAAAGTTATACGACAATTTCATCTACATAGACAATATGATCATGTATATCACAACATAACACTATATGATATTATATTTTAAATATTATATATATGACAATGTAATTTATAAGTTATAAAGTATTACTAAATTATATTGTATATGACAATTATTATACAATGTCCACCTTATATTATAATATAGGAAGCAGGACCTACGGGAGTTAAAGATGCTACAGAAGCAGGAGAACAAACAATACCAAGATCTCCTCTACAAATCACGATGTGCCACAGAAACACAGGATAAAAAGTTTGAACTAGACATGCAGGTAACGTGTTATAGTAAAAACAGCTAGGTTTATGTGTAAAGGCTTTATTTTTTGGAAGGGGGTTCGTTGGAATGCAAAGGATAAGTTGATGTATTTTTGATTAAGAACATTTTGGTGATAATTGAAGGGCAGAGATTGATAAGGGGAATTTTTACAGAAAAGTATGGGAATGTAAAAAGAAACAATCTTTGAAAACTAAGTACACTGTCATTAAAGCTGGGTACAAATTACAGACATTAAGAAGTCCAGAGGTGTAAATGTGAATATCTGAAGTGACTATGTTTATTACCCACTTATTACAATATTAGAACAAGTACAGAACAAAATTTCCTTTTAATGTTAAACAGATGAAGATGTAGGAGAGATTCAAATATTTTTTAAAAGAAAGGAGATATGTTGTTCCATATTTGATATTTTCATGTTTGATCATGTACAGAACTTGGTAAGGAACTTTGACCAAGACATGGAAACTCTGACAAAAACACAAAAACAGCAAGTAGAAAAAGCCGAACAGACGCAACAGATAGATATGAAAAACGCTGGCAAGAGATTGAAAAGTGAACAGGTAACATAGAATTTCACTCACATTTTCTAAAAATTTAATCTAATCTTCAACTATGTCCTTTTCCTTTATTTCCTAACTTTGCTTGATCCACCAATGATTTGTTTTTTAACCCATTTTGATGACGTTATCATCATTAAATATTATTGGCAATTTTAGATATTTTATTATACTTGTATCATTTGTCATTATCAAGTCTCAAATTGAATGATATTAAAATGAATCTGTAAAATAAACGTCAAAGACAGAGAAAAAAACATGAAGGAAAGATTATTGTATAATGTTGTTATTTTTCTGTAGACAGGAATATAAATGACCCTTCTGAAAGCGGGAAAAATTTGAGGAATTCCATGACGTCACAATGCAATTTTGATGTTTGACCGAGGTTCGAAGCTTGTTTGTCTGAGGTAAAAGCATTGTGACGTCACGAAATTTGGCATTTTTTTCCCGCAATCAGAAGGGTCAATTGTGGGGGATAATTTTGATGTTGTATTATATGTTTACATTGTATGTCACGATACTTCGTTGTTACAGGAGAAGGAGTATAAGATGTTCAAGGAGCAGCAGAAGCAGGAATTAAAGCTACTTAAACAAGAACTCGATCTACTACCACGGGACAACAAGAAAGACGCCACACGTAAACGCAGGGAACAAAAAGAAATAGAACTCTCAGAAAAGGTCTAGTAATTCTCCTTGATTAAAATCTACCTTGTGTACTACAATCAATACTTAACTATTGGAATAGTAAAATGATTGGTGAATATAGTGAATAAAGGGAAGCACAACAGTCTCTCTGTAAAGGTCTCGTAATTTGACTGTATGTATAATGACCCAATTCTACTGTATATGATAAGTAAGTGAAGTATAATATAACATCTGTTACCTTGTATTACCCTAATCCTTCCATTGATGTCGACACATTGTAGTGTATAGTAGTGTTTGTATCAGAAAATCTTTAATGACACAACAAACTGTTCCTTGCTCAGAAATAAGCATTTCTTTGCTACACGGACCACTTAAAGTATAATTTACGAACTCTAAAAACTAAAAAAAATAATTTTTTTTTGGACACCATATAAACCCATATTAGGACAGGGTCAGCCATATACATGTATCTTATATACATTTGTACTTGTCTAACTAAAATAAATATTAGAGATAGATCAATATGAACTATGTGATAATTATAATGAATCACTCTTATGTAACTGTTTCATAGTTATAAATGAATGAGTAATTATGATAATACATATTTTGTGAAAGAAAGAGAATTAATTTCATTGATGAAATATATAGGCATTTAAAGATAAAAAAATTACTCCGGTTCATGAACGTAGAAAATATTTACACCGAACATGTTGGAGATTTGTGGTTTGTGCAACGGAAAATTTCTTTTTAGGGAGATAAAATAGAAAGAATTTAAAAAGAAAAAAAATTAAATTTAAAAAGTCTAAAGATTAAAAAAAATAACAAAATCTTAATGCAAAAAAAAGAAGAAGAAAGAATTCAGTACCATAGTTTGAAAGTGTTGAGTTGCTACATTATTGCCTTGGGTTTCTGTATAGGTATGATTGTATGATATAATTGTGATAGAGACTATTTTTGTGTCGCCTGCGAAGCATAGCGACACTTAGGGATCACTTTGTCCATCTGTCTGTCACACTTGGATGTCACACCCTATAAAAGTGATTCCTGAGTGTCGTTATGTTTCGCAGGCGACAGATGCATTCCTTGGAATGATTTTCTACTATGTATTGTTGTAGTCAAGGTCATTTTTTTTTCTACAGTATGATTTTAGCAGATAAAGAGTCTGATTTTAGTGTGTAAAGCTATTTTGTATTGTATTATTGTAGGAGAGACAATTTTTTGAGAACCAGCAGGAGAGAATGGAAAAACATATGAAGCAGTTAGCGGACGTTCATCGACAGAAAGTAGCGTTACTAGAAAGTCAGTTCTTACAACAAAAACAACAACTCCTCAGAAGTAAGAATCTTAACTTAGTATGGGATAGTGTTGTAACGATTATCGCCGACATCGGCGACATCATCGCTAATACCCTTCGATTTCGATTAATCGATTATGTTTTCAAGAATCGATTATAATGGGAAATATACAACTTAGAAAAGAATGACATAGTTCTCGGTCGAATACGCGTATAACAAGTACGAATAAAACGAAAGTAGATTGACGATCGTTACCACGAGTTTAAGTAACGGTCGTAGCGTAAATAATTCGAAAAGAATACACTTTCTAAGGCATAAAATGGGTGGAATTAGGATTCTCATTGAATTGAATAGTAATGACAAGTACTCCAATAGAAAACTTCAACGTCAGATGCGATACGTCAATATCTACTGTACTCGTCTAGAAAAAAAACCCAATTTTGACGCCGAACTCCAGAGCTTTGTAGGAAGGACAAGGCCAGGTCAGTGATGTTTACAGTACTGTTAGCCTAAACTCCATGAAGGTATTGTTTGATTCCACGTTAAATGAGCAAAAACCTTTCTCTTGGGTCGAATGGAACCCCCCCCCCCCCCCCCCCCCCCCCCCCCCCCCCAACCAAACTCTGCATCTGCCGTTTAAAGTTGCCGACTATTACTATTACAATCACATATTTGTTTTGGCTCCATTTGACAAAATATTTCATTTACTAGACAGGATTTTATCATTCTGTGGTTGGACTTCTCTCTAGACATTTTATTATGTATATTAGCATAAAATTTAGTGAAGTTTTATCATTACTTGTCATATTCTTTTCTGTAAAAGCAAGTGAAATTTATTTCCGATTAAATCGAAATAATCGATTAAAATCCTCTCCGATTATAAACCGATAATCGATTATGAAATTTGTCCGATTATACAACACTAGTATGGGAGGGATGTTTACAGAATGAATTACTCATGGTTTTAGATTTACAAATGATGTTAGTCATATACATGTACATTCCCAAAGTTGTGAATTTTGACCATGACATGTGTAAATATATAGACATCTAAAAGAAAATACAATCATCCGAAATGTATGTACATTTCCATATACTTATATTTTCTATGGTTTGAGCTTTTATGTACTTTGACTTTTGACCTTGACCTGTGTCCTGTAATACTATCTTTTTGAGTTTCTTGTTGTATCTACATATGTATTATTATTATTACAGTATGGTTTAGATTACAGATAAAGTGTACATAGGTTTATTTATATTTAAAGTATCATTGTAATTATGAAGCAGCTATTGAAACATGTTATTTCATGTTTAGTAATATCAAAATACAGTTGATACATATGTTTTATTTATAAGTTTTATATTTACAGATCGTGAAGCGGCTATTTGGGAGTTAGAAAAGCAGCAGCTCCATGAGAAACATCAGTTAGCCAAGAGTCAACTCAAAGACATGTTCTTCCTTAAACGTCATCAGATGCTTACCAGGCATCAAAAGGTCAGAATGAAAACTCTTTACTCACTCTCTCTCTCTGTTCTAAAATATATCTTTATATCTCTGATGTCATTTTACTCAGTATACTTGTTCCCATTTAATGATGAATATTTTCACATTACTGCATTGTGATGCCATTACAGAGATCTAGGAATACATATGAGCATAATAATTTCAAGCATAATTTGAGTTTTTTATTATAAATAAAGTGAATGTACATCGTAATTTTATTTTGATGCTCAATTACGATGGATTAATTTACAGGAAGTAGAGCAGATGAAGAAAAGTAATGTAGCAAAAGAAGATGAAATGCAGAGGCGGCATGTTTTAGAAAAGAAACGTTTACCAAAAATTCTGAAGAGCGAGGCCAAAACGAGAGCTCTGATGTTCAAACAGAGTCTGCGACTGAGTACTGTGGGGTCCCCAGAGGACGACAGGGCTAAGATGAAACAGGTAAACGCAAAAATAAAATCATGGGGCGGTATATCAGAAACCTTTGTCATGCTTTGTTGTTTTTTAGTGCTTGTTGTTCCAAGATTGCTTTTTGTGAATGAAAATTACTCGCTTTTTAAAAATTTTTGAATATAGAAAAAAAAAACACATTTGTTTAGAATTTTTATATTTTCTTTGATTTTGTATATAATGTCCCAGCACATTTACAGGTTTTTGCGCACAGAAAAACTGGAAGCTTACGTTTATTTCTGCAAAGGCATACAGCTTCAACACAAGTATAAACAAGATAAAACTTAAAAAATATCGTATGATAACATATTTCCAGTCTCCAGACTGAGACATACACTGACATGTATTTTGTTTATGTGCATGTTTTTTTTTCTTTCCTAGAAATTATTTATTTCTTGACGATTCTATCTTTGGATTTGAATAGAATGTAGATCTTTTAATTCTGACTTTTCATAAAACAGAGTTACTTCCCCTTTCAGGATGATATCTTGCATAAATTCAAAATTCTATGGAAACTGATTCATATACAATGTATATACATGTAACCCAGGGGATTAATGTGATAAGTTTACGATAATTGTTTCAATACAATAATTGGCAATGGTTGTTCATTTCTTAGTCCAAAAAGGGGAGTAACTCTGTATTTTGAAGAAAAGCAAGTTATGGATGATGATATAATGCATGTTACGTGCTAACTTTGTGCTTGCCTCTCATTATTACAGAGATTAAGTAAGATGTACCTTAAACAAAGAGAGGTAATCTATCTATAGATATAGTATTGTAACTAAGAATCACTTCTCTAACTACTGTGTGCCTTATACCAGGGACCCTATAGACACTGTATAATATATCACCCCACTATCTATGGGTCTATTGTAGATATGTACCTACGAAGTTCAAAAATATCCCCCAAAGAAAGTTCCTATAGAGATACACATACTCTCTAGCTAATTAACTTGATATTAAGACTAACAAGAGCAAGTTAGAATTTATACATGTATCACTTAAGAAAATGTGGTACATGTATTATGATTATATTTTTGCATAATTAATGCTTTGCTATGGAATTTACAACAATCATAATTGAAAATTGAATAAGCAATATGCATGTTCAACTAAAATGTTTAATGAGTGTGTTAAAAATTTTTTTAGGATCTTATATTTATTTGATTCCAATTATCATCTATAGCTTCTCACAATATCAGTGGATATTTTGTGTGTAATGCCACATAACTTGGTGATACTAAATATTGGACTTAACCAAATCTTCCAAGAATTTTGGGTGACACAGCACAAAACTTATGAACTAAATTTATTGTGCATTTAAAGAAGAAGAAAAAACTGAATTAATCGGTACTAAAAGCATGGATTGAGTTCTAATACTAATATATACACCAAGGTCATATGCATACTTTATTATCTTATCAAGTAATTCTTAACATTAAGATTTGTCTCGTTTGATGCATTTTTGGCTGTGGCTTCATAAAATAATTTACTAGTTCAGTTGAAGAATGTTTGATTACTTATTGAATGTTAAACTAAAATTCTTTATTCTGTTTAGTGAATGTTTAACTAAAATTCAGATTTCTGTTTAGATTTACTAACTTTAGGGCTTTCTTTTGTCTTGATGTATAATGATATGGAGTGCCCGTGTGCGCTTTAATTAACCATTCCGGCATGTTCCTTCTGGGTCAATCAAATTTCATTGTTGGTTTTCTATCTCTAATTCTTCATTGTTCTTGATTTGACAGTTTGAGGAAAACGAGAAGAAGAGGATGAAGGCTGAGCAGCAAAGACAGGAGGCCAAACATAAAAAACAATGGGAAGATTTGGTATTCAGAAACGAAAGTAGCCTACGTGAACTTGAACAGCTACAGGTTAAGAGACAAAAATTAAAAACTATAGGAAGATTTGATGTTCAAAAATGAAAGACAATCATTTCATTATTTAACTAGAGAATAAATTCAAAGAAAGTGATGTTCTCAAATGATTATTAAACAATGTTTGAAATTTGGTTATTTCAAGACTGAGCAGTTGAGCCCCAGTTCTCCTTTGGGAAAAGAGAGAGAGAGAGTGGGGGGGGGAGGGGTTATTAGGAAAAAAATGACAAAACGGAAGCTGTGTGCATTTCAAACTTAAACGTGACCCTGAATATCTACAGTGATTATATTACAATAGTTTACCTGTCTTTGGCTTGTTTCATACATGTATATTGTTCTGTGGCAGTAAAAAACTTTGAATTATTGTTTATATCTTACTTCAGGCTGAAAAACGCAAGATGCTCATGGAGCAGGAAACACAGAAAATCAAGGAATTAGACGAACAATATGCAAATGAGCTGAGGGAGTGGAAGCAGCAATTAGTGCCAAGAAAACAGGTGAGATGGGGAAAGAGTGTAGTGTTATTATACCATGCTCTAACACCTATGTACCTCAGTAATAGAAAATCATGGTTTGATAGAAGATATGTGTGTTTGTGATCCTGTACTCAGCAAAGAACAAGTTGTGTGTCATTATAGGATCTGTGTTTCTGTGCTCTCCTTAACCAAGCCCGTGCCAAGTAGAAGATTGTGTTTGTTAGTGAAGCCCTACCCTGGTTTTATTTACCTGCTTCAGCAGAACTTTTGTTTGTTTGTGAAATACATGTATTACCTATTAGAAAAAAAGGAGTCCTAGCATAATCAGAGATTTGTCCCGTTAAAATATCCTAAACCCCTGTACTTGGGAAACCCATCTTATCCTAACCCCTGTACTTGAGAAACCCATCTGTACGCTTTGCAGAAGGTTTCAGTCTATAAGAATATTTCCAGGATTGTCTTCCTTTCTATTTCCTATTTGCTATCTGTAAGTGAAGAAAAAAAAATTCTTCACCCTTTGGAGATTCTCTATGTTTTATTGTTGTGTGTGGCGCCTGTACCCCAAAATCTTAACCATCAGTACCCTTGACCTTCTAATAATTTTTTTCCCCATTTGTTGCGTTTTATTTCATTTTTAGCTCACCTGAGCCAAAGGCTCAAGTGAGCTATTGTCATAGTGTGGCGTCCGTCGTCCGTCGTCCGTCCGTCCGTCGTAAACTTTTAACATTTTCAACTTCTTCTCAAGAACGGCTGAAGGGATTTTGATGAAACTTGGTATGCATGAAGTACTAAAGGTCCTCTACCAAGTTTGTTCATTTCGGCTCGATCCCTTCAGGGGTGGATCCAGGGCGGGGTCAAATAGGCCCCGGAGGGTACCCCTCTTCAAAAATCTTCTTCTCCAGTTCCACTAAATGGATTGAAAAACTAATTGTATCTATGTGATCAAGAAGGATGTATGATTCAAGTTTGTTCATTTCGTTAAAATCCGATAACTAATTTTTGACGCGTTTTTGACGTCTTTTCGGACTTAGTCAGAAATGCACATTTTTGCACTATTTCTTTAAATAACTCAATAAGTGTATGATTTTACACACTCATTTACTACATATTTATCATATTTAACTTACTTAATGCTTTGATATGTATTTTATGCTTAAATTTTATTTTTTTGATTTTTTATGAATTTTTTTCTTATGTAAAAAAGAAAGGGGGGGGGGGGGGTGATTTTCATACATTTTCTGCTTCTTTTCTATAACCACTCTTCAGATTGTCATGACAATTTGTAGGTATGAGGTACTCATGCATGGTACCCTACAAGTGAAAGAATTTTGTCCAGATATCCACTTTTGGATTTTTAAGGAATATTTTTTAAGATTGTACATAGGTATAATGTATGTTTTCCATGCCCAATGGACCCATGGGGAGTGGCTTCAAACCCCGGCGGGACCCCAACAAAATTTTTTCCCCCTTTTTAGCTCACCTGAGCCAAAGGCTCAAGTGAGCTATTGTCATAGTGTGGCGTCCGTCGTCCGTCCGTCGTAAACTTTTAACATTTTCAACTTCTTCTCAAGAACGGCTGAAGGGATTTTGATGAAACTTGGTATGCATGAAGTACTAAAGGTCCTCTACCAAGTTTGTTCATTTCGGCTCGATCCCTTCAGGGGTGGATCCAGGGCGGGGTCAAATAGGCCCCGGAGGGTACCCCTCTTCAAAAATCTTCTTCTCCAGTTCCACTAAATGGATTGAAAAACTAATTGTATCTATGTGATCTAGAAGGATGTATGATTCAAGTTTGTTCATTTCGTTAAAATCCGATAACTAATTTTTGACGCGTTTTTGACGTCTTTTCGGACTTAGTCAGAAATGCACATTTTTGCACTATTTCTTTAAATAACTCAATAAGTGTATGATTTTACACACTCATTTACTACATATTTATCATATTTAACTTACTTAATGCTTTGATATGTATTTTATGCTTAAATTTTATTTTTTTGATTTTTTATGAATTTTTTTCTTATGTAAAAAAGGAAGGGGGGGGGGTGATTTTCATACATTTTCTGCTTCTTTTCTATAACCACTCTTCAGATTGTCATGACAATTTGTAGGTATGAGGTACTCATGCATGGTACCCTACAAGTGAAAGAATTTTGTCCAGATATCCACTTTTGGATTTTTAAGGAATATTTTTTAAGATTGTACATAGGTATAATGTATGTTTTCCATGCCCAATGCTTCAGGTGCAACTACAGGAAAAAAACCTTCTTTGTATGATTAATCATTTTTTGATCGCCTTTTCATCCATTATAATTGTTACAGCTGATAATTCAACAAGTGACACATGCTTCAATGTCTTATTGATTGACCTTTTATGTGATATGATTCAATTATTTAAATTCTTTATACTTATTTAGAATTTTATTTTTAAAGTCGGGAACAAGATTTCAAAAGCGGCCATGTTTTGCCGTGTACCTGAAGGTGTCATCCAAAGAAATAAAAACCTTCTTTGTATGATCAATCATTTAGCTCAATTTGAGTGACTTCCAATCCTTCATTCAATAATTATGAATTTGGTCTCGTTGGATTTGGACACCTTTGACACACATAAAAATAATAGAAAAAATGGGGTCATGCATACCGTTTTCTCACAAATTCCACTTTTTTACATCACCCCTCTATCCATTTCGAAAATTTTACAAATTTCATCTATTTTTAAATCGATCAATAGATTGCATAAAAGACAAAAACAGGTTCAAAACTCAATTTATCCCGACTACAGGGAATGGTACATTGATTTCATGTGCTATTTTTAAATTTTCAATAGTTTTGACCAATGGTGTGACACCTTTTATTCTGCCCTGTTCACCAGTCAAAACTGAGGGGATTCCCCGCTAAAACGATTTCCTTGGATTACACCTGAAGGGGATTCCCCATGTAGAAATGTGATACCTTTAGTACTGCGATACATTTCAGGAGATACAGTGCAAACGGAATAGATTTTTATATAATGAAATGTGCATTATACTTGGAACACTTTCATAATGGTTATCATTCATGTACTTGGAACACTTGCAACTTGTTATCATGCATAAAGTTTGCTCGAATTTCCTCTGTCTTAGACTCTCTTAGATGAAGTAATTTACGGACTGATTTCTTGAAGAAACGTCTAATGAGTAATCTCTTCTTCCGGATTTTGAGAATGCATAGGACATTTAATATCTGAAATTCTTGAAATAAATAATTCAGTTCAGAGTTCCTGAAATCTTCCTATGAAATGTTGGACCACAGAAAGCTGTTGTTTAAATAGAGTAAATAAATTATTATTTACAACCATAAGCCACTGTGTTCGACATCTTGTATGTATAATATTTCTAAGAGGAACACAGAGGCCTGAGGTTGTGAATAATAAAACATTTTCTCTCATAAAATGACAGGTTCCTGTGATAAGACATTTGGGAATTTTTATCTGTTCAAATAATAGATACATGATGAGTTTTTATCGGACCAAATAACTTTTTGTCGGCAAATCCTATGCAACCGATACATTTCATGAACTCTCTCCGCTAACAACTTGTCCGTGTAACAGACCTTTGATGAGGTAAAACAATTTTTTAACAGTAAATAACGATGTTGTAGGTCTGCTAGTTGAACAACCTTAACAATTTCATGGACCTTTTAATTTGTTTCAAACTACGAAACCTAGAGAAATCACTTGAGTTGTTGAACAGCGTATGCTGAAATGCGACGCTCCTTCTCGCCTGTTGAAATATGCATAGGCAATAAGCGCCGCATTTCAGCATATTCACTGAAAATTATTTGTTCAAGTGGCTTCACTGGGTCATGAGGTTTGATACACCATACACTGCTTTTTGGAAAACAAACGGGCCCAATTTCTGCACAAGCAGCACAACTCACTTGAATTAATAGATATTGGATTAAAACGATTTTAACTGTACGTTTCATGTATTTGAGATGAAATCAATACTATTCAAAAGCATTCATAGATTTCAGTATACTTTAATATGAATAAAGGCAAAACCGAAAAATCTTTGTTTTTTATGCCCCTGGAATAAAAGATTCGGGAGCATATAGTTTTTGGCCTGTTCGTCTGTCTGTTTGTCTGTCTGTTTTCCGAAAAACTTTAACATTGGGCTTTTAAATGGAAGCTGGTGATAGAGGTTTCATATTTCACATGTGTATTCCTTGTGACAATACCTTTCCATTGATACCAAAATTTTTGACCTCGTGACCATAACCTTGACCTTTGACGTACTTCTCAAAAACTTTAACATTGGGCATAACTTTTGAATGGTTAGTGATAGAGGTTTCAATTTTTACATGTGTATTCCTTGTGACAAGATCTTTCCATTGATACCAATATTGCGCTGACCCTGACCTCTCACATACTTAACAGAAAATGGCGTTTATACTAACAAAGATGCCGCCGGGGGCATTCTCGTTTCACAAACACAGGCTTTATAATTTCTGGCATGCTAGCTATCAATAATGAAAGGTTTTGTGTTCAATTTTAAATAAACTTAATTTATGAAATCGTTTCATTGTTTTATTCTTTTCTGCTGCATATTAATGTACAATATGATTTTATTTTTGATGATGCATAATTGAACTATACTAGCTGGGCATATGACGTTGGACCACTTTATCCGTCTTTTCAAATCAGTAAAAAAGTTATTGTTTTGAAATGTGGATATTTTTTCTTTTTTGTACTTTCAAAGGTTGTCTGAAAAAAAAACTTCTCTGCATCCGGCAAAAATCTTTTTAGAAAGGTTGTGGGCTAAAATCCTGGTACTGGCACTATCAGTATTCAATGTCAGTATGTCAATTAGAGCGTGCATGGGTATCAGGTGAGCGTTGTGCCCCCTGGGGCTCTTGTTTAAGGAAGACTGTTTTATTGGTCGTTTGTCTGTAGTTCTAACGTCATATTGATTATTGTTTTCTTTTATTAATTGTTTCCCTTGGTTGTAACTTTTGATATACACTTATAATTTGTTACTACATGTATTGGGTAGGGCATATTTCTACTTTCTTTTTGTTTTGTATTTGTCTGTTTCTTGCAGTCATATTGACTATAAACTATATTTTATCCCAATTTTATACTTGTTTATTTAACCTTTGTATTAATTTATCATTATTTCCTATGCAATACTTTGTATGTTTACTTTATTTGCTTTTTCGGGGTCTCTTTCATTCTTGAAGTTGTTGTGATGTTGTATTGTATAGCAGTTATATTGAAGGTTGACAGTCCCAGATGTGTAACATACCTAATAGTTGTTGTTGCCAAGTATTGGTTATATGATCTTATTTTGTTGTCTGTCTCTTTATCTAGGATACTGCCAGGACAAAAATTTTGTATTATTGTTTGTGTGAATTATTAAAATCAAATATACTCAAACGTTGAATTAAAACATTTTTCTTTTCTTACACGGCCTTGAGCTTGATCTCCCTTATTGACTGGAGCTCGTACCATGTGTATTGGTTACTGACTGACCACATTTTGAGATAATTTGATTATATCATCTCATTACATATCATTAGCCTTCATAATTTTGTGGAGTTTTATTCAATTTCACCTTCTGGATGATAATTTTATCATTTATCAACTTTTTCGTCAACTTTTTTCAGTTTTGCAAACCAGTCTTTGTTTAAAGGTTGCCTTTTATAACAATAAATGTGAGGTAAAGTTCTATATTACATGAGATGTATGTTAGGAAAAGTTATGTACTAGGACTTACAGTGTTAGATAATTTATATGTCATGGGGTGGTCAAATGAGTTTGAATTGAGGATACATTATTGTGATGATAGAGTCATGATAGATTTAGATCAGTAATTAAAACCTACTCGGTCTATGTAATACATTAGCATATAGCAGCATTGTATCAAAACAAATATGTAGCAGTAAAACATTATGGTAAGAAGCAAAATAAAATGACTCTTTACCTAGATAGTCTTGTAGATTACAAAGGTCATAAGTTAAGGTCAGTTTCAGCAGTAGATAAAAATATTGTATCCAGATTTAAATGGGGAGAATAGAGTATATACTTAGCATACTACATGTATTGGGAATAAATGTACATATATATATTGTACTATGATAGAAAAGAGAGAGAGAGAGAGAGAGTAAATGTCATCTTGGTGATTTGGAAATGCTAGTAATATAAAATTGTCTTCACTGATGATGTTTTATATTGCCAGCAATGCAAAGGAGACATTGATCAATTTATCCAGTGTTCATCTCAGTTCATCCTTCTGTTTGTTTCACTTTCAAAAGCGTGTATATTTGTATATGGGTATAACTGACGGGTACCTGATTTTTACATGAAGAGTCACCTACATAGTCAATCAGGGAATGCTATGCTTTCATTTCTTTGTTTGAAATTTGTAAATGTCTTGAAATGAGATATATGGTGCTGATGCTATGTACTGAATTAGTCTTATTCACACAGTTCCTAGTAACGGATAGGAGATTTGAAATGAGAGCTCAGATAACATTCTGTACTTTTCTCATGCAATTAGTCACGGCTTCCATTATAGGTAGAATCAGAATATTGTAGCAAACATTCAAGTTGTAAGTCTGAGAGTGATGTGCCCACCAAGTGTAAGGAGAGACGGGGCACACATCATCTTATAATGCCCTTTAAAAAGTCCATAGAGAACAAGCGTAAAACCGCGTTATTTTGAGTAAGACCCTCTTATTTTAAGCTCACATTCCTTATGCATGTACATTTGTACAGTTGAATCTGCCTTAGTGGCCAAGATTTCATCAGATTTGCTTTCGTATGCTCATTTTCTTCATCTTCATCTTCATCACATGTAAAATGAAGAAGTAGTTTTAAGTTCTATATTACACAGGATGTATTGTCAATTTCATATTATGAATGAGTCGACAAACTGTTTAACATGTAAACAACACATTCGAACAAAACATTCTTATCAAAAATACATGTATTCAAATGTAAGCCCCTACCTTCCTTCTATTTCCAAAAAAGTCACATAAGACAGGTTCAATAGTATTATAAAGCATTCTTTTACTCTTGTTTATTTACATTTTATACTTTCTGCAAAACATAGTTATACACAGGGATCATTTTGTCTGTTAGTCTGTCTGTCATACTTTGAAAATGCCATAATGAACCAATCAAGGTAAGTACATGAAGCTTAGTGTCAGTAGTAAATTTTGCCTGTGAGGTCAAGGTCATACTCTCAGTTACCAAGCAGAGAACACTAATGATCTATGAACACTTTTGTTGTTTATTTCTCATTATTGTTACCTTTATATGATGGAAATCCCAGGCTTGACAATGTAGCATACAGTAATCATATCTCTTTTTGATATTATTTAGAGAACTTCTGAATTTCAGTTTTTTTCACGAATCAAGCAATGTCTGGGGTTTCCATGGAAGTTTATTTATCTCATTAATCATATCATTATTTTTGTGTCAGTAATTCATATGCTGCATCATATATCTTTAAGTGTCAATATTTGTTTTGTCTGTGTATTTCCTACATTATAAAGGCTTTTTCAATAGCTTCACGTTCAAGTTGTATAAATTCAGTTTACTAGCAGCAGCATTATAATAATGGTACAACTCTTGTTCTCTAAGATTTGTTGACGTCTTGTTGCCATCAGAAGCTCTATCAGGAAGAAGAACTTGTGTCAAAGATGGCATGTTTGACAGAGTTATTGTTCTTTGAATTATATTGCTTATTGGCCAGCTTTGAAAAGTTTGTACTGTATTGAAGACCGATCAATATGTCTTATTTAATGAACTACAATGTACATGAACAATGCTTTAGTATTATGCATGTTTTGTCTAATTATGTACAATTATTTTTATAAATTAAAACTATTAGAGTAAAGACATCATGTACTAATACCCTGTGCATGTAAATCTAAAAATTTAAATCAGATTAATAAGGGCACAGTAAAGATATTTAGATGGTCTATTTATATACCATTTCAAATTTAGTGATCACCAGTATTTAAAGATAATACATTTATATATCCAATTTCTCAAATCTGGACATTTATAATCCATGTTTAACATTGTACATGTGTTTATGCAATCTTATATTTTTACAGAAACTGGAAGAAGAGTTCCAGAGACAGAAAGATGAACAGGAGAAGTTTTACGGAACTACTGTTATAACTGGCAATGAAGGTGCTTCATCACACGGTAGCGTTAAATCACAACCTGGTAGTTTACGACACCAAGATCCTGTCAAATCTAGACATTCTACCATTATATAGCTCAGCAACTAGTAAATTATACATGAAGGGCTAAAATAACTTACAATATTCCTGTATGTCTGCGTATTTGTAGTCGTATATGGGACATAATTATACAGAGACACAGCCGGCGGTGCTGACGTTAGTTTTACGTAATTCCTGCTCTGTCGGTTTACACACTGAGATACGGAAAAAGTTTCGATTCCGTATACTGGTGATTATCTACAGTATAATATGGATTTTATCTTTTGATCAAATTCATCATGACAGATAGTCGATTGATTGTATCGACCAAGCAGACGACTGAAAGAAATGAGATTTTGATCACAGAGTGTAATGAATAAGAGTTTACAGATCCACAATATTGAATGCGTCTCACTATTTATTATGTGATAAAATTATACTTGTAATATTTGCCTAATGGTATAATTGTTTCATGTATGTATTACATGTAAATTCTATAAAGCTTCCAACATATATATATATATACAGCTTGAATATTGAACCTATATGTATATATATAGATCAGATGATCCCTATTAAAGCTGACATGAAAACCTGCACCCTTTATAAGTGTGGGAGAAATGATGTTTGGCTCTCAAAGCTACAAAATTTAGAAACAAAAATGAAATAAAGTTGTCTGTATGTAAACAGAATCATTGAAAAAATAGTTGTAAATGTTTTATGAAAAGTTGTTAAGTTTGAAGAGATTTGTTCTTTATTACTGTAGCATTTAAAGCTAGTCATTACATAAGTGTCACTCTGTGTTCACGTCATATCAATCTACTACACAGTGATCTTGGTCCATCATATTATACCTGAGTCATGACATTTATGTAGGTCAAGGTCACCTTGTCAAGGTCGTGACCTTGTTCTTATTTGCCATACATCTGATTTGAAGCAATATTTATATTATCTTAAGCTAAAAATGTGAAATATATAGGCTGATAGAAAGCCTGGCTTGATTTCATCAGAGTGCTAGATATAAAGTGGTGTAAATAGCATGTATTTTGTAACAATATTACATGTAAATGTACCAGTGTGAAAGGAAAAGGTGATTCACGTGTGAATTGGTACGCAAGAAAAATTGTATGTGCATGGATGGACGTGTATAATACAATGTATACATATAGATAAGTTAATAAGTTATGTTTGGTTTTAATGGTCTACGTTTCTTACCATTTTTGGTGAATTGATGTTACCACAGATTTAATTTTACTCGGTTTCGTTGAGACATTCTTGTGTTGTACAATATATTAGATAAATAAATTAATTGATTCAAATGAAAAAAAATATTCCAAATATAGAAGCACAGTATGATGTAATTGTTCGTATAACTTACAAAATTTGTCAAGTCTGTAACTGTCTAGATACTGAAGCTATGTTTAGTGATTGGTTGATTTGTAGACCATATATTTTCCTTGATGTATCCCAGTAAATGACCAGTGGTACATGAACTAGCTACAATGATTATAATGTCAGCTATTTGTGATAACGTACCGTGCTTCACTCCCCTTAACTTATTGTTATATCACATAAGTGTAAGGGTATTATTATTATTTTTAAATAAAAATATGGGATAATACTACTTTGGTATTTTATCTTTTTATACATTTATTTCATTGGACAAGATAGTCTGAGTGTTGTATCATTTAATGATCAATTTATTATACGAGGAAGCTATTTTAAGGTACATTGTTCTTGACTGTTCGACTATTGGAGTCTATAGTAACTTTGCAAACATTTGAATTGTTTAGTCAATGGATCAATTTTGAAAATGATCGATTATTGTTTGAATTGCAGAACAATGGCATGCTCATATTTGACAACATTTTGAAGATTGCCAAATATCCAAGATAGGTTGGCTTATTTTCCTGTCTGTATATGCCAGCTTACTATGAGCTCTGCAATAATAAATGTTGTATCTGTGATACACCTGAGGATGTGAAGTTGAAAGTAAGATAATGCTGAACCTATATTTCATGCATATGACCATATAAGGGAAGCTGAACCTATATTTCATGCATATGACCATATAAGGGAAGCTGAACCTATATTTCATGCATATGACCATATAAGGGAAGCTGAACCTATATTTTATGCATATGACCATATAAGGGAAGCCAGATACCTCCATGCTTAACTTCTTGTATAAATCCATACATTATTATCAAATTTCTGTGGATGGTGGATCTGACCTACATTTCATATTAGGTGACCAGATTTACTAAACTGGGATATGTTTCATATCCAACATAATGAGATGTGATACAAACGTACATTTTGGTCTCGTGTATCTTATTTAAAATGATGCAGTGTTTGCCATTAGTATTAGCTTTGATGATTAGATCTACGACTTTACTGAGAAGGATATGTAGAAGATATTTTAAAGCAAGACCACCTTGCACTGACCACAACAGAATATCACAGAAGAAGAAGAAGAAGGGCACTTGAATTTTAAATGAAATAAATACTGCATCTGACCTTAAATTTTCTTTTGATTTTCTTTGCATTGAACACACACATATATATTACTTTGGGGGGTCATTTAACAATTTATAATCAAATGATGACATGTCCCATTTGAATAGATGAGATCACCAATTCCAAAGGATATAACAAAAATTGGAATTTGAGATATCTCCCATTCAAATGGTTGATATCTTATTCCTTTGAAATTTATCATACTTTAGTCAATACTCTGAATTGATGATTATCTCATTTTCAAATTGCTTGATATCACCTATTCAATTGAAGATATCACCAATTCAAAGTAAGGGTAAATCTCCAATTCAAATTTTGATATCTTCCTTTCATTACGAGATGTCACAAATTCAATTTCGAGATATCCCACACCAATATTCGAATGTAGATATCAGTCCGAATAGCGGATATATCCTGTTTCAATTCGAATAGGAAATATCTCCAGATTTCATTTGACATCACTGATTCGATCGAATTGGATACATCTCATTTTCCAATTGAAGATACCGCTTTAGTTATTAAATAAAACCCCCCTCGATCTTAGTAAGGAAAGATACAACCAGGATACAAGTTTGGTATACGTAGTAAATATTTAGATGTACATGGCCTTGACCCTAACTTTCTGCTTGAGTTATTTTTGTGGAAATGTACCTTTAAAGAATAGAGTGTTCGTATGCCATATATTTAGGTAAAACTGTTTTCAGAAAACATGCATATATTTGTAATCTATTCGAAAATTAATTTATCTTCAGAACACAATAAACTATGACGGTTAAAAAAACGTAAAAAAAAAAAAAAATCCCTCCTGTTTCTTTGGGATTATATACTGCGTATAAAAGTGCGGCATGAGTAATACATCTATCTCCTGATCTTTTCTTCAGAGGCACGTGCGTTCAGGAATCTGCTAGCTATTTATAGGTACTTGATGATTTGTATACAATCCTGCACGGGGATCTGGGACGTAGAACAAAGTGGAACATGGCTAGTCCAGCTCTGGTCACCCCGGGCACTACAGATCTTCTCACACAGAAAGCCATACTTGAACAACTTTTCCTGAAAAGTCCGGTGGAAGGGGAGTTCTGGTACGTGATCGTGGCAGAATGGTTAGAACAACTCAAAAGATACATCGGTATCCCCACCACCCGGAAGTTCTACCACCAACGTTCCCATCCTGGTCCACTCATCACACGGAGGGATTACGCCCACACCGTGGATGTTGTCCACGAGGACGCGTGGAGAATGATGGTACAGTGGTACGGACTTGCGGACGGACACAAGCCTATCAAACTCGTGGTATACAGTTACACACGAGCACCGGATATAGAACATAATCTTAATTCGTTTAAACTAATGCTATCAGATTCGCCACCTGAAGATTTCCACAATGTGAAATTCAGTAAAATGGAAAAAGTGGGACATATAGAGTGGAAATTACGTGAATTGTATAGGGTGACACAAGAAACGAAAACACGACTGTGGGCGAAGCCGGACTCTGACGGCGATTGGCGAATTCTCCTGTATCGTGATAAGACGATCGGCAAAGAACTGGGCATCGATTCCGACTTTATTAGACCGATCATTGCGCTTGAAATTTCGAACGAAAACGGCGAATGGCAGAAGAAACCAGAAGGTAGTATGGCGGTATCAAGCAATCCTGCAGGTCCTTTTTACGAGCGCAGTATTTTCGACGATTTGACCTAGCACATGGGAGATGGACATTCACGACCAGATTGACCACATCGGTAAAAGTCTGATGGACAATCTACACTTTAACTTCAGCGCGTTTGTACAGAAAGCCAAGGACTACGTGGACGAGCGCGACTATCATATACGGCAGCGTGAACGGGACATCAATATCCGGGAAACTTACATAGACGACCTCATCCTAAAACTGGAAGAGAAGGCCTCCAAGCTGGACGCCCAGATTGAGTCATGTCAGCGGCAGATGACGGAGAGTGAGAGTCGTCAGCGGGACATGGAGGCAGATTACAGTAAGAAGAAAGAGGAACTCGATCGTACATACGATAATAAACATCAAGACCTGAAGAGAGAGCGAGACGCGTTTGAAATGGAGCGAGATCACTTCCACGCAGAACTTAAGGTGAGCACAAACTGAACGTCAACAACTTGGGAGAGCGTAAATCATCGTTTTTTGAACGATTGGGAGGGGGTTGGCGAAGTTTCAAAATTCAATTACTGCAGCAAAATAGAACTAGTAGCTAGTTGTCAACGAATACATTACTTTGTTTAATTTCAGAGGATGTCGGAAATGTACAAGATACAAGACGGCAGGATAAAGTTGGACATTGGAGGTCACCAGTTCACTACGTCCTTGACGACCTTGACCCGTGACCCTGAGTCTATGCTAGCGGCCATGTTCAGTGGCCGACATCAGCTTAAGGTGGAGCAAGACGGAAGTTACTTTATAGACAGAGATGGGGTACACTTCCGGTACATCCTTAATTATTTACGTGATGGAGGAATTAAGGACGGCACAATCCCGCACAACGAGAACGTGTGGCGAGAGTTACTGACGGAGGCCGAGTATTACCAGATTAACGGACTGACAGAGTATCTAGCCTCCTTACTGTATAAGAGAGAACGAGACGACTCCGATACGTTCGTCTGAATACCACAAGTTGAGGAAAAAGACCATGCAGTTCCTTCGGTCGTTTTCAATTATATTTATCATTAATTACTTGTTTTGTTGGGATTTTTGTGGTTACTTTGTTTAATGAATTTATTTTATGCGAATTAGTACATCGTTTTGTGAAAAATATCTAGTATAATCCTATGATTAAGACATACAAAGTGTTTGTTGTATACACTATTTCAGTAGTAATGTAGATCGAGTGCATGAGGTTTGAATTATTTCATACATAAGTAAGTTACAAAAAATCAACACTCGGCCGCTTTCGGTCTGCTGCTGCTAAGATGTTTTTTAAACATTAGTTGATATCAAAGAAAACATATAGTCTTTACAAAGGAGATAAGATTACGTAAATGTACAGAAAATCTTTTTTATTTATGTTGTTGAGATAAAACATAAGAATTATCAGTAACATATCTTTTTTATCTGACTAATTTCTCCATCTGCCCGTAAAATACAAAATCTAGAGAATAAATAATATTGAAATTTGCCCTCGAATACGGACTTAACTACAGCGTATTTAAGACAATATCACACAAATTTACAAATACGAAATAAAAAAAAAATTATACTTCTATCGTTTTGTCCATGGTAACAGAATAAAAGTATATCATTGTTACAGCGTCCCGATCGTTACGTCCGCTGGCGTCCAACGTTAACTTTTCACATTTCAACAATTGCGCATAACCTTATCATGTTATTGGTAGCAAGCACACAATCATCTTCGGTACCAGTCAAAGCGCAAATAGCCTGGGGTACTGAGGATGGCACACAATGTTGTACGTTCTAACCCGGTCCGTCTTGTCTGGCGGCAATATTGAGTGGTGGGCGAATATTAGTCAAGTCTCGCTATTGCGGTATTTGTGCTCCGCAGAACTTCACGAAGCCTAACAGGAAGCAAGTTTTATAACCCTAACCGTCAAACCAGATGACCGTAAATAGATCGAGTTGGTTTGCCTTTTCGTTTGCAACCGCGATTTGAAATGTCAAGAAACAATAAAGGAAGCAAGAACATAAGATGTTAAATCTATGTTGTGTTTTACCGCTAATGTAGACCTCACACGGCCCCGATTATGATATCCGAAGGACACACGAATATAAAATTTTCAATTTCGTGCGAAGTTACTCCCGAATATAGTTAAGATCCGCTCAGCAACCGATGTTTTTACGATGCTTACACGATGCTAAAAGATGACTACACGATTGTATCCGAACCGCTCCCGATAACAACACGACGGGACGAATTTCATCTGAAAACATATCCGAAGGTCATACGAAGGCTAACGATGTATTAACGAAGGCTATTAGATTGCTTCACGACGTCGTATCTAGAATGTGATGCATCGGATTATAACCAGGAATGCATCACGTTTTGGATGTTTAAAAACTCTTGTTTAATCAGTAGCACAGTATCAATGGTTTCCTCCTCCGCCTTTTATCATTTCTGTCTCCGAAAAATACAAAAATACCTAAAAGTTAGCAACTCAAATATATGTTATCGAATATCTGAATCGCACTGTCTATGTAGCATGGTTAGATATATGAATGTTGATTCTTATCATGCTCGACCATCTTTGAAAGTTTGATTTTACAAGGCATATCATTGCAGTTCTTTATGTGAAAGTGTGAATATCAGACGGACAAATAGACAACGGGTTCAGTTATCAGTGACCTTTGTGTAGCAGTTGATATGTATTATTGTCAACCAAAAATCGTCTTAAAATATCACGAATTTTATTTATAAACACCATTGGTGGAAACAAGTGGAAGACGTGATGATTCAATGTAAGAAAGATGAAAATGGATATATGTCACAACAAGATCCTAGTATTACCAGTAATAATAGAAAATACTGAGTCTGTACATGCTCTCTTAGGTGCATTTTAAGAAGCAATGCTTCTGTCTTCTTTTTCCTTATCGTAACATTATCAAGGCACGTCATTTTGCTTCATAATGCATTGATTGTGAACTTGCAAATTGAACTTGCAAATTTGAAGAAGACAGAAAAGTTTTTATTTTGATAAATTTTAATTGACTTAGAAAAATACTTTAAAAATGGCTTTGAATATTATGTATTTGAAATGTTTTGTTTAATATTTGTGTCTGTCATCTTTTGTATCGGGATCCCATCTTAACGTCATCGTACTAGAGTACGATGACATTACGATGTCATTTCGATGGAATTGCGAGGTTGTCACGAAGTCGTATAGCCCTCCTAACTCCATCGGGAGGCTCTTGACACGTTCGTAATGCCTTCGTATGGCAAAATTTCCCCGATGGTCCCGATGGTAATTCCAAGGAGAAACGAAGATGTTACGAGTACGCAAGATGCCTTCTCGATGGTCTTACGAAGGGCAAGATGATTACACGAACCTGTTTCGAAGATGGTCCTTCGGGAGTGCCATCGTGAATTTTTTGGCATGCCAAAGATTTTGACAGCACTCTCGAAGTTGTTCCCGAAGTTTGACAAATCAAGCCGGCATTCATACGATGGCTCAAGATGGCCTTACGAATAGCCCGATGATATTACGATATTACGATCACACCCGAATTTAAAAAAAATCCTTTATCGTGTGGCCATCGGGTGCTTAAATCGGGACAGTGTGACGCCAGCATTATAAACAAGAGGACCGCCAATGGGTCTAACTAAGAAATTCTGGCGCATTCTCGACTCCTCTTTCCAGAAACCCTAACGGAATAAATGCTCAATGCCATCCTCCACAATTATATTGAAGGCTTAATTAAACAAGCACGCATCGATCGACATTGGACTCAGGTGAGCAATATATGCCCACTTGGACCTCCTTTGTCAAGCATGGTGCGAACTCGAATCAGAAATGTGCCAATAAAACGAATCCAGATTGAACATATTGAATAAAGAAACAAAGGGTACAAAAAAAAAAAAGATTTTGAATTTTATGTTACCGTTGACTCTTGATTGCTTAATAGATTTGAATGCTGCTTCAACTTTGAAATACATCGATGGCAATAACTGAGTGTCGTCGGTTTTCAGTTCTGAACGATGATCTTTGTAAAATGTTGTATTAGTTTTTGAGGGTATCTATTTGTGTTTGGCGGTTATCGGTATCAGTGTTGATGTACACACGATCGGACCTGATGTGGCACTTTAACTAGCCGTTTACAATTGTAAGCAAACATAGTCTGTCAGTGCTGAGGTCAGATTTGTGTTCAATACCAAGTATTGACTGAGGATTTACAATGTTTGCGTTCCCACTAGGACCAGACTGTACATTGCTATCCCTCCATACTCCGGCGATGATGTCACTTGGCTGTGGGCGTTAGAATTTATATATCCCCGATTTAAATCAAAGATAACTCGTGTCAGATATTTATAAAAATGCTTCAAAATCCTACACAAACTCTAGAAAGACTTATAAAAAACTTCATACCCTCGTGTTGGACATTATGTTGATGTTACGCAAAATCTATTATGACATACTAACAACGAAAGGAGGGGATCTCCAACAAGAAGCATAGAAACTGTAGTGTAACAAAACACTTTGTCATGTTCAATCATTACCTCTTATTCTGAAATAATGCTTTTGTTCCCCGCTTACCGCGAAAGAGATGAGATATTATAAACCGCCCGTCTGACTTTCCTTTCCATCGGTCTATCCATTTTTCTGCATGTCCGTCAGTCTGCCAGCCAGAAAAAACCTTTCCATTGGTTCCAATTTTGTTTTACCTTGAGTATTGAGTTTCATGCCCGGTCTACTGTACAGTTGTTTGCTATGTCTAACGTGTGTGTTCCGCTGTGATCACTGCAATGTCCTACTCCTTATTTCTCTATAGGCCACACTCCTCTTCAAAGGTATCCGTAATCTTAATTAATGTCCCTTTTTGTGTAGTTTACATTTTATTTTAACATCGGACTCCATTGTATGACCTTGACATTTCCAGCCTACGCTAATGCTGTTTGATCGTGGCTGTCAACACATGTAGGAATATGACTTTTATAGAGATGCAGAAATTTGCGGGAGCAATATCTGTATAGATATCTGTGTGAGATAAAAGACAATCTATTAGGTGCCACTGATTGAGTAAACCAAGGTGTTGATTCACCACAGCTTGTATTGCTGCAAAAGCAATTTAAGTTGGGGTGAAATAGAGAAATGTTTCTCTGAGAGGGTCAATAATGATGAATGTCTGATATATGCTGAACGATATTCCATTCGTTACTTCAGACAACATAAAATTTATTTTGATCTAGGCTAGCGATACATAGTTAGCTCATTCCATAAATGGCATATCTACTATAATATTAATATGTTTGCTCTCGAATTTGTAATTTATCTTCATGAGCGGAATTCGTTATCAATTCACTCTCAGAGTCATTCTGATTGGTTCCCTCGCTTTGATAACTCAACTTTAATATCCCCATTCACCAGGGCGGGTCGTATTCGCGTGTTTGTCAATTTGATCGCTCGGCTGTTCGCGTGTGTGCAAATAGATTTTTCACGAGATGGCTAAGCCTGATCTACCAAGAGGATATTTAGGAGCACAACCAAAATTTGGCGAATTTAAGCTGAGTACATTAAGTCACAATGAGCCAGAAATCACCGCATCAACCAATGAGGTACGTGTTTTAATTGATAGTAAATTATTTCTTGTAATACCCTCGCTATGTATACTAGTGTCACCATGTCTGTCCGTCCGTCTGTCAATATTTCTTAATATAATTTGTTTACTTGAGGTAGACTCGATGCGTCTGCTATCCTTAAGTGCTTTTGAGTGAAAAAAAAACTTGAAAGAATTATATGATTGAAATAGTAAGAAATTTAATGAAATGAAAACGATGCGAAAGGAAAAGAAGAAATTCTATATAAGCATAAAACAGGAGGGAAAAGTAAATAACTTCAATAATCATAGAAGATATGCAGGTAAAATTGCGATCGGACCAGAGAAAGCGATAACTCAGCAACTTAAAAATTCCAAGATATGCTATAACGAGACGAGCAATTTACTGTGAGGAATGATTCGAAGTGAGCAATTGATTGCCGATGTGCCTAGTCATTCGACAAAAAGGCTTCCCATGCCGGCAGAAGCTTGACAAGGATCCAACATCAGTTTTTGTAATACCTTTGTTGTAGAATTGTTCATGTTTGTAGCGTAATATCAGTGTTTGAGGCTGCAGGGTTTTCTCACTAAGTTTTTGGATTCTTGTAAAGAGCTCTTAAACTTCCGTTTATCTCAGCAAATTAATTCAATAATACAAAGCAATATTGGAAATCATTACTTCATCTAATCTACCGACCCTTCTCTTTATAGCCACACGTATAGCTAGTTAAGAATCTATAGAATGTTTACTTTGAAGGCATGACCACTTCTAATTCCGGTGTATAAAGTAAATACTCGTTTAAGTCTCATTTAGCTAGCCTGAATCAAATCTTATTCTTAGTGCATTTGTCAATCGACAGTCTATTGCACTTTACTTAAAACCAGGGAAAGGAACGGAACAGGCGTTTTTTTTCCTCAACTCGCTTAAGTTTCCGGCATATACCTATACCAAGTTTGGCATTTTGCAAGTTGGGTCCGTCAACAAAATGTCATCGACTGCTCCTCTGCATTCGTCGTGTGGAATTCTATACAATCTTAATGGACACAAGTAATCAGGAATTCTCTTTCAAAATAATTTTCAATAGAGGAGGGGATCTGCAACAGGACTCTGTTGCTTTACCTACAGGAAAACACAGAAAAAAAAAAAACACGGAGTAGGCAAGCAAATAGCAAGGGACACGGAAAGACGAAAACAAAACAATAAACATGTAAACAAACGAGACCAATTATCAATTATAGGTGCCGACTTAGGATGGTCATTTGTCACGTTAGTTGTAAATGATGTGATAATCCGGATCACGTGCGCACAATTCTCCCGATCGATAAAGGCACACTTCCGCGTCTGTTGTCCATATACCTGCTCTTACTATGCTAACGCGTCGCGAATATTTATATCTAGACACGCAATGCCAGTCTATCCATATATTGACATTTTCAATCTGGTTTTATGCAAAGCAGAACATTTTTTTAATTTTCGGCAATTATGGACAGGGGGAATCATAGACATGTTTCGATGTGCTGGTGGTATATTAGATTCTGAAGTATGACTCTATATGTGACGCTTACTTTTCACATACTAGTAGATAGCGGAACGTGCATAAGTAGCCTGTCACTTTTTTAATCAGCTGTAGATGTATGATGGTGTGAATTTCCTGCCCTGTATCTAAAACTTTTGTTATCAACACAGAAATATGGAAAATCGCAGCTTGAAAGCGGAGAAAATGCTTGTTCATAGAAATCCACTCTTCTCTCGAGACGTCTGCCGTGGCGTCAAGATAAGATAAACAGAAAAAGAAGTTAAGCAGCGATGACGTGTACGTCGTGTGCCGAACGTATGAAAATATCAAAAGATAAAATAAATCATGTCTGACCAATAAATAAATAAATGATTTATAAAATTAATAATTTTGGAATGAAAAACAATAGATGTGGTAAGACGGGGGAGGGGGGGGGGTCACAGAGCGCGTGGTAACTGTGCTGGTGGGCTATAAAGGGTGTGACTTGTGTCGCTGTGTCGATATATTAGTCTTGTAGAATTTTGGGTCAAGGTTAGAGTGCTTAGGTTCAGAGCAGTTTCAATGCAGAATAAACTACATGACTTTGTATTTTAATGGCTAGTGACAAGGTCAGGGTATTTGATTTCAAGGTTATGAGAGATAGCAGGAGGATACTCAGAATTGCTCGCAGTTTTGAGGTACACAGTGTACAGGTCAGCTACAAGAACTGTATGTACTGGCTACGTCAGGTCAACATCACTATGTATACCCTTGTGAAAGGCAGCGTAGTATGAAACGAAGAGGCTCCGTTAAATCAATGGAAATATGAAAAACACCAATAATACAATACCCACTAGATTCCTTGCTTAGCTTGTGGGTTGACCAATTTTGATGACCAAATGGAGCTATACGAGATCGTTTATTGGAAAATACCACAAAACAATATTGTTGCTAAGTCAGTTTTATATTAAAGATCACCACAATTCACCTTTATCTCTCTGTATAGAGCTAACATAACAATAAAACTTATAAAGCTCCGTCTGAGGTCAGTGGTTGAAGCATTAGATAAAACAGTATGTAGTTATAACCAGTCTTCAGTCATTTCTACATCACTAACTCGTCTTGTTGACTATTTACGTTGTTCTCCGTAGAATAAACAATTTTTTTTACTCTTGGAAGGAGTTGACAAGATATACATAGCAAGAAATGTTATATAATACGAACACGTTTCACTGTCTTAAAATTTTACGCTCCAAACCAAGGCGAGCTGATGACACTATTAGTATAGACAACGACACAGAACCAGACAAATATATTTGTGTCCATCAACATGGTTAGCACCACAATTTGTAGCATGACGTACAACATCAAACAAGGTTTAGTTAGAATGGCAAATAGTAGTTTTAAAACAACACAAATAAGAGGAAGCCAGCAAAGCTTGCAACACAATGACCCATATGTGGTTTACAGCACAAATCGAACCTAAAAACAAAGTTCTGTGAATGTCAGAAATAAAGCACAATACGATACATTAAAAGACGAACACCAAAATACAACAGAGTATATACTGCGAATGGCCCAAAGCACAAAATTGATTCTTCATTTTACGTACGTACGAAATGTACATGTATGTGCTGTCGGAGTTATGTATACATCCTTGATTCAAAACACTGGACAAACTTTAAACAAACGCTTAAAACAGGAAGAAAATCTGTCTGAGAATCAATCTAATCCTGTTATAGAAAGAGCCGATATCTCAAAATTGACACCGCCGCAACCGTCTCTTCCTCCGTCATTGCCGTCTATTTCTTCGTTTATTTCTCCACCCATACCTTCTCTTGATGGTCCGGTGTCCAACCTTCCACGAGTTACTGTTTTCGTAACTTACTTGCACATTTGAATTGAGGGAATTGTTCAAACACATTTGAAATTAACAGTTTGAATTTTGAATCTTTGAAAGTTTTATTGCTCTACGAAACATCAGCATGTCGTATTAAAGTTGCGAATTTGATCTAGTTAAGTATAACTAAGTCGTATTTATGTCAATTTATGACCATGTCAGCAAATGAATAATAGTGGATATTACTTTTCACATTAGAAATACAAAGAAGCGTTTAAACGTTTACAGCCTTCCGTGTACACGTTTAGGAAATTTGGTAAACGTTTCACCCTTACAATTCAGTGATTAGCCAGAATGACAATACGATGCCACTCACGGTCCGCACGATTTACAGCACAAATCCATGAAATCTAGACCATAGAAAAAATTCAAATTCACAATTGGTGTTTGTAAAAGCATTATTTCATCCTTGTATATACATTGTAATAAGAATAAACTAGTAAAAAGTCACTTTATTTAAGATAAAGCGAAAGTTTCAATGGGTTTAAATCCGCCTAACTAAGAAAGGAATTGCGATTCCAGGAATGAAAGATTATTCGTGAGGAAATCATGGTAGAGTCGGTTATATAAATATATCTAGCACAAAATAAAATCGCTGCAAATCAATATGACTTTACAGATTTTCCTATCCTGTAACTATTTATGTTTTATCGAGTTATAAACCCCTCAATATCACAGATAACCCAGCACAAACAATAAAAATATAAATAGAATTCTCTGCAAACAGCTCTGATAATACATTAAATATAAAGTCTCGCCTTCAACACATTCCCCATCTGTAGCCGTCTTTCTTCGTTCTTTGTGGCATTGTTTATTTTCTTATCAAAGACATCCGTGCCAGAACAAGGTATTTTTAATTATATAGATAAGGATTTCAGTTCACCTGAGTAGGAGCTGAGTTTATGAACTTTGATGTTACCCTAATGTCCATTTGAATGGTCTAGAAATCACGAACAAAACAAAATCGTTGGTTTTTAGTCCTACAAAAAAGTTAATACTGAAATCTTAGGAGAATATTTCCCAACTATTCGTGTATTCTTCCAGTTTTCTGTCAGTTTAAAATGTTATTAAAATGTGTACAGTTCGTTTGAATAACGTCTCTTCTCAATGTTAATATGGCCTTGTTACACTTTATACTGAAGCTTATGGATCAGATGCTTCATAGTACATGTATAACCGAAATGTGTGACCTTGACCTTTCAAGACAAAGTACGAAATACACTTTAAAATTCTTCAAGTTTTAAAAGCCTCCAATGAAAAAGGTTATAACATCCTGAAGTAATTTATGGTTTATATATTTTTCAGGTGGAGATCAAATTTCGTATGGGACAAAAGGTCAAGGTGACCGGTAATCTGATACAAGTGGCCAACACCAAGGACCTATCAGACCATATCTTCACGCAGACTCATGAAGACGTGGTCAGTTTCCTGGTGACCATGCCGGCCACGGGATACTACAAACTCCAGGTGTATGCCCTACCCGTGACGGACGACAGCAAAACGCTGCCGGGAGTATACAATTACCTTATCAACTGTACAGAAGTTAGGAAGTCCGTCTGTCCGTACCCCAAACAGTACGCGCAGTGGAAAGAGGGGTGCTACCTTTACGAGCCCCTCACCTTAGAAAATAGCAACTGCAGCGCGGGTTTTAAGGCGTTCATCCCACGTGCTAAGTCTGTGGCAGTGACCGTGAACGAAACTTGGACTCAACTCTCCAATAAAGGTGGCGACACGTGGGAGGGAAACGTGGCGATCGCCGCGAACGCCCGAGTGACACTGAATGCCAACTATGGCGGGGATGAGTCAAAGTATTCTACACTGCTCGAATACAATCTGTAGAAATCTATCAATGTGTAGACTAGCATCTTTCAGATTACATGCAAGCTGAGGACCTGCATAGATATTACAACATTACAGAGATGAAATAGACATGACCTAAGTATAGATGTAGTATCTCCCAGCTCAAGTGCACATATCTAATCTGCTCTTTGATCTGCACGTCTCGACAATAAATAGCTTTTAATGGCTTTTTTTTTTGTTTATATCAGCAATAAAGTAAAATTTCAACATCGATTTTATTTAGTTATTGAATGTGTCATAAAACCTAAGTGTAAACAATTCATTTCTCATCACAGCCAACAAGGTTAGATTGTAAATCACGATGGTCTGGAATTTTCATCGGGATCAAACATGTCGTAAAGGTAAGGGGACACACCCTTAATGCAGTAGAGAGATTTTCAATCCACCCGAATCTTAGGCAAATCAAATCGTCACAGGGGACACTGCCTATTGTAAATTACGAAATCTTTTATAAGAGTCCCCCCGAGATCATGTCTTGTATCGAACTCTCTCATGCCCTCCAAAACACTCGGTTGGAATATTGTAGCGTAGCTGCCGTATGCGTGTTTGAGTGAGAATGTCCGGACAATGTACTGACCATGACTGGACCTTGATCCTTTGTCCAATCTGGAAGTAAGCTGATCGCACTTCTCGGTTGATATGACTATCCGGAGCTCGACAGAGCACTCACTGTTAGTCGTTCGCCCGATACCTTTTTATTCATTTTCATAATTTTTGTGTAACATAGGGGACTTGTGTTTTATGATTTTATTTGTGGTGTTTCATAACTGTGAGGAGGCTGCATGTATTGACAATTGGACGTCTGGAGAAACTGCTGTGTATCCAAAACAAGAGGGAGGAATGTGCACACAAAATCCGGATAATCACCATTCCGTTATACAGTGTATAACCTCCAAATTTTGCATCAGGTGCACGTTAGTCCAGCTGACATATTATTTGTTTTGGTTGATGTTAAATCTTGTTTTCCTCTACTGTTATAGTCGTTTTGTCTTACGTTCATTATTCATGCTGGTGTGTTCCGCTGTGGTAACTACAAGGTAGTCTTCCCCCCCAAGAGGTTATGGACACAAGACAAAACATATCTTATAGAATCTTCAACAGTGAACCATACGAATAAATATATTCGTGATTTTCAAGGTCAGAGGCGTCTTGCATCACGCCATAGGTAGTCAAAGTGGACATGAACAGAAATTTCTAAACAGTGCATAATCACTCACTCCTTAAAGAACCCTGTCGATTTCTAAGCCAAACTGAGGCATTTGGAAAGATGTCCATCCCTGTCACATGTTCACCATGAAGCACTATAAATTGAATTCAATACATTTTTCTTAATGAAAGTCAGCAAGATGGAAAATCCAAAAAGGCCTGATCTGACAGGAGGATCTATCACTTTCTTTATACCTATATATGATTTTGATAATACAGTCAAATGAAGGATGAACTGGTGCTAGTTACAGCAGTTGTTCTTTATCCATACTCAATACCCCTTATTGTTCTTGCAGTATCAAAGATGTACCACATTGTTCTTTGCAAAATCAAGAATACTGATGTTGATTCCATAAGATTAAGTGTAAACTTCAACTCTATATCTACTTTAAATGATTTTAAGTCTAGTAACCTTGAATTTATTTGCCTATAAGATGTTGGTAATTGTCCATGACCTTTAGAAATCCTTGATGAAAAGCAACTCCATTACAGACCAGTGCTAAAAGCAAATCCATTACAGACCAGTGCTAAAAGCAAATCCAATACAGACCAGTGCCAAGTTTCACAAAAATCCTTAAGAAAAATTTCAGGAATTTTTGTAGCTTTCATCATTAAATAAAATATTCAACAAGATTTTCACTTACGATTGTATTATGTTTTCTTCTATCATTTCCACATACTGATTATAAATTCAGAAACAAAAGTTTAAAAGGAGAACTATATGGTCAAAATGTACAAAAATTCCTGAAACTTTTCTCAAGTACTTTTGTGAAACAGGCAGCAGTTACCAGATTTACAGAAAGCAGGTTTATACATAGTGAGGGGAGAATACTGACCTTGACCTTAATATTGATAGTATACATAGTAAGGGGAGAATACTGACCTTGACCTAAACATTGATAGTGTACATAGTGAGGTGAGAATACTGACCTTGACCTAAACATTGATAGTGTACATAGTGAGGGGAGAATACTGACCTTGACCTAAACAATACTGACCTTGACCTAAACATTGATAGCGTACATAGTGAGGGAGAATACTGACCTTGACCTAAACATTGATAGTGTACATAGTTGTCTTGCAAAATGAATATATCAGAAAAACTGTACAAAGTGAACATTTAATTAACTTTACAATTTCACGTAGCACTTTATAATAAAGTCATGAATATTTCATAAATACATCAAAATAAGCACAGATAATACATCACAATTCTTAAATTTCATTTGAAATCAAAAAGCTTTGCAATATTTCAAAAAAATGTCTCAATAAATATCACTTGGAGCAAAAACAATAATAGGTTAAGATGTATATTTACTCATGCAGATTGCTTCAAAATGACTTTCATGTTTACAGGATACCTATGTAAATGATACCTATGTGAAAAAGTGATGTACATGATTCTGTTTACAGATAAGACAGTCTTTAATATCAAATGCCACTGCTAAAGGGTTCAAAAAGTTAGGACATGATTGTAAAGAATAGTCCCAAAACTTTGGAGACAGTAACTAAACTTGGCAAGTGTTCCTGCTGATTTGAAGTGATGTTAATTGTATTTTTGTTTGTGTAACTATAAATATAAACACAAATACAATGTACACTTACATGTGTATCTACTCAATCTCTACTCCAGTTTGATTCAATATTTCAGAAAAATGACCAATGAATGTAGAGAGTCACCAAATAATAAGTTGGAATGAATTGCTATCATTGTCATAACACATGTAAATAAGCTCCTGGTAGAGTTGACATCATGACACCATAGTTCTTCAGTAACATACCGTGGTGAATCAGTAACGTACGGTTGTCCAACCATCGCCCTCAGCTTCATCATCTGGTCTTCTACCCGCTGTAATATTAAAAAAAAATTGCTGTAAATACAGAATGTATGTAAAATATGCCCCATAGCAGCAGTTTGTCTAACAGCCATCAGTCAAAGGAAAAGTGACCTAGAGCTTTGACCATATTGGATGTACCTAATACATACTCAATTAACATCTCAACAATTAGATGTTTGTTATTGATCAATTTTATATTTCAAATTGCAACTGTTCTTCAATGAAATAAATCCTGTAATGTATTTTAAGAAAAATGCAATGATCGCTGTGCGATATAAGTCCCCTACCAGCGGCATAAATTTATGACTTGCATCTCTGTTCATCAGTTCATCTTCTGCAACAACAGCCAAGAAAAGTCTGGGAAACTGAATTCACGAAATTTGCTAAGTCCAATGGCCATAACTCTTGTGAAAATTAGTCAGTCTATATTAAACTCAAATCTGCATCACACTATAATGTATTCACATACAAAAAATCAGCTCATTATCTGCAATAACAGGCATGAAAAAGTCGATCCGGGAAACTAAACATTTCATGAAATTTGCTAAGTCCAAGGGCCATAACTCTTGTAAAAATTGGCCAATGGAAACCAAACTCAAACTTGGTCTGTATCACACTGAGATGTCTTCATTTACCAAACATAGGTAATCACAGATTACGAAGCTCACCTCGTGACAGCAAAATTCAATTCAAACATATTTCTTAGTACATGTATATTGGCTTTTAAAGGCAAAACCACTCAAGCAGAAAAAGTAGGTCAAGGTCATTTTATGAAAGTTTGATCAAAGATACATCCAATATGCAAGTTTGGTACATGTAGCAGTTATACTTTGCTCAATATTGGCTTTATAGAGCAAAATCACTCAAGCAGAAAAAGTAGGTCAAGGTCATTTTATGAAAGATTGATCAAAGATACATCCAATATGCAAGTTTGGTACATGTATCACTTATACTTTGCTCAATATTGGCTTTTAAAGGCAAAATCACTCAAGTGGAAAAAGTAGGTCGAGGTCATTTTATGAAAGTTTGATCAAAGATACATCTAATATGCAAGTTTGGAACATCTAGCACTTAAACTTTGCTCAATATTGGCTTTATAGAGCAAAATCACTCAAGCGGAAAAAGTAGGTCAAGGTCATTTTATGAAAGTTTGATCAAAGATACATCCAATATGCAAGTTTGGTACATGTATCACTTATACTTTGCTCAATATTGGCTTTTAAAGGCAAAATCACTCAAGTGGAAAATGTAGGTCAAGGTCATTTTATGAAAGTTTGATCAAAGATACATCTTATATGCAAGTTTGGAACATCTAGCACTTATACTTTGCTCAATATTGGCTTTTAAAGGCAAAATCACTCAAGCGGAAAATGTAGGTCAGATGCTGCATCCGATGCATGGGTTCACCTCAGCATCCAAAGATGAATCACTTGTGCCAGTTTGGTTACTGCAGCATTAGTACTTTGTCAGATACTGAGCTATCCCAAACTTCTTAACCAAGTCACTCAAGCGGAAAATGTAGGTCAGATGCTGCATCCCATGCATGGGTTCACCTCAGCATCCAAAGATGAATCACTTGTGCCAGTTTGGTTACTGCAGCATCAGTACTTTGTCAGATACTGAGCTATCCCAAACTTCTTAACCAAGTCACTCAAGCGGAAAATGTAGGTCAGATGCTGCATCCGATGCATGGGTTCACCTCAGCATCCAAAGATGAATCACTTGTGCCAGTTTTGTTACTGTAGCATTAGTACTTTGTTAGATACTGAGCTACCCCAAACTTCTTAACCGGACGCGGACGCGGACGCGGACGCGGAAGCGTGGGGTTATAGCATAAGCTCACTCAACTTCGTCGAGGTGAGCTAAAAATCAGTGCATTATTTGCAATAGAACCAAAGAAAAGTCCGGAAACTGAAATTTTCATAAAATTTGCTAAGTCCAAGGGCCATAACTCTTGTAAAAATAGATGAATCTAAAGCAAACTCAAACTTGACCTGTATCCCATTGAGATATATCCACATACCAAAAATGAGTTCAATATATGCAACAACAGCGGAAAAAAGTCCGGAAAACTGAAATTTTCATAAAATTTGCTAAGTCCAAGGGCCATAACTCTTGTAAAATTAGGTCAATCGAAAGCAAACTCAAACTTGATCTGTATCACATTGAGATATATCCACATACCAAAAATGAGTTCAATATAAGCAACAACAGCGAAAAAAAGTCCGGAAAACTGAAAATGGGACAGACGGACAGACGGACGGACGGACGGACGGACAGACAGACAGACCGAGAGGAAACTAAGAGTCCCCTTCGGCGTTGCCGGTAGGGGACTAATAAAGGCATCGTACAGACCTTTCTCCTGTCTATCTCTCCAGCCTCCTTCCCGTCTAGGTTCTCCTGATGATAAATATAACATTATATTATAAATAAATGAACCAGCACAATCAAACATATATGAGGTAATCTAACTTGACAGAGAGTTAGTAGATACTAGATTTGAATTAAAAAATCAAATTCAAGGAATTGTGGTCCCCCGCTTTTGGGTGTTTGTCTTTAAAGAAATGCTTACAGACATCCCCCCATTCTTAAGTTTTAATAATATATCTCATATATTATCAACATTCTAAATATGAAAGATTAACTCCAAGAAAAGGTCAAAAGGTCCAAACTTTTGTTTTGTTTCCAAGGGACAGGGCTTATGAAAAGGTATGCACATGTGAAATATTTAAGACCTATGATTTAAATAACCATCAAAAACTTATGGTCGAGGTTGAAGTTTTTAAATGTGGGTCAACATCCATGGACAAGGTCACAAGGTCAGAATGTTGTTACCAACAGAAAGGTCTCATCACAAGGAATACACATGTGAAATGTGAAAGCCCTATCATTTTCCATTAAAAAGTTATGGACAAGGTTATAGTTTTTTGAAAAGTAGGTCGAACTCAAAGGTCAAGGTCACAAGGTCAAAAATTTTGGTATCCATGCAAAGGTCTTGTCACAGGGAATACACATGTGAAATATCAAAGCCCTATCACTTTCCATTCAAAAGTTATGGTCAAGGTTAAAGTTTTTTGAAAAGTAGGTCGAACTCAAAAGGTCAAGGTCACAAGGTCAAAAATTTTGGTATCCATGCAAAGGTCTTTTCACAAGGAATACACATGTGAAATATCAAAGCCCTATCACTTTCCAATCAAAAGTTATGGTCAAGGTTAAAGTTTTTAATAAGTAGGTCAAACTCCAAGATCAAGGTCACAAGGTCAAAAATTTTGGTATCCATGCAAAGGTCTTGTCACAAGGAATACACATGTGAAATATCAAAGCCCTATCACTTTCCATTCAAAAGTTATGGTCAAGGTTAAAGTTTTTAATAAGTAGGTCAATGTCCAAGGTCAAGGTCACAAGGTCAAAAATTTTGGTATCCATGGAAAGGTCTTCTCACAAGGAATACACATGTGAAATATCAAAGCCCTATCACTTTCCATTCAAAAGTTATGGTCAAGGTTAAAGTTTTTTGAAAAGTAGGTCGAACTCAAAGGTCAAGGTCACAAGGTCAAAAATTTTGGTATCCATGCAAAGGTCTTGTCACAAGGAATACACATGTGAAATATCAAAGCCCTATCACTTTCCATTCAAAAGTTATGGTCAAGGTTAAAGTTTTTAATAAGTAGGTCAAAGTCCAAGGTCAAGGTCACAAGGTCAAAAATTTTGGTATCCATGGAAAGGTCTTCTCACATCTTCTCACAAGGAATACACATGTGAAATATCAAAGCCCTATCACTTACCATTCAAAAGTTATGCACAAGGTTATAGTTTTTGTGACTGACGGACAGACGGACGGACGAACCGGTTTTAATGTCCCCGCGCTTTCGCGAAAGCGGGGGGACAATAAATCTTTAACAGTATAATGACCCACCTCTCCATCCCTCATCCCTGTCACCTCCTCTCCTATCCTCTCTATCTCCGCCCCGCCTATCGTCCCTGGGTGGAGGTCCTCTATCATCCCTGCCCCTCCAGCCATCTCTATCACCACCCCTATCACCGCCCCTGTCACCACCTCTATCTCCACCCCGATCTCTCCATGATCCACCCCCTGGTCTCCATGCTCCACCACCACCGCCGCCTCGATCATCATCACGTGGAGGTCTGTCATCTCGACTGGGAGGTGGGCCTCGTCTATCTCTCCAGCTATCTCCTCCTCGTCTGTCATCTCGAGGAGGTCCCCTATCTCGCCAACCATCTCTATCCTCTCGTGGAGGCGCTCTGTCTCTCCAGGAATCTCGGCCCTCCCTCTGAGGCCCTCTATCTCGCCAGCTTCCACCACCATCTCGATCGTCCCTAGGTGGCCCACGCATGTCTCTGTCATCTCTGGGAGGTCCTCTCATATCTCGATCATCTCGACCTCTAAAATCTCTATCGTCCCTTGGTGGGCCCCTCATATCTCTATCGTCCCTTGGTGGGCCTCTCATATCTCTATCGTCCCTTCGGAAGTCTCGATCTTCTCGAGGCGGACCTCTCATGTCTCTGTCATCACGTCTCATATCACGATCATCTCGAGGGGGGCCTCTCATCCTATCATCACGTTCATCCCTGCCTCTGAAGTCCCTGTCTTCCCTTGGTGGCCCTCGGTCTCTCCATCCTTCCCTTGGCGATGGTCCTCTATCACTTCTATATCTCGGCTCGTCCAGATTTCTGTCGTCTCGTCTCCAGGCATCTCCTCGCTCCTCTCTAGGAGGACCTCTGTTTCTCCATCCATCATCTTCTCTTTGAGGAGGACGCTCATCTTGATCTCTACTCCAATCATCTGATCTGATAACAGAGATAAAAACATCTCATTACATTTTGTATTTTTCAACATAATACAAACAACTCCAACACAAGATGAGACATTTCTGCTACTGTATTTATCTTAATGGCCAGATTTGACAATGTTTTGACTACCTACCTTTTAACAGGACTAGGGTCTTTTTTCCAGCTATCAGATCTTTGTTTTTCCCTCTCTCTCCACCCGCCTTCCCGACCCGAGGGTCGCCATGCCCCTGTATTCCGCTGACTGTCACCACCATCCTCACCACGTCTCCATCTGTCACCTTCTGGGGGACCTTCTCTCTGAGGAGGTCGGTCTTCCCTAAAAAACACACCACGAAATTTCTTTATAAATCAAATGTCATTGTGTTCTTGACTGTGGTATATCAAAAGGACTGACATGTGTATCACTTTATACCCTCACCACTTTTTGGCGAGGAAAAATAATATGATTATAGTGCGTATTTAAATTTTCTGTGTGCTTAATAAATACATGTATAAACTTTTGTAAAATATATTGAATCTATTTTCCTAAGCATTCTCAATTTTTCTAGAAGTACTTTCAATCTGTAACTAATTCCTTTCATTGATAGTTAATATTAACAATATTGATAGCATAATAACCTTTGTCTATCGGCTGGTACATCATCTCGTCTCTTGGCCTCCCTCTCTTCTATCTCTTTCTCTCTCTGTCTCTGTTTAGCGGCCTGTTCTTCTAGCTTGGCAAGTCGAGCTTCGTATTCCTGTTTCTCTGCCTCTACCTTCTCTCTCTCTATTCTCTCCTTTTCTTCACGTTCTATGTATAATGAAGTAAAATTATGTATGTCAGAAATTCAAAAGTTCTATTGCTAATATCAATGCAAAACAAATCCTCAAGTTTAAATGTATGTTTGTATTATCTAAAATTACCTAGAAATCCTTACAATATTTCTAGGAAACCTTTTATAGATAATTTAATGTCTGCTGCACGAGACTCTACATACAGGATAGATACTGTATGCAGAAACCTTATGTGAGCAATAACACACTGTACTATGATGCATTTTTTAACAAATCTTGGTAAATTATACATGAAATATGAAGGCTACATGTACATCAATGCTTAATTTCTAAAAGTATGAAAGTTTGTATTATTTTTTATCATGTTAAACATGTATAGAAACACTTCAGAGGACGAATGGTAAACAGGGCACATAATGGTGCAAATTTAGGTATAGTTTGATATAGTTGATACTCTTGTGATATAGCCTATATGATATACATGTACATGTATACATGTATTTACCCTTCTTCAAAGCTTCATCTCTAGCTCTCTGAGCTGCCTCCTCTTTTTCCTTTATCCACTTCTGTCTTCTTTCTTCCTTTCTTTGCTCCTTCCTTTCTTGTAATCTGACTTTTCTCTCTTGTGCCAGCTTGGACTCAAACTCTGAAGATTTTTTCTGTTACAAAAATGTGAGAATTTTAATCTCCTAGACCAACATCCAGATTATATGATCAAAGAAACATGTAGAGTACGGACAGATTGTGAATGTTGACTGATGATTAGTGGGTTAACACATCATAATAGATGGAACCTGTGGAGTCAGTACATTTCTCTAAGCTCAGTGTGTGTAACCTGACTGTTATATGAACTGCCATGTAAAACATAGAGCTATGTTCGTTCTTCACATGAATTATTTTTAAGCATTTTACGAGACAAAATTTACGTATGAAATACTGGACATGGAGGGATGCTTAGAATGACATGTTTTAATTAACCTTGACCTGACTCTGACCCTGAATCATTAATTTTTAACACTAACCTTAAACTGCTCTTTCCTTTGTCCCCGTAACATGGCCATAAATTCATCTTTTTCTTTCCTCATCCTGTTTAGTCGATCCCTGGATAGGAGGGCAATTTCTCTCTCCTTCTTCAACTGCTCAATCTGATAGACGAATCACAATGTAAATCTTAAATGAAATCCTCTGAATAAAGCCTACCATAGCAGTAGTTTTCTTATACATGTAAGTACATGTTTGTCATGGTATCACAATATTAACAGTACCATCAAAGTAGACATTACCTAATGACCTGATACGGGATGATATCAGGTCACTAGATGACTAAGAAACAAATTTACCCCACTGATCACCTATTTTGATAATATTTCTGAAATGTTTGGACATCGTTGTTCTTAACGCTGAGATGCCAATATGAGAAGTTTAGGCACCTGGTATTAGATATACAATGTCTGCATGTGACAGTTATTGGCCAGTCACTATTTGGGATATCTATGCTAACTTGTCATAGGTGGGGTCAAAAAGTATCTAAGTGTGCTAAAACATATTTTGCATCGAAATACGAAGATGCTCTTACAATGAGACAAATTGTAAATGCACCTATATTTATTTATACAAATTATCAAATTAAGTTCTATGACACTGATGTCTACTATATTACCCTATCTGCCTCTTGTTGCTCCCAGAATTCCTTTGACTGCCGACTCTCTTCCTCATGCTGTTTCTGTAACAGTGGTATTTCCTCCAGGCGTTTGGCTCGAGCAAAATAGTCAATCTGGAAACAAGAGAATTGAAAGATAAGTCTACAGTAACTTTCATGTACATTTAACTTTCATGGAGACAGAGTTTAACCAAGGTAAATGCTGTCTAAATCTACATTATATCAATTTATTTAAGGCCTATCATACCATCATTGTTATAAATTATATGATGGTTATCTATTCTGGTCAAGAATAAAGGTATGCCCGGAGAACACTTGAACAGAAAGTTTTGTTTATTTACGTGCACCATATATAACATGTAAACAAAATAGAAATTTTCTGTTTAAGTGTTCTCTTAATATTCCTCTATTCTTGACCAGAAAAGATTACTATCATATTTATAATAATGATGCTCATATGATAGGCGTAAACTAGTTTCATATAAAGTAGATTTAGACAGTATTTACCTTGTTTAATCGAAGGGATTCCCTTGTAAGAGATTATATGCACACCACGTGATACGCCACCGTGATGTATATTACCCTTTTCTCCTGTTTTTAATGTAACAATTTTACCTTTTTCTCCTGGTTTTTGAGTCTGTCCATCAGTTCTCTCTTCTCCTTTTCAAGCTGTTCGACCTGCTTAGCCATAATGTCATCCACGTCCAGACGAGCAAAGTCCTACAACACAATGATAAACTTATCATAATCATACAGTCAAGATGTATCTATATAAATTTAAATCACATGAAACAAGTAAAATTAAATATTTCATCCTTCAGATAAATTTCGTTACAAAATAGAACAATTACAATATGCATCATTTAACCTACTTCTTCATCAAGGTTCTGTAGTACTTTAGCCCCTATGTCTGTCTTTTTGAGTTGTTCTATTCTTTCCATGGCATGCTTTTTCTGTATTTCTTTATGTTCCTCTAGTTTCCGTTGCCGTTCTCTCTCCTGTGCTTCTCTCTCCAGACGTAACATCTCGGCTTCGTAAGCTTTCTTTTTCTGCTCTTCCACCTGCTCCAATTCTTCCCGTTCCTGAAATACAAACATTTGTATTATAAAGTGCAAATACAGAGAAATCAATCTGGGCCATAGGATTTTGGTGCGATCCTTTTCTAAAATTCTAATGAATGTACAGAATCAAAAAGATACACCCCCCTTCCCTCATGCCCCTATGGTCTTTGAACTTTATGGGCAATTGATCAAACAAGTTTACTTGCCAAATATATACCTGGATACATTTATCCATACTATACAATCTAAACAAGTTATTCATATTTTGTCCTTTCCTTTCTTTATTAATATTTCCCTGAGAAATGAATTGGTTGGCTTCCTTATAAGACAACAACTCTTAGAATTAATTAATCTACAAATTCATGTAAGTTAAATATACCTACCCTCTGATCATTGAGATGCTCCAGTTGTTCTTTCCTGTCCTCTATAATCTGTCGTCGTGAGAGGATTCTCTGATGATCTTTCTTGGCAGTGACTCGGTAACTCTGAGCTATCTGTACCTTCAACTCATCTCGCTGAATCTGTAATCAAAACAACATGGTTAAATATGTTTGGCATGTATGTGTAAATACAACATCTTGAAGGTTTTATTTAAATTTTCACCTTTCTCAGTCAGTACATGTATTATTGTATACACAGAAACAAAATTGTCATTTCTAAAATTCTGTACTGTAAATCCAGGGAGTAAGAACAGAATTTAGTATTAAATTCATGCATCTACATGTACATGTACATAAGATAAGGTTTTGATATTGTAATCATACATCACTATATGCTATAAAATGTAAACGAGGTCTAACCTTGATTTCCTTGGGTTGTATTTTACTGATGGCCAGGTTTAGAGCCTGTGCCATGCCTATCAGCTGGTTCCTGATTCTCTCACTGGGCATGCTCTGTATGTAGGGACCTTCGGGGACGTCTTCCTTCTGTGCTACCATTAAGTCTGTGCCAAAACTCAACGACTTGTTCCTGTGGTCTATACGAACCTGTAATGGTAATATACAGTTATGTAACTTTTTGCTCTTTGGTAATTCCTTTAAACCCTAGTTTCATTATATCTCAGATTAACGAAAATTTTCAGCATTTGGCCACAAAAAAATTATTTTTAGTTCTTCCATAATCTGAAAATAATTTTCAGGGGTAAGCGAGCGATGATTTAAATCTAAATATTAAATCTGAAAAATCAGGAGCGGTAAAGCTAGGGTTTATAGTCTCGTTCGCCTGAGCCTCACGCGACTTCTACAATCACCTTCCTGGCGATACCTGTACAATCCAATGCATTCTCAACTCCCTTGGGAGTATACAAGCGGAGCTACCATTAAGGCGCTAATGCTTTTCATTCACATTACAAGCTCGTCTCATGTACCAGGTACCCAGTTTACTCCTGGGTGGAGAGAGTGCAACGTAGTGTAAAGCAACTTGCCCAAGGTTACAATGATTTTGCAATGATCGGCCATACCTGTCAACTTTTTTCAGACCAAAGAGGGTCAATGACCCTCTTTGGGAAATGAAAAAGAGGGTCATAACGCACGAACCAAAATCGCGACCTTTTGCTTGTGTCATTATGAATAAAATTTACCCCCCCCCCCCCCAAAAAAAAATACACGTCAGGCCAATAAAGTTCATTTTACTGTAAGACATCTAAGGCATTTATTTAAAGTAATACTGCATAATCATGATATTGTAGCACATGTGTAAAATTTTAGGACTTCATTAATCAAGGCCTGAAGGTTCATAGTTGAATTTGTTAGGCTAGATAATATATTTTTATTCAGTTACATGTATTGCTATACCATGATGAAGATTTTATGTGAAATGAACTCTACAATTTCACAGTGCTTCAATTGTTTTAAAAACTATAAAAACATTCGTTCCTTTTCGTCTGCATAAATCTCCGTGTTTATGATCGTCTTCCCATTGACATTTCCATAATAATCCAAGCCCAGATTGTTAAAACAACATGAAAGTGGCTAATAACTTCCCATATCACTAAACAAACAACCCAATTTACCTGTAACTGCAGGTGTTTTAAGGTATCCGATTTACAATAGGGCATTTTTCCATGCCTGGTAAGGTACTATAAACTATATATTTTCTGAAAAATTATAATGCCCACTGCTCAAAACTAACAATTTTGGGGCCTGAAAAATAAAGGGGAATAACTGGTGAAGCATTTAAATTGTCTATTTTCTCTATATAACCTATACAAAATGACAAAGTTGTACTAGAGTTTTTCCCCTTTGATTTTTAAGATCTAGGAGTCGTATATCTGTACTCAGGGCATCATTACCTTTTAGAAAATATATAGTTTGTAGTACCTTACCAAGCATAAAATTTACCATACTTTACTATGGAGATGATTTTAAACGCAATGCAAAATGACTCTATTGTACAACGGATACCTTAATGATAAAGTCACAGCTGGAAATTTAAAGTCCCAAGTAATAGACAGAACCAAATCGGAATCGGGTGATTCCCGGGTCAACAACGAAAATCGGGTGAAAGGCATGACCCGCGCGGGTGATAAAAAATAATCGGGTCAAAGGGTAAAAAAGCGGGACTGACCCGCCGAAATCGGGTCAGTTGACAGGTATGTGATCGGCGACGGTGAGATTCGAACCCACGACCTATGGTTTCGTAGTCCACCGCGCTAACCACTACACCACCAGAACTACGGTAGGTAACAAAGAACTTAAGATTAAATTGGTGTGTCCTTAAGGAGAAAAAATTCATAAATATACATGTACCTGCAATTCTAAAGTCCTGGCAGCATTTACCATCACCCTTTCTAACCTGAACTTGGAGGCAAACGGCACAAGTGATGCTATTCTGTCAAAAGCTATGGTCTGATACACTTGAGAGACCTGCAAATAATAAAGAATTATAATCAATAGTGTGGTAAGAGAAACTTTGAGCTTCATGTCAATAGCATGGTCTTTATTGCATGGGAAAAATATTGGGATTCTTAGATGTTGATTAGTTTATAATTTGCTAAATCCAGAGATCATAATAAGGGCTATAGCTGTATGCCATTATGTGATGTAGTGATTTTAATGATTATCAAAGTAAGTTTAATGGCTGTCAGGACACACAGATAGACTAGTGTATGTAACCACCGGTCTACTAAGCTAGTCTCCTATTAATTTCTGCCCACCATGACACCATTATACTGAGCTGTATAATGGTAACGCCTTTTGTGGGCAATTGACTAAGTCTTCTGAAGTAATTGCTTACATGTATTACACATTAATTCTAATGATAAGTTGTACATGTAAAAGACAATGAAATTTATTACTAAGGGTCTACAATCATTGGGATTGCCAAAGTGCACATGTTAATTTAAAATACAAGAGAGAGAGATCCTTGGTTTACCTGTTTGAGTACCCTGGTTATAATGATTTCCTCCAGAGCGTCATTGTACTGGTTAAGATCATCGTTTTCTGTAATAAACTCCATGGAGGCCTTGACCTTGTTATACAGTCGTAGGGGATGGAACTCTGCCTCTAGATATTTATACAGGTTCTGTAACTCTGGATGCACATACTGCACTACATTGTATTTTACCTGAAAATCAATAATAATCATTATAGAGAATGTAACTTTGCTAAAGGCTGGTCTCATCATGTATATAATTGTACGTCCAACAGAAGTCTACAAAACTTCATGAACATACAGGTTTATTCATTTCTTACATTTTTATTTTTTATATGGGATAAGCATACCATCCTTAATACCTGTAACAGACATTGAGCAGATCCTTCTTGAATTCTGTACTGCGTGTATTGGTTTAAACGATACTTAAACTGCGTATGCATTTATAATTTACCAACAAATACTTAACTAAACGACATAAAAGAGTGAATGAGAATACTGAGAGAAGGTTGGCCTGTCCTTTTCTTTAGTATTATAGAGATCATACCAAGTCCTTGATGAGCCCCTGTCTGGTTGGTGCACTATTCAGCATGATCAACGTTGCCAGTCTCTTTGTTTTCTCCATTGTGCTCTCGTCCGTCTCTAGTAGCTGGTCTATAGGGTTACGTGACGGAGGGATTGGTACGGCCAAAGTCGCACAAAGTACTCGAGAGGCCATTCTGTGGATATAAATTATAATGGGTTAATACCTATAATAAAGGCAAACTCTCCTCCTTCTCCAGTAACTGGTATACAGGGTTACGTGACCGAAAGATGGGTATGACCAAAGTCGCACAAAGTACTCCAGAGGCCATTCTATGGGATATAAATCATGATGGGATTACATACAAGTGTAAGAACACACTAGTAAGGTTGATGCGTTACTGATGTTGTATCCAGATATGTAAAATTTCCTCCTTCATAATGTACAAGCAAGGATAAAGGTCTACAAATATTAGGCCTGGCATTACAAGCAACAAAACATTCATTGAGGATCCATTAACTGACATAAATGTTAAAAATCTAAACTGAAATGACTTTAAATTGGCAAATACTTAATAATCTCATTTTGTTTAATTCAAGTTTATGTTAAAATAAGATATAATGAAATCAAAAGTGTTGAGAACAAGGAAAAATTGATGGAATAGAAATTTGTCAGAGTAATTTCATGTACAGAACTGTAGAAACAGTACCATATGTAGACATTCTCTTTTTGATCTGTGCCCTTCCTTACACCAGATAACAATTAAGATATCCAGCACTTCAAAGGCAGGATCCTTAAACCTTGAATGCAGATTTCAAAACTGGCTATAAATCAGTACAGTTCTTGTCAAACAAATTTATTGCTAAATGTAGAGTACTTACTTCTGTAGTTCTTCCTGTGAGAGATTTTTCCTCTGTTCCCGTGACAGAATGTAGAGTCTGTGTAGTGTACAGGCATGGAACAGAGCATTGCCAGACTTCCAGAACACCATACCCAGCTTCTGATAGTAGTTAGCCATCAATGACGGCTTGGGTGGTTTCCGTGACAACTGTATCAGACCGTGAATGTCCTCTACAGCCTTGAACGCTTCCTGAAAACAAAAGCAATCCAGATGTGGGTCTCCTAACAGAAATTTAAAGTTGAAATGTTTAGCATGAGGCGAAAGGTGCTAAAGTGAAAATTTGTCAGAGTAATTTCATGTACAGAACTGTAGATACAGCACCATATGTAGACATTCCCTGTTTGATCTGCGCCCTATTTGAACACTGGATAACAAGTTAGTTACCCAGCAACACTGTAAGGCAGATAATTATGAACTAAACCTCACTCCCATTATAGTAAAGTGATAATTTTACATTGACGTTTCAAGTGCCAGCAGTAGACCATTCTCATATTGCAGTTAGACTTCCATTTTAGACACTCCAAGAACCGACATCACAACTTTTGATGTTATTTCTTTCTATGACATTATAAATCTGTAACGATGTCACAGCTAAAAGTTACATCAAATGTTGTGATGTCAGGTCTTTGACTGTACAAAATGCAAACCTACTGCTTTAATGTGAAAATTGTCTATTACCAGAATTACAACCCTTATTAAGGCATAATAAAAATGTATTCAAATTAGAGCTAGTGACCCTTAGTAGATAAAAGGTAGAACCTTTATAAAAGCATAATGTACAAATTAAAGCAATATAAATGAACTCGTTGAAGATAGGTATTTCAGCAGTAGTATGTATACATAAACATGTCCTTTAGATGTACAATGAAGGGAGTGCAAACCTTACCTGCCATAGTTCCATCTTGATAGCACTGTCGAGTTGTTCCAGTCTTGTCTCCAGGTGCATGCCCTGTGAGTCTGGGTTGTTTAGATTGATGGCGGTCTGTTGATGCTGGTGTTTCTGGGCATGCATCAGGTGGGTACGAAGCTGTCATAGAATTTAAATAATACATAATATTATATGTAACATATATAATATTGTATATGTATAATATATAATGTACATTTGTATGTTATAACATTATATAATACATTATCTGTAAAATAAAAAGAACCATTTGCTTACTAGATTTCTTTTCTACATATATAGTGTCTTTGAGAATAAGGAATAAAGTACAGAGAGAATGAGAGAGCTTGAATAAAACTTACATTATCACATAATTTCCTAAATTCTGTTTTTCTCTGATACTTCAGGCAAAATTTAAAAGCTGAAAAACAAATGTTAATAAAATTTATAATTCTATTTTTCCAAAGCTCTAAGTAAATAAAATATATATGAGAGCACCTTTGAAGTGATTTTTAATTTCACTTTACATGTAGTTACACTTTATCATTACATATTGAAATTCTTTTTTCAAAATTTGAAATAGTCCTCAGTCTTGATAGATGGATGAATACAGGAATGTTTTAGTCAATTTGTATAGCATTACACTTGTTGAGATTAGAGGCAAACATACACTAAATGTCTCTACAAACCAACCTGATAACCATATATCGAAACCAGACTTGTCAGAATGACAACATAGCTCGCCGGTGGCAACCATATGTAAATTGCAACAACAACAATAAAAAAGGTCTTATCACAAGGAATGCACATGTGAAATATCAAAGCCCTATCACTAACCATTCAAAAAATATGGCCAAGGTTAAAGTTTTTCAAAAGTAGGTCAATCATCTCCAAGGTCAAGGTCACAAGGTCAAAAATTTTGGTATCCATGGAAAGGTCTTGTCACAAGGAATACACATGTGAAATATCAAAGCCCTATCACTTACCATTCCAAAAATATGGCCAAGGTTAAAGTTTTTCAAAAGTAGGTCAATCATCTCCAAGGTCAAGGTCACAAGGTCAAAAATTTTGGTATCCATGGAAACGTCTTGTCACAAGGAATACACATGTGAAATATCAAAGCCCTATCACTTACCATTCCAAAAATATGACCAAGGTTAAAGTTTTTCAAAAGTAGGTCAATCTCCAAGGTCGAGGTCACAAGGTCAAAAATTTTGGTATCCATGGAAAGGTCTTGTCACAAGGAATACACATGTGAAATATCAAAGCCCTATCACTTACCATTCCAAAAATATGGCCAAGGTTAAAGTTTTTCAAAAGTAGGTCAATCTCCAAGGTCAAGGTCACAAGGTCAAAAATTTTGGTATCCATGGAAAGGTCTTGTCACAAGGAATACACATGTGAAATATCAAAGCCCTATCACTTACCATTCCAAAAATATGGCCAAGGTTAAAGTTTTTCAAAAGTAGGTCAATCTCCAAGGTCAAGGTCACAAGGTCAAAAATTTTGGTATCCATGGAAAGGTCTTGTCACAAGGAATACACATGTGAAATATCAAAGCCCTATCACTTACCATTCCAAAAATATGGCCAAGGTTAAAGTTTTTCAAAAGAAGGTCAATCTCCAAGGTCAAGGTCACAAGGTCAAAAATTTTGGTATCCATGGAAAGGTCTTGTCACAAGGAATGCACATGTGAAATATGAAAGCCCAATCTGTATTGGTTTAAAAGTTATAAGCAAGGTTAAAGTTTTTGTGCACGCGCACGCAGACGCCGACGCCGGGGGTATGACAATAACTCTCCGGACATTCGTCCCGGCGAGCTAATTATGTTAACGTGTTGACCGATGATTAGTGGGTTAACACATCATAATAGATGGAACCTGTGGAGTCAGTACATTTCTCTAAGCTCAATGTATGTAACCTGACTGTTATATGAACTGCCATGTAAAACATAGAGCTACAGTCTTCTTCAAACATTTGAAATACATAAATCACAAAAAGTCTAGACATGTAAACATGGTATTTTCAAAGGTAGGATTAGTAGAAAATAGCCAAAAAGTATTTCTAAGATATTGCCTTTTTGCTCCAAAATTATTACACTAACCTTGTTGAGCTATATCCTGATACAGCCCCTCAACGCTAGAGTTATTCAGGGATTTTTTTAGGGTCTGTAGGGGGCCGGAATTCGGCCCCATTCCCAACCCCAAAAAGTGTTACTTTTTCTCAATTTTAGACCTAAAAATTCCCAATCCAATCTTTTATCCAAAACGAGAAATTCATTTCCAATTTATGTAATATTAACTGAAAGGAAAGTGAAAGTAGAACAAACATGTTGTGTTAGTTGAACTCTAGGAGGAATGTAAAGACAATTGATATGATAAGGGATGATTTGCATGAATATATCTTTTTGTTGTTTGAAATTCATTTCCCAATTTTGGCTGAAATATTGCAACATTCCCAATTTCATCGGCCCAGGCCCCTGACATCAGGGGCTAGAAAAAACCCTGTTATTACACTTTCCTTGTTGAGCTATATCCTTATAGAGCCTCTCAACCCTGGAGTTATTACGCTAACCTTGTTGAGCTATATTCTGATATAGCCTCTCAACCCTGGTGTTAATACACTAACCTTGTTGAGCTATATCCTGATATGGCCTCTCAACCCTGGTGTTAATACACTAACCTTGTTGAGCTATATCCTTATAGAGCCTCTCAACCCTGGTGTTAATACACTAACCTTGTTGAGCTATATCCTTATAGAGCCTCTCAACCCTGGTGTTAATACACTAACCTTGTTGAGCTATATCCTTATAGAGCCTCTCAACCCTGGTGTTAATACACTAACCTTGTTGAGCTATATCCTGATATAGCCTCTCAACCCTGGTGTTAATACACTAACCTTGTTGAGCTATATCCTGATATGGCCTCTCAACCCTGGTGTTAATACACTAACCTTGTTGAGCTATACCCTGATAGAGCCTCTCAACCCTGGAATTATGACACTAACCTTGTTGAGCTATATCCTGATAGAGCCTCTGAACTCTTGAATTATTACACTAACCTTTTTGAGCTAAATGCTGATGGAGCCTCTCAACCCTGGAGTTAATTCACTGACCTTGTTTAGCTATATCCTGATACAGCCTCTCAACCCTGGAATTGTTACTCTAACCTTGTTGAGCTATACCCTGATAGAGCCTTTCAACCCTGGAGTTATTACACTAACCTTGTTGAGCTATATCCTGATAGAGCCTCTCAACCCTGGAATTATTACGCAACAGATCCAGACATTGTCTGTACGACTCCCAAAGGAATTTGACCCATGGTGTGAGAATAGCTCGGTCAGTACGATCCTGGGTGTCCTCACCACTTACTGCCTTTAACAGTAGGCTATAAAATCACATAAACACATAATCAATGGTAAAATACTCAAAAACATAAAAAAAATTCAGTTACACATGTATGAAAAATTCTTCACACAGGTAATAATAAGTTTTTTCTTAAAATTATATTGAATGAGCCAATCAATTCAATGTAAAGTAAGCTAATCTTGAATCAATTATTTGGCACACAAGTGACTGTTCAAGTCATGTTTTATCCACTCAAATCATCAAATCCAAAGCCACATGGTTAAAAAACACCTTGTGCTAAGATAGAAGTGACTCGAGTGAACCTGGATATGGAGAGATTAACACTATACCTTTCCGGAGCATCAGGATTGTCCAAATCATCTATGTCTACGACAGCTTGGTGGGATTCCTTCCTGGCTTCCTCTGTCTTAAACTCAGCCAGGTTGATGTATTTACGTACAACATCCTCCAACGATTTGATGTTCACCTAAAAAAATTCATCATTCATTTTTCAATTAGTCAATCACATCATGCAGAATTATATATATAGCACAGTTTTAAATCTTTCTTCTATGTACTTTGACAATATTTCTACTTTTGCTGTGAAACAAAATAAATCTCAAAAGTGACCCGCCAATAAACTTGATAAATCTGCTTCGTTAAAATAGGCTTGTCCTACCTACCTGCTGACAGATATTTTTATACTGGTATAATCCTTCCTTGGCTATGTGACTTTTGCGGAGCTCCACACACAACTGGAGGTATTTCTCCATAATTGGTTCGTGAATTTTCTGCCATGTTCTGTGTTTTTTGCTCTTGATGACATCATACAAAGCATCCAGAGCCCTTTGCTTTTTTCCAACATCAATAAATTCTACAACAGAAAGCAATAAAATACACGTATAAGACTCTTAATGAACAAGAGGGGGGGGGGGGCCTCTCCTGACCACATCTAACTTGATTCTAAGTCCATGAATGATAACATTCTCATCATGGTCATCCCTTACATAAACATTGGATAACTAGTGAACTCTATCAGGGACAGTCCAGGGATTATTCCACTGTTTCCTTTGATGATAGAATTTTTAGTTTTCTATTTTCTATGACGGAATTGTAAAAACTAAGAGCATGAGAGATTCTCTCAATAATTATCCCTGGGGTCATACATAACTAAGTAAGTTGTATATACACCCCTTCCACTCATGCAAAAAATAAAACACCGCTAAAGACGGTATGGCCGGATTGCAAAGTAAGTTTTTGTCACTAACTGGGTCAAGGTCAATAGGTCAAATAATACAGCATAAATTGAAAGGTTTTGTCAAAAGCAATCTACATGTATAAAATAAAGTTTCTACTGCATATAGTTCCATAAACCAGGAACTTTAACCAAAATCCTTAACTAGGTCAAAGTCCAAGGTCACTAGGTCAAATGTTACGGCATAAATTGAAAGGTCTTGTCATGGGCAAGCTTCATGTATAATATAAAGTTTCTACTGCATACAGTACCATAGATTTTGCTTAAACCAGGAACTTTAACCAAAATCTGAAGAGGTCAAAGTCCAAGGTCAAGGTCACTAGGGCAAATGTTACGGCATAAATTGAAAGGTCTTGTCATGGGCAAGCTTCTTGTAAAATATAAAATTTCTACTGCATATAGTTACTTAGATTTTGCCTCAACCAGAAACTTTAACCAAAATCTTTAACTAGGTCAAAGTCCAAGGTCAAGGTCAAATGTTACGGCATAAATTGAAAGGTCTTGTCATGGGCAACCTTCATGTATAATATAAAGTTTCTACTGCATATAGTTCCTTAGATTTTGCCTCAACCAGAAACTTTAACCAAAATGTTGACGGCAGACGGACGGACGGACAGACAGACGGACGGACAGATGGCGTCAATCTATAGACCAGAATTGCTTTGCAATCCAGCCAAAAAATCAATAATCTCTAACGTCAACTGACGAAAACTGTAAGCTCATAAGTGAACAGTCTATTAAAATACATAGATGGGCAGTAATGAACAGATGAATAGTTTTCAGGAATATTTTAGGATCAAATTCATTCTTTGTAGCCTCTTGGACACTGACACTAATGTTTTAGCGAGACCAACTTTGTAAGAAAGTTGCAAATGGGAGAGTGTGAGGGCTAAAAACAAAATAGATTCACACAAAGAAGAGAATACTGATTGAGTTAGTGGAATCAATAATATTTTTGGACTATATACAGAAACAGTTTTTACATTTTGTTTCATATAATTTTTTAAAAGTTTCTGCCCTGTTTAATATCAAGCACAGCGGGAAGTTGCCAAGAATCATCCTTTTTTTTATCTACATGATTTGAGAAGTTTCTGTGCTATTTTCAAGATCATTTTACAGTCATTTGTAGAAAAGATTGAAGAAAACAATATCCAAATACCATCCAGTTTGGCTTAAAATCGACTGACAGATTTTAAATCAGGTGTCCAGAAAGTGCTCCAGTGATTTGCAAAAAATTGACCAAATATTGGAACATAAAATTGGTGTAGAAACTATATTTCTTGGTAAATATTTCATTTTCTTTCAATATGTTTACTGGTGTTAAAGCAGTAACCGGTGGTATTTGAATTAATGAAATTGGATAAGATTGAGGAAATGTATAGTTTCACTAGAAATCAACATTAGTGTCAACATTTTTATAATAGGGGAACTTGATGAATATTTTTTGGTCATTTATTAAGCAATTGATAGTTTAACATAATATATTATGGGGAATTTTCCTTAATAAGTTAATTTTCTACAATTCGGTCTTTGGAAATGATGTAACTTCAGATTTATTAAAATAAACATGATAAAATTGAAAATCGATCAATGAAACAAATCTGAATGCTCCATTGTTTGGTTACTGCTTTAGCAAAGTTGCGAAATTGAGGAAATCTTGTGGTTAAAAGATTGACATAAAGATGATGAAAGTCCGAAATGTTTAGGTAATTATTCAATAAATATTTTAGACATATGCCAACCATTATTTGTTCCAAGTTTCATGTCTCAATTCCAACAAAACAATGAAGTTATCGTTACTAAACCCCCAAAACCATTCAGTTACTGCTTTGACACCCGTTTCTCTGGGAAGACAAAGCATTATTTGACAGATATTTGAATCTTTTTATTTTTAAGACAGAGGAAGTATATCACCAAAAAACCTTCAAAATCGTAGTCTTGGTGACAAAGAGTTCATCAATCCCCTCACTTTCCTCCATAAAGCACTGCGAACCAAAATTGCAAGGACAGCTCCATGGGTCTTATCTTAAACACATCTACTGTCCGCGCAGCTCACTTCAGAAATCGGAAAATTTAATTTTCTCTACTTTTGTCGGCAAAATTTGCGGTTAAAATTTATATCAGTATATAGGAGGATAGATCTCAAACTCTCTTAACTAACTGTGTATGTTATTTGTACCTACTGTCCTCTTCACTAAATCCAGAGCACCCTGTATTCCCAGTTTTCTTTATAATATCATATTCAAAAAAGATGTCAATTTTAAAGTAACCCTTTAGTCGTAACAGAAAATACCATTGTTTTGGCTGTACGTCGATTAAATTAAAAATAAGAAGGAAAATAAAAAGTCTACGGGGACTTTCTATAGTAAAATCACTGAAAATGCGTGACGTCGGACACCTTGACGTCACTGTTTACTACTGTTGACATGGAGAACAATATGGCGGCGGCTTGAAATTATCATGGAAATTTCCTGTAGACATTTTATTTTTTCATATTGCGGTTTGAAGGCAGCTGATAGGGTAGGTTGAAGTTGATTTCCAGTTACGACTAAAGGAGGTAAATTCTCGGAAACAATAATTAAATGGAAAATTCTTCAGACGACAGAATAAATCGCCAAAACTGTGTGCTCTGGATTTAGTGAACAGGACAGTAGGACTAATACTACGCTCACAGTAAAAGAAAATAATTTTAGGTATAGAGTTTTCTATGTTAATTTAATGTTTAACACCGAGTCTATGGCGAACGAAGACTACATCACGCTAAAATTAACGCAGAAATCTCCCCATCTAAAATTATTTTCTTTCACTGTGAGCATCATATTGGTCGTACAGACATAATATGAATCAAGGCAAAGCCTTTTTTTTGTGAGCGGAGAGGAAATAAATATGATCATATAAAATAAAATAAGTGATCTTTCTTTTTTATTTTCTTGCATTATAGACTATGATGGTTTATCTTATCTTACAAAACTTTCTGTTTGATGATTGCCAAAAAAGGTAGTATAAGGCGAGTGGAAACACGGAAGCATTTGTAAAATTGATCTAAACCGGCAGATGAACATTTTAAGAGGGGGGGGGGGGAGCTTAAAATATGGTTCTATATATGTAATTCATTTTAATTTTGTAAGAATAATGTTGCTAGCTGAAAATAAATTACTTTTTGCATATCGAACAAAAGAAAAAAAAAAAAATTCCGACTTCTGACAGTACAACAGGAGTATATATATACAGACGATCTTTCTGTCAACGCTCTTTATTCCATCATAAGGGGAAGTATCCCCGGGAAGAGGGTTTCTTGTGGGGATTCATTTCTACCAGAAAATGGGGCTTGGCTTTTTTGGGGGGTTTCCAAGTGTCTTAATTCGGAATTATCGCATATTCGAACCGGCAAGAATAACAGGCCTGTTATTCTTGCCGGCAAGAATAACAGGAGTATATATATACAGACGATCTTTCTGTCAACGCTCTTTATTCCGTGATTAGGGGAAGTATCCCCGGGAAGAGGGTTTCTTGTGGGGATTCATTTCTACCAGAAAATGGGGCTTGGCTTTTTTGGGGGGTTTCCAAGTGTCTTAATTCGGAGTTATCGCAGATTAGAACCGGCAAGAATAACAGGAGTATATATATACAGACGATCTTTCTTTCAACGATCTTTATTCCGTGATAAGGGGAAGTATCCCCGGGAAGAGGGTTTCTTGTGGGGATTCATTTCTACCAGAAAATGGGGCTTAGCGTTTGGGGATTTCCAAGTGTCTTAATTCGGATTTTTAAGAAATTAGAACCAGCAAGAATAACAGGAGTATATTATACTCCTATTATTCCCTTCGGTGCTTATTAGAATTGTACTCATTCATGATTCTTTTAATTGTTCTCATTTAAGACAGACACATAATTATGATTCTTAAATTCTGTGTGTCTTAGCTCATTGTGAGTGTTTCTTGCAATAAATATCATTACCATATCAAAAAAAGTAGCTCTTATTTTTTAACGGAATAAAATGCATTTTGCATTGAATCAGCATAATTAACATATTCCTTAAATTTTATGATTAATAATTAGTTTGAGAATGTTTGAATATAATTGAAGAGAAGGGAGTACTATTTAATGATGTTAAGATATGAATAAGAGTAAAATGTAATAATACGGAATAAAGAATATTTTGGTTTAAAGCGTTTTGGTGATTCAGATTTTGAAAAGGCTCATATCCAGGGTATTATTATGTATGTTGAAATCTTATTCTTGCCGCGGCAAGAATAACAGGATATTGCCAAAAGCATAGTAGTACAATCTCATTCTTCGATTCAGGATATTTTCTCAATAAGGTAAGTGTATATCATATGTGTTACCATAAGGGCAAGTGGGCCTTTGCAGCGAGCTCTGCTCGCTATCATACATCGTTAGTTATGAGAGTTTGAGATATCCTTTATATAATTTGTAATCGGAAAATAAACCAACAAAGGGGAGAAAACTTCAATTTACCGATTTCTGAAGTGAGCTGCGCAGACATTAGTTCTAAAAAATTCAAATGTGATTACAGTAGTGTGTCAATCTCCATATTTTAAAATTCATTTGGTCCCAGCCACAGGCTGCCGATGTTTATCTATTAAAAAATATAAACCAACCTTTTGTTGTTTATTATCATACGTACAGGGAAAGAGGAAAAGGTATTTTACAGAAATCGGGGCGAAAAATTTAACCTAAAAATGTTGACATGTTTTTTTACCTGCTGAATCGTTTATTTTAGTTTTCATATGGAAATCCAGGCATCGTTCGATTCGTTTACACTTCAGCTATTTGCTTCTATAACGCACAAGTCGAAATAATGTCACTAGAAGACACAGCACGGCCGTTTTCCTGCTCCCTTACCGAACCTCGACCTACTTCACCGCTGCCATTGTCGTTTAAATCACGTGATCGCTAATAACAGAAATATGTGCGTGACGTCATAAGACACACCTCCAAACCTTACGATGTATTCAAAGCTTATAAATGCCTTAAAAATAATGAAGTAGCATAAGTCTAATCTAAAAAATAAGGCAAACAAAATTTTGCAAAACGTTCCATTTTATTTTGACGTTTTTTATTTATTATATTTTATTTCTGTTTCTTCGGCCCGGAGTTGCACACGTCATTAGCGATCACGTGATTTGAACGACAATGGCAGAGGTGAAGTAGGTCGAGGTTCGGTAAGGGAGCAGGAAAACGGCCGTGCTGTGTCTTCTAGTGACATTATTTCGACTTGTGCGTTATAGAAGCAAATAGCTGAAGTGTAAACGAATCGAACGATGCCTGGATTTCCATATGAAAACTAAAATAAACGATTCAGCAGGTAAAAAAACATGTCAACATTTTTAGGTTAAATTTTTCGCCCCGATTTCTATAAAATACCTTTTCCTCTTTCCCTGTACGTATGATAATAAACAACAAAAGGTTGGTTTATATTTTTTAATAGATAAACATCGGCAGCCTGTGGTCCCAGCAGACGAGTTCCATCGTTTCGCAGTGCATTTCCCCAGGGCCGGGGGAAATTGTTGTTCGTTCAAAGATTTACTCGTGTGTTTCTGAGGGGCAGTTTCTGAGCATAAAACAAAATATTGCAGTGCCTTATTACCATTTGCCCTTTTGAGGGCATTTTCCGGCCTTTGAAAATATGTAGGCATTCTGTCAGCGATGAAAATCTGGACAAAATATGCTACATATCTCTCACGTCCACCAAAATGGCGTACAAATTTACCATGTGGGTTAACGTCATACTGGTATCAAATGAAGAAAAATCAATGCACGGTTTTAAACGAGACTTTTCGTCCATGTACCAAGTTGAGATAAGCCGTGTAAAGACAGATTTATTCCGGTAAATCGATACGATATAAGTGAAATATATGTTTTCTATTTTGAAATTTCTCAGTGGACCATATGCGCATTTGAACAAGTTATGTTTTTCAACAGTAATGCTCGCTTGGTTTAAGGTCATGACACATCTTTATGTCTTGAGGTACATTTCTGTGAAATATTATTCAAAATCGATCCACAGGAGGAGTTATTCCCCGAAAAAGGTTTTACTTATGGTGTCTATTGTAATCTTGACCTTTAACCTATAACCTTGGTTCAAGACCATGACACATCCTTAGGTCCAAAGGAACATTTCTGTGAAATATTATTAAAAACCATCAACATGGATAGGAGTTATACTCTGCACAAGGTTTTACCTATGGTGTCTATTGTAACCCTGATCTTTGACCTATGACCTTGGTTTAAGGTCATGATACCCATAGGTCCTAAGGAAAATTTTCATGAAATATTATTGAAATCCATTTAGTTTAAATTGTATTTATTTGAAGATCACATATATGGTAAAGACAGGATCTGGAAACAAGTAATGAAAATTACTTATACTAATCTATCTCCTAATATCAAATTGCATCAGATTCTATTTCATGAGCAAGGGGAAGATAAAGAAATAGTGAGGAGAGTGAAGAAAGATAATAGAATACGTGCATGTGAGAATAAGTACTTAATTGGTATGAAAGAGATTAGATGTTGATTGATTAATTAATTCTTATGCATCCGAATAGTAGCAAAATGAATCAATTAGCAAATCGTTTGCTTTTCAAAATGAATTCCTGTACAGTTTCGAAAATATGAACATTATCCTGGTAGGGTAATTGAATATTTCCAAACAGCAAAAAGTTCAAGGTTTTGTTTTGAAGAGTGTTTATATTTGTCGAACGAACTGTGTCCAAAAGTCGGCAAGATAGGAGGAAATGGTGTGTAGTTTCCAATTCTCCGCACTCACAATTGGCAGATGCCGAAATATTACGAGCAAATAGATGTGCTTTTAGACCGCTCTTTTCAGTTCTAAGGCGGCAATGATTTTGACCAAGTCGGGTGCCAGTGTTGAAATACGATGGCACAGTGTAATCATGTTCATTCAAGAAGTTTTTAAAATTGTTTTTAGACGGATTGTTTCGAATGTTCAGAGGAATTTCGTTCCAAGAGGGAATTACTGAAGGTAAAAAGGAATTTTGATATTTCGCTGTTCTACAGTGGATACTGTTCAAGTTTTGTCCGTTTTGTGTGTCTTGTCCATGAGTATCGTACGTCCGTTGAGGTACAATGTCAGTTAGATAAGAAGGAGCAGATCCATGGTACCTGCTATGAAATTTTATTAATTTATGTTTAGTTCTGCGTATCTGGAGAGATTCCCATCCTGCTTCTTTTAATATTGAAGTCGTACTTGCTAATTTTGATGACCCTGAAATTTGAGTTTTCGTAGAATATTTAGTTTTTTGTGAGCCTTATGTACTATTTCGTCTATATATGATTGTCCCAAGTTAAGTTTTGAGTGAAAGTTAGACCGAGATGTTTGTGATGTTCAACCTCACGGATGAGTACGTCGTTCATATAAAGGGCTGGATGGAAAGGAATGGCTCGCTTAGTTGTAATTAGAAAAGATTCTGTTTTGCTTGGATTAAAGTCAACTAGCCATTGACGCGACCGATTGTGTATTTTTTCAAGATCATTGAGAAGTTCTGCTGAATTTATAGGATTGTTAACTATGATATATGAGCTGGTGTCATCTGCAAATAGTCTTATATTAGTATGAATTTCGCATACGATGTCATTAATGTAGATAAGAAATAAAATAGAACCTAAAATCGAACCCTGTGGCACCCCTGCTTTTATTTCTTCCCAATCAGACGAAACCCCATTTATTACCACCCTTTGTTCTCTATTTGAAAGATAATTTACGAACCAATTTAGGATTTTGTTTCTTAACCCAATAGAACGTAATTTTTGAATTAATCCCTCATGCCAAACGCGATCGAAAGCTTTACTAATATCACAAAAGACCATCATAATTTCTTTACCCTCATCTAAAGCCCTTCCAAATTCATTAGACAGATCAAGAAGCTGGTTTATTGTCGAGTCGTTGGGTCTGAATCCGGATTGAAGGTAGCTCAATATCGAATGAGAATGCAAGTAATAGCACAAGTGTTTGAAAATACAGCGTTCCATAACCTTACCGATGATATAGGCCTATACTTTTTTTTACAAGGGAAGGGTAATCTTTTTTGAATATGGGAGTAACGTTTGCTTGTTTCTAGGACATTGGAAGGGAGAGGTTAAATAATTTAGCACGTAAAGGAGCTAGCTGGCGAGATGCATTCTTTAGAAGGATAGGATTTATAAGATATGGGCCTGTCGCTTTTGCGGTATTTAGAGAAGATAAGACATAAAGAACATCAGTTTCGTCGATATCAAAATCCATTTACAAGGGGAGGAGCTATACTCTGGACAAGATGTCACCAATGGTCTTTATTGTGACCTTGACCTTTGATCTGTGACATTGGTTTAAGATCATGACACATCCTTAGGTCCTAAGAAACATTTCTGTGAAATATTATTGAAATCCATACACAGGGGGAGGAGTTATGTTCTGGTCAAGGTTTTACTTATGGTGTCTATTGTGACCTTGACCTTGGTTTAAGATCATGGCACACCCTTAGGTTCTAAGGAACATTTCTTTGAAATATTATTTAAATGCATCTATAGGGGGAAGAGTTATGCTCTGGACAAGGTGTGATGGACGGACAGACGGACGGACGGACAGACAGGGTGATTCCTACATACCCTCTCAAACTTTGTTTGCAGGGGGTATAGTTATAGTCTTATAGACCGAAAGGAAGTCAAAATGTTCTAGTGTTAATTTTGGTCTGAGATATGAAAAATAAGATTGAACACAAGATTTACATGTCATATAATTGTTGAGATGACTTGAGATTTGATTTACTAGAATAAAAAAAAGCCGTGTAATTTAGTTAGTAAATCTAAACCTGCTCTGCGGCGTCACAGGTTACTTCCCGTTTTTCCCACTTTTGAAAAATATATATTCCTGTTTCTCCCACTTCATATAACAAAAGAAAGTAATTAACTTAATAGCTGTTTATCTAGTTGATACTAATTAGTGTGAAAACATCTTGTAACTGGTAAAAATCTAGCTTTTTAGGATTTTTTTTTTGCAAACAAGAGCATTTTCACGCAATATATTATAAGCGGACGACAATTTGATTCTAAAGGGAGGGGTGGGGACTGGCAATTTATTTCCAATACAGAGCAGCCCAGATTATTTATTTTCCTGCTACTCAGAGTAAGAATATGTATTTATTTTTAACACCTAAATGAGTCCTGTATGCTGTATGAGAATTTCTCAGAATGCACCTTGCACGCATGATTTTGAAGATCAGCAGGCTTACCAGATAAGAAATCATAAACAAGTTCTGCTAGAAAAAAATCGCCCTCTTTCAGTATAATCCATATTGTAAAATGGACATTCGGTCCCCGAAAATACAAACAAATGACGTTTCCTTGTCATAGGTATATGAAAAAAAAAACATTCTGTTGTCTCAATTTGGTATTGTGTTGAGACAAAAAAATAAGACTGTAGTAATGATATTTTGTTTTTACGTCTTGTCGATGTTTTTGATAAAGAAAAAATACAAACACATATAAAACTGCATTTTCCGCTCCAAAATAACCCAAAGTTCACTTCAATTTAAAGTACGTATCGGCACATGGTACTGATTATCATACAATGCCTTTACCATCTTGTAAAACTATGGAATATTCAATATAATACTATTGTCTTTTTCTAACTTTCAATTCAGTGAGCACATGCCTATTAGTCAAAGTTAGATAAAGACACTATATTTACATATTTGAAATTGGAAAATTTCCTTCAAATAGTAGGAAAATATTGGTCATTTCTGCCTTAGGAATGAGTCCAATAATCGTGACAATTGACCTCAAATACAGCCTTGAAAAATTATTGATATGTGACCTTGATCATTGACATACGGCCTTCTCGAATAGGTTTTAAGTGGAAATTCTATTGAAGAGGTGTCTTAAATTATTGGCATTTTGGATCTTGACTATGTTTTGACCTTGAAAATCAAGGTTTAATCCACTTCCAATGGGCGAATCATAAAGCAAAGTTCGATAACAATCGAAAGTTAACTTTCTCTAGTTTGCTGTAAGACTGCAACCCCCCCCCCCCCCCCCCCCCCCACACACACACACGAAAGGTGGCCTCACTACAAGTACGTGACGGAGATGATAATAAGCTAGAAATAAAGAAAAAATACAGGTAATCTTGCACAAAATGCAGGTAAAATTTTAGTACTAATTAGTTAATTGGTTAATTATGTGATTCTAGCAACCCGTAATCTAAGTAAGGATTCCTGTTCTTCCCACCTCAATTCCAACCTTCACTATATGTTTTTTACAAAAGTGGGAGAAACAGGAAGACACCGCGTCACATACTGTCTGTTCTATGTACAGACTTAGAAGTTTGAGTAAAGTGATTATTCTTATACAGCCAATTGTGCATCACATGCAATTCATATGAAATGAGCATCATGTAAATTTCATATGAGGCATAATTGGCTGTGTAGGAGGAGAAATCTCAACGTGAAGTAGTTTTATATATTTGAGCCCTTTTGGTTTAGTTTAGCCGGTAAAACAGCTACCCCAGGCTCAATAAATAATTTCAGTTTGTCTTCACACCAAATAAACGGTAAAACCTCTGTGTCTAACTGAAACAAATGTACATAACATGACTGTTCAGGACCTAACCAGAGCCAAAGTGTGTTTCCTGAGATAAAAAAATCAGCGTCCCCTGGATCAGCCAGCTATAACTTGGATATGCCCAGCAATGACTTTCAACATCAGGTATAAAGGAACTTCTGAAAAACTTACCAAGAAAGCTGTTGGATCAGATTACATTTTGATCGATCTATAACATGGCTTTCGTGATAAGAAGAGCTGATCATACTTGTTGTTGACTGAGAGGAATCATCAAAGGTTCCAGTAGAACATGTATAATGAGGTTCCCGATCAACGATAATTTCTCAAACCCATGTTATCCAATATACCGGTATTTGATCGTAATCCATCGTCTTCATTAACAACCACTCCTCGAATGTAATCCAAAAAGCGACCCTTGGCTGATGACACAGCCCTTTTTATGAGATATGACTAACAGTAAGACGTACAGTGAACAGCTACAGACGGACCTAGACAGTGCGTACACTTACAAACCACAAATTGATAGGACACTGCATGCATATCGCCCTTCCTTAGCCGATGACACAGCCCTTTTTGAGAGACTTGACAAACAGTATTGTGTCATTCATGTCTTCAAGAATTAAGAGTGCAATACCAGCTCCATGGGCATATACTCAAATCTCTTCCTAGTGGTAAATACCTCGATATCTCCATCAGTGAAGACCTCTCGTGGCATGATCACATTAACACTATCACAGCAAAAGCCACAAAGTCAGTTGGATTCCTCCGGTGGAGCCTGAGCAACTGCCCTATACCTGTCAGGAACGGGCATATACAGTGTTAGTAAGGCCAGTCCTCGAGTATGCCTCCGTTGTTTGGGATCCCTATCAATAGCATTGGAGAGAGTCCAACGACATGCAGCGAAATTTGCCACTGGGGATTACAGGTCATAAGACCCAGGTTGTGTTACAGTCATGTTAGATCAACTAGGATGGGAGCCACAAAGCCTGTATGTAATTATATCACCAAGTCTTAGTATATCTACAGAAAACAACAAGGTATTCGACGGATTTTCCCCAATTTTTTTGTATATACTTCATGCACTTTTGAGGACAAACCGGCAGATAAGCATCAAGATCAAACAGAATTCTTCCTAAAACATCAATAATTCACCCAAAACCTCTCAAAACATAGCATATTGGTCTACCAAACTTGGCCTTTTTTACTTTCTGTCTTGAACCTTCATTGCTCTGCTTACTCCAAGTAATGTAAACGATCTGGATGATTCAGACTAGCTAATCTGGCAATTAAGGTTCAAGACAGAAAGTAGAAAAAATCCAACTTTGGTGGAGGACTAGGCTTTTGTTATGAGATCTTTTGGGGTGAATTATTTATGTTTTTACGAAGTATATGGATCGATGTTCATACCACAGGAGCTCGATGCACAAGAAAATCTGTACGTGAAGTCCTACCACGCTTGAGAGAATGACCAAAATTATTGACAGACACCTCAGCACACTGAACGACAAACGACAATAACACTTACAAGTGCTTCACAATATTGTTGTGAATCTAGTAGAAGGGAGAAATGGAGAGATATAAAACATATATAGCTCTCCATTTCTCCCTTCTACTAGGTTCCTTAAGTCTGTTAGTTAGACCCTCGTCCAGAAACCACACTTATCTTTTTTTCTGTAGAGACTACAATCTAGGACCCTTTTTATGTCCTCGTTACAATATTCTCATTTTCCCCACGAACAGTTAGTCTTTTGGAACAACTTGCCCATGACAGTTTTATTGACAAATCTGGACACTTCGAGTCTTTAGATCCACAGGCACTGTCTCCCATTATCCCATATACCCTGGTCGAAGATCTCATCCAATTTTAACTGTAATTCTAAAAATACCAAAGCACTTTTATTGCTGACACTGATTAGCACGTTGTTGAGATCAGTACATACAGATAGACAGATGGGTAGATAGATCACCTTGAAAAAAATTCTGTCGACCGATAACTCTTTAAATGCCGGAATTCTTATGCAATCTCCAAAAGCCACATAGGTGAAAAGTTTTTAATTGATATAGATTTCCCAACTTAGTTCGTACCTTCCATTTGAATACCTTTAAAGAGGAGATATTTTTCATTCATATCAATAAATCCATATTTTGTAACTTATTATGAACACCGACGGCGGGTAAGGCTAACCAAACAGGGGATGCTTACTCCTCCCGGGAACCTGATCCTATCTCTAGCTTGCTAGGTACTCTGTTGTGAGCGTTGTTGAGATTGACGTCAGGATCTTCTTTAACTCATTATCAGAGAAAAATGTTTCTGTAAGTTTATGTACTACTTCCAAATAGGCTAAAATTATTATTTGAAAAAAAAATATCTTATTTTGGCATTAATTAAGGAAACCTTGTATTGCCGAAAATAAAAATCATGGGGAGCAAACAATAATGTTCAGTGACCATGATGTGCCTGCAAAGATGATCGTTTTCCTCCCCTTTCTTTTTCCACATCATAGATGAAACGGCCGTGAAGTAAAAAAAAAAATGAATACTGCAATAACAATCATACTTGCAGACACCTGTACTCAAAAGCATTTTTTGCAGCCTGATACTGCAAGTCTGCTTCTAAATTTCACACCCATTCCGAAAAATACAGTGTATGTCTTTTTATTTTGTGGAACCGAGGTTTTAATTCTAGTCTTATGTGCGATTTATTATCAAAGCTTCGGATTGACACAGATTAGCATGTAAAGTGAAAGTTGAACTTCAACTTCGGTCCAAATGGTTTAGACACAATTCAGACGTTTAAAGGATGGGAAGTCATTTCATTGCAGGAAAGTCATTAGGATTATTAGGTGAACAATTAATTCACGTGATGAAAGGACCGTTTAAGATGAAACTGACTGAAATTAAATCGACATTCACCACAAACACTGAACAGGACACGCCCCCTTTCACGAGTGAATGTAAAAGTTAGGGGAAAGACCATTTCAGTAACTGTAGTGCTATTTCACATTGTTTATTTCGTAATGCAATAGATCTTCTTTTAATAATTTTCTCACACACTTACTTGAATAGAGTCTGTAGTGGTCAAATATTCCAGTTACTGACTAGGAACGCTTACCACCAACTGCACAATATCTGTATCTGTCAGTTTATGTGGGTATGTTGAATCACCATTCTAATGCACTCTATTTTCAATGCACATTCTGATCAGTTGAACGATGAAAACACTGTACAGGGATTCACGTTTGAAGGCATTCCACTGCAGTTTTTCCTTTGACGTAATACATGTACGTTCCTATGACAATTCTTGATGTCAGACTGGTCACATGACCAAATTTCCGCCATGCTTACAGGGGGATGTGTCTCTAGATTTTTTCATTCACTGTGCCTTATGAAAAAGCCATGATTTTGTTTGCTCCTTCTTCAAAATTCAAATCTCCTTTTCAATATGAAAATTTGTCTGAACATCTATAAATACCAAGGAGGAAGTGGATTACAAGCAGGCATACTATATTTCATACCACTGTATGTTATATTTGTTATTATTGGTTATGTTTTGCTCTGATGCAATAAATGAATAAAGAAGGCAACACAGGCGTAGCATCCCCTTGCAATAATATACAAATTATCTACATGTACATGTGTATCTAATCTGAACATGCTGTGGCCTTGACCTTTGACCAACAAAATCAATAGGGTTCATCTACTCTCTAGTGGAACATTTATGGAAGGTTTGATGTTTCTGTGATGATTGATTTGGCTTCTGTTCTTTTAAAGGATTTTAAGCTTAATTCCACTGTGATCTTGACCTTTGACCCTTGACCTTGAAAATCAATAGGGTTTATCCCCTCACCAGTGGATTCATTTTTGATAGTTTTGGTAATCTTATGATGATTGCTTTGTCTTATATGCTGTTCACAAAGATTTTATGCCTAATTCCACTGTGACCTGGCCTTTGACCGTTGACCTTGAAAACCAATAGAGTTCATCCTCTCCCCAGATAGGAACATTTGTGGAAGGTTGGTGATCCTATGGTTATTGGTTTGTCTCCTATGCTGTTTACAAGAAAATCCGAACACACATACTGATACACAAAAACACACAGAAGGACAGCAGCAATGCTATATCCATGACATCCCCTCTGCAACAGAAGATGATGATATAATAAGAAGCAGCTTGAAGCATCCAAGACTTAATAAATTATACTAAGAAATTTATATTAATATCACATGAATCCTACCTTGACTTACAATACTTGACTTCTTGAAATCAATGAATTCTAGTCATAAAAATGAATGGTTTAAAAAAAAAAACAGTAAACTTGACAAGTGTTATAATGAAATAAAAATCAATTGGTTTGAAAAAATGATAAATTTTTTGCGTTGAACACTGAAAATAAAACTGTAGTATTTTGCCTTATGTTCTGATGTCTTAGAAATAATCATTCTTTATTGTTAGAAAATAATAAATTGTTTAACTATAATTATAGAGAGAGACATTAATGGAGATGTATTATGGGTGTGGTCCTATCCATCAGTGTCTCCGGAGAACAGGGAATTCTTTACCAGAAAGTCCGGACTACAGACAATAACTACACAAGGTTCACCTAACACGATACCATTTCTGTACAGTCAGAAGGATCACAGCTGGTATTATATACTGACTGTACTCAATGACCATGCCTCTCCACTTACAAAGGTAAAGAGGTGTTATAATTATTACACGTTAAATATTTTAAAGAAATAGAGTACACACTTTTTTTTTAAATTTTGCATTACTTTGTGATGTTATTGAACGACAGCAAGTGTGACAGTAATAGTCATTGAATCGTTTTCTGTGAATGATAATTTTATTTGATATTATATTGTCACAATTTCTCATTGTTATAAAGCTTTGGTTTTTAAATCAGCAAAATAAGAAGCCTTGTTAACAGTTTTAGACTAGTAGGGAAACTGACTCTATGAAACGTTAAAACCAGATTTAGTGAGACCAGGTGTTGAAGGAAATTATAAGCTTGTTAATGGTGTCAAATGTACAATAATAGCTTGAATCTATTATGAAGTTAGCAATAGTGAGAAATAACCTATGTTTCCAATTATTAAGAAAGCAATTCACCATTTCATTATTTCAAATCTCACTTGCTGTCTTTTGAGAGTAAGGTCTTGATGTTTTGATTAGAAATGCATTACAACTTCTGCACTGGGCAGATGTTTCTTTATTCTGATTGTAAATGTTTCAGCAGAATATTAAACATGTAAAAAGTTCTTTTGGAAATCCTTGTTTAAATTGTTAGTTTCCATGAAATTATAAAACATACATATATATCTGAAATTTTTATATGATCAGGTCAGTCACATATCTCTTGTTCTTGTGGCAAAAGATTTCAATCCGGAGAAATATGAGATTTTATGTAAGCTGCTAGTGAAGAAATACCAACTAACAGGAAGTCCTTCATCCATGCTGGAGAGCTACTTAGCCGTCACTACCAAGGGCACGTGTCAAACAGAGGAAAATGGAAAATTCTCTGTTAAAGAATACAGTGCCAAACGAGCCTATGCAAACGCCAAACTCAAAGGTATGACTTGATTTATGATAACATTTTCAGTACATTTTTCTTTGAAGCAGTAATTGATTAGTTAGTTGTATAAAAAATCATTGGTATTTTAACACAGGGACAGTATTTTAGTTGCTTAAATCACTGAAATACTCATTTTGGATACAGAATGACATAATTTCTAATAATATTATCATTCCATTTCAGGTATAATCGAGATGTTTGACCTTGAGGTTATTATCATATATACTGCCCTTCTATTAAAGAGGAGAATAGCCGTGTACTATCCAGAGAGCGAACTTTCACAGCTTATATCATGTATTAGGTACAATACTTCTATAAATTATTGTCATTAAGTCATTAGATGTCTTTATGCTTTAAAGAAAATGCACAAGCAAGTATAGCAAGGTGACAAATTATGAAAAGATTGCTTCCTTTCACTGATATAAATTATCTCTCTTGTTCTGCACATCAGAGTTTTCGTTTTATTTTTTTTAACCCAGATCCTTACCAGCTTTAGTATGGCACAGACAGAATTGGGATATAGCTTTTCCATATGTAGAGCTTAATCAGCCAGAAATAAATTCTCTCAAAGAAAATTCCAGTTATGTTGCAGGGTTTACTGATGCTTCTGTGGAGGGAAGGTGAGCATAAAGATATTACCTTTACTTATAGTTTAGCTGATTGATTTAAGAAGTGTATACATCTATAATTATAAGATGTCGTTTAATAATACATGTATACAGGTACCACTGTTTGCTTTGGATAAGAAATTAAGCAGCATACAATTCATGTTACTTTTTGATTTAAGTTTTGCATTATTTAGTAAAAGATGCATAAAATTATGAGAATGACATCAGAGTTGATAACATAAAGTAATGAGAATAAATATGTACAACTAAATGATGGAAAAAGAAGGAAAAGGATACCTTAAATCTAATAATTAGATAGGAAAGAATTTATGGGACATTTTCATGGACCTTGTTTATCAAGTAATCTGACATTATAACAATCTTCTTTCCAGAAACGATTTATATGATGTATTTGTCAATGCAGCTGTTGGTCAGATATCTGTAGCCTCCCATGCCAAAGGTAAATATCTGATATCTGTAGCCTCCCATGCCAAAGGTAAATATCTGATATCTGTAGCCTCCCATGCCAAAGGTAAATATCTGATATCTTTAGCCTCCCATGCCAAAGGTAAATATCAGATATCTGTAGCCTCCCATGACAAAGGTAAATATCTGATATCTGTAGCCTCCCATGCCAAAGGTAAATATCTGATATTTGTAGCTTCCCTTACAAAAGGTAAATATCTGATATCTGTAGCCTCCCATGCCAAAGGTAAATATCAGATATCTGTAGCCTCCCATGCCAAAGGTAAATATCAGATATCTGTAGCCTCCCATACCAAAGGTAAATATCTGATATCTGTAGCCTCCCATGCCAAAGGTAAATATCTGATATGTGTAGCTTCCCATGCTAAAGGTAAATATCTGATATCTGTAGCCTCCCATGCCAAAGGTAAATATCTGATATCTGTAGCCTCCCATGCCAGAGGTAAATATCAGATATCTGTAGCCTCCCATGCCAAAGGTAAATATCTGATATCTGTAGCCTCCCATGCCAAAGGTAAATATCTGATATTTGTAGCTTCCCTTACAAAAGGTAAATGTCTGATATCTGTAGCCTTCCATGCCAAAGGTAAATATCAGATATCTGTAGCCTCCCATGCCAAAGGTAAATATCAGATATCTGTAGCCTCCCATGCCAAAGGTAAATATCAGATATCTGTAGCCTCCAATGCCAAAGGTAAATATCTGATATCTGTAGCCTCCCATGCCAAAGGTAAATACATGTATCAGATATCTGTAGCCTCCCATGCCAAAGGTAAATATCAGATATCTGTAGCCTCCCATGCCAAAGGTAAATATCTGATATTTGTAGCCTCCCATGCCAAAGGTAAATATCTGATATCTGTAGCCTCCAATGCCAAAGGTAAATATCTGATATTTGTAGCTTTCCTTACAAAAGGTAAATATCTGATATCTGTAGCCTCCCATGCCAAAGGTAAATATCTGATATCTGTAGCCTCCCATGCCAAAGGTAAATATCTGATATCTGTAGCCTCCAATGCCAAAGGTAAATATCTGATATTTGTAGCTTTCCTTACAAAAGGTAAATATCTGATATCTGTAGCCTCCCATGCCAAAGGTAAATATCTGATATTTGTAGCCTCCCATGCCAAAGGTAAATATCTGATATTTTCAGCTTCCCTTACAAAAGGTCAAAATCTGATATCTGTAGCTTTGCAGTGAATAAATAAATTTGATATCTGCAGTTCCCATGCAAATAAAAAAAATCTGTAGCTGAGCACGCCAAGTGAATATCTAATTTCTGTAGCTTTGCAGTGAATAATTAAATATCTGATATCTGCAGTTCCCATGCAAATAAAAAAAAATCTGTAGCTGAGCACGCCAAGTGAATATCTTATTTCTGTAGCTGAGCACACCAAGGGGATATCTTATATCTGTAGCCGGGGATGTGAATATGTAATATTTGAAGCTGAGCATGTCAAGTGAATATGTAATATTTGAAGCTGGGCATGCCAAGTGAATATCATATGTCTGTAGCTGAGCATGCCAAGTGAATATCTTATATCTGTAGCTGGGCATGCCAAGTGTATATGTTATATCTGAAGCTGAGCATGCCAAGTGAATATCTTATATCTGTAGTGTAGCTGAGCATGCCAAGTGAATATCTTATATCTTAGCTGAGCATGCAAAGTGAATATCTTCTTTCTGTAGCTGAGCATGCCAAGTGAATATCTTGTATATGTAGCTGGGCATGCCAAGTGTATATGTTATTTCTAAAGCTGAGCATGCCAAGTGAATATCTTATATCTGTAGTGTATTTGAGCATGCCAAGTGAATATCGTATATCTGTAGCTGAGCATGTCAAGTGAATATATTATATCTGTAGTGTAGCTGAGCATGCCAAGTGAATATCTTTTATCTGTAGTGTAACTGGGCATGCCAAGTGAATATCTTATATCTGTAGCTGAGCATGCCAAGTGAATATCTTCTATCTGTTGCTGAGCATGTCAAGTGAATATCTTGTATATGTAGCTGAGCATGCCAAGTGAATATCTTCTATCTGTGGCTGAGCATGCCAACTGAATATCTTCTATATGTAGCTGAGCATGCCAAGTGAACATCTTCTATCTGTAGCTGATCATGCCAAGTGAATATATAATATATGTAGCTGGGCACACCAAGTGAATATCTTATATCTGTAGCTGAGCATGCCAAGTTAATATCTTATATCTGTAGCTGAGCATGCCAAGTGAATATCTTATATCTGTAGCTGAGCATGCCAAGTGAATATCTTCTATCTGTACCTGAGCATGCCAAGTGAATATCTTCTATCTGTTGCTGAGCATGCCAAGTTAATATCTTCTATCTGTTGCTGAGCATGTCAAGTGAATATATTATATCTGTAGCTGAGCATGTCAAGTGAATATATTATATCTGTAGCTGAGCAATCCAAGTGAATATCTTCTATCTGTAGTGTAGCTGAGCAAGCCAAGTGAATATCTTCTATCCGTAGTGTAGCTGAGCATGCCAAGTGAATATCTTCTATCCGTAGTGTAGCTGAGCATGCCAAGTGAATATCTTCTATCCGTAGTGTAGCTGAGCATGCCAAGTGAATATCTTCTATCCGTAGTGTAGCTGAGCATGCCAAGTGAATATCTTACATCTGTATCCGAGCATGCCAAGTGAATATTTGATAGCTTTTGGTTCCCATATAATTAGTGGAAACATTTCTTTTCAATGTTTTGTTTGGTTAACTGGTAGTTGATTGTACAATGATTTTCTTATTCATTTGAACAATGTTCGTAAATTTTCAGAATATTTTGCAATGGGTAAGCTCCATAAAGAAACAGCCATATTTATGAAAGAACTGTCAGAGAGGGACGCTAGTGAAGAGGAGATTATAAAGGTAATATAACAATATGTAAAATCAGAATATTTTTAATGGAACAGAATTAAAATCGTCACAATTATCAAAATGTACCCCATAACAATAGATGTTATTTAACTTTATTTTCTATTATTACAGGAAATAGCTAGAAAAACCTCAGAGTTAATTAACAATTTAAAATCATTGGCCAAAGAGAATGAAGATGGTAGAAGTGTTATAACATTAGAGATGTTGAAGGAGAGACGCATGGCACCAGCCACAGAGAACTTTCTGTTTACGTTAGCAGCCTGCGAAGGACTCGTACAAGTCTGATATAATCTGAAACAGAATACGACTGAAAATAGTCATTGTTATTGTAGAGAAAGAATGAGAGAGAGAGAGAGTAAGAAAATGGACATCTATTTGTATGATCTAAGATCCACATGTAATTAACAGTTTATGGTTTTTGATATTTATATATTGTCACATATGATATGTTTTAAGTTTAAAATAAAAAATGAGAAGAAGAAAAAAGATATTGTTATATTGATGCAATAAGGAATCATTTTGTTCAGTATCTTGTGGTTAATCTTAGGAACTTGGTGAACTTTTACATCACAGCTTTCTCCTCTTCATTTGTCCAGTCAGTGTCCATCTGTTTGCCTACCAACATATTTAATTAAATGAATTTGGAAGCAAACTTGCAGCAATTAAGGAGAGGTACACTTAAAATAGTCCATACAAACAAAGTTGGGTATTTTTTGGAGATGGGGAGGGTGTTGATATATTGAAATTGCCATGACTGTCTGTCCATCTGTCTGACTGTCTACACCAGAGCTTGTCTGTGGCATAACTTCTTCCCTGATGCATGAATTTCAATTATATTTCACAGAATTGTTACTTACATATAGGACTCCTGGATGTGTGACAATCTTGAACTGAGATCAAGGGTCAAATGTCAAGGTCAAAATAAACATAATGGGTTATGAGCATAAACCTCATCCAGGGCACGACTTTTCCCACTCAACATGGATTTCAATAATATTTTTTTTAATTTGTTACTTGGGACCCAAGGGTGTGTCATGACTTTGAACCACAGTCAAATGTCAAGGTGATAGTAGACTTTTATATGTAAAACCTTGTCCAGACCATAACTTCTTATTGGAATTCAATGTTATTTTACAGACTTTTTGCATAGGATTCAAGGATGTGTCACGACTTAAAACAAAAGTTATAGATCAAAGGTCTGTTTCTTTATCTATAATTGAGATTTTTACTGATGACGAAAATACTATTTGGAGTTGAATAAGAAACTAAGTACACATGCGCGAATCTAATGGAGATGTCGGGATCAAGATCTCCTGAATTCGTAAATACTTTTTCTAGTACTATTTCAGTACTGAAAACCATGTGCTCAACACACGGCAGGACTGGATCCTCGAAAAAAATGTCTGTATCCTTGGATACGTATAGTATTACACAGCCAATTGTGCCTCACATGAAATTCATATGAAATGAGCATCATGTAAATTTCACATGAAAGTTCATGTGAATTTCATATAAATTTTACATAAAATTTATGTTAAAAAAATTTCACATGAATTTCACATAAATTTACTTCACATGAATTTTACATGAATTTTTCTTTGTGACCTTCATGCAAAATTGACTTTACATACAATTGATGTCAGAAACTTCACATGAATTTCATGTGAAAAATTTCATGTAAATTTTATGTTCGTGCTCATTTCACATAAATTTCATGTGAACTTTTACGTAAATTTCACATGAATTTCATATGAGGCACAATTGGCTGTGTAATTTTGTGAATAACATGCCGACTTTTATTTTATGTATGTTTGATTTTAACACAATGAAAGCGATTGTTCTCGAACAAACGGTGTAAATTCACCCACTCTTGGTGCATTTACATTTGCAAAAAGAATGTGTCGTATAAAAGATGTTATGTCCTAAGACATTTATTAATGGTTTAGCAGCCTCTAAATCAAATATATTCATTCCACATACACAAAAGTTTACGGTGATAAAAGACAATAATTTACAATACTGCTTTTTATTGGAAGTAAAATAAACTTGGGTCAAGAATATCACACGTCTCTTGCATATTTCTTATTAAAGAGGCTCGTAATTTGTCAAGAAGTTAACAAGGGTCACAAACAAGAATAGGATGATATCGTCTCTCATCACACATAATATCCGCCTGAAATCCCCTAGATAAAGTCGTGACTCCATTTATCTTAAAGCGTGGTTTAAAATACGTCATTAATAAAATTTACGTTTTCGTTACTCGTAATTTTTATGGTTATATATAAGATTTACTGTGTGTAAATAAGAGATGTAATAAAAGGCACCAGGTACCTTTTGAAAGTTTATATCATGTAGTTATCACGAGTTTCTTGTTGAAATCTCCGTTTGCCTGAATATGTGGGAATATGCGCACGTAATCCGGATAATCACACCATAAAAATAATAATGTAAGAGAAAGGTATAATTTGTGCGGCTAGATAAGATCCGGATAATCACAACATCTAATGCAAGAGTAAGGTATAATCTGTGCGGCTAGAGAAGATCCGGATAATCACAACATCTAATGTAAGAGAAAGGTATAATCTGTGCGACTAGATAAGATCCGGATAATCAAAACATCTAATGTAAGAGAAAGGTATAATCTGTGCGGCTAGATAAGATCCGGATAATCACAACATCTAATGTAAGAGAAAGGTATAATCTGTGCGGCTAGATAAGATCCGGATAATCACAACATCTAATGTAAGAGAAAGGTACAATCTGTGCGGCTAGATAAGATCCGGATAATCACAACATCTAATGTAAGAGAAAGGTATAATCTGTGCGGCTAGATAAGATCCGGATAATCACACCATCTAATGTTAGAAAAAGATATAATCTGTGCGGCTAGATAAGATCCGGATAATCACAACATCTAATGTAAGAGAAAGGTGTAATCTGTGCGGCTAGATAAGATCCGGATAATCACAACATCAAATGTAAGAGAAAGGTACAATCTGTGCGGCTAGATAAGATCCGGATAATCACAGCATCTAATGTAAGAGAAAGGTACAATCTGTGCGGCTAGATAAGATCCTGATAAACACAACATCTAATGTAAGAGAAAGGTATAATCTGTGCGGCTAGATAAGATCCGGATAATCACAACATCTAATGTAAGAGAAAGGTATAATCTGTGCGGCTAGATAAGATCCGGATAATCACAACATCTAATGTAAAAGAAAGGTACAATCTGTGCGGCTAGATAAGATCCGGATAATCACAACATCTAATGTAAGAGAAAGGTACAATCTGTGCGGCTAGATAAGATCCGGATAATCACATCTAATGTAAGAGAAAGGTATAATCTGTGCGGCTAGATAAGATCCGGATAATCACACCATCTAATGTAAGAGAAAGGTAGAATCTGTGCGGCTAGATAAGATCCGGATAATCACACCATCTAATGTAAGAGAAAGGTACAATCTGTGCGACTAGATAAGATCCGGATAATCACAACATCTAATGTAAGAGAAAGGTATAATCTGTGCGGCTAGATAAGATCCGGATAATCACACCATCTAATGTAAGAGAAAGGTATAATCTGTGCGGCTAGATAAGATCCGGATAATCACACCATCTAATGTAAGAGAAAGGTATAATCTGTGCGGCTAGATAAGATCCGGATAATCACAACATCTAATGTAAGAGAAAGGTATAATCTGTGCGGTTAGATAAGATCCGGATAATCGCAACATCTAATGTAAGAGAAAGGTACAATCTGTGCGACTAGATAAGATCCGGATAACCACACCATCTAATGTAAGAGAAAGGTATAATCTGTGCGGCTAGATAAGATCCTGATAATCACAACATCTAATGTAAGAGAAAGGTATAATCTGTGCGGCTAGATAAGATCCGGATAATCACAACATCTAATGTAAGAGAAAGGTATAATCTGTGCGGCTAGATAAGATCTGGATAATCACACCATCTAATGTAAGAGAAAGGTACAATCTGTGCGGCTAGATAAGATCCGGATAATCACAACATCTAATGTAAGAGAAAGGTATAATCTGTGCTGCTAGATAAGATCCGGATAATCACAACATCTAATGTAAGAGAAAGGTATAATCTGTGCGGCTAGATAAGATCCGGATAATCACAACATCTAATGTAAGAGAAAGGTACACTCTGTGCGGCTAGATAAGATCCGGATAATCACAACATCTAATGGAAGAGAAAGGTATAATCTGTGCGGCTAGATAAGATCCGGATAATCACAACATCTAATGTAAGAGAAAGGTACACTCTGTGCGGCTAGATAAGATCCGGAGAATCACAACATCTAATGTAAGAGAAAGGTACAATCTGTGCGGCTAGATAAGATCCGGATAATCACAACATCTAATGTAAGAGAAAGGTACAATCTGTGCGACTAGATAAGATCCGGATAATCACAACATCTAATGTAAGAGAAAGGTATAATCTGTGCGGCTAGATAAGATCCGGATAATCACAACATCTAATGTAAGAGAAAGGTATAATCTGTGCGGCTAGATAAGATCCGGATAATCACACCATCTAATGTAAGAGAAAGGTATAATCTGTGCGGCTAGATAAGATCCGGATAATCACACCATCTAATGTAAGAGAAAGGTATAATCTGTGCGGCTAGATAAGATCCGGATAATCGCAACATCTAATGTAAGAGAAAGATATAATCTGTGCGACTAGATAAGATCCGGATAATCACAACATCTAATGTAAGAGAAAGGCATAATCTGTGCGGCTAGATAAGATCCGGATAATCACAACATCTAATGTTAGAGAAAGGTATAATCTGTGCGGCTAGATAAGATCCGGATAATCACACCATCTAATGTAAGAGAAAGGTATAATCTGTGCGGCTAGATAAGATCCGGATAATCACACCATCTAATGTAAGAGAAAGGTATAATCTGTGCGGCTAGATAAGATCCGGATAATCGCAACATCTAATGTAAGAGAAAGGTATAATCTGTGCGGCTAGATAAGATCCGGATAATCGCAACATCTAATGTAAGAGAAAGGTACAATCTGTGCGGCTAGATAAGATCCGGATAATCACACCATCTAATGTAAGAGAAAGGTATAATCTGTGCGGCTAGATAAGATCCGGATAATCACAACATCTAATGTAAGAGAAAGGTATAATCTGTGCGGCTAGATAAGATCCGGATAATCACAACATCTAATGTAAGAGAAAGGTATAATCTGTGCGGCTAGATAAGATCCTGATAATCACAACATCTAATGTAAGAGAAAGGTACAATCTGTGCGACTAGATAAGATCCGGATAATCACAACATCTAATGTAAGAGAAAGGTATAATATGTGCGGTTAGATAAGATCCGGATAATCACACCATCTAATGTAAGAGAAAGGTATAATCTGTGCGGCTAGATAAGATCCGGATAATCACAACATCTAATGTAAGAGAAAGGTATAATCTGTGCGGCTAGATAAGATCCGGATAATCACAACATCTAATGTAAGAGAAAGGTATAATCTGTGTGGCTAGATAAGAGCTGCACCCACAAGCAAGATGTTACCATCCGTGTATCGTCGTCCGCCATCGTGAGAACATGCAATATTAAAATTACATTTCGTTCGTCCATCTTTCCTTCAGTATGTCCGTCCGTCTCAACTGCTGAAACTCTGCCATTTCCACACACTAAATTAAAGTTTTGCAGAAGATATTGGCGATTGGTGCTTCAATAGCGTCCATCTGTCTGTATCGTAAAGAAAAAAACCCTCTTATACCTTGGACATAACATTTAAAAAAACCTCTTCATACTTCATTTTATATACTCTTTTACTACTAGTTATATCTAATTATAGTTTTAAAACTTTCAGGGTCACAGGCCAAGGTCACAGATAAAAATGTTTCAAAATCATTGGAAACAATGAATAATGTTTTAGAATAAGAAGGATGAATTCATATAAGTCTTTGCAATACATTGCATTTATTCTTACTATTGAGTTGCCTCTTTTATGTAGCAACATCTACAAGAGAAACGCCCCCCCCCCCACCCCTGAGAGAGAGAGAGAGAGAGAGAGAGAGAGAGAGAGAGAGAGAGAGAGAGAGAGAGAGAGAGAGAGAGAGAGAGAGAGAGAGAAATGTTTTATACTTAATCTGACTGTATTTGAAGTTCAACATCTGCTTAATTTAAGGAGAATATTTTTAGTGTCGCTTTTAAAAGTAATACATGTAGATATATTAAAAAAAATATATTAAATTGAATAAAAGTAGGCTCTTTTTGTGTCGCCTGCGAAGCATAGCGACACTTAGGGATCACTTCGTCCGTCTGTCTGTCACACTTGGGTGTCACACCCCATAACTTTTAATTGGTAAGTGATAGGGCTTTGATATCTTATGTGTATTCCTTGTGACAAGACCTTTCTACACATACCATAATTTTTGACCTCATGACCTTGACCTAGATATTTGACCTACTTTTCAAAAAATCTAAGATTGGCTATATTTTTTGATTGGTGAGTGATAGGGCTTTGATATTTCACAAGTGTATTCCTTGTAACAAGACCTTTCAACACATGCCATAATTTTTTACTTCATGACCTTGACCTAGATATTTGACCTACGTTTCAAAAAATCTAAGGTTGGCTATATCATTTGATTGGTTGGTGATAGGGCTTTGATATTCCACATGTGCATTCCTCGTGACAATGTCTTTCTTCACATACCATAATTTTTAACCTCGTGACCTTGACCTAGATATATGACCTACTTTTCAAAAAATCAAAGACTGGCTATATCTTTTGATTGGTAAGTGATAGGGCTTTGATATATCACATGTGTATTCATTGTGACAAGACCTTTTTACACATACCATAATTTTTTACCTCATGACCTTGACCTAGATATTTGACCTTATTTTTAAAAAATCTCAGATTTGCTTTATCTTTTGATTGCCAGGTGAAAGGGCTTTGTTATTTCACTTGAAAAACCTTTCTAAACATTCCATAATTTTTGACCTAGTGACTTTGCCCTTGATATTTGACCTACTTTCAGTACAAAAAAAAATCCACTTCGCAGGCGACACAAGCATTCATTGGATTGCTATTTTTATAAATAACAGTCTCAAAGCTATATTTCTTTTTGTTCATATTCCTAGAAATTACAAGCTTACGTAGAAAGATCTTGTTAGATTAGCCTTTCTTAGAATTTGTGTCATCCATAATTTTGAAACAATGCATATTTTTCTTTTTTACTGTTTAATTGTATTCCTGGCGGCGTATGGTTTTTGTTTGTTTATTTGTCTACAGAAACGCATTAGCATTTTACAAGACATGTGATTGTCTTTCTTGTGTCATATATAATAGCTCCCGGACATTAGTCATGTTTGTATCCATGTCGTTAGCACAAGGACGTGAATCTATGGTAAGATCCCTTATCTTTATTACGCCGTCCGAGGGCATCAGTGTTTCACAGACACATTTTTTTTTTTCAAATTTTGTTTTTAACAGCGACATTATAACCAGTTACCTACTTAACCAACCAAATTTTATATGCAGGCTTACAAAATGGTTTTTATTGCTGTTTGACAAAAAATTTTTTTTTTAATTTATACTTTTATTTAGTCTGGTATTTAGATCGCTAGCATAACTTAGCAAGTAGCCTGTAGTGTTTTAGTAGATATATTTTTAGAAAGTAAATGCGCTCTAGTTTGATACCATTAATAACATTACACAAGAATACAATTTTCGAATAATCAAGTGACTATCAAAAAGTAATAAAACCAGGCTATTAAGGATAATAGTAATAAATTCAACCTGACTTATCTTTGTACTTAATTTTCCAATAATTGTCATAAAATAATCCTGTAATTACAATTTAACTGAGAAAACTGATTACTTTGTTGCATATCTATGGATTTATGAGGCATACCTTTGCCCTCTATATATCCAGATATTTTTCTACAAGTTATCTGACCAATTTAGTAGTAGTATGTCAACATACAAGATCATCGTGTCATAATTATGTTAGCTGTATATTGTTAATTTGACACTGACATCTGTTTTTGCAGTCAAGAAATTACATTACATATCGATAATGCCTTAATTAAACAGATACATCCTTCATATTGTATTGGAAACAGATCGCTAGCTAGTTTGCTACAAAACAATCCTTTCTTTTTGTAATATAATCGAATAAACCACAACATTTATTATATATAGGATGTCTGTCCAAAGTCGACTCCCGGTGCTCCCATAGGCCCCCGCCTTATGACCAAAGTCGAATTCCGTTGCTCCCATAGGCCCCTCCATATGTCCAAAGTCGACTCCCGGTGCTCCCATAGGCCCCTCCTTATGTCCATTGTCGACTCCCAGTGCTCCCATAATTCCCCTCCTTATGTCCAAAGTCGACTCCCAGTGCTCCCATAGGCCCCTCCTTATGTCCAAAGTCGACTCCCGGTGCTCCCAAAGGCCCCCTCCTTATGCCCAAAGTCGACTCCCGGTGCTCCCATAGGCTCCCTCCTTATGCCCAAAGTCGACTCCCGGTGCTCCCATAGGCCCCTCCTATGTCCAAAGTCGACTCCCGGTGCTCCCATAGGCCCCCTCCTTATGCCCAAAGTCGACTCCCGGTTCTCCCATAGGCCTCCTCCTTATGTCCAAAGTCAACCTCCGGTGCTCCCATAGGCCCCCTCCGTATGTCAAAAGTCGACTACCGGTGCTCCCATAGGCCCCTCCTTATGTCCAATGTCAACCTCCGGTGCTCCCATAGGCCCCCTCCTTATGTCAAAAGTCGACTGCCGGTGCTCCCATAGGCCCCTCCTTATGTCCAAAGTCAACCTCTGGTGCTCCCATAGGCCCCCTCCTTATGTCAAAAGTCGACTCCCGGTGCTCCCATAGGCCCCTCTTTATGTCCAAAGTCAACTCCCGGTGCTCCCATAGGCCCCTCCTTATGTCCAAAGTCGGTTCCCGGTGCTCCCATAGGCCCTCCTCTTATGTCAAAAGTCGGTTCCCGGTGCTCCCATAGGCCCCTCCATATGTCCAAAGTCGGTTCCCGGTGCTCCCATAGGCCCCTCCTAATGTATGTGTTGTTCTTCGATAGTGTTTTTGCTTTGTTCCATTATTATTTCTCTTGGGATGAGCATTCCAAATGTCACCTATATTATTTGTTGGTACTTTCAATATACAATATTTGTGAAATGTGTATCCACCCCCCCCCCCCAAAAGAAAAAAAAAACCATGTGTTTGCGAAACACGAATGTCCCCGTTGGCATCTTTGTTGGTAAAAGAGGTCAAGGTCACAAGATCAAAACTATTGGTATCCATGGAAAGGTCTTCTCAAAAGGAATACACATGTGAAATATGAAAGCCCTATCACTTACCATTCAAAAGTTATGGCCAAGGTTTTGCGGACAAACAGACAGACAGACGGACAGACCAAAAAATATATGCCCCGAATCTCCGATTACGGGGGCATAATAAAAATTGAATTGACTTGTAAAAATAAATATTTTTGATTTAAGAAATGAATTTTATATTTTTTCTGTTGATGCATGTATCAACAGAAAATTTTGGACTGAAAACTGCATCAGTGCGCGTAGATACACCATTCTTTGAATTCACAAATATGTTATTTCTTCAGTATGACCGTAAACGTGTTTATGGGTGTCCACTTATAATTTATATGAAACCCATCCTAATGGACACCATTTAGTATGATAGAAACACTTTTGATTGTTCGCATTGCTTGAAAATGATAACATTCACAAGTTATATATGTTAAAGGCTATTCTTCATTCTCTTTTAAATTTTCTTGACGTGGTATTGGACATTTTCGCAGTTTGATTTGAACAAGAATATAATATGAATTTCTACTGATAGATACGCATGCGTCGAAGACTAACATTAGAAACTTTACGTCTCGCTAATCCATGTAATAGTGTGTGACCTTGCGATAACGTTGTAATTGGATAAGGGTTTGAATCTTGGGGACACTAGATTATTGTATTGACTCTCTTATCTTAGAGCAGGCGATAGATCAACCTGCTACAAAATAATTTGACATGCTATCAATTATATATACTATTTTAGTTTGCAAATTGGAGAATAATTGGAGAAAGGGTAAAATATCGCACAAGTCGATATTTTTACCTTGCATGTCAGAAACATTTGAAATAATATCTTGATTAAATTAGATGCCCCCATTCACAGCCAGACAGAAAATGTCCCGTTTTGTCAAAATTACGATATATCTCATAGCAGAAGCAACTGTTAAGGTGGTCTTAATCACATGCGCGGGGGCTGAATATTCACAAAGTGAAGAATGTGGAGGAGATCTCCAGGAAGATTACCCAGCACTGACAACAATGGAACACACCCACAGGATACAACGAACATCAGACAACACAACTTCAACAAACAACAGGACACAACAAGACAAACAACAAAGCTCAATGACAACAGCAGAACACACCCACAGGATACAACGAACATCAGACAACACAACTTCAATAACAACAGGGCACAACGAGACAAACAACAAAGCTCAATGACAACAGCAGAACACATCCACAGGATTCAACGAACATCAGACAACACAACTTCAACAAACAACAGGGCACAACGAGACAAACAACAAAGCTCAATGACAACAGCAGAACACACCCACAGGATTCAACGAACATCAGACAACACAACTTCAACAAACAACAGGGCACAACGAGACAAACAACAAAGCTCAATGACAACAGCAGAACACACCCACAGGATACAACGAACATCAGACAACACAACTTCAACAAACAACAGGGCACAACGAGACAAACAACAAAAGCTCAATGACCACAGCGGAACACACACACAGGATACAACGAACATCAGACAACACAACTTCAACAAACAACAGGGCACAAAGAGACAAACAACAAAGCTCAATGACAACAGCAGAACACACCCACAGGATACAACGAACATCAGACAACACAACTTCAACAAACAACAGGGACAATGAGACAAACAACGAAAGCTCAATGACAACAGCGGAACACACCCAGACGATACTAAGAATGTCAGACAACACTATCTCAACAAACAACAAGGGAAAACGAAACAACAACAACAATGCACAAACAATCAGAACCGAAACATGAAACACGAATATGATACAACATAAATAGAGCACCCGGTGCTTACTTTGTAAACTTTTGACATGCGTCTCCTTGATGGAAACATTCACATGTGTCTCCTTGAAGGAAACCTTTACATGCGTCTCATTGAAAGAAACATTTAATGCGTCTCCTCGACGGAAACATTTACATGCATCTCCTTGAAGGAAACATTTTAAAAGGGTCCCAAATACAGAGAAAGTATGTCCTTTACATGGAACCAAAATTTCAAAATTATCATGGACTCTTGTGGGGAATATGCAAGACGGTGGGCAAAGAAAGAGGATGTACAGCTCGACAACCTTTCCGAATGGATAAAATCCATTAGAGGGTTACTTTTATCTAGAATTTACCGATTGAAATCAGCTGTGAACACCAGATTCGGGTCTATCTTTAAAGACCCTGATGTTATCACAGAGCTTACCTAACTCCAAGAACATCATGTCATCACATCAGCAGACAAAGCCTCAAATAATTGCACATTTATTTGCAAAAAGTACTATTTCGACAGTCTAGTGAAAGAGTTGGGTTTAGATTCGAAATCTGGAAATCCCACTTACACCCAATAAACCTTTCTGCCTCTAAAATAATAGACAACCACAAATCAGCTCTTGCTTCCTTTGGCTTCGACACAAACAATTTAGATTCAGATTTACCATACTTATATATATATATATGCATACCTAAAATGCATAAGAACGCATAAACGATGTTTCATCGCTGGTTCCTCACATAGTAAATTTCCCCTGGCTTGACGGTGATGTTCCAATATTACCGTCATACGGCATTTATATTTCACAGCTCATCCGGTTCGCTAGAGCATGTACTGATATTTATGATTTTCACAGTCAAAATTTACAAATTACCAAAAAACTTTTAGGTCAAGGTTTCCGCTTTCATAAACTAGTTAAGACTTTCTGGAAATTTAAAAAAAAAATTACAGTCAACTTCTTTTAAAATTCGCATCTATACGCGCAACAGAGTACATTCATAACCATCGAATTTATACCGTGTATATGATCCTAATGTCACCAGACGGACACTAGGCTTGGTACTTGACCAATCTACAGTCTTGTACCAGCGCATCCTTGAGAGTTGCACTCTTTTCCGTCTCATAAGTATGCTCGTCTTATGTGTTTTTTTTGCATCGGGTGTTTTGCTGTTGGTGCTGCAACAGGGTCTTGTTGGAGATCCCCTCCCTTCTCAAAATGTTTTACCAAATCTGTATCGATCTTACTCACCAAAGATTTATCTGAAATCAAATCTGTGTTTCAAAAATATTGTTCGACAGTATATTCTCGCAGTGGTATCAACCAGATGGGGATTTTAAAGAATTCGAAGGCACTTTTAGAACATCTGAAATCCACTCATTTTAGAAGAGTCCATTCGATCAAAGCCTTTGATTTTTCGATACTTTACACTAAAATCCCACATTCTAAATTGAAAGAAAGACTCGCAAAAATGATAAGTAATGCGTTTACAAGCAAGAACGGCAATCGCAAATACAAATTTATTGTTGTAAACTATGACAAACCCTACTTTGTAAAAGAAAAGTCCGATTTTGAAAATACGTACACTGAAACAGATATTATTCAGATGTTAAACTTTCTGATCGACAACATTTTTGTGGTGTTTGGAGGAAAGGTCTTCCAGCAAATTGTCGGAATTCCAATGGGGACCAATTGTGCTCCACTCCTTGTCGACATTTCCCTTTACTCGTACGATGCTGAATTCATTCAATCTTTGGTCTCTGAAGGGAAAAGATACTTAGCTTCTTACTTCAACTTCACTTACAGATACATAGACGATGTGTTGTCCATCAATAATCCAAAATTCGCGGATTACCTCAGCAGTATCTATCCTTTGGAGCTTGAAGTCAAAGAAACTACAGAGACAAATAATTCAGCATCCTTTTTGGACATAATGTTGTCCTACGACACTGATGGTCACATGAACACCTCACTCTATGACAAACGTGACGACTTCAATTTCAGCATTACAAACTTTGCTTTTCTGAGTAGCAACAACCCCTCATCGCCTTCTTATGGAGTGTTCATAACTCATTTGATATGCTTTGCCAGAGCAAGTACCAAATATAAGGATTTTGTTCTGAGATCTAGGCGTCTTTCAGATAAGCTTCTTAATCAGGGTTATGTTTGTGACCGACTAACCTCGTCACTGAGGAAGTTCTACGGTCGATATGGGGAACTCGTCATACACTATGATGTCCCATTCTCCAGAATGTTGGATGATATTCTGTCATAGACCATTTGAACCATCCAACCAGGGATTGTGTTCTATGTCTCCCGGGATGGAGATAACCGGATGTGATGGTTCTACCGAGTTGAAGCGGCGGGTGTTGCATGCAAGCAGGAGATGCTTACTCTTCCTGGGCACCTGGTCTCACTCCCATGCGGGGGTTTGCTTCTTTTCATGTGTGGAGGTTTTTGTTTGTTTGCTTTGGTTCCTGTTTTGTCCTAATTTTGTATGCCTACGGTTTCTGATTTTCTGAGTTATCGATTTTGTGTTGTATACAGGGATATGGTCATTATCCATATTTGTCATTTACGTGTGTTTCCTTAAAGGAAACATTCACATGCGTCCCTTGAAAGAAACCTTTTCATTTGTCTCCTTTACGTTATCCTTTACATGTTTCTCTTTTACGTTTACATTTCCATGCGTTCGCCCGAAGGAAACTTTTACACGTGCCTCCTTGAAGGAAACATTTTCATGTGTCTCCTTGAAGGAAACCTTTTCAATTTTTTCCTTAAAGGAAACATTTACATGCGCCTCCTTGAAGAAAAAATTTACATGTGCCTCCTTGAAGGAAATCTTTACATGAGTCTCATTAAAGGAAACTTTTACATGCGTCTCCTTGAAGGAAACCTTTACATGTGTCCCCTTGTAGGAAACCTTTAAATGTGTCCCCTTGAAGGAAATCTTTACATGTGTCCCCTTGAAGGAAATCTTTACATGCGTCTCATAAGAGGAACTTTTAACATGCGTCTCCTTGAAAGAAACCTTTACATGAGTCTCAGTAAAGGAAACTTTTACATGCGTCTCCTTGAAGGAAACCTTTACATGGCACTCCTTGTAGGAAACCTTAACATGCGTCTCCTGGAATTAAAACGTTTACATGCGTCTCCCTGAAGGAAATGTTTACATGCGTCTTCTTATAGGAAACCTTTACATGCGTCTTCTTATAGGAAACCTTTACATGCGTCTCCGTGAAGGATAACTTTACATGCGTCTTCTTAAAGGAAACCTTTATACTCGCCTCCTTGAAGGAAACCTTTATACTAGCCTCCTTGAAGGAAACCTTTATACTTGCCTCCTTGAAGGAAACCTTTACAACCGTCTCCTTGAAGGAAACATTTACATGCGTCTCCTTTAAGGAAACCTTTACACGTGTCTCCTTGAAGGAAACCTCTTCATGCGTCTCCTGGAAGGAAACCTTCAAATGCGTCTCCTTGAAGGAAACTTTTACATGCGTCTCCTTGAAGGAAACCTTTACATGGCACTCCTTGTAGGAAACCTTTACATGCGTCTCCTGGAATTAAAACGTTTACATGCGTCTCCCTGAAGGAAATGTTTACATGCGTCTTCTTATGAGATTATCGTCAGGATCGTCTTCTACTCTTTTATTTACCGTTTCTTCAAATAAACACTACAGAAGTACCCATCAGTTATTCAGTCTCATAGTCGAGAAGGCAAGGCAAAATCATAAGATTTTCCACAGGAACGGTTGTGAACATCGGAATGAACAAAATTCCGAAGTGAGACCAGGTGCCCGGGTAGAGTCAGCGTCTCCTGATTGCATGCAACACTCGTGGCAACAGCTCCATGGAATCCTGTCAAATTCGGTGATTGTCTCGATGTAAATTTTGATGTACATATCAGGTAAGTATGTCTTGTTTGGTGATGATGACAGCCATTCAATCACAATGTAGAATGTCACTGATCATTCTGGAGAGGGAGATCTCATATGCTTTTATTACATCCCCGTAGCGACAGAAGAACTTCTTCAATGATGATTTCATCCGTTGTGTAACATAACCCTGAACAAGTAGCTTACTTGCAAGCCGTCTGGCTCTAATGATGAAATCTTCATATTTGGAACATGCCCTGGCGTACCGTATCAGTTGAGAAACAAAAACACCATAAGCAGGAGAAGTCGGGATGTTGCTACTCATGAAAGGGAAGTAAGTTATGTGAAAGCTGAAATCGTCCTGCTTGTCATACAGTGAGGTGTTCAAATGGCCGTTTGTGTCGAAAGATAGGAGTATATCCAAGTACGAAGCGGATCTGTCACTCTCTGTTGTTTCCTTGATCTCTAGTTCATGAGGATAGATTTGATGCAGATGATCCGCAAAGTTCGGATTATTGATGGACAACACGTCATCTATGTATAAGATATTTCTGAGAACAAAAAGTATGTCATAATTATTTTTATTATTAGTTTAGATGGAAAAAGTACGTTATCAAGGGAAATGTGGCGTTAATGACAATATAATGCTTCAAGTTACAGAAATGGTGTCAATAAGTCAAAGTGATTTATTTTTTGGGAAGAATCAAATTACAGTAATGCTGCCTGTATAACCATGGAAGCCCTTGAGAGATTAATCTTGGCTTATAAAGCAGTTCTACTGACATTAATTGTCGATGAGCGCTGCACATCGTACGCAATTGTCTGACTAAAGCCTTTACAAATTTCAAAAACAATAGACCATATTCAGGATGTTTCATTTTGTGGCTAAACGAAGAACATCACATATTATAGTGATGTTTTTATACTCTGGAGGGTGTTATTTATGATGTTTCTATTGTGCTGTGTTTTTGTATCCGTCTGGATGGTCGCTTTTCTCATAAGAATACGTTCCGCTGTTTTTTTTATACCAAACGAAAGAATATAACATGGGACATCAAATTTGACCTATCGTAAAAAAATCGTATGGTCAGAATTACTGTAAATTAAGAAAATAGCGGAAAATTAGTAAAATTCAAAATCATTGATATTTTAACAAAAATTATCATCCTTTAATAAATGAAAAGTCAAACTGACCGAAATCAATGTCAATATGCTAATTGAAGTCAAAAGAAAATTTTTGGATCAAATTGATTTTTCTAATTTCAACTTCATGGATGAATGAGCACAAATTCTAAGATAAATTGGTAAAATTGATATTTTCAATACTTTCACTTCAATATTGAGAATGTTAATTCGAAGATAAAAATTAACATACAGAAACGATATTTTGATATGTGAATGTGTTTTTAGGAAAGTTTGATAGAGATCGATTGAAAAACTTAAGAGTACCAGGCAAATAAAGTGCCCCATCCCCAACATTGTTATCAGCGATTCACTGCAATAAAAACTAGGAGATGTTTTCTCGATAATACGGAGTAAAACTAAATAATTACGGCTAAATTAAGTTTTAACATAAAATAATGAATGAAAAGTATCGCTTTATTTCAAAGAAGACGACAAATTTACATCAATAATTTTGAAAAATAATTTTTTTTTGTACTATCTATGTTCTGGTAATTTCAAACGCATTTTGTCAGCCGAATTTTAGAAATAATTAAGTATGACAAAGATTTTATAATCAACAAAACATGGAATTATGCAATGCGATTTAGTTCCACGAGCGTAGCTGCCTATACGACCCCATCACATTCGAGGCAATCAAGGCAATTTCTTACTCTGTTTGACCTTGTGACAACAGTTGTCGCTAAAACGTAGCTTAAAGGCATCGTTCTACAGGTATTGTCGTAGCAAACTGACATGACCGGGTGGAGCTTATTTTCACCTGGTCATCGGAAGAGTTTACTTCTGACCAGATGATAAAAGCCATATAAAATTACAGGTAATGAGTATTTACTCTAATTAATATGTGCAATTCATATTCTGTCTACCCTAAAATTGTATCAATTCGTCTCAATTGTTTGACTGAATTAGCTCCGCCCGGTCAGGTTAGTTTACTACGACAATAGATGATAATGGGGGGGATAGTCTCTGATTTCTAGTTTTGGTTCTCTAGTTTCTGATTGGTTGATCGTTGATGGCCATTATACGATATTGTATGTTTTTGTTGAGTTTGTTTTTACTTTCTGTTTATTGTTTTTCATGCTTCATCCTTGTCTATAATGGACAATTTTTTTTTAATTTCTCTGCAATTGTTTCTATATAAATGAAACGGAAAAGATACAAACAAATAGAGAACATCAAACAACTTCATTTAAAAGAATTAAAGACGCTCACATAAAACTACCAACCGAGAGGCAACTCTTTAGCAATATTAGAATAGAAATGACCACACGATAAAGGGTGCTCTATTCTCTGAGGTCTCACGCTGAGTTGTCAACATATTAGTCTCGTCGTTACAAAAGTTAGATTTTACTATGTTGTATCGCATCTTGGACTCTTTAATATCCATCGTTGAAGGTCGATGCTTTGCTGTTGGAATAGTTTCTTCTTGGACACATTTCACCGACTATTCTTTGCGTCATACTTTCACATTTTTTCAATTTTATTTCTTTATTCGGAGCTCTTTGGGAAATTTTATACGGCCATTGACGCGCCAACATTCTAGGCTCCTGTTGCGGCGAATTGTTCGTTGTCAACAGACGGTTCCTTTTCGTGATATAACCTTTTATTTGTTGTATTGTAGACGTATGTTGTCCTTATTAATGTAGGAACTGCCCAATTAAGTTACCAATATTACATATGACAATGTGGTGTTTGTGCTTATGTACAGCATTATATGAATTAAAGCCCCCCGTGACCCTTGAGGACTTTCCATTGGATCTCACGGAGACATCAAAGGGGTTCTCTGACTCAGTATATCTTGAAAATCATCCACTTGATTTTGTAACAGTAACAAATCTGAACGAAGAGTAAGTGCGGATGCTAAAAGGGATAAATTGCACAACGTTTACCCAAGGCATATCGTAATGTTTAAAACACAGATAACGAAGAGCCCAAACTCTGACCATGTACTTTACATGTATATTCACATCTCTGTGGTACCAAAATAAACGTCAAAAGATACTTTTCATAATTTTATATAAACTTAATGTATTTGTCTTCAATTCACGTATTTTCATTTTAACTTGTCACGAATGGGTTTCCATACACGGTCTTACCTCGACATATTAAAAGAAGTATTTTCATTAATTTTTAAACAGTATGATGTATTTCCACTTTCTGCATTTAACTTTCATACTTTTTGGCATATCAAATTGTTTAGATTTGAGGATCACTGACGAGGGTTGAGTACCCGAAACGTGCATGTCTGGCCCATGTTGCCAATTTATCTGTTCTTAAATGATGCTATTCAATTTGAAGACGCTTACATTTTATCAAAAATATGTATGTATATCGGTTGATAGGTACGATTTAATAGAAACTGTAACACGTAGTCGACCGAATCTTCATCTACGGAAACTAATTTGTGAAATGACGCTTAAATCAAAAGTATATACGCTTTAGGTTTTTACATTTATTTATGGCCCCTTAGAAAAATGATCAATAAAAAGACAATGGAAATAATAAACATATATTTGTCGATATGTTTCGAGACAATAATTTAGTCTCTATGCTTGAAAGAAAATATTAACACAGATTCTTCATATTTCACAGAAATTTGCATAAAACTGCAATTTTTAGAGAGAGAGGAGAAAATATTCTTCCTCCAAACAATTATATAACATGTGTACATATCTAATGCATTGATTGCAAGGACTTTCTATACAAAAAGAACAAAATATAGGAATACCGAGGATATTAACGATTAATATTTCGTTTTAATTTTTCGCGATTTTATCGCTTTTTACCCACTTTAAACAAAATCTGACCGAGGCATATTCTTTACGACAGCTCTGTTTGAAAGCAGGGGAATTCAGCAAAAGGTTCAGACCAAATTCAGGCCTGTGTTAGGTGTGTTGATTAAACTCGAAAACTAAGCTTCTTTTTTGAATTGGTCGCTCTACTACAAGGATTTGTATGCCAATTTTAAATGAGAATTTTTGTTCAGATTTTGGGCTTTGTCTTGGACTTTTATTCCATAATTTCAACATATATCATAAGTATACTAGAAAGTCTTGTGTAGTCTTTCTATGTTGCATGTATCTTTTACGTCTCTCTGCAGTGGTTGCTTACTCTGTATTTTCTAGCAGGTGTATTGGTCCTTTGCTGTTGGTGCTAAAACGGAGTCTGGTTGGAGATCTCCTCCATTCTTTTACATGAATTATGATATATTAATTCAAAAGTTTGTTGAATTGTTAAAACTCGTTCTAAAGAAAGGAGGGATCTCCAACAACACTCTGATGCATCACCAATAGCAAAACGTCAAAACATCCCATGCATAAACTCAGAGCAGTCATGTACAGCAAGAGACACAAAGGGACAAGTAACAACACAGAAAGATTAAACACAAAAGACTACATGAGCCAACGAAACGAATTGGCAAAGATGCAGACTTAAGACGGCCATCTTCTTCGCAAGTAGGAAATGATGTGGTTAGACGGATTACATGTGAACAACCCTCCCATTTTTCCGATTACCAAGAGGTCTTGAAGAACACACAATAGTGGTGTAAATTACCTCCTCGTTGTCAGATGATCACACAAACAAGGCAGCTCGGGGCCCAAGCAATACAAAGATGGAATGTAAATCAAAATCAAAATATATGTCTGGTCCACGTTGCCAATTTTTCTGTTCTTAAATGATGCTATTCAATTTGAAGACGTTTACATAGTACTATTTCACATCAGTACAAAATTAGATTGGGAAGTTCAAACATGTAACGAAGCCTATTTGTCAGAGGCTTTTATGCTTGTCACATAATACGATCTCTGATCAAAGCCTCGAACCTCAGTTTAATTTCAGTATATTAAACAGGTATGTGTTACCTGAGACGACCTTTTCTTTTATAGGTGCTTTATATTTATTCTGGTAAACACCCGAGCCATATTCAATAGGATATAGAAGTTATCTTCAACACGACACATTGTACTGACCAAAGCGGAGCACATCTACAGGAACAAACAAGCAACGACATACAGAAAGAGACTACTGTCACCAGACGGACACTTGGCTTGGTATTGGACCAATCTACAGCCTTGTACCAGCGCATTCTTAAGAATTGAACTCTGACTGACTGTGACGACAGGACTCCATCACGGGCCCTGTCTAAACCTCTTTAGAAAAGACAGGACCCCGACCACCTGTCCTCCCTTAATGTCAGATGATCTCGTGCATGAGCTTGCTACAGCCGGAAGAACACGGTCTGTATTACGTATGCCTTCTGTTTTTTTTAATTCATTTACACATCCATGTTTCTTGGGCCCCTGCGTCATGCTGTCTGTTTGTATGTTCATCTTACAGTGAAGAGGTTATTTTTACACAACAATTGTGCGTTCTCCGAGACCTTCTGGGTAATAGGGAAAAGTGGGAGGGTTGTGTGGCGGATGGCCGGCCTAAGTCGGTTCCGGTTGCCAATTGGTCTCATTGATTTATGTGTGTTCTTTTGTGTTTCATGTTTTTATGGAGTGAGTTTGTGTTACTTGTCCCATATACGTCTTTTTGTGTGGATGTCTGCTCTGTGTTTTTGCAGTGGGTGTTTTGGGGTTGTGCTGTGGGTGCTGCAACTGAGTGTTGTTGGGGATCCCCTCCTTTCTTGCAGATATCGAAGAAATTATGGCTTGTTATAAAATATTCACTGTTACTCCTGTTTGCCGGGTGCAAAGTTTTGAATTTTTGTTTTGTATATTGTTTTTTTTTCACATTTTATGCTCATGTCACTATAATAAATGATTACTTAATTACTTACTTACTTACTTACTTACTTACTTACTTACTTACCCCTTTTATCTGAACAAATATTGTGCGTCTATGGAGACCTCTTTGTATCCGGATAAGTGGGAGGGTTGTGCGCACGTAATCCGGATAACAACACCAGTTGCTCATAACAGATGGTCGTCCAAAGTCGGCGCCGTGTGCGCATTGGTCTCCTTCCTTTTATGTGTTGTCATTTATGTTTAATGTTTCTGTATGTCTGTTTCGATTTTGTACGATGTGCTACTGAATACTTTTGTGCCTTTTTGCGATTGGTAGTTTTGTCTGATGTCATTTATGTGACACTTTCTTGTTGGTTTGTTTCGCTGTGTGAGAGCAGGGTGGTCATTCTGGAGATCCTTCTTTTTCTTTACCTGATCATCATACTGTTTGTGATGTCTCTCCACAATCATCTTATTCAATGATGGCATCAAAAACCAATGTAACAATTACTCCTCCGACGTACAAATAGTTTTCAAGTTTTGGTTCCAGGATGGAAGTCTAGATTCGGCAAAAGTGCTTATACTGGAGGACAAAATGGAAGTCCTGTTTTCTAGTAGTTTGGTTTTCTCCTGCTCTAAGGATTCCTTCTCATAAGAATGAGACATATAGATAAGTTGTATAACTCCGCGCACTCTCTGTAAAGTAAATGCACAAATTTAAAACAAAAAAATAATACAAAAGGGCCTTATTGAAATGAATTTTGGCGGCTTATGAAAAACACTGATGAGGATTTATCCGAAACAAGTGTCTGGTGCATAATAAACTGGTTCTAAATGACAAATATGGATAATAACCATATCCTTGTTTACAGCACAAAATCGATAACCCAGAAAATCAGAAACCGAAGGCATACAAAATCAGGATAAAACAGAAACCAAAGCAAACAAACAAAAACCTCCACCATATGAAAAGAAGCGAACTCCCGATATGAGAGTGAGACCAGGTGCCCAGGAAGAGTAAGCATCTCCTGCTTGCATGCAACACCCATCGCTTCAATTCGGTAGAACTGTCACATCCGGTTACTTCCATTTTGGAAGATATAGAGTACAATCTTTGGTTGGATGGTTCAAACGGTCTATGACAGAATATCATCCACCATTCTGGAAAGTGGGACATCATAGTGTATGACGAGTTCCCCATATCGACCGTAGAACTTCCTGAGTGACGATGTTAGTCGGTCACAAACATATCCCTGACTGAGAAGCTTATCTGAAAGACGCCTTGCTCTCAGAACAAAATCCGTATATTTGGTACTTGTTGGTTTATGTGTAGTCTTTTATGTTTCTATGTTGTGAGTTGGTGTTCCTTGTCCCTTTTGCGTCTCTTTCTGTGGGTATCTGTTCTGTGTTTTTTGCATGGGTGTTTTGGGATTTTGCTGTGGGTGCTGCAACCTAGTGTTGTTGGAGATCCCCTCCTTTCTTTGCTCTGGCATAGCGTATCATCTGAGATATGAACACGCCATAAGCAGGCGATGAAGGGATGTTGCCACTCAGAAAAGGAAATTTGTAATTTTCTTCAAGAATGTATAAAGTTGAAACACTTCCGTATTATTGTATGTTTGACATTGTTAAGAAAATACAATTTTAATAGAGCAATTGCCGACATTTATAATGGCTGACACAATGACGTAAAATGTCCGAGGTAAGAACTTAATGCGCTCTTGTTAATTATTTCATCTTAGTGGAATTGCGTCTTTTAACAGGGACGTTATTATGAAAAACAATACCGAAAGACGTTGACTCGAAAAATGGTCTATTCGATTTAGATAGTGTTTAGTTTTACTAGTTTTCTTGGTGCCTTTTTGCCTATTATTGCGCGTTTTGACATCGCCACCAACAATGCATTCTATAATGCCTTCCGCACTTGCGCTGGAGAAAGTTCATTAGATAAGTTGTCCTTCGAGTCAATTTGAAGACGTTTACATTTATACCACTTCAGTAGAGCGGCCAAGCCGGATTTGCACGTGCGGCGTAAAAAGGAAAATGTGAGTCCGCGAATGCATGACGCACTCTTTCTCGTCGGAGAAAATATGGACGCCTCCGAATTTTGGTCCTTTTTCGAAAGCTCTAGACAGCACAATTTTTTATTTCAGCAAATAAAATATCGTCGAACTTTTTATTTTAGCTTTATATTTTACCCTCAATTAGTTTATTTTAGACAAACCTGACATTTTAATTACTAAATCGATGATTGAAGTTGGCTAAATTTTCCCGGGAAAAAATGCCCCAAAAAGTGGAAAATAAAAATGAGGTACAAAAAAATGGTCCCTCACAGATTTTTATAATATTTTCAAAAAATGACATTCACATCGGCATCTTCCAAATATCAAAAAATTACAGAACCACTTTTTCATATATTGAAATAATTCCCGTTTGAAATCAGCTGGTGTTAGCTTCGTTTCGGCATGCGCAGAATCACGATTTTGCACCCAATACACGTTGAACGTGTGTCACATTGTTAACATGAATGAATATACTTTATTCGGAGTTTAAAGTATTTCATGTATGAAAAAGTATAGCTGTTGGATGATTTTTATCTCGTGAACTCATTTCTAACCTTGGGTGTGCAATTAAGAAGAGATTAATGAAGATTTCAAGCTGTTTTTGTCCAACCCGACTTCACGAAGGCCGATGTCAGTGCAGTGCCAGTGCAGTGTCGGTGTGATGTAAACTTGATGACGCAAAAACACGGTACGACTTGTGTACTTCACATACATGTAGTACATGTACTTTCTTCAGTTTAGCTGCTTGTTTTTATAGTGAAATGGATACTAGGCCGATGCCTCGATGACGAAATTAATCTAAGAACCGTTGAAAACATCGGCTTTTTCCTCAAGCTCAAGGTAAATAAACAAATTTGTAAAAAAATATCTTTTCTCTCTCACACACACATACACACACTTTACTAATACTACCAAGATTTGTAATAATTTTCAATCACTGAACTGATCAGGTTATTAAGTTCATTTATGTGCCTTTATTTTGACCAACCAAGCCTACCCCCCCCCCCCCCCCCACACACACACCTCATTGGGCCTAATTAAGCATTTTTTTTTGTATTTTAAAAAAGTATATTATGTCATTCACAAGTATACATGATATTATAAATGTATTTTTTTCATTCAGAATATAAAGAGAAAAGAGATTGAGGGGGGGGGGGGTTACTCACATAATGACACATATGCATGCAAAATGCAACATGGGTAATTTAAACTATGAATTTCTAGATAGATAATATATCATAATATAATTTGATTATCTTTTAGTTCAAGTCATTGAAAATAATTTTCCATGAACTCCATTGGTTGAGTGTTGAATTTATCAATACTATTCTTTCCAGTGATAAATTTATGATTGCTAAATGAATAACATATACAATCAAATAGTTATAAAGGATTAATACAGTTTAAGTACAATTTATGAATCATTTTGAATTTTTCAGTTTATGACTATGCATTATATATTAGTGAAATTGTATCAAAATAAACAAATAAATAAATGAGTAAATAATAAATGAATGACTTAAAACTAATTGAAAATGTATTACTTTTTCAGGTCAAACTTGTTAGAAGAAATCTTGCTGTCTGAAAATCACCCAGTGGCTTATTATATGGAAGGCATGCATTTAAAAGGAATTATTGATTGGAAATTCTGTACTATAGTATATTGATATCATATTCTACATCGAATTGGTTTGAAGATTGTGCATATTGTCATCATATTCTTCTTTGTGAATTGTGAGTGTGCAAAAATACCATACAAATGGATTATTCACAGAAGATGGAAGAGTTCAAGACCTGTCAACATTTCAGAAAACAATTAACATGATTAATGACTGTGAATATTGGACAATGGCAGATATAGTGAGATAATAAATTAAAAAAAAAATTTTTGTGAATTCTTGCAGAGGATAAATCGGTCAATTAAATTTCTTCTTCATGATAATAGGAATTTAAATTCAACTGTCATGATCATTCTTTATCATTTTATTATGATTATTTCTTTTGTTATTTCTTTTGTTATTCTTTTGTTATTATTTAATTAATGATTATTTCTTTTGTAGTGATTATCTGGAGTAAAAAAAGTAAATATAGGCTTCCTTGCAAAAAAATAACATATTTGTATCTTTTGTTTTCCTATTATTGAAAGCTCCTGCGCATTAAACAGAACAAAATTGGAATTTTCATATGTATTTTTCTCGGATACAATGAGTATATTTCAAATTGTGGATGTATTGTATGGCATATCCAAGAAAATGTCATTTTTCCCTTGTGCGTGGCAGTTTTGTACTTGATCAGAGGATATTAGGAAGGTCGCTGGAAAAATCTTCGGTCTGTTGAATTCTGGTGATATTTTTTACAATTTAAATGTTTGCTCATCAAAAGGTTAAAACAACCTTCCTTCTAGAATGGTAAATTCGAATTTATATTCTGCTTTATGAATTTCTGATGTCGAAGCGTTCGGTCGATTGACGATTTCTCCGAAATTGTCGAAACTGTGCAGCATGTCGAGGTACATAAATGAGGTACAAAAAAATGGTCCCTCACCGATTTTCATAAAATTTGAGAATTGAACACTTGGATATATTCTCCACAACATATCAAAAAATTACAGAACCACTTTTTAATATTTTTGAAAACGATCCCCCTGTTTGCGAGGAAGGGGGCATGGGAGTCGAACGTTAAGAGTACTGCTGTCATTTTGTCAGCTGATTTTCGACAAATTTACAGAATAAAACATCACATTTTGGGTATATTTAGAGACATAAAATCTTAAAGAGTTTGTTTAATCTTTTAAAATCCGATGCTATCGATTTGCATCGCTGTTATTAGTATTTTTCTGCTGTGAATGTGTTTCGAAAAAGTGCTTAGTAACGGCGACGCGAACTTCGTTCGATATTAATGCGCCGTTCTTAGCAACGGTTGCCGTCACGCCCAAATCTGGCTTGGCCGCCCTACTGCTTAGTGAGTGTCACTGCTGGTGGACCAGGAGTCCCCGAGGGCACATGTAGCCAAGTTCGGTCAATTTTGGTTGATCGTTTCTTCTACGCATTCTGAAATTTCTCTTACCAAAATTTCTTTAAATTTCTAAAACGTGGGTCCTGTAGCATCATATCCCACCCATCCTGCTACGTCTTTCGGTACGCTTTTTCGACATAGTAACTTTCATACTTTTTGGCATATTACATTGTTTAGAATTGAGGATCACTGACGAGGGTTAAATACCCGAAACGTGCATGTCTGGTCCATGTTGCCAATTTATCTGTTCTTAAATGATGCTATTCAATTTGAAGACGTTTACATTCTATATAGCTGTATTATTGCCTCCGTCTGTTGTCCCATTTTCTTTTTGCGTGAGAAAGTTCTGCTTTAAATCTTTCAAAAATTTGGAAGCCTTTTGGTTGTGAATTTGGAATCTGATTTCGGGTCTTTGTATTGGACTTTCTTTCAATGATTGTATAACTAACATATTGTAAAAATGATAGTCTCAATTACACTTAAAATATAGTGGTTAGTTTTCTTTGTTTTATTAGTGCCCTTTTGCCTCTGGTTGAAGGATGAGATTTGTTTAGAATTGAGGATCACTGACGAGGGTTAAGTACCCGAAACGTGCATGTCTGGTCCATGCTGCCAATTTATCTGTTCTTAAATGATGCTATTCAATTTGAAGACGTTTAACATTTATACCACTTGGTGAGTGTCACTGCTGGTGGACCAGGAGTCCCCGAGGGCACATGTAGCCAAGTTCGATCAATTTTGGTTGATCGTTTCTTCAACGCATTCTAACATTTATGTTATCAAAATTTCTTGAAATTTCTAAAAAGTGGGTCCTGCAGCATCATAAACCACTCATCCTGCTACGTCTTTCGGTACGCTTTTTCGACTTAGTAACTTTCATACTTTTTGGCATATTACATTGTTTAGAATTGAGGATCACTGACGAGGGTGAAGTACCCGAAACGTGCATGTCTGGTCCATGCTGCCAATTTATCTGTTCTTAAATGATGACAAATATGGATAATGACCATATCCCTGTTTACAGCACAAAATCGATAATTCAGAAAATCAGAAACCGAAGGCATACAAAATCAGGATAAAACAGGGACCAAAGCAAACAAACAAAAACCTCCACCATATGAAAAAAAGCGAACTCCCGATATGAGAGTGAGACCAGGTGCCCAGGAAGAGTAAGCATCTCCTGCTTGCATGCAACACCCGTCGCTTCAATTCGGTAGAAATGTCACATCCGGTTACTTCCATTTTGGAAGATATAGATGCTAATCAATTTGAAGACGTTTAACATTGACTCTAAAATTTGGAGATGGCATTTTTTTCATTGTCATAATAACAAAGGGTAATATATACTCATTCCATTTCCTCTGTGTAAAAGAATTAACAGATTCATCTCTACATATTCTCTGTTAAAATCAAAAATTACTTTAAATAGAATTTCTTGATTGTAGCATTGTTTCCAATCGATTTTTTGATGTTGGATGACGTAAAGTAAGTAAAAGAAGAAGAGTTAGATTTAGAAAATCTCGCGTTGCATAATGGGATACATAATGATATAAACGGAATTCTAGGGACTGAGTGATAAATTAATGAAGGGGTAATTAAAACGTGGAATGTGGATGAATAATGTCGGAAAATGAACTTACCTTTTTAATAATAAAACTCAACAAAATAAGCGCCTTGTTATTTCTGTTAAAAGCTCCGACTGACCTACTCTGCATGTATACTCCGCTCGAATAAGGTAAGATAATTTTCTAATAAGATTCTTTTTATTTCATTTCTTTTAATAATTTATGCAAAATACGAATTTAATCCAATTCTATACAACAAATAAACTAATTAAACATGGTAATTTTTAAAAGGAAGAACGATGCAGATTATTCAAGTTTGAAAAAAGTGATACCGAACACCGCAAAATAAGTAAACACACAGCACATTAGTCTAGTAGAGAAGGGAGGCGACTGCAAACACAGAAATGTGAAAACACGTAAGACACATTTTAGACGCAAAAATTAATTTCTGTCTTGAGATTCATCTCGATTTCGACGTTCAACCGGATTATTCTCTGACATAAAGATTAAGAACAAAACATTCTCTGATTTCTATTACTAAGACACGTTGTCTATAGTAAAGAATAGACAATGAAACATTTCGATATAAAAAGACTTAAATATCCTAGTATAGAAAAGTAAAACAAAATGCATGTCTTCTAAAAAGAACAAGGTATTTTACTCACACCAAACTCTCCAGTTGTACTCACACCCTTTAGATAACGCATCTGATTTCTATCTGCTTCATGCAGTATTTTCTTTTGCAAATCTAAATTAAAAATTCAAATTCATATTCTTTATTGGCGAAACACATATGTACAAAATGGCCATTGTCCATAAAAAAACAGTACAATTATCATAAAAAGATGAGTTTCTATGAGTTCTTATTGAAATGCGCATATGGTGCACTGATTACAACAGAATACAAGAAGCAAACAGATAAACATGTAAAACTGTTTTTCTCTTACCCACCTCGTCCAAGTCTTTCGTTCCTAATGAAGGTAGTAAGTGGCATAACTTGATTCAAAAATTTTAAGGTAACCTTTCTTTTAAAGCAAAAGTAAGCATCACATAAGAAGAAAGATAAAGAAAGAAAATTTTATTTTCGATGTTATGAATAATTGTGAAATCTTATCAAATTGGGAATATTTCCAACTTCTGTACAAAGGTAGAGGAAGCAACTTTATTTCATTTCTATTTTCCTCTACTTGTCAGGTTAATTGAACTACATAGAGATTCTACTATTGTATGAGCTTATTGTGTATGTGTTCGCTGTATTTAATGCATTTAGAATGAAGACGTTTAACATTTGTACCACTTGGTGAGTGTCACTGCTGGTGGACCAGGAGTCTCCGAGGGCACATGTGGCCAAATTCGATCAACTTCGGTTGATCGTCTGTCTCTTCAACGCATTCAATAATATTCGTTATCAAAATTTCTTGAAATTTCTAAAACGCGGGTCCTGTAGGATCATATCCCAACCATCCTGCTACGTCTTTCGGTACATTTTTGGACACAATAATTTTCACACTCTTTGGTCAGATTGAGGATCACTGACGAGGGTTACGTACCCGAAACGTGCATGTCTGGTCCATGCTGTAAATTTATCTGTTCTTTAATGATGCTATTGAATTTATAAACGTTTAGCATCTCCAACAATAGGGAATGAGTTCAAACATCTTTAGCTTCTATTAAAGAACAAAATGTTTCTCAAAAATATGATTAGTGAAATAATAGGGAAAACTTGCATTTTGTGTCAAAAATAGAATGAGTTTAGAAAAGTATCATTATATCAGTTTAAACTAAATGAGTCCAGTATTGATTGTAGAAAGCGGTCATCATGTTGAAATGTCTGGGAAGTTTCATAGAATTATTAAGTTATATATTGTCCATGATTGATGGTCAACTAGACACAGGGGGCACTGAATATGAATAAAAAAGAAGAAATATTTCACATGATACCAGTCAGCCAAAAGACGTGTGAGACGCTACATATAAGCGAATCAAAGTCAAACACGATAGATGGTCCATTCGGGTCATAAATGTCGCATTCCATTATTGTTAAATGTAGCAGTTCCAATGACAAATATGGATAATGACCATATCCCTGTCTACAGTACAAAATCGATAATTCAGAAAATCAGAAACCGAAGGCATACAAAATCAGGACAAAACAGGAACCAAAGCAAACAAAAACAAAAACCTCCACCATATGAAAAGAAGCGAACTCCCGATATGAGAGTGAGACCAGGTGCCCAGGAAGAGTAAGCATCTCCTGCTTGCATGCAACACCCGTCGCTTCAATTCGGTAGAACTGTCACATCCGGTTACTTCCATTTTGGAAGATATAGAGTACAATCATTGGTAGGATGGTTCAAATGGTCTATGACAGAATATCATCCACCATTCTGGATAGTGGGACATCATAGTGTATGACGAGTTCCCCATATCGACCGTAGAACTTCCTCAGTGACGATGTTAGTCGGTCACAAACATATCCCTGACTGAGAAGCTTATCTGAAAGACGCCTAGCTCTCAGAACAAAATCCGTATATTTGGTACTTGCTCTGGCATAGCGTATCAACTGAGATATGAACACGCCATAAGCAGGCGATGAAGGGATGTTGCTACTCAGAAAAGGAAAGTTCGTAATGCTGAAATTGAAGTCGTCACGTTTGTCATAGAGTGAGGTGTTCATGTGACCATCAGTGTCATAGGACAACATTATGTCCAAATAGGATGCTGAATTATTTGTCTCTGTAGTTTCTTTGACTTCAAGCTCCGAAGGATAGATACTGCTCAGGTAATCCGCGAATTTTGGATTATTGATGGACAACACATCGTCTATGTATCTGTAAGTGAAGTTGAAATTAGAAGCTAAGTATCTTTTCCCTTCAGAGACCAAAGATTGAATGAATTCAGCTTCGTACGAGTAAAGGAAAATGTCGGCAAGGAGTGGGGCACAATTGGTACCCATTGGAATTCCGACAATTTGCTGGAAGACCTTTCCTCCAAACACCACAAAAATGTTGTCGATCAGAAAGTTTAACATCTGAATAATGTCTGTTTCAGTGTACTTATTTTCAGAATCTGACTTTTCTTTTACAAAGTAGGTTTTGTCATAGTTAACAACAATAAATTTGTATTTGCGATTACCGTTCTTACTTGTAAACGCATTACTTATAATTTTTGCGAGTCTTTCTTTCAATTTAGAATGTGGAATTGTAGTGTAAAGTGTCGAAAAATCAAAGGCTTTGATCGAATGGACTCTACTAAAATGAGTGGATTTCAGATGTTCTAAAAGTTCCTTCGAATTCTTTAAAATCCACATCTGGTTGATACCACTGCGAGAATATACTGTCGAACAATATTTTTGTAGCCTAGATTTGATTTCAGATAACCACCAAATAGAGTGATATTGTCTGACTGACATATAGATATATGCCCATCTTTTAAACGATTTTATCTTACTTGGTTTTTTATGCACTTGGGAACTCAGGCAGGAATGGTTAAATTATTTAAGACCCAAAGTTGTTTGAGAAATGTACGGTAAGGCGGAAATAAAATCATTTCTTTCAGAAAGAATTGTTTCGATCATGGTGTTTGTCTAACATAATTGAGTTTAGTGCCTTTGTCCTCTGTGGAAGTTCTCGAGCATCTTCTGATGGCCAGGAATACAAGCTAATATTTTTAGAGAAAATTCGATAATTTTTACATAGGAATGCTGCACAATACGACATATTGTAATAACGGATAATTGACAATTCTAAGATGTTTGACAAAATATGATCAAAATTTTCTGGAAAGTATAAATAATCAAATAAATAACAGCAAATAAAGTAAAAATCTTCATATGAAACAAACTTTAAGCCCGCATAAATGCCCGATAAGATAACAGATCTCTTGCCTCCTTTAACAACTTCTCAAATTTTTCTGACATGATATTTTGAGACTTTTGTACTTACCTTTTAGATATAGAAATAATAGGCTAGTACACAACGCAAGTCGCATGCAAGCAGGAGATGCTCACACTTCCTGGGCATCTGTTCTCACTCCTTCGCAGGGAGTTCTCTTATTTTCATATAGTGGATTTTTTACTTTCTGTTTCTTTGCCTTAGGTTTGATTTTACCCTGGTTTTGCCAATATGCCTTTGGGTTAGATGATTTTTCGATTAACGATTTTGTACTTCTTAATAGGGATATTGTTTTGTCCATATTTGGGTGTCTTGGAGTTTTGCTGTGGGTGCTGCAAACGAGTGTTGTTGGCTATCCCCTCCTTTGAATTTTTGTATGGGGTCATGTTCAGGAGTTATTTCCCCTTCATGAAAAAAAAAGAAAAAAATAACTACTTGGTGAACTTTTGATTTTTCAGCTGGTGAAATATAACTTTTTAGAAATGTTTAACCAAACGATATTAGGTGCCCCATCATTCTATTGAAAAATTGTCTAAAAGACAACTTTCCCCCATAAATTTCAATGTAAACTCTAAAGGCCCTGATTCTTAAAGTAACATATTTTATTCAAAATATCAAAAAGTTTTCAATTATTTTTTAAGAATTAATCTATGCTGTGATTTTAGACCTCAGGATTCCATAATTTGGTGTGCCAATAACTTCTCATTATCCATTAAACTATTTGAAACATTAGTGGGAAATAATCGGATAAAGACAATTTTGAAAATTTGTACACCTCTCCAGAAAAATTTGCAAATGTATATATAAGTCATTGAAATTATATTTGAGATTAAATGTTTCGTTAAGTACATCTTGTTTCTTTCCAAATATGAAAATCATACATATTCAGAGAGCTCTTTTCCCTAACATAAGAGATAATGCTTTTTCAAACAAGGAAAATAAGTCTTTTGACGATTAGCGACCTTAATAACCTATTAAAATCCCTTATACAAAACTGTGTGAATCTGTCTCCAAGAATATGTATGTGCATAACATGTATACACTCGAAATGTATGATAAATACTGTGCATACAAACGACGGAATTAAACTTAATAGAAAACAGAATTAGCCTATAAACGTCACACAGCGGACAATCAACTTAATGCCATATTAGTACTACATTTTCTTAAAAGCTACATTTTCCAAGTTCACATGGGCTATTTTCTATGTTTAACGCAGAAATTAAAAATTGAATTTATTTCAAGTATGTTTGATTTAAGGAGGAATCAAAATCAAAGCAATTTGCAGAATTATTCCCTCAATTCTTCAGCAAAGATAATGGATTATTTTACAGCATATCTTAGCAAACGATCTCGAACCTTATATCACATGGTGACATAATAAACAAAATTAAAAATACAAAAGTGTTCCAACCCTATGCCTTCCTGAAGAAAATTTCAAACCAATTTATTATGCACTAGACATGTGTTTTGGATATCAAATCCTCATCAGTGATGCTTCCGTCCAGAAGAAAGGAGGGGATCTCCAAAGTAATTTTTAGAAACAGTCAAAATTCATTCATGTAGCGCCCTCTGGTTCAAAGGTCGACAGAATACCAATCGAAAATGCGTCAGAATCACAAACCCCTATATACCGTACGTGGGTACGATCTTAACATCACCAGATGCACACTTGGCCAATTTACAGCCTTGTACTGGTCAGCGCATATTTGAGACTTGCACTCTCTGAAAGACTATGACGACATGACTCCATAGCGGGTCCTTTTCAAACCTATTTATGGAAGACAGGGCCTCGACCCTGGATGTCAGTCGGACACCTCGAATGATAACATACATCAAAATTTATCAAAAATTCGGGTCATAACATACATAAAAATTTATCAAAATTTCTTCAAATTTCCAAAAAGTGGGTCCTGCAGAATCATATCCCACCCATCCTGCTACGTCTTTCGGTAAATGTTTGGACATAATAATTTTCACACTCTTTGGCAATATTACATTGTTTAGATTGAGGATCACTGACGAGGGTTAAGTACCTGAAACGTGCATGTTTGGTCCATGCTGAAAATTCAACTGTTCTTAAATGATGCTATAGAATTTGAAGACGTTTATCATCATGACCTCACTATAGCCGGCAGAACAATGTCTGTATTTCGTATGTCCCCTTTTATATCCATTGACATATCAATCAATCAATCAATCAATCAATCAATCAATCAATCAATCAATCAATCAATCAATCAATCAATCAATCAATCAATCAATCAATCAATCAATCAATCAATCAATCAATTAATCAATCAATCAATCAATCAATCAACCAATCATCTAACAGTGATGAGGTTAATTTACATAACAATTGTGCGTGGTTTATTTAATTACAATTTAATTTGTTCAGATAATCTCTGTCAGTCAATAATGTATCCCGAGATGGTCCCCGGCGTTTTACTCTACATGCCCTAAAGCACTTCAATGTGTAGAAAATCGGGGACCATCTCAGGATACTTATTGACTGAAGTCCATGGGCACCTTTGCTGCATCCAAGTCTAGTTGAAGATCCCAACCTTTCTTTTCACGAAAAGGTATAAAAATAGGTTTTAAAAATTTTCACAATTTATTAAGGAATTTCTTACCCTTTTCTGTAAAAGACATAACCCAAAACGCAGGCAAAATATTTTAAAACTAATTCTGAAACATTGTCAATTTGCAAATATTTCCAACTTTTGTACAAATGTACATGTAGTGGCGGTACCTACATTTTATTTTTAATTTCCTGCACTTGTCCAGTTGTGATTGCCATACACCTAGATTCTGTTATTTTATGAGCTTATTGTAATACTGAAATGTTCCAATGACAAATATGGATAATGACCATATCTCAATACACAGCACAAAATCGATAATTCAGAAAATCATAAATCGAAGGCTTAAAAAATCAGGATAAAAGCCTTCAACGGAAACAATGTAAAACGATGTCACCAACCCTGCTGATATAGAGTAGGTGTTTGAACATACATTTGTAAATGCAGCGCATCCAGCATGCATGCACAGACATAAAGAAGGAGGAATTCACGTGAAAAATTATGAAGTAATGAGTCAATCCTAACGCACCGTCGATTTTCACTCATTGATAAATTGCTTGCACCTTTCTTACGGCCGCAAATCGAGATAATCTTGCTCATGTCTTATATTGACCTGATGCATCTGGTGTGTTTGCGGCCGGTATACTCTAGTTTCGATAAATTATTTGTTTTTTCTGGCTCCTTTAGCGCTTTGTCACTATTACTCAATTTGCCGTTAAATAAATATGTATTGGCTATTAACACTTGACAGAAATCAAGTTGCCTATTTAATCAAGGAATTCCCATTCTTAATCTCGTATTTATTCGAAATTCAAATATCACTATCACATTCTTAAGATGTTTTCCTTAATTCCTTGCTGTCCTACATTTCATAAAAATTTCATATCAGAAGGAGATCAAGCCCTACATTCAGTAAAAAGGATCCTGTAAATACAGCGTATGATTGACAGAAATATGATCGGTATCACCGCAATTCAGCAGCATGGATCATTTATTGACAGGGTTCTGTTTCAGTGACTGTGCGCAAAATTGTGTAAGAGAACAAATTAGTTCGATCTTGATTCAATTAAGTACGGTTGTTCCCTGAGGCAAGGTAGTGGCTTAGAGAATAACAGGAAAGCGCACTTTTCGAGAGCTATACTGAATAACACTGTGGCGTATCACGTGATACGCAAATGATATGTTCCACGGGAATCCCCTTTGATAAAACCAAGTAAATACTGTTTAAATCTTCTCTATATGATTTTACTTTAGGCCTATCATATGGCCATTATCATCAATGATATGATGGTTATCTATTCTGGTCAAAGAATAGACGTGTATTCGGAGAACACTTAAACAGAATTTTTTCAATGCTCACCACATGTTATGATATGGTGCACGGACAGATACAAAATTTTCTGTTTAAGTGTTCTCCAAATATACATCTATTCTTGACCAGAATATATTACCATCATATAATTAATAATAATGACCATATGGTAGGCCTAAAATAAATTCATATAAAGTAGATTAAGACAGTATTTACTTGGTTTAATCATATCATTTGCGTATCACGTGATACGCCACAGTGGAATAAGGTGCCTTGTAAACTTTACGAACCATTCGTACCATAACCTATCTGTACTTAAAGATAATAGTGATTCTAGGTATCTGGATGATATTCTTACTATGGACAATCCTGTCTTTGAAAAGTTAAAAAATATTATATATCCACGAGAATTAACAGTATATATTGTTGACTTTTCTTTTCACTTTTGCTTTATTCAACCTGTTTGATATAAGTACCACTGACGAAGATCAATATCCGAAATACGTGTCTAGTACAATAAAATTGGGACTATAGAATATATATTTAGATACTGACAATCTAAACAAGGCAAACGTCACAAAAACGGAAACTCTCTTTTTTGGACATAATTATGAAAATTGTTAATGAAGTCATTGATACAAGTGTGTATGACAAAAGAAATGATTTTGGATTCAACATAGTAAATTTTCCCTGGCTTGACGATAATGTTCCAAGATTACCGTCATACGGCATCTACATTTCACAGCTCAACCGGTATGCTAGAGCATGTACTGTTTTGGATTTTCATAGTAGAAATTAACAAGGTACGAAGAAACTTAAAAGGTCAAGGTTTTCGCTTTCACAAACTAGTAAAGACTTTCTGGAGAAATTTTAAAAACATTATTGTCAATAATGCGGAAAAGTTCCAACTCTTTACCTTCTTGAATAAAATTTCAAACCGATTTCCATGCACCAAACACGTGTTTCGAATATTAAATTCTCATCAGTGATGCTTCCAGCCAAAGTGCTTTTCATAAGCAGCCCAAATTAATTTCACTAGCGCCCTCTGGTGTTGTTTTGTTATTTTAGAATTTTAATTTCTGCATTTACTTTACAGAGAGTGCATGACTCCAAATTTCCTGTAGGGTCGATTCAGTAGCATATCCAAATAAAATCTATGTTCAAAATAGCATTGGAGGGATGGTGCTAAGATGGTAACCTCCTTTAATATCGATGATATTTTTCAGTGAAATGGCACGTTTCCGAAATAGCAAAAAATATATATGATGTCACATTGATAAAGAACCAAAACAAAGCTTCTTTCAGGCGACAGAGCTGGAAAGTAGTAATTAATACAATTGACAAACATCAAGTCACGGGGAATGATTTTAACTGCACCACACTGCAACAAGAAATAAGTGTTTGTATTAATAATGCGGAAGGGTTCCAACTCTATACCTTCTTGAATAAAATTTCAAACCAATTTTCATGCACCAGACACGTGTTTCGAATATTAAATTCTCATCAGTGATGCTTCCAGCCAAAGTGATTTTCATAAGCAGCCCAAATTAATTTCACTAGCGCCCTCTGGTGTTATTTTGTTACTTTGGGTATTTCGCAACCTTCATTTCATTCACCATCGAAATTGTGTTAGAATTATCAAACGCTTTTTATACTGTGGATAAAATCCTTCTATCACAAGACGGACACTTGGCTTGGTACTGAACAAATCTACAGCCTTGTACCAGCGCATTCTTAAAAATTGCGCTCTGACTGTCTGTGACGACAGGGCTCCAAGTCGGGCTCTGTCCAATCCTCTTTAAAGAAGACAGGGCCCCGACCACTTGTCCTCTTTGAATGCTAGTCGGACTCATCGGGTGATCACATGCATGAGCTCGCTAGAGACGGCAGAGCACGGACTGTATTTCGTACGCCGTCTGTTTTTTTATCCATTTACATATCTTCGGCCCCTGCGTCATGCTGTCTTATTGTATGGTTCTCTTACAGTGAGGAGAATATTTTACACCACAATTGAACGTTCTGCGAGACCTCTGTGTAATCGGAAAAGTGGGAGTGCACGTAATCCGGATAACCACACCGTCTGCTACTTGCGTGGCAGATGACCGACCTAAGTCGGCATCGATTGCCCATTGGTATCGTTGGTTTATGTGAAGTCATTTGTGTTTGGTGTTTCAATGTAATTTGGCGTTTTTAGTAGCATTTGCATTTCTTTCTGTGCGTGTCTTCTATTTCGTTTTTTGCAGTCGGTGTTTTGCTGTGGGTGCTGCAACGGGTGTTGTTGGAGATCCCCTCCTTTCTTGTGTATCCACTCGCTTAGTGTTTGACAATTCTAAGACAAACCAGACCAAAATCGATCATATGGGTTGTACAACTTATATGTGAGAATATAAATGTACATAAGATGTAATTTATTGATTATACAATAGTTCCCATATACATTTGATAAAATACTGGGAACAAAGTTTTCATTTTCTAATGGTTGATACAAAATTGATTTTGTAAGCATGAGAAAGAGATATAAAGCAATTGTCAATATTGAAGTATATGTTCTATAGTACCAGTTTTATTGTACTAGACATGTGTTTCGGATATTGAATCCTCGTCAGTAGTGCTTCATGTCAAACAGTTTAAATAAAGCCAATTTGAAAGTGAATTTTCCTGGCGCCATCTACAATACATAGTTTTAATTTCCAAGACTATCCTGACCTGACCTTAGCAAAATACTCATTAAATGCAATGGAATAAACATCAAAGAAGTACATTTAAACATTAAAAATCAGACAAAATAGCATTCAACAAAGTGAGGAAGACCTATGTCCACCAGGCGCCGACTTTGGACAGCCGTCAGTTACCCGTCTAACATGTATACAAGCCTTCTACATAGCCGGATAAACATAGTTATTCCAAGACTTAGAGCTGCTGTTTACACAAAAAATAAAACACCTGTCTTTTTTTAAAAGGTGATATCACAACCAAGAAAGTAATACGCAGCAAAAATCAATCAGTGCTTTACTGTCTGAACGCGAATGTCTGAATGATCAATCACTCAAAAAAGCCGACCAAATTTCAGATAGCACGAGATATCTTAACACCGTCTTTTCTGGTGACATTTGGACATGACCCATCATGAAGTCCCATTGTCATGTTTGTTCAATGTGGAATACTCGAAAAATTCCTGATCAAACAAATCTAAATTAAAAAAAATATATTAAGTAAGAGGACACTACTAAAATATATTTGCATGTGTCTGAAAATCACTTCGGCATTTAATTGATGAAGATTTACTATCCGAAACACGTGTCTGGTGCATTAAAATTGGTTTGAAATTTTCTTCAAGAATGTAAAGAGTTAGAACACTTCCGTATTATTTTTATACTTCTGGCAATCCATTAAAGACTTTTATCGGAGTACTTCGTGATTTATATAATATAATAATGTATATGATGCCAAAATATAAAAAAGGCCTAAAACAGAGCTTCTCTCACGCGACAAAGCTGGACAGAAGTAATTATTACACCTCAAATACCAGTCACGGGGAACAAGTTGAACTGCTCCACACTCCAAAGGAAAGAAATGTTGATAATAATAATTCGGAGTGTTCCAACTCTTTGCCTTCTTGAAGAAAATCTCATACCATTTTCTATGAACCACAAAGAAAAACAAAATAATAAAAGAGGGCGCTTCTGCTACCAAATTTCTTCAAATTTCTAAAACGTGGGTCCTGTAGCATCATATCCCACCAATCTCGCTATGTCTTTTGGTACATTTTTGGACATCATAATTTTCATACCCTTTGGCCATATTATATCGTATAGATTAAGGATCACTGACGAGGGTTAAGTACCCGAAACGTGCATGTCTGATAAATGCTGCAAATTCATCTGTTCTTAAATGATGCTATTGAATTGAAGTCGTTTTATATTATATGCTCTTTGGCTATGTCTGAAAATCACTTTGGCTGGAGGCATCACTGATAAGATTTAACTGGTGCATTAAAATTGGTTTGAAAATATTCCCCAAGAAGGTGAAGAGTTGGAACACTTTCGAATTATTATAAACACTTTTTTCCTTTCAATCAATTTTGGATAACTTGCATATTATTATGGATGGTAACCTTTCATCAAATTTTAACCCGCATACCTTATGTCAATGTTATTCCAAATCATTTTTATGCCCAGCTAACACCTGGAAGACATTTGTTTGAGACATAATATGATTAAAATGTCGTTAAAGGGAAAGTATCACCGAACATGACATTTTGTTGTCAAGAATGTGTGATGGTTTTCTACTTTCCTGTTTGCAGGCTTAATGACCGAAAAACTAATGAATGAGAGAAAAATGATAGGAAATGATACATGTTGTTGAATATATCACAGGTTAATTGCATATAATGGGAGCAATGACAAATATGGATAATGACCATATCCCTGTATACAGCACAAAATCGATAATTCAGAAAATCAGAAACCGAAGGCATACAAAATCAGGATAAAACAGGAACCAAACAAACAAATCCTCCACCATATGAAAAGAAGCGAACTCCCGATATGGGAGTGAGACCAGGTGCCCAGGAAGAGTAAGCATCTCAAGCTTGCATGCAACACCCGCCGCTTCAATTCGGTAGAACTATCACATCCGGTTACTTCCATTTCGGAAGACATTGAGTACAACCTTTGGTTGGATGGTTCAAAACGTCTATGACATAATATCATCCACCATTCTGGAGAGTGGGACATCATAGTGTATGACGAGTTCCCCATATCGACCGTCGAACTTCCTCAGTGACGATTTTAGTCGGTCACAAACATATCCCTGACTGAGAGGCTTATCTGAAAGACGCCTAACTCTCAGAAAATAATTCATTATACATGTATTTGGTACTTGCTCTGGCATAGCGTATCAACTGAGATATGAACACGACATAAGCAGGCGATGAAAGGATGTTGCTACTCAGAAAAGGAAAGCTTGTAATGCTGAAGTTGAAGTAGCCATGTTTGTTATAGAGTGAGGTGAACATGTGACCATCAATGTCGTGGGACAATATTATGTTCAAATAGGATGCTGAATTATTTGTCTCTGTAGTTTCTTTGACTCCAAGCTCTGAAGGATAGATACTGCTCAGGTAATCTGTGAATTTTGGATTATTGATGGACAACACATCGTCTATGTATCTGTAAGTGAAGTTGAAGTCAGAAGCTAAGTATCTTTCCCATCAGAGACCAAAGATTGAATGAATTCAGCTTCGTACGAGTAATGGAAAATGTCGGCAAGGAGTAGGGCACAATGGGTCCCCATTGGAATTCCGACAATTTGCTGGAAGACCTTTCCTCCAAACACCACAAAAATGTTGTCGATCAAAAAGTTTAACATTTGAATAATATCTGATTCAGTGTACTTGTAAACGCATTACTTATAATTTTTGCGAGTCTTTTTATGAATTTAGAATGTGGGATTGTAGTGTAAAGTGTCGAAAAATCAAAGGCTTTGATCGAATGAACTCTACTAAAATGAGTGGATTTCAGATGTTCTAAAAATCCTTCGAATTCTTTAAAATCCACATCTGGTTGATACCACTGAGAGAATATACTGTCGAACAATATTTTTAAAGCCGAGATTTAATTTCAGATAAAACTTTGGTGAGTAAGATCGATACATATTTGGTAGAACATTTTGAGGAACCAGCGATGAAACGTTGTTTGTACGGATTCTTATGCATTTTAGGTATGCAGTATAAGTATTGTAAATCTAAATCTAAATTGTTCGTGTGGAAGCCAAAGGAAGCAAGAGCTGATTTGTGGTTGTCTATTATTTCAGAGGCAGAAAGGTTTGTTGGGGTGTAAGTGGGATTTCCAGGTGTCGAATTTAAACCAAACTCTTTAACTAGACTGTCGAAATAGTACTTTTTGCAAGTAAATGTGTAATTATTTTGAGGCTTTGTCCGCTGGTGTGGTGACATAATGTTCTTGGAGGTAAGTAAGCTCTGTGATAACATCAGGGTCTTTAAATATAGACTCAAATCTGGTGTTCACAGTTGATTTTAATCGGTTAATTCTAGATAAAAGTAACCCTCTGATGGATTTTATCCATTCGGAAAGGATGTCGAGCTGTACATCCTCTTTCTTTGCCCAACGTTTTGCATATTCCTCAAAAGAGTCCATGAAAATTTTCAAATTTTGGTTCCATGTTAAGGACATACTTTCTCTGTTTTTTGGACCCATTTTTAACAATTATCTCAACTTGTCGTTCTTGACTATACTAAGGTCACCAGTAATAACGTGTCCACAAGGAGAGTAGTTGAAATCCGATGAAGAACATTCGCAAGTAAGTGGATGTAGTGAGGGATTACTTATTTTCAATACACTGCAAGAATCGTTTGTAATTGTAAATTTTAGATGCAACTGTTGGTGTGTAGCTATAGGAAATACAAGGAGTTTCTTTTCTTTTGAAATATGGTGGGATTTTTTTCTGTGACAGTTTTGTGATTCAAAATTTGACCAAGATTCAATTTATCAATACCTTTGTTTGCAAATCTTACTTTAATGAAAGGACGGTTTGTTTTCTCGTCTGATGTATCTGATCTAACTGCTTGAAATAAACGAAAAGTAGAAATGTCCAAGATGACTCCTTGTAGTCTGTATTCTGGGGAACGTGTATCGGTATATGTGAGGTCCTTCGTATATTCGTAGATTTCGTGTAACTTCCGTAAAGGAACAGAATATAATTTGGTACGAATATAATGCAGGCCTAGAGGCTCATTTAAAAATGGAACCAAGTCATCGAAGGAGAAACTATGTATCTCAGGCCTATTATATTTACGAATGCCATGACTGCGAGGTCTTCTTTGTGGTCTGTTGAATAAGCTAGTCACATTTACCGATTGACAACCGGGACTTGTTAAGTTTCCCACGCTGCTGATAATAGGGCGCTGCAGTGTTAAGATTTTTTATCCAGAACTCTTCTCTGTTGCGACGGAAAGGTGTGCTCAAATTGGGATTGTTTGTGGGGTGATATATTTTCTCCAGGATTCTGACTCTCATAGATAAAACAGAATGATCGGCCTGGTCAAAATGCCGATAAAGGAGTTGACTTCCTTTATTATTTATTTTTGACCGGTGTCCTGAAATTCTGGTTCGGAGCTGACCTTTGGTTTCGGCCACATAAATCAATCCACAAAGTGAGCATTTTTATTCCGTACACAACATTAGATGTCTTACAGTTTAGGTTTTCAAAACTATGCGTGTTAAATGTTTGTTTGGTGAGATTACTTGAGAATGAAGTGTCTGTTATTAGGATGTTACAAGTTTTGCAGTTCTTCTTGCCGCATTCGAAATTGAGCAATCGCGTAATGAAAATTGGGGCTCTTATAGTATATCGACCACTTCATTCTTACAGGGCTTGATTTTAATATACCCATCTGCATGTTTATACCAAAACTCATGGTTGTTACTTACTACCAATGTTTCATCTCTAATGTCATGTAAACTAATTGTAGGGACACCTAAGTTACCTGTTGCGTATGTGTCCGTAGACGCAACAGGTTGGGGCCTTTTTATAGTGGGGACGCCCCAGCCACTTTGTAGGTCTCTTGAGTTCTATAAATAATTGCCTTTGTGTTGTTGTAGTACAGGGACGTTGCTAACTTCATTCAGAAAAAAATTGTGTACACATTACCGATAACTAAACCGCATGGACGATTACTAAAGATTTTATGAAACGTATTTCATGTTGTCAATCCAGAAATTGTACTTTCAATTTTACAGACATGCCAACAGAAATCCCATCACACGATTGTTTGCACTCTGTCCTGCCAAGCTTAACCTCATTTCATTTATAGTATACTACGCACATTTATGAAGTAAGGTCACTTCATCTTCTATGCGTCAATGTCAGAGTTAAGATATTTTAATGCCCATCTAATGTTAATGTTTAAATAAGAAAAATGAAATACATTACGGCCTTACCTATGTATGAAGAGAAATATAATTCATCTACATATAGCCAGATTTTATTCAACATAGTTTTATTGACCGTTTGCCCCTGCTGAATATTCAACGCTATCACCGTACTTAACTCTGTCCAAGCACGATGTGACAAAATATAAGGACTAAATATCAACTAGATTCTGGGTGATATGTATAGCAGCACATCTTTACAGGCAATTCATTTTTAAGGTGGTAGTATAAGAAACAGCAAGATGTATTTTTGACATTTCAGAGAAAAAAATTAAAAGGTTATCATTTGTTCATTGCTAGGAAGCTACTGTTACAAACGTTTCTTATTTCTGTAAAAATTTATATAATCTATTCTTTCCACTTTCTTACAGGTTTTTTTCCAAATCGCGGAGAGAATTATTTTCTAACGGAATGAAAAAGTAAGTGATCTGTGAAAGCGTACATTTATTTTGCGAAGGACTCCTTGAACACAATGAAGTGCATTGATTTATATCGACATTTTGCATGGATGGTAATTATCTTGCACTATGGAGCATCCGTGCCGGAAATATTTCACGACTCGATAAGGAAAGCTCAGTGTATATCATACTGCTTAAAACAGGTAAGTCAACCATTCCTTTGATAAGTGATAACTATTTGTATGACAGTTATAATAAAACAAGAAACTCTTACCTCTTTTCGTAAATGTCATTTCAGTAACATTTGTACATTACACATCCTTGCCATTATACAAACAATAAAAAACAAGTTTGCCAAGTTGAAAATTGCAGATCTTTTCTATCTTCATGATTGTCCATCTGATTTAGAACTGAATGAAGGTCTCAATTTTCCATGAAGGAAATATAATTCTTTAAATTGTCACAGACTTATGATTTATTACTACCGATGATACGTCATATTGACTTATGCATAGATTATTAGATCATTTATCAAATAAAAAGCATATCTAATTGCGTAGAGCCCTGGATAATTTTTTAGAGAGTAAATATGAGATTTGTGCATAGAAACGAAATCGATCTAATTTGTTTCAGTCTTATAGGGGGTATTGGAAAGTGGATGATATTAGGAGGGAAATGGAAAGCGTTAAATTCAATTTCATAGATAAATGATCTGTGTAATTAGTAATTACACTATTTTATTCTAATGACTGATTTTATGTAGTCTTGGGCTAGTTGATTTATTGAATAATGATAAACAATAGTTTATCGTTGTTTCCTGTAGGCTTCATGATTTTCAGATTGATAAGAGGAAAAAAAATTGTTTTATTATTTAATGTTTGTCTGGTTCCCGATTTGTAACAAATGGGAAACTCATGTTCTGCATGTATTTAGTTTGCCTTTTGGCTTCATGACTTCATAAGCTAACGAGAGACAGTATTTTGATTCATCAGATTATATCAACATACATGATAATTAAGTCAACATGCGACTTATTTATGTCAACATGCAACTTAGTTATGTTAACATGCAACTTATTTATGTCAACATTCAACTAAAGACGTTTAACATTCAACTTAATAAACTTGCATGTATACATATTTAATTATTTATCATGCATTTTGACATTATTATCTTGTATGTTGACAAAATATGTTGCATGTCAACACAATTAAAACTTAGCATGTCAACTTATTTAACCTCCATGTTGACCTAATATGACCCAATATCTTGCATGTAGGAGACAGACGTATGCCACCATAGTATTGTATTGAGGATAGGGATTTACAAACACTACTGGTAGATAGAGGGATTTACAAACACTACTGGTAGATTGGGGGATTTACAAACACTACTGGTAGATAGAGAGATCTACAAACACTACTGGTAGATAGAGGGATTAACCAAACACTACTGACAGATTGGGGGATTTACAAACACTACTGGTAGATTGGGGGATTTACAAACACTACTGGTAGATAGAGGGATTTACAAACACCACTAGTAGATAGGGGATTTACACACACTACCGGTAGATAGAGGGATTTACAAACACTACTAGTAGATTGGGGGATTTACAAACACTATTAGTAGATTAAGGGATTTACAAACACTACTAATAGATTGGGGAATTTACAAACACTACTAGTAGATAGGGGGATGTACAAACACTACTGGTAGATAGAGGGATTTACAAACACTACTGGTAGATAGAGGGATTTACAACCACTACTGGTAGACAGATACTCGTATGGCCAAATATATCTTAATTGCTCAGCCTCAAGTCAAAAACTTAGGAGACGTTCCCATTTCGTCTACCCAAAAACATTTGCCTGGTATGTCGGTTTCAAATAGGACTAGTCTGATGAACGGTTGTAGTACCTGCACTTAAACCTGTACTCGTCTTTTGTGTTTTTGCATCGGGTGTTTTGGTGTTTTACTGTTGATGCTGCAACGGGGTCTTGTTGGAGATCTCCTCCCTTCTTTTTAAATGCGATACTACAGAATCGACAATTATACCTAAGATTACGTGACAAAAAGTACCTTACGGTTATACATAAAATTTCGGCATACCACAAACCATCTGTGCTCTGTTGACAGCAAGGTCGTGTTCACTGACCCGATTAAAGATATAAAGATTGGGACTGGTTTCAGCATGATGTCCCGTTGTCACAGTTGGTCCGTGTAGATTGTTAAATACAAATGTGGTACAGTCTAAGAACGTGTTAAGGATTGTACGTATTATTCATATTGGGATTTCAGGGTTACTTCCGGGTTAGCCTCATTGTGTTGTTGCATACTTAAGAATATCGGTCGATAACATGCATGAGCTCGCTACAGCCAGCAGAGCACGGACTGCATTTCGAACGCCCCTGCCCTATTTATGTATATATATATTTTGTATGGTCATCTTACAGTGAAGAGGTTATTTACCCAACAGTTGTGCGTTTTCGAGACCTTTGGATAAACGGAAAAGTGGGAAGGTTGTGCGCACGTAATCCAAGATAACGACACCATCTGCTACTAAGGTGGCTGATGGCCGTCCTAAGTCGGTACCAATTGTCCATGGGTGTCGTTGGTTTATGTGTGGTCTTTTATGTTTTATGTTTGATGTCTCGTTTGCTGTTCCTAGTCTCTTGCTGTATGTGTCTTCTGTGTGTTTTCACTTAGGGGTGTTTGGTGTGTTGCTGTTAGTGCTGCAACCGAGTCTTGTTGGAGATCCCCTCCTTTCTTAAGAAAATCTGGTCTGCTGTGTTGTCCCGTTGTCAAAGTTAGTCCATGTGGATTATTGAATAAAAATAGACTAAGAACGTATTTAGCATTGTACGTATTATCTATATTGGAATTTCAGGATTATTTCCGGGTTAGTCTCAGTGTGTTGTGACAATCTGGTCTACTGTGATGTCCCGTTGTCACAATTAGTCAATGTGGATTATTGAATAAAAATAGAGTGAGAACGTGTTTAGCATTGTACGTATTATTATAACCCCGCCATATAATGGTGGGGATATATAGTGATGCACTTGTCCGTCCGTGCATGTGAGGGTGCGTGCGTGCGTGCGTCCGTCATACCTGTGGTTTCCGGACATCTAAAGGAAAACTATTAAAGATAATCGATTCATTTCTTGCATATAGCTTTCTCATAAAAAAAATACAGGTCAGGTTTAAATATAGGTCATGTCCCTTGATTACGTGCAGAGTTATGCCCCTTGAAACTTAAAAAAATGCAAAAATTTGTGGTTTCCGGCAATTTAAAGGTAAACCGTTACAGATAAACAATTCATTTCTTGCATAAAGCTTTCACTTAAAAAAATACAAGTCAAATTCAAATATGGGTGATGTCCCTTAATTACGTGCAGAGTTAAGCCCCTTGAAACTTAGAACAATTCAAAATTTTGTGGTTTCCGGCAATTTAAAGGAAAACCGTTGCAGATAATCAATTCATTTCTTGCATATAGATTTTACACCAAGAAATACAAGTCATGTTTGAATATGGGTGATGTCCCTCAATTTTGTGCAGAGTTATGTCCCTTGAAACTTAGAAAAATGAAAATTTTGTGGTTTCCGGACATTGGAAGGAAAACTGTTGCAGATATCCAATTCATTTCTTGAATGTAGCTATTATACCAAGAATAGCAGGTTAGGTTTGAATATGTGTCATGACGCTCAATTTTGAGCAGAGTTGTGTCCCATTAAACTTGAAAAATATAATCAATATTCTGTGCTTGCTTGACGTTTAAATGAGAACTGTCACAGGGAATATATTTATTTCTTAGAGTTAGCTTTACATTGAGAAATACAGGTCAAGTTCAAATAAAGGGTCATGTTTCTCAATTTTGTGTTGAATTGTGCCCCTTCAAACTTTTTCTACATTGCTTATATGTAAAATATGCCGGGCATTGATCCTTAGATCAACAATAAATTTCATTTATATTGGGATTTCAGGGCTATTTCCGGGTTAGCCTCACTGTGTTGTGGCATACTTAAGAAAGTCTGGTCTACTGTGATGTCCCGTTGTCACAGTTAGTCCATGTGGATTATTAAATAAAAATAGACTAAGCAAGTGTTTATCAATGTACGTATTATTAATATTGGGATTTCAGTTTTACTGGTGAGATAATAAATAACATATGGTGAAGCTGACCACTTAATTATCTCATTTTAATATAATTTTTTTCTTCATTCTTATTTTACTTACTTTGTATAAGTTATTGTTAACGACACAAAAGAAAAAAAAAATGTCCTTTGAACGTGATATCAGGTAAGATTTCCATAAGTCGATTGTATTAAAAGATGTATTGTTTACAAAACTATGATTCTCTAGGGGTATCATGTCAGTTACCTCTGTATAGAGACTTAATCAAACTGCCTTCGATGAACTACATTCTGAAAAGATGTTTGTGTGTGTTAGCATAATAGAAACAAAGAGTGTGTATGTCAACAATGCTGCAAAACATAAAATTTTAATGAATGTGAGATTGAAGTCAGTTTTAATGATAACTTAGTACCGATAGTTGGATTAATTGGATCCTTAGCCTCAACAGTTTGTCAACAGTATACATTAGAATATACAAACAATTGTTTGTCCAGAATTTGTCTTGTCGTTTCTTTTGTAACGTCGTCTTAACTCGGTTCATTTGATACGTGTATATCTTGGTGTAGTCCTTTCACTTGTCTCGTTGTATTTACTTGGTTCATTTGCTAGGTGTTCATCTTGATGTGGTCCTTGTCACGTTATATTTACATGGTTCATTTGCTAGGTGTTCATCTTGATGTGGTCCTTGTCACGTTGTCTTTACATGGTTCATTTGCTAGGTGTTTATCTTGGTGTGTTCTCTTGCGATGTTGTATTTACTTGGTTCATTTGCTAGGTGTTCATCTTGATGTGGCCCTTGTCACGTTGTATTTACATGATTCATTTGCTAGGTGTTTATCTTGGTGTGGTCCTTGTCACGTTGTCTTTACTTGGTTCATTTGATAGGTGTTCATCTTGGTGTGGTCCTTGTTACGTTGTATTTACATGGTTCATTTGCTAGGTGTTCATCTTGATGTGGTCCTTGTTACGTTGTATTTACATGGTTCATTTGCTAGGTGTTCATCTTGGTGTGGTCCTTGTCACGTTATATTTACATGGTTCATTTGCTAGGTGTTCATCTTGGTGTGGTCCTTGTTACATTGTATTTACATGGTTCATTTGATAGGTGTTCATCTTGGTGTGGTTCTTGTCAAGTTGTATTTACATGGTTCATTTGATAGGTGTTCATCTTGGTGTGGTTCTTGTCAAGTTGTATTTACATGGTTCATTTGATAGGTGTTCATCTTGATTTGGTTCTTGTCACTTTTTCTTTACTTGGTTCATTTGATAGGTGTTCATCTTGGTGAAGTCCTTGTCACGTTGTCTTTACTTGGTGCATTTGATAGGTGTTCATTTTGGTGCGGTCCTTGTTACATTGTATTTACATGGTTCATTTGATAGGTGTTCATCTTGGTGTGGTTCTTGTCAAGTTGTATTTACATGGTTCATTTGCTAGGCGTTCATCTTGATGTGGTCCTTGTTACGTTGTATTTACATGATGTTCATCTTGATGTGGTCCTTGTCACGTTGTCTTTACATGGTTCATTTGATAGGTGTCCATCTTGGTGTGGTCCTTGTCACGTTGTCTTTACTTGGTTCATTTGCTAGGTGTTCATCTTGGTGTGGTCCTTGTCACGTTATATTTACATGGTTCATTTGCTAGGTGTTCATCTTGGTGTGGGCCTTGTTACATTGTATTTACATGGTTCATTTGATAGGTGTTCATCTTGGTGTGGTTCTTGTCAAGTTGTATTTACATGGTTCATTTGATAGGTGTTCATCTTGATTTGGTTCTTGTCACTTTTTCTTTACTTGGTTCATTTGATAGGTGTTCATCTTGGTGAAGTCCTTGTCACGTTGTCTTTACTTGGTGCATTTGATAGGTGTTCATTTTGGTGCGGTCCTTGTCATGTTGTATTTACTTGGTTCATTTGATAGGTGTTCATCTTGGTGTGTTCTCTGGTCATGTTATATCTGTTGCAAATACAATCATGTATTTTCGCTGCAACATTGTACTGTTGTTTTTTTTTTTTATCTTTTTGTGAGAAAAGTATACATAAAAATGTAATGATCGCTGAGCGATAAAAGTCCCCTACCGGCGGCATAAATTTATGTCCTGAATCTCTTTTCACGAGTTTATTATCTGCAACAGCCAAGACTGAAAATTTGCCAAGGGCAAAAAACTCTTGTAAAAATAGGTCAATGGAAACCAAACTCAAACTTGGTCTGTATCCCACTAAGATGTATTCATATACCAACAATCGGTTCATTAATCTGCAATAGAACTGTAGAAAGGTACGTAAAACTGAAAATTTGTTGAGTCCAAGGGCAATAACTTTTGTAAACATAGGTCAATGGAGACCAAATCATTCATTATCAATTCATTATCTGCAACAGAACCAAAGAAAAATCCGAAAAACTGAAATTTTCATAAAATTTGCTAAGTCCAAGGGCCATTACTCTCGTAAAAATAGGTCAATCAAAACCAAACTCAAATTTGATTTGTATCACATTGAAATATATATACATACCAAAAATGAGTTCAATATATGCAACAACTGCGAAAAAAAAAGCCGGAAAACTAAAAATTTCATTAAATTTGCTAAGTCCAAGGGCCATAACTCTAGTAAAAATAGGTCAATGGAGACCAAACTCAAATTTGATTTGTATCACATTGAGATATATCCACATACCAAAAAATGACTTCAATATATGCAACAACTGCGAAAAAAAGTCCGGAAAACTAAAAATTTCAAACTTGGTCTGTGTCATACTAAGATGTATTCATATACCAAACATCAATTCATTATCTGCAACAGAACCGAAAAAAAAGGTCAGGAAAACTAAAACATTCAAGAAATGTGCTAAGTATAAGGGCCATAACTCTTGTAAAAATAGGTCAATTAAAACTAAACTCAAACTTGATCTCTGTATCATATTGAGATATATCCATATACCAAAAATGAGTTCAATATATGCAACAACAGCGAAAAAAAGTTCGGAAAACTGAAAGTGTGACAGAGGAACTGACAAACGGACGGACGGACAGACGGACAGATCGAGAGGAAACAACTAAGAGTCCCCTTCGGCGTTACCGGTAGGGAACTAACAACCACAAAAAAACACCAATTCTTATAATATTCGACAGGCATTACAAACAGTGGCAGATACAAGTTTTTTTTAAAATAAACATCTAATTTATATCTATGTGACAAAATATGCACTCAAATCACGTGCGTTCTATTCATAGATAAATATTATCTTAATGTATTTCTCCGTCTCGACCTTAATATACTTCACATTGCATTATGATAAAAAAATTTAATTAATGAATGTCTACAATCTTTTGGCAACTAAAAACACCAAAGAACATGACAGGTAAATTTATAAAGGCGTTAATGATAATGCATAGACAAATGATATGCATATCATTGTCTAACTGTTTTATTTATAAACCTAATTGAAAAATAAATTACCTTCCGACTGACAATTGACGTTAAATAGATTAGCACATTGAATAATTGTGAAATCCCCTCTCAAAATTATCAAAAGAATGCATAAGACAAAAATAGCTATACACTTATATGATATACATCCATGCAGTAATAAATTCCATTCTAGCGGACAATGTTCATAGGGCTATGTATTATAATGGTACTTAACAGTGAGGGTCTTATAAATTATTTTAGATAAAGAAGATCCTGACGACAATCTCAACAGCACTCACAATAGAGCACCTAAATGAGCATTGGCGGACCCCTAGCAAGTTATTGTTGGGACCAGGTACCCTGGAGGAGTAAGCGTCCACTGTTTCGCTAGCCGCACCCGCCGTCGATGTTCACGCGCAAAACTGAACAAAAATTATCTACAAAACATGCATTGTCTGTATAGAAAGTGTTATGGCGACCATGTCAGGGGAAGATCTTATGTCCTGCTTGCATGCAACACCCGCCGCTTCAATTCGACAGAAATATCACATCCGGTTACTTCCAATTGGAAGATATAAGTATAGTCTGTGGTTGGATGGTTCAAATGGTCTAAGACAGAATATCATTCACCATTCTGGACAATGGGACATCATAGTGTATGACAAGTTCCCCATATCGATCGTAGAACTTCCTCAGTGACGATGTTAGTCGATCACAAATGTATCCCTGACTGAGAAGCTTATCTGAAGGACACCTAGCTCTCAGAACAAAATCTGTATATTTGCTACTTTCTCTGGCATAACGTATCAATTGGGATATGAACACGTCATAAGCAGGGGATGAAGGGATGTTGCTACTCAGAAAAGGGAACTTGGTGATGCTGAACCAGATGTTGTCACGTTTGTCATAGAGTAAGGTGTTCGTGTGACCATGTCCAAATATGATGCTGAATTATTCGTCTCTATAGTTTCTTTGACTTCAATCTCCGACGGATAGATTCTACTGAGGTAATCCGCGAATTTCGGATTACTGATGGAGAGCACATCGTCTATATATCTGTAAGTGAAGTTAAAGTCAGAAGCTTAGTATCATTTCCCTTCAGAGACCATATGAATGATATCAGCTTCGTACGAGTAAAGAAAACTAACGTCAAGGAGTTAGGCACAATTGGACCCCATTAGAATTCCGATAATTTGTTGGAAGACCTTTCATCCAATGTTGTCGTTAAGACATGCTAGTATACAGTGGCTAGGTTTTAGTATGATTCTAAGGCATTCAATGGGTAATGATAGAAATTATGTCATGATAACTTAAGATACTGAAATAAGAGATATTTTAGTTATTTCCCTTTATTAAAAAAAGTCGATGGCAAGAAGCATAACTGGTAAAGTTTTTGATTTTTCAGCGAAATTCGATGAAAAGTATCTTTCAGATTTTTTGACCAGTTGATGTTGTATGCCCCATCCTTCTATCGAAACAATTTCCTAAAAATGACTTTTTTTCCATAGAGTCCAATGCTATCTCTAAGCTCCAATAACTCTTGAAGTGATCTTTTGAAATCAAAGACTAATTGGTTATATCTTTATTCATTTTGTACATCATAACTATGCTAAGATTTTAGAGCATCAAATTCTATAAAATAGTGCCCCCAATTACGTCTCATTACTTATTACGCCCCCAATTACGTCTCATTACCTGTTACACACCCCAATTACGTCTCATTACCTATTAAGCCTCCAATTACGTCTCATTGCCTATTGAATACATATAGCGTACATGAAGGCATAAAATGGTCCTAATATCTCAGCACAATGATGAACCTCTTACAACATATTGAAAAGTATTTCTTTTCCATATACATGTATATACTTTGAATTGTTTTGATTCTTCATATGAGTGTAAAATGTATCTTATCAGATGGAAGTTTTGATGAGAAGAAGACCTCACATTTTGAAGCAGCTATTATCACTGCTGAGTGTTCAGTACAGGTCGACGTAAGAATCAGGCAGGGGTGATACATGAAAAATTTCGCATAACTTTTTATTCCTGTATGGGACATATGGGTGATACAAACAAACAGAATGGAATTTATTTCTCAAGGTTCGGATGGTGAAGCGAAATATTCACCTCATATTTTGTAAAGGATTACGAAGAGAAAAAATGGCGGGAATTTATCCTTATATAATTCAACCAAGTTTGCTACTTCTATAACCTTCTTCACCAGCTAGTTATGAGGAAAATTCTGCAGAACATTCATATGAATGCTGATCTGAATACATTTCAAAAGAAAAAAGTTCCGCAAAAAATTTAAAGGTTTTTCCAACTGCCTAATTCTTACATGGACCTTTACATTAGTACCCAAAATGTTTTTGTCTGGTCCATGCTGCAGATTTATCTTTTATTAAATGATTTTGAAGATAAGTCTGACGATGAGCACCGAATACTCCAGTTTTGTCATTAAGATAAATTCATATTATCTACACAAGGGAAAGTCGTATATGAGAAAATTCAGAGCCGACAGGAAATCAATTTATTCGACATTACGTAACCAAACATGAGATATGAGCTCGCGTTGTAATAGTTTAACTTGCAAAGAAAAGGAAATAGAGGATCGGCTTTCATTCATGTAAATCTCCTTACTAAAACAAAACTAAACAAAAACGTAGAAAAAAACAAATAGGAGATATTCAGATCATTCCTTGTTAAGTAAGAAAAAGTATGATCTTCCGAGAAATTTTTGCAGAAAATTAAAACATTCTGGCTATTAAAGTATATGAACCCCTGGATGTTAAAAAATGATAAAAATAGAAATGTTCAATAATTTAATTTCCATTGTCATTTTGAAGAAACGAAGATTCTGATTGGCTGAGAAATTTTGTTGATACATCGATCAACACAATTTTTCACGGAAGTCTATTTATAGAACTATTTTTAGAACTGGGGGTTCCCTCAAACACGAATGAACTCGTTGCTGAAAATACAATTTGTAGATGTTTGCTTATCATTTCAAGGGTACTGTTTCTTTTCTACTTACTCAAAAATTAACAGTGCATGTAGAATTTGCTCAAACTATTCCTTATTCCAAAGATATAGAGAGACGATCGTTCGCTGTTTGAATCATGGAGGCTACCATAACTTGTTTTGGCAGACGTATCACTGCGAAACCTTCCGACTTATGAAATATAGTGCGGTGATTGATTGTTTTTAGATCCAATAAAACAGTCTGTTTTTCAAAATTAAATGATAAGAAATGCGCATTGATGCAGTTTTCTGTCCAATTTTTCGGGTGATACCTGCATCAATAGAAATAATATAAGATTCATTTCTTAAATATTTTATCTTCAATTGATTATATAAGTAACGGTGGAGAGGAAAAAGTAGGATGCTGTCGGGGTTCGAATCATGATACATTAATATTAAATGAATTACGCCCTTACCGACTGAGCTAATGGAAGATTGCATTGCGCTATATATATTCAGTGTTGACTCGTATAGCTTATACCGGTGGCTTTGCCTAATCATTGTTCTATCTTAATCTAATTGGATATGTGATAAGTTTGTGGATTTTCTAGAATCTTGAAACATTTGCAACATCTTTTTTATTTTATTCCTTCTTTTACATGTTACATGTTTTCGTTTGCACGACGATTTTGCATCACCTGATCTTGTCTTTTTTATCAGCATCTTGGTAAGTTCATTGGTCTACTAGAAAGGATCCCCAACCCCAAAACACTCTATTACAACACTCACAGCTAAATAGTAAAACAACCCATGCAAACCACAGAGTAGACAAACATAGAAAGAAAGGAGGGGATCTGCAACAACACTCGGTTGCAGCAACCACAGCAAAACCTCAAAACACCGAACGCAAAAACACAGAACAGACAACCACAGAAAGAGACGCATAAAGGACAAGGAACACCCACTCACACCATAGAAACATAAATGACTTCACGTAAACCAACATCAGTGGGCAACATGTGCCGACTTAGGACGGCCATCTGCTACGCCAGCATCACTTGGTGTAGTTATCCTGACCACATGCGCACAACACTTACACGTTTCTGGCTACCAAGAGGTCTGGAAGAAAGCAGCACAATTGTAGTGTAAAATAACCTCCTCATTGTAAGATGACCACATAAACAAGACATCAAAACGCAGGGGCCCAAGCAACACAAATATGGATATGTAAATGGATATTACTGACAAGGGTTAAGTACCCGAAACGTGTATGTCTGGTCCATGCTGCAAATTTATCAGTTCTTAAAACAAAGGAGGGGATCTCCAACAACACCAGGTTGCAGCACCCACAGCAAAACCCCAAAACACCCAATGCAAAAACACAAAGCAGAGAAGCACAGAAAAAAGACGAATAAGGGACAAGGAACGTCAACGCACAACACAGAAACATCAAACACAAAGGACTACACATAAACCAACGAGACCAATGGGCAACCGGTGCCGACTTAGGATAGCCATCTGCCACGGAAATAGCAGAAGGTGTAGTTATTCTGGATTACGTGCGCACAACCCTCCCACTTTTCCGATTACTCAGAGGCCTCGAAGAACGTACCATTGTGGAGTAAATCAACCTCCTCACTGTCAGATGACCACACACAAACAAGACCGCAAAACACAGGGGCCCAAGCAACACCGATGAATATGTAATTGATATCAAAAGAGGACGTACGTTATACAGTCCGTGCTCTGCCGGCTGTAGCGAGCTCATGTATGTTATGCTTACTCCTCCCGGGCACCTGGCCCCACCTCTAGCTTGCTAGGGGTCCGTCGATGCTCAAATTGGTGCTCTATTGTGAGTGCTGTTGAGATTATCGTCAGGATCTTCTTTTACTCATTATCACCCGAGGAGTCTGACTGATATTCAGAGAGGACAGTGGTCGGATTCCTGTCCTCTCTAGAAAGGTCTGGACAGGGCCCATCATGGAGTTCCGTCGTCACAGTCAGTAAGAGCGCAAGTTTTAAGAATGCGCTAGTACAAGACTGTAGATTGATCAAGTACCAATCCTAGTGTCCGTCTGGTGACATTAGGATCATATCCACGGTATAAAAGGCGTTTGATGATTCTGACGCATTTTCGATAGTGATGTTGTCCATGTTTGATCCTTCTTGTTAATTATGTCACCATAAAATGCAGGTTTTGAAATACCCAAAGTAATATACTCTGTTGCCTGTATTGGTCCGAATTCAGACGAATCTGACAATAATTTTTGTAAAATTTCCAGAAAGTCTTTACTAGTTTGTGAAAGCGAAAACCTTGTCCCTTGTTAAATGATGTTATTGAATTTGAAGACGTTTAACATTTGTACCACTTGGTGAGTGTCACTGCTGGTGGACCAGGAGTCCCCGAGGGCACATGTAGCCAAGTTCGATCAACTTCGGTTGATCGTCTCTTCAACGCATTCGAAAATACTGCTATCAAAATTTCTTGAAATTTCTAAAGAGTTGGTCCTGCAGCATCATATCCCACCCATCCTGCTACGTCTTTCGGTAAATGTTTGGACATAATAATTTTCACACTCTTTGGCAATATTACATTGTTTAGATTGAGGATCACTGACGAGGGTTAAGTACCCGAAACGTGCATGTCTGGTCCATGCTGCAAAATTATCAGTTCTTGAATGATGCTATTGAATTTGAAGACGTTTAACATAGAAATAGAGGGCTTACGAAATACAGTCCTTGCTTTGTCGGCTTTAGCGAGCTCATGTGTGTTATCACCCGAGGAGTACGACCGACTTTCAGGGAGGACTTGTGATCAGGACCCTGTATTCTCTAAAGAGGTTTGGACAGGGCCCGTCATGGAGTCCTGACATCACAGTCAGTAATGAGTTAAAGAAGATCCTCTCGATAATCTCAACGGCACCCACAATAGAGCACCAAATTGAGCATTGACGGACCCCTAGCAAGCCAGAGGTGGGACCAGGTGCCCGGGAGGAGTAAGCATCCCCTGGTGGCTATCTGTGGTTTCGTCTATATAGAAAGTGCTATTGTGATCATGTAAATGGATACATGTAGTAATGAGTTAAAGAAGATCCTGACGATAATCTCAACAGCACTCACAATAGAGCTCAAAATTAAACATCGACGGACCCCTAGCAAGCTAGAGGTGGGACCAGGTGCCCGGGAGGAGTAAGCATCCCCTGTTGGCTAGCCGCACCCGCCGTCGATGTTTATGAAGTATGGAAATGAAAATATAAAAACTTCATGCACTGTCTGACGTTATGTCTATATAGAAAGTGCTATGGCGACAATGTCAGGGAAGTATATTCAAAACACTTACTGTCAAACCCCTCGCGGGGAACTTTTTTACGAGCTCCACACGTCAAAGGGTATAAGTGTGACACAAATGAGTGAAAGAAGATCCTGACGATAATCTCAACAGCACTCTAAGTGCAATTCTTAAGAATGTGCTTGTACAAGGCTGTATTGGTCCAGTACCAAGTCAAGTGTCCGTCTGGGGACAGAGGGATCATATCCACGGTATAAAAGGCGTTTGATGACTCTAACACAATTTCGATGGTAATTCTGTCTACCTTTGATCCTTCTTATTTTGTTTATAATATCACTATAAAATGGAAGTTGTGAAATACCCATAGTAATGTAATCTGTAGCTTGAATGGGGAAGCTGACAATGTTTTAAAAAATTTCCAGAAAGATTTAGCTAGTTTGTGAAAGCTAAAATCTTGACCTAAAAGATTGTTTATATGTTGGGGATGCATTTTCGATAATACTGAATGATTTCTACTGAATGGGGACATATGATGCTGACTAAGCTGGACACAGATGAGATCTTTTTACTTCAAATCCTAATAAAGTCTGAGATCTAGTAATAAAATTTGACCCGAGGAGATTGGTTTCATCAGTACAGTAAGGTTATCTGACTTTTTCACAGGATTTGTCGTGAACAATTCCTATTGATTAATGGTGCACAAATCGAAAATGCAGATGATTAGTGAAAATTATGCAATCGCTGCAACAAGAAATGGGATTCATGTGACATATTACTGTAAACGTGGTTATCTTCGCTGGGGACTTTTTTTTTATTGAGAAACGATCATGGCAACAGTAATTCTGATTGTAACGCAAGTGTTATTTTCGCAATAATAAAACATTTGCGAAAATTTACATGTTTACAGTATATAGAACAAGTGGCATGTCTCACAACGAGAAATCATCAACGAGAAAATATGCATTATATTCAAATTCATTATTCAAATATGTTTTACCTTAAATCATTCTGCAAAATATATAATTTATATCATGAAAAACTTAAAACAACGAAGCTCGTCGAGACAGTAGTCATTTTCATAAAAATCTTTTTTTAAAACATAGAAATTTCATTGTTACACATTTTTTTTTGATTTAGGAATTATTGTAATAATGTTATTACTCCGCAGGTGTTGAGTTGAAGCACCTTGTCAAACATATAACTCAGTAACAAATATTTAGACTATAGGTCGATGTAATGCTAGCCCACATGTTACTTCCGCGTGTAATGTCACATATTCAGATTTATTTAAGCATCATTAGTATCGCTCAATAAACGAAAAGTACATACAGTGTAACCGGCTTTCTTCTGGTTACTTACATTAAATCAATAAGACGTTTGAATTAATGTCTATTGCTGTTGCAACCAAAAGAAACTGTTGACAATTCATATTGCACACAACGACCAGATGATTTCAATGGTTTTTTTGGTAATGCCTGTCTCGCCAAAATGTCGCCAACAACAGCACAGATGAAACTCTTCATTTTTTTTATCTTTTTATAAAAGACTGTTGGCAGCATTAGACTGTTTTTAAGTAGCAGATGTAAGATCACAAGCAAACTGTCAGTAAAAGATATGAAACAGTAGAAAAACAGTTTAATAGGACTATAAAATAACATGAGAAAACTCATCTTGTATAAGATAATCTTATTTTTGCTACATTAAGCAATAATAGAAATGAGGATTTCTCAAACAACACTCGGTTGCAGCACCCACAGCAAAACTCCAAAACACCCAGTGCAAGAATCACGGAGCAGACACTCACAGAAAGAGACGCCATAAAAACATGAAACACAAAATATCACAAACAAACCAACGAGACTACCTCACAACATAGAAACATGAAACACAAAATATCACACACAAACTAACGATACTATCTCACACCATAGAAACATAAAACACAAAATATCACAAACAAACTAACGATACTATCTCACACAGTGGAAACATGAAACACAAAATATCACAAACAAACCAACGAGACTTCCTCACAACATAGAAACATGAAACACAAAATATCACAAACAAACTAACGAGACTACCTCACAACATAGAAACATGAAACACAAAATATCACAAACAAACCAACGAGACTACCTCACAACATAGAAACATGAAACACAAAATATCACAAACAAACCAACGAGACTATCTCACACCATAGAAACATGAAACACAAAATATCACAAACAAACCAACGAGACTACCTCACAACATAGAAACATGAAACACAAAATATCACAATCAAACTAACGAGACTACCTCACAACATAGAAACATGAAACACAAAATATCACAAACAAACCAACGAGACTACCTCACACCATAGAAACATGAAACACAAAATATCACAAACAAACCAACGAGACTACCTCACACCATAGAAACATGAAACACAAAATATCACAAACAAACCAACGAGACTACCTCACAACATAGAAACATGAAACACAAAATATCACAAACAAACCAACGAGACTACCTCACAACATAGAAACATGAAACACAAAATATCACAAACAAACCAACGAGACTACCTCACAACATAGAAACATGAAACACAAAATATCACAATCAAACTAACGATACTATCTCACAACATAGAAACATGAAACACAAAATATCACAATCAAACCAACGAGACTATCTCACACCATAGAAACATGAAACACAAAATATCACAAACAAACTAACGATACTATCTCACACCATAGAAACATGAAACACAAAATATCACAATCAAACCAACGAGACTACCTCACAACATAGAAACATGAAACACAAAATATCACAAACAAACTAACGATACTACCTCACAACATAGAAACTTGAAACACAAAATATCACAATCAAACCAACGAGACTATCTCACACCATAGAAACATGAAACACAAAATATCACAAACAAACCAACGAGACTACCTCACACCATAGAAACATGAAACACAAAATATCACAAACAAACTAACGAGACTACCTCACAACATAGAAACATGAAACACAAAATATCACAAACAAACTAACGAGACTATCTCACACCATAGAAACATGAAACACAAAATATCACAAACAAACCAACGAGACTACCTCACAACATAAAAACATGAAACACAAAATATCACAATCAAACTAACGATACTACCTCACAACATAGAAACATGAAACACAAAATATCACAAACAAACCAACGACACTACCTCACACCATAGAAAAATGAAACACAAAATATCGCAATCAAACTAACGAGACTATCTCACACCATAGAAACATGAAACACAAAATATCACAAACAAACCAACGAGACTACCTCACAACATAGAAACATGAAACACAAAATATCACAAACAAACCAACGAGACTATCTCACACCATAGAAACATGAAACACAAAATATCACAAACAAACCAACGAGACTACCTCACAACATAGAAACATGAAACACAAAATATCACAAATCAAACCAACGAGACTATCTCACACCATAGAAACATGAAACACAAAATATCACAAACAAACAACGAGACTATCCTCACACCATAGAAACATGAAACACAAAATATCACAAATCAAAACCAACGAGACTATCTCACACCATAGAAACATGAAACACAAAATATCACAAACAAACCAACGAGACTACCTCACACCATAGAAACATGAAACACAAAATATCACAAACAAACCAACGAGACTACCTCACACCATAGAAACATGAAACACAAAATATCACAAACAAACCAACGAGACTATCTCACACCATAGAAACATGAAACACAAAATATCACAAACAAACCAACGAGACTACCTCACAACCATAGAAACATGAAACACAAAATATCACAAACAAACCAACGAGACTATCTCACAACATAGAAACATGAAACACAAAATATCACAAACAAACCAACGAGACTACCTCACAACATAGAAACATGAAACACAAAATATCACAAACAAACCAACGAGACTATCTCACACCATAGAAACATGAAACACAAAATATCACAAACAAACCAACGAGACTACCTCACACCATAGAAACATGAAACACAAAATATCACAAACAAACCAACGAGACTACCTCACACCATAGAAACATGAAGCACAAAATATCACAAACAAACCAACGAGACTACCTCACAACATAGAAACATGAAACACAAAATATCACAAACAAACCAACGAGACTACCTCACAACATAGAAACATGAAACACAAAATATCACAAACAAACTAACGAGACTACCTCACAACATAGAAACATGAAACACAAAATATCACAAACAAACCAACGAGACTACCTCACAACATAAAAACATGAAACACAAAATATCACAAACAAACTAACGAGACTACCTCACAACATAGAAACATGAAACACAAAATATCACAAACAAACCAACGAGAGTACCTCACAACATAGAAACATGAAACACAAAATATCACAATCAAACTAACGATACTACCTCACAACATAGAAACATGAAACACAAAATATCACAAACAAACCAACGAGACTACCTCACACCATAGAAACATGAAACACAAAATATCACAAACAAACCAACGAGACTACCTCACAACATAGAAACATGAAACACAAAATAACACAAACAAACCAACGAGACTACCTCACAACATAGAAACATGAAACACAAAATATCACAATCAAACTAACGATACTACCTCACACCATAGAAACATGAAACACAAAATATCACAAACAAACCAACGAGACTACCTCACAACATAGAAACATGAAACACAAAATATCACAAACAAACTAACGATACTACCTCACAACATAGAAACATGAAACACAAAATATCACAAACAAACTAACGAGACTACCTCACAACATAGAAACATGAAACACAAAAGACCACACAAAAACCAACGAGACCCATGGGCAACCGGTGCCGAGTAAGAGAGCATGTAGCAGTTCGTGTTCGTCGTTGCGTGTAATTATCAGTATATCATTGAGGGTACGGTGTACTCTAGCTCTTTTTCTGAGTTTTTGGTTTCGTCTTCTTCCGTGAGATATATGCTTCCGTTTAGTGTTTGGGCGGATTGAAAATATTAACTTGAAAAAAAAATCAGTGTGTTTTCGCTAGACTGGTGTTGCCTGCTCTTACTTTGCTAACGCGTTGCAAAGATATTTATATCTAGACACGCAATGCCAGTTTGTGTTTATTGCGTTAAGTTTTCAATGAGCATTGCGTAACAATTATTGACAGTACACTCCTTGTCGTTGTTTTTTTTTTTTTTACAAAAGTTGGGACATTTCGCTCCTCCAACTAACTGAATCGAGACAGCTATCATCATTTAAAATTATTTTTTATTTAAATTTTGATTCAGTTTTCGAAAGGGAAACGAAAGAAAAACCAAGTGAAAAAGGTCATAGTAATACCTTGAACTTGTCGAGGCAATAGGGACCTCCCTTGACATTACACTCGTTATTGATATAATGAAAGGAAAGGTATTTTTAAAATGTATTTCAATAGGGGGAAGAGGGATTATTGACCAATTTTACATAAATAGATTGCAATGAAAATCAATAAGTCCCACACTTCTTCGATTTCCTATAATTCTTATACCATAATGTAATCCGTTAAGACGTAAGAGATATAATTGTCTTACAAGATATCTCAGTGCGCAGAAGGCAAATCTTTTGACCTGAGGTGGAAATAATAATTCAAATGTTGCTATATCAATGAATATGTTTCGATATATTAATATTTTTCTTCTGATGTCCATTAAGGCAGATCTAACAGATGTACAATGAAATTAACTGTCAAAACAAATAAAACCGTCGGATTGGTTGTCAGTTACGCAGATTCTTCTTTATATGTATTCATTCATACATGTGTTATTCAAACAGCGAGAAATATGTCAAGGACGCGATCCAATAATCAAGTCAGTAGGCAGAAACTACCAGATTCAGACTGAAAGTAAAGTGAAAAAAAAACCCCACACGGATGGTTCCTGTTTCCTATAGGTCACACTTCAGTAATGAGACTATGTCAGACAAGTTTCTTTATCCTGTGATTCGGGATGCCTTCAGAGTTGTCTGATAATGATTACAACATGAATCATAATTTTGTGTTAATTTGACCAATTTTTTAGTCCAATTGACATTTGTAATATTTTTTCTGCACCCAACGGACATTTGCCAACATTCATAACTCTCCATGATAGACATAACACGACGTACCAATTTTTTATTCTGACATTCATAACGTTTTGAATCACTTTGAGTGAACAATTATGAAATCAAGTCTCATTTAGTCTTTTTATGCCTTTGTCCTAGGTGAAAGACAGATGTAAATAAGTGATAGATTTATGTTGTTAAATCGATAGTGATATTTCATTCATAAGATTTCCTGACAAAATAAAAATGAAAATAATATTTTCATTTTTCCCCTGAGATTGAAAACGTCTTCCAGAGATAGTTAAACAATCCATAAGCTTTAATATGGATTCTCTGTAAAAACCTAAAACAGCTGGCCACGGCATGTCATGGATTTTGATGAAACTTTCTGTAATTATCATACTTAATGTAAAAACAATGAAAACAAACTATATTGTTATATTTGAACAATGGTTGCCATGGTAACGGGGTCAATCTATTTGACACCCCCATAAATATGAGAGATAAGACATATTGTGGCATTCTGTTGCCATGGAAACCATGGTCAAAATTTACTTTATGAACACAAAACTTTTCTTTGTAAGTTCAACTCTAACAAGAATAACTTTTTTCTGGGGAGGGGGTTATCAGGTAGTTGTTGATATTCAATCAAATTATGTGAAAATTTAGCAAAAATAAGGTCTAATTTTAGGGTCATTTTTGGCCTGTTTTTGATTATTTTGAAGATTGAAAACCATTATTTGGTGAATGTTATGGGTATTTAACATCACCTTGTCAAAATAAATGTCTATAGCTGGAAAAAATCAAGAAATAAAATTTATGGTGAAACTCACCATTTTGTCATGAATGGCAATCAAAATCCGTTGCTATAGCAACTTGTAATCCATATTACCATATACCGCATATTTAAAAACATTGTTTTTCCTCATGTTTGAGTCCTATGATTATGAAATAGCATACCTGTATACAAATTATATTTATCATTATCATTTGACCTTCAAATCATTTCAAGGTCATCTGTCCAAATCTCAAGGTCATTTCTAATTTTAGACTAAAATTAAGACAAAAATCCGGATTTCCAATTAATCTAAATTGATTTCTCTAACTTATTTCATTAGATATTTTGATTTTAAATATTTACAGTTGAACAACCGTTCAAAAGAAGTAGAATTCATCACAATTTTGTTGAATTGCATTTCACTTCTATGTATGACATACTTTCAAAAGAGCATAAGATTGAGATTTTCTAAACTTTTCTCGTAAAATATGTGAAATTTTTTTGGCGTCTTCATTGGACTTTGATAAATATGATACTCATCCCAACAAATAATACATTTACCATACTTTTACCCATAATTGATTGTTTTGCCAAGGTTCCATACTGTTTACTGTAAATCATGTCTCTTTTTTGTGAAAAAACACAAAATTTGGCCTGAAAATAGCAAATATTTTTCAATGACCTTGAAAATTGAGCAAATGACCTTGACATTTTCTCAAGGTCATGATAGCATCAAATGGTCTTTAATACATCCACATACCAAGTTTTGTAACGATAGCAGGCATACATCTGTAGAAATTAGCTTTTTACTTATGACAGGTATTTACACCTTCGTACCAATTGTTGCCATGGTAACCTATTTCAAAGGCATGTACACAGACAAATCTCACTTCTAGATAAATTTCCTTCGATTCCCATGAAGTCCTAGGATAATACTCTTCAGGAAATAGTCAACTGTATTTCAAATCTTGTGCAATTGCATTATTACTCTTGTCAAAAATAAGTAAAATATAGGTAAAATAAAGCCTAAATTGGCCGAAAATGGCTCATTTTCAATAAGCAATTTTTCTTGAAATTGAAGCAAATTTACATGACACACAGAAAGAAGGAACATCGAAAAATAAAATTGTATCAACTTAAGAGGATTTAAATAATCTTTTCGGAAAATTACATATACATTCAACATTTGTTTCCATGGTAACGGGATGCATAAAAATGCCTTGTTTAAAGGTGGTTTTATACAAAACCTTGGTTACCATGGCAACGGAACGTCAGAGAAAAAAATGGAAGGTCAATTCGTTCTGAGGACATCATATTTACCTTATACACAAAAAATATCCAAAATCTGAGACATGTCGTGGCCAAACATGTCTAAATTTTTAGGTTTTTACATAGAATCCATACTAAGGGTCAAACGGTATGTTTAAGCAGTCAATATGTTATTTTAACGTTAATTCCAATGATTTGGGCCGAAATTCTGAACTTGAAAATACTGATATTGTATAAGATTTGGAAGAAAATTTCTTTTTTTTTGTCATTCTTCATGCTGAATTAAAAATGGTAAACGCTCTGAAGGTCCGAATGATAGTATGGTTGTGTACCGTATGGTAGAAACGGCATGAATAGCTTACATACGTTTTGTTAAAGTTAAATCAGTACATTTTCTCTTTTGTAGTGTTTAGCTATTAAACACGTTTCTCGTGATTGAGTGTTTGTAATGTATTGGACATTTTTCAAGTTGGCGAACACCGGACTTTGCGCTTCGCACTTTTAGGGGTCATATCAAAGAAATATGGGGCGGTTGAAACATACATGTATAAGACATAAAAAGGAGGGAAGTTAAGCCCCTCTTTCCCGTCTAATGAGTTAAAGTAAAATTGTTGTTCTCGGAAAACATTGTGCATTCGTTGCAATTATGTATAATGTTTGCATTCACGTATTCCTTTAATAGTGCGAATTCTGAGCACCATGAAAATGTCCCTTACTTTTTTCCAGCCCTATTGCGTGAAATAAAGTTATATATTGGTTCTTTATAAGTTTGACATCACGAATAACTTTGATTATTTGTAAAGTTGTCATTTCATCCTAAATTATTATAGAAAGTAAAGGAGATTAAAAATCTTAAAATCAAACTAATGCTTTCTAGTCATAGATTTTAATTAATTCTGCTATTGAATCGTCCCTACAGCAACGTTAGAGTCGAACAATGTTTACAAATAGATACACAAAATCTAGATATCAAATTAGAGGGCGATTCTGAAAATTACTTTGGCTCGAAGATTAGATATCAAACGTTTTCAAATTCAATAGCATCATTTAAAAAAAAAAAAAAAGAAAAAAAAAAAAGAAAAAAAAAAAAGAATAAATAAATAAATAAATAAAAAAATTGCAGCATGGACCAATGGACCAGACATGCACGTTTCGAATACTTAACCCTCGTCAGTGATCCTCAATCTTAACGATGAAATGTGGCCAAAAAGTTGGAAAATTATTATGTCCAAAAATGTACCGAAAGACGTAGCAGGATTAGTGGGATAGGGTCATTTGACCAATTTATCCGTAAAAAAAAAATCAGGACATTCAAAATATTTTTTGCGCCCTACGTGCGTTTTTCAACATTCATAACTATCGAAAATAGATACAGACATTCACTCTTTTACTTATTTACAATAATTTAGATGACTTTATCTGGAAATGTATTATATCTCATCGAGACAATCCCAGATTTTAACAAGTTTTCATAGAGCTTTTGCGACGGGTGTTGCATGGATTCAAGAGAAGCTGACTCTCCCCGGGCACCTGGTCTAACTTCGAAATGTTATTCATTCCGAGGTTCGCAACAGTTCCAATGGGAATTCTAATGATCGACATCCTCGACTTTGAGACTGAATAACTGATAGGTACTTCTTTGATGATTTTTTATAAATCTATAAACATTGCAGTCGTCTTACCTACGTTTCAAAGGTAAAGGACAAAGATACAAATAATTAATAGATTAATTGTTATAATACAAATAACGATTAATTTTCATTCTCAATAATACGAATGGGAGATCATCTAATGTATTAAACAAAGGTGAAGGATGTGAAGACATAATTGTGTAAAATGAAATATGAACATCTATTCTTGAAAACCCCGTACGAATGTCAATTTAGAAGTATTCTAAAGTCTTGATCAAAGGTGAAGGAGAAGGAGACAAATGACTGATAGATTAATTATGAGAAAACTCCTTATATTGGAAGTATTCTAACGTCTAACATAGAGACAAATGTGACTGAAAATAGTAGATTAACCGTGATAATTGAAAATCACAGTGGTGGGTATTTTTGTTTGCTTTGGTTCCTATTTTGTCCTGATTTTGCCTGCCTTCGGTTTATGATATTCTGAATTATCGAGTGTGTACTGTGTATTGGGATATGGTCATTGTCCATAACTGTCGTTATTATTACTATTTCCTGTGAAAAAAATTTGGTATTAACAGGACGCCAGCCAATGTCCTTATTAAAGCTGAAGGACGTGTAGAAAGAGTCACTGATTGATTATGATAAACCAAAGACGACATTTCTTACTGTCTTGTGAATACCCCTTACATGAACAGGACGTGGTCTACCATCCTTTTATTTGAATTCATTGTTAGAGCCAGACGGCTTGTAAGTAAGATACTCGTTCAGGGTGTTGCATGCAAACACGTGACCCTCCCAGGACACCTGGTCTCACTTCGAAATATTGTTTGTTCCGGGGTTCACAGTTGTTCGATGGAAATTCTGATGATTTTCTCTTACCTTCTCAACTTTGAGTCTGAATAACTGATTTTCAATGACATTAGAAAACCAAACATATTTACATGGGGTAATCTTACAATGGTGATTTACATAAAATGTCTGAATACCTGTCCATTAGCTGTTCTCTGGCAACAAAGCTGAAACGCTTTATCCCCCTTACCTTTTAAAGAATGATTCTTAAAGCAACTCAGGCTCAGACGATAATGTGCTTTTTTTCGGTTTATTCAGCACAATCTTTCAGTCAGAACTACAAGTTAAGATGATATTTTAACGCAGATACTATATAACATATTAAGATGAAAGGATTTTTACACTTTACTTTGGTATCATGCTATCTATCAAAAAGAATAACTGGTCTTTCGAAATGGAGTTCTTACGACAAAATCAGCCTTATTTCCCAAATTCTGTAAGGATTATTTTAAAAAATGAAAAGGGTTCAAGAGATTTCTATGATATGTTTATAAAAAACCTTTATTTAAGGCCAAAGTCTGAAATGAAATGGGAAATTGAATTGAACTCTCATAAGAATGAAAAATGGTGGGAACACGTCAATTATGCTGTTAATTCAAATGATTGTACTATAAAATGGCTGCAATATAGAATTATTCATAGAATTTTAGGAACGAATTCCTTACTACATAAGATTGGAATTAAAGATACAAATCAATGTACTTTTTGTAATATGCAACCTGAAACCATTTCACATTTATTTTATTACTGTAGTTATACTATGTCATTATGGAATAATATACAAAATTGGTTAAGAAACGAATTTGATATAGAAATTGTTGTGGGTCATGTATTGTTTTGGTTTTACTTTATATGTAGGTACACATGTACTTAGTCATGTTATTTAATGATTTCATAATAATTCTTTCTAGATTTTACTATGTCATGTTTATTTCATTAGAGAATATTCCGGTATGTTCTTTGTTACATCATTATTATCACATGACTGTGATTTCTAGAATTTACTCTATTGTTAATCATTTGTAATGAGTCATTGTTCTAGAAGCTTCTGGTTAATTCATTGTTATTAAGTATAAATACCTCTGAGGAACTGTGTTAAGTGGACATTCGTACACATTCGTAGACACGATTCATTCATCTATTCTGATATACTGGGACACTTTATTTGTTGAGACTTTAATCCATTTAACAACGTTTGGACACCGATCTTTCGAGAACGTTTGTGATTACCGGAAACCATACCTTCGATAGACTTTGTGGACCGTAACGGACACTTTGATCCGGACATTGTATTGTAAGTTGTAATCATTGTAAATATATATATTTTGTACATAATTAAACTTGTAAATTATATTCTGTCTTTGTCTGATTTTTGCTGGCGTTTTGGGGTATTCTGACCCATAACAGAATTGGGGGCTCGTCCGGGATAGTAATCTCTGCATATTTGCATTTTTACGTAAAAGTTCGTTTTTTGACAAAAGGAAAATTCTCCAAACTTTTGCCAGCAGAAATCAATCATGGTATTTTCGGTCACTGAATTTTTGAAATCGCCGACTGTAGATGAGTTCGAATCATTGAAAAAAGATGATTTGATTGGTTTAGGTCTTCACTTGAAGTTAGATGTAAAATCTTCTATGAGAAAACAAGAAATTAGAAATATTGTGGCTAAAGAGCTTTTAGCTAAGGAAATCTTTTCGTCATACGATTTTCCTGTTGAACCTGTTTCAAGCGAAACCAAAATGTCAAAATATGAGTTTGAATTAGAGAAAATGAAATTACAATTACAATTTGAAAAAGAAGAAAAAGAAAGACAATTTCAAATTGAAAAAGAAGAAAAAGAAAGACAATTTCAAATTGAAAGAGAAGAAAAAGAAAGACAATTTGAAAAAGAAGAAAAAGAAAGACAATTTCAAATTGAAAGAGAAGAAAAAGAAAGACAATTTGAAAAAGAAGAAAAAATAAGACAATTTGAAAGAGAAAAGGAAGAAAGAGAGAAACAGGAACGTATGCACGAGAAAGAACTCCAATTTGAGTTAGAAAAGTTAAAGTTAGGGAAAAGCACTAAGGAAAATCCTGTTCCTTCGCCTGTCAAGTCTGAATTCGACGCCGCCAAAAACATCCGATTAGTACCAAAATTTCAAGAAAAGTCCGTGGACAAATATTTTCCACATTTTGAAAAAATCGCGGCCAATCTGAAGTGGCCACGTGATTTTTGGCCAACTTTGTTACAAAGCGTACTTATTGGCAAAGCGGCTGAAGTGTACTCGGCGCTCAGTATTGCTGAGAGTTCAGACTATGACAAGGTCAAGGACACGATTTTGAGAGCATATCAGTTAGTACCTGAGGCGTACAGACAAAAGTTTAGAAAGTACAAAAAGTTTGAAAATCAAACATATGTTGAATTTGCTCGAGAAAAAGAAGATTTATTTGATCAGTGGTTTCGATCTAAGAAAATTCCCAATTCATTTGACAATTTGCGTCAGATCATTCTGATAGAAGAGTTCAAAGAGTGTGTACATCAAGATTTAAGAACTCATTTGGAAGACAAAAATGTTAAAACTCTTGAAGAAGCCGCTGTTTTGTCTGATACGTATGCTCTCACTCATAAGAAAAATTTTGTGTCAAAAACTCAATCTAGCGATAGCGCAAAAACTTCAGATTTTCCAAAGAAAAATGTACAAGAGTCTCAGTCGTCCATTAGTTCCCAGTCACCATCTCAAGGTGGTTCTACGTCCGGTCCTAGGTCCGAACGTTCTGAGGCATCCCCAGGGGTGGGGTCGCTTCCTACATGCAATTATTGTAAGAAAAAAGGTCATGTTATTGGTGAGTGTTTGAAGCTTAAGAAGAAAAAAGAACTTAAGTCACAGGCCTGTGCGTCTGTTAGAAATGATAGGAAAGCCTTAGATTCGATTTGTTCTGACACTCCTGAGATTCAGGGTTCTAAGTCCAGTTCTGATGATTTTGTGGAGGATCATTATAAGCCCTTTTTGTCACAGGGATTTGTTTCACTCAGTGATTCTAGCGAAGCGTTGCCTGTTCAGATTTTGAGAGATACTGGTGCTGCCCAGACTTTATTGTTAGAGGGTTCATTGCCTTTGTCTGAGCACACTTTTACTGGTAGGTCAGTTTTATTACAGGGTGTGGAGCTAGGCGTCATTGATGTTCCCCTTCATAAAATTTATTTGAAGTCAGATTTAATTACTGGACCTGTTATCGTAGGTGTTCGACCTACTCTTCCCGTTCAAGGCGTTTCCTTGTTGCTTGGCAACGATTTAGCTGGCGGCAAAGTTGTAGCCGATCCGATTGTTTGTGAGAAAATCACGTCCGATGTCGTGTCCGATGATGAAGACGACGACTTGTATCCAGCCTGCGCTGTTACCAGGGCGATGGCCAGGAACAGACTGAAAGAGGCTGAGAGTACTTCTGCACTTAACGAGGACCATCCCTCCAAAAGTATAGACCTTTCTGACACATTCATGTCTACCATTGATGACAGCGTACCTGAGACGTCAGTACCACTTCATGTTGACAAGTCTCCGACAGTACCTGGTGATGATTACCATCCGCCATTAGACAGAGATACAGATGCCTTAAGCCGTGAGCAGCTCCTCTCCGAACAAACTAAAGATCCGGAGATCATCCGACTAAGCAAGAGGGCCCTTCCCCGAGAAGAAGCGGACAAAGTCGGAGAGTGCTTCTACATACAAGATGGCATCCTCATGCGGAAATGGAGACCACCCGATGCACCCCCTAATGAAGTGTGGCGGGTCGTTCACCAGATAGTGGTTCCAGTAGCGTATCGCGGGGACATCATGAGTTTAGCTCACGACACACCCATGGCAGGTCATTTAGGTGTCAATAAGACTTATAATAGGATTTTAAGTCACTTTTACTGGCCTAAGTTGAGAAAAGATGTGTCTGAGTTTTGTAAGTCTTGTCATAATTGTCAGATGGTAGGTAAACCCAATCAAGTTATACCACCTGCTCCCCTCCAACCCATTCCAGCCTTTGAGGAACCTTTTAGTAGGGTGTTAGTTGATTGTGTAGGTCCTTTGCCTAGGACTAGGTCAGGTAATCAGTACTTACTGACAATTATGTGTACTTCGACTAGGTTTCCTGAAGCCATACCTCTTAGGAATATTAAGGCAAAGACCATAGTTAAGGCCCTTACAAAGTTTTTCAGTTTCGTAGGTGCTCCCAAGGCTATTCAGTCAGATCAGGGTTCGAATTTTATGTCAGGGTTGTTTCAGCAGGTTATGCATGAGCTAGGTATCAGGCAGTATAAGTCTTCTGCGTACCATCCTGAGTCCCAGGGGGCACTTGAACGCTTTCATCAAACCCTTAAAACTATGATGAAAACATATTGTCACCAGTATGGAAAAGACTGGGATGAAGGGGTTCACCTCGTGTTGTTTGCGGCACGAGAAGCGGTTCAGGAGTCCCTGGGGTTCAGTCCCTTTGAGCTAGTTTTTGGGCATACGGTCAGGGGGCCATTGAAGTTGTTGAAGGAAAAATGGTTGACTGAGACTAGCGATTTGAATCTCCTAGACTATGTGTCTAATTTCAAAGAGAAGTTACATAATGCTTGCAAATTGGCTCAAGAAAATCTCAAAACATCACAAATGAAAATGAAAACACGGTATGACAAAGATGCTAGAAACAGAGTTTTTAAACCAGGCGATAAAGTTCTTGTATTTTTGCCTATCCCTGGTCATCCTTTGCAAGCTAGATATTTCGGTCCTTATGAGATTGAGAGTAAAATTAGTGATGTTAACTATGTGGTTAAGACACCAGGTCGGCGAAAAGAAAAAAGAGTGTGTCATGTTAACATGTTGAAAGAGTATTTTGATAGAAGTGACCGAAATTTTGTAAAACCAGTTTCCACTTTGGCCAATGTAAATACATTAGAAAATTGTGTTGAACCTGAATGTAATGAAGAGACTGTCGAAAAAGACTTCGCTCAAAGTGTCCGTTTGAAGAATTCTGAAATTCTAACAAGTCCGGAAGTGAAACTCGGACATCTGACCGTGCATCAAAAAGGGGAAGTGCACCAATTAATGCGGGAATATACGACCATCTTTCCGGACGTTCCAAAAATGACAAATGCGTCTCATCATGACGTCATTGTAGGTGATGCTTCACCTATCAAACAGCATCCCTATCGGTTAAATCCGATAAAACTTCAATACATGCGGAAAGAAATTCAATACATGCTCGAAAATGACCTCATTGAACCCAGCAATAGTGATTGGAGTTCCCCATGTATTCTTGTTCCGAAGCCAGACGGAACTTACCGATTGTGTACGGACTTTAGAAAAGTCAATTCAGTCACCAAAACTGACTCTTATCCGATCCCACGAATCGATGACTGTATAGATAAAATTGGCAGTGCAAAATTTGTCAGTAAATTTGACTTGCTTAAAGGCTATTGGCAGGTCCCGCTTACCGAGAGAGCCAGAGAAATATCGGCATTTGCGACTCCAGATGGGCTATACCAATATAAAGTAATGCCCTTTGGTATGAAAAACGCACCAGCCACATTCCAGAGGATGATTCATTCGCTCCTAAATCATCTCGAAGGATGCGAGGCGTACATCGATGACGTCATCATCTACAGCGACACCTGGGATGATCATCTCCGAATCATGCGTACCTTCTTCGACATACTGGCGAAAGCAAACCTCACAGTGAACCTTGCGAAAAGTGAATTTTGTCACGCGACTGTAGAATATTTGGGTCACAAAGTAGGTCAAGGTTTTGTTACTCCTATCATGGCCAAGGTGGAAGCTATTTCAAAGTTCCCGATTCCTACCAATAAGAAAGAGGTTATGAGATTTTTGGGAATGGCAGGATTCTACAGAAAATTTTGTCCAAATTTCTCGTCAGTTGTTGGTCCACTTACCAATCTGTTACAAAAGAGAGTGAATTTTGCGTGGACCAATGACTGTGACGAATCTTTTAAGAAAATCAAATGTGTTCTTATGAATAGTCCTGTCCTGTCAGCTCCAAATTTTGATAAGCAATTTAAGCTTACTGTTGATGCCAGTGACGTAGGAATCGGGGCTGCTTTGTTTCAAGAAAATGATGATGGTGTAGATAGAGTTGTTTGTTATTTTTCAAAGAAATTGACAAAATGTCAAAAGAATTACTCTACTATTGAAAAAGAGTGTCTTGCATTATTGTTAGCTTTACAACATTTTGATGTTTATTTGAATGTTACTTTACATCCCATTCTTGTATATACTGACCACAACCCTCTCACATTTTTGCACAAAATGTCAAACAAGAATCAAAGACTTACAAGGTGGAGTTTATTGTTGCAAGAGTACAATATCATTATTAACCATATCAAGGGCAAAGACAATGTGATTGCAGATGCACTATCGAGAGTTTCATGAGTGATTTTTGCAGAATTTACCACCTAAGTTTTCATTGACATTCAAACTTTTTTTAAGGGGGGAGGTGTTGTGGGTCATGTATTGTTTTGGTTTTACTTTATATGTAGGTACACATGTACTTAGTCATGTTATTTAATGATTTCATAATAATTCTTTCTAGATTTTACTATGTCATGTTTATTTCATTAGAGAATATTCCGGTATGTTCTTTGTTACATCATTATTATCACATGACTGTGATTTCTAGAATTTACTCTATTGTTAATCATTTGTAATGAGTCATTGTTCTAGAAGCTTCTGGTTAATTCATTGTTATTAAGTATAAATACCTCTGAGGAACTGTGTTAAGTGGACATTCGTACACATTCGTAGACACGATTCATTCATCTATTCTGATATACTGGGACACTTTATTTGTTGAGACTTTAATCCATTTAACAACGTTTGGACACCGATCTTTCGAGAACGTTTGTGATTACCGGAAACCATACCTTCGATAGACTTTGTGGACCGTAACGGACACTTTGATCCGGACATTGTATTGTAAGTTGTAATCATTGTAAATATATATATTTTGTACATAATTAAACTTGTAAATTATATTCTGTCTTTGTCTGATTTTTGCTGGCGTTTTGGGGTATTCTGACCCATAACAAAATAAATATTAACGCGATAGATTTGATATTTGGATATAGTAATAATAAGAAAATTCAAGTTCTCATTTCATTATTGAAGAAGTACATTTATATGCAAAAGCTGAAGAAATGTATTCCCTCTCTGGAAGGTGCAAAAAATTATATTTCACTTTACTTGAAAACAGAAAAATTTACGTTTCAGAAAAACATGAAATTTCAATTATTTGCAAAGAAATGGGGTTCATTGGAAAGATTGACACTTTGACGTGATTGTATGAAAGGTGTGCGAAAGATGTATGTGATGAGTGTGTGATAGTATATATATACGTGTTCAGATGCTTCTATTACTTAAAACCACTTACAGCACGACACCATTAACAAAACTAATTCTGATGAAATTCATTAATACTTTACATTTTCTTGAAATTCGTTTAAAATACAAGGTCACATGTCTATGAAGCTAACCGATGACAATCTCATCAGCCCGGTTTTATGATTCTTTTTCCGAAGAGCTCGGTGAGGAACTCTCATCAGCTCTGTTCTTTCCGTTATTATCTTATATTTCTTCATCTCTCTTTTCTATTCCTTTTTCTACACGGGCAATATGTTTATTATAAAGTTCATCGCCTTTTCAAGAAATGTGACAAGGTGTAAAGTATATATATTGTTTATAATATAGAAGTAATATCCAATAAAGAATAATTGTGCTATGATGATGACAAATGGCTCTACTGAACTGTCCGTATCTTCCGCATATTGCATTGATCACCTATTCACATTTTTCATTGACTAATAACTAGCACTTCTTTCCTCTTAGTTTTATTCTCTTGTTTTTAAATTATAAGAAATAAAACATACCAGTAATTAAGATAACATGTATTATTGTAAGATGAAAGGATGAGATCTCCAACCAGACTCGGTGGCAGCACCCACATCAAAACACCAAAACACCCAATGCTAAATCACAGAGTAAACAAGCACAGTAAGAGATGCGACAGAGGCAATAAACATCAAAGAAGTACATAACAGTTATTCAGTCTCAAAGTCGAGAAGGCAAGGCCAAATCGTGAGAATTCCCATCGGAACGGTTGCGAACAACATTCCGAAGTCAGACCAGGTGCCTGGGGAGAGTCAGCGTCTCCTGATTGCATGCAACACCCGTCGCAACAGCTCAACAGGGAACACCAAATTTGACATAGAAACATTTAAAAACACAAAAGATTACACATAAACCAGCGCGGCCATCTAGCAATCGGTGCCGACACAGGACGGCCAATCGGCCACGCAAGGAGCAAATAGTATGGTAATACGGATTACATGCACACAACCCTCCCACTTTTCCCGTTATCAAAAGGTTTCGTGTGGTTTCATGTGGTTTTTTTCAAAAATGATTATTACATTTTTGGCTGTATGAGAAATTCACTTTGGATTTTTTAAAATAAGTACCACGGATGAAGATTAAGCTCCGAAAAACGTGTCTGGTGCATTAAAATATGGTTTTAAATTCTCTTCGAGAAGGTAAAGAGTTGGAACACTTATTTCTATAAATTGACTATATGCCTGAGGAATGAGTGTCTTTTTGTGTTAATTGATTTTGCACTCCATTTTTGACAGGCGTTAGACATTCGAGAACATTGTTTTTTCTTTATCTATAATATCTCTGGGCACCTTGTCTCACTTCGGAATATTGTAAAATACGGAGTTCGCAACTGTTACAATGTAAATTCTAATGATTTAATCTTATCTTCTCGGCACTGAGACTGAATAACTGCTGGTTAGTTTTGTTTGTTTGTTATAATACGTCCTCTATGTATGACTAAATAATATAAATAGAATAAAAAAAATACATGACATGTAGGATTCCAGCATTTTTATGTGACATGTATCGACGATTCCGCATCACAACTTCTTTTTGTAATAATATTATTTTATGTTTGTAAGTGATAGTCAAACGGAACAAAAATATCAGTACGCCGAGATTATTATTATGGGGTATACATAACCTCGAGAAATACAAAATTCTAAAAAAAGGTAAATAAATAGAAAAGAAATAAATAAAAACCATGTGCAACAGAGCAAATTGGATCCCGAATGGAGATAAGCTGTCTAAAGAGTGTAAGCATCTCCTGCTTAGAAGCAATACCCAGCGTTTTGGTCGTGCCGATGAAAACCAGTGAATGTTTCAGATTTGGTTATAGTCTTATTGTATAATATATTTCAATATTGCGCATACCTGCCGCTATAGTGCTTTATATTATCGACACACCGTCAATTTTTTACCCTTGATCGAGTAGTTCTCACATTCTCGCATTGCCTTTAGAACGAAGTCGAGATTGCCATGTTAGTCTGAGAGAGGGATTATAATCACAAAAAGTCTCAAATGAAAGCATATTGAGTCTTTGCGGAATACAGAGTTTTCCCCCTTACAGACGGTATCTGACGTAAAACCATTTTGACGTCATGAAAAAGGTATGGCAACGTCGATTTTATACCGTCATTTCCCAGACTTTTAGGACTGTTTCAATAGAATTTGATGATGTCATAATCAGACTACGTCAGATGCCGTCTCAAATGGGAATAATTAACTCTGGTTTTCGAAAATAGCGAATATGAGGGTTGGTTTTCAATATGGTTTCAAGAAAAGAGCAGTTAAAATGAAGTGTCAAGGAGATAAATAAGACTTAACGAAAATAGAAATGCATTTAGCACCAAAATATTTTATATTGAAGAACTTAAACATCTTAAGTACATGTGAACTATAGTCTAGGCAATGCCCTCCATTCATGGAAATCAAACCTTTTTTTCTCATTATACATTTTGGGAGATATTTCCTATGTGCGACAAAAGACACCCACTTGACTATTAAAAAGGATATTTAGGGAAAGTTCGTGTCTGAAATAAAAAACCAATGAATGAAAATTGAACTAATTACTGATCACGTATAATAGTATCTGCAGGAAGTGACCTACATTTCAATTTCCTTTTGCAATGAAAACCAAATTTCCGCTTTGCTCTAAAGTCTTTAATGAGGTATTGATAACATATTTCAAAGGAGCACGAAAAGTTAAAGCAAACTTGAATGACAAATATGGATATTATTTCAATACATACAAAATCAGGATAAAACAGGAACCAAAGGACAATATGTCTTATATTAGGATAAATATCTTTAAATGTCCACTTGTAATTTTGGTTTAGACAGCATTTACCCAAATATTATTGAGTATCCAACAACATTCTTACAGAACATTCTGTGTCCATGTGCCTGTTTTTTCACATATCGATACATGTCCGTCAAATTTCGGATGAAAACCTGATCACTCTCTTCCATATGAAAACTATCTCAGGAAGATAGATGATGTATTCTTATATGTGAGGGGAAAATATCTCAGGAAGATAGATGATGTATTCTTATATGTGAGGGGAAAATATCTCAGGAAGATAGATGATGTATTCTTATATGTGAGGGGAAAATATCTCAGGAAGATAGATGATGTATTCTTATATGTGAGGGGAAAATATCTCAGGAAGATAGATGATGTATTCTTATATGTGAAGGGAAAATATCTCAGGAAGATAGATGATGTATTCTTATATGTGAGGGGAAAATATCTCAGGAAGATAGATGATGTATTCTTATATGTGAGGGGAAAATATCTCAGGAAGATAGATGATGTATTCTTATATGTGAGGGGAAAATATCTCAGCAAGATAGATGATGTATTCTTATATGTGAGGGGAAAATATCTCAGGAAGATAGATGATGTATTCTTATATGTGAGGGGAAAATATCTCAGGAAGATAGATGATGTATTCTTATATGTGAGGGGAAAATATCTCAGGAAGATAGATGATGTATTCTTATATGTGAGGGGGAAATATCTCAGGAAGATAGATGATGTATTCTTATATGTGAGGGGAAAATATCTCAGGAAGATAGATGATGTATTCTTATATGTGAGGGGAAAATATCTCAGGAAGATAGATGATGTATTCTTATATGTGAGGGGGAAATATCTCAGGAAGATAGATGATGTATTCTTATATGTGAGGGGAAAATATCTCAGGAAGATAGATGATGTATTCTTATATGAGAGGGGAACATCTTATATGTGAGGGGATATCTAGCATTTATCCGTAACCCAATATCGGACGGCAATTTCTCTTTTCTTTCATCATGACTGAATGGACAAATATTGATCATGTCTGAATGGACAAATATTGATCATGTCTGAATAGACAAATATAGATCATGTCTGAATAGACAAATATAGATCATGTCTTAATGGACAAATATTGATCATGTCTGAATGGACAACTATTGATCATGTCTGAATGGACAACTATTGATCATGTCTTAATGGACAAATATTGATCATGACTGAATGGACAAATATTGATCACGTCTGATTGGACAAATATTGATCATGTCTAAATGGACAAATATTGATCATGTCTGATTGGACAAATATTGATCATGTCTGAATGGACAAACATTGATCACGTCTGAATGGACAACTATTGATCATGTCTTAATGGACAGATATTGATCATGACTGAATGGACAAATATTGATCATGTCTGATTGGACAAAAATTGATCATGTCTGATTGGACAAATATTGATCATGACTGAATGGACAAATATTGATCATGTCTGATTGGACAAAAATTGATCATGTCTGATTGGACAAATATTGATCATGTCTGACTGGACAAAAATTGATCATGTCTGATTGGACAAATATTGATCATGTCTGAATGGACAAACATTGATCACGTCTGAATGGACAACTATTGATCATGTCTTAATGGACAAATATTGATCATGACTGAATGGACAAATATTGATCACGTCTGATTGGACAAATATTGATCATGTCTAAATGGACAAATATTGATCATGTCTGATTGGACAAATATTGATCATGTCTGAATAGACAAATATAGATTATGTCTTAATGGACAAATATTGATCATGTCTGAATGGACAACTATTGATCATGTCTGAATGGACAACTATTGATCATGTCTTAATGGACAAATATTGATCATGACTGAATGGACAAATATTGATCACGTCTGATTGGACAAATATTGATCATGTCTAAATGGACAAATATTGATCATGTCTGATTGGACAAATATTGATCATGTCTGAATGGACAAACATTGATCACGTCTGAATGGACAACTATTGATCATGTCTTAATGGACAAATATTGATCATGACTGAATGGACAAATATTGATCATGTCTGATTGGACAAAAATTGATCATGTCTGATTGGACAAATATTGATCATGTCTGACTGGACAAAAATTGATCATGTCTGATTGGACAAATATTGATCATGACTGAATGGACAAATATTGATCATGTCTTAATGGACACATATTGATCATGTCTGATTGGACAAATATTGATCATGTCTGATTGGACAAATATTGATCATGTCTTAATGGACACAAATATTGATCATGTCTGATTGGACAAATATTGATCATGTCTAATTGGACAAATATAGATCATGTCTTAATGGACACAAATATTGATCATGTCTGAATGGACACATATTGATCATGTCTGATTTGACAAATATTGATCATGTCTGATTGGACAAATATTGATCATGACTGAATGGACAAATATTGATCATGTCAGAATAGACAAATATTGATATGTCAGAATAGACAAATATTGATCATGTCAGAATAGACAAATATTGATTATGTCAGAATAGACAAATATTGATCATGTCTGAATGGACAAATATTGATCATGTCTAATTGGACAAATATTGATCATGTCAGAATAGACAAATATTGATCATGTCTGATTGGACAAATATTGATGATGTCTGAATGGACAAATATTGATCATGTCTGATTGGACAAATATTGATCATGTCTGATTGGACAAATATTGATCATGTCTGATTGGACAAATATTGATCATGTCTGATTGGACAAATATTGATCATGTCTGATCGGACAAATATTGATCATGTCTGATTGGACAAATATAGATCATGTCTGATTGGACAAATATTGATCATGTCTGAATGGACAAATATTGATCATGTCTTAATGGACACATATTGATCATGTCTGATTGGACAAATATAGATCATGTCTGAATGGACAAATATTGATCATGTCTGATTGGACACATATTGATCATGTCTGATTGGACACATATTGATCATGTCTGATTGGACAAATATTGATCATGTCTGATTAGACAAATATTGATCATGTATGAATGGACAAATATTGATCATGTCTGATTGGACAAATATTGATCATGTCTGATTGGACAAATATTGATCATGTCAGAATAGACAAATATAGATCATGTCTGATTGGACAAATATTGATCATGTCTGATTGGACAAATATTGATCATGTCTGATTAGACAAATATTGATCATGTATGAATGGACAAATATTGATCATGTCTGATTGGACAAATATTGATCATGTCTGAATGGACAAATATTGATCATGTCTGAATGGACACATATTGATCATGTCTGATTGGACAAATATAGATCATGTCTGAATGGACAAATATTGATCATGTCTGATTGGACACATATTGATCATGTCTGATTGGACACATATTGATCATGTCTGATTGGACAAATATAGATCATGTCTTAATGGACACATATTGATCATGTCTGATTGGACAAATATTGATCATGTCTGAATGGACAAATATTGATCATGTCTATATGGACGAATATTGATCATGTCTGAATGGACAAATATTGATCATGTCTAAATGGACAAATATTGATCTTGTCTGAATGGACAAATATTGATCATGTCAGAATAGACAAATATTGATCATGTCAGAATAGACAAATATTGATCATGTCTGAATGGACAAATATTGATCATGTCTGATTGGACAAATATTGATCATGTCAGAATAGACAAATATTGATCATGTCAGAATGGACAAATATTGATCATGTCTGATTAGACAAATATTGATCATGTCTGAATGGACAAATATTGATCATGTCTGATTGGACAAATATTGATCATGTCTGATTGGACAAATATTGATCATGTCAGAATAGACAAATATTGATCATGTCAGAATAGACAAATATTGATCATGTCTTAATGGACAAATATTGATCATGTCCGATTAGACAAATATTGATCATGTCGGAATGGACAAATATTGATCATGTCTGATTGGACAAATATTGATCATGTCTGATTGGACAAATATTGATCATGTCAGAATAGACAAATATTGATCATGTCAGAATAGACAAATATTGATCATGTCAGAATAGACAAATATTGATCATGTCAGAATAGACAAATATTGATCATGTCTGAATGGACAAATATTGATCATGTCTGATTGGACAAATATTGATCATGTCTGATTGGACACATATTGATCATGACTGAATGGCAAATATTGATCATGTCTTAATGGACAAACATTGATCATGTCTGATTGGAGAAATATTGATCATGTCTGATTGGACAAATATTGATCATGTCTGATTGGACAAATATTGATCATGTCTGATTGGACAAATATTGATCATGTCTTAATGGACAAACATTGATCATGTCTGATTGGACAAATATTGATCATGTCTGATTGGACAAATATTGATCATGTCAGAATAGACAAATATTGATCATGTCAGAATAGACAAATATTGATCATGTCAGAATAGACAAATATTGATCATGTCAGAATAGACAAATATTGATCATGTCTGATTGGACAAATATTGATCATGACTGAATGGACAAATATTGATCATGTCTGAATGGACAAATATTGATCATGTCTGAATGGACAAATATTGATCATGTCTGAATGGACAAATATTGATCATGTCTTAATGGACACATATTGATCATGTCTGAATGGACAAACATTGATCATGTCTGATTGGACAAATATTGATCATGTCTGATTGGACAAATATTGATCATGTCTGATTGGACAAATATTGATCATGTCTGATTGGACAAATATTGATCATGTCTGATTTGACAAATATTGATCATGTCAGAATAGACAAATATTGATCATGTCAGAATAGACAAATATTGATCATGTAAGAATAGACAAATATTGATCATGTCAGAATAGACAAATATTGATCATGTAAGAATAGACAAATATTGATCATGTCAGAATAGACAAATATTGATCATGTCAGAATAGACAAATATTGATCATGTCTGATTGGACAAATATAGATCATGTCTGAATGGACAAATATCGATCATGTCTGAATGGACAAATACAGCTGACACTCGTTATCTCGAAGTCGATGGGCCCACTGAAAATACTTCGACATAAGCGGAGTTCGAGATAAACGTCAGTCGAATTTACGGTATATTTTAGAATATATTGTACCACCTATAAGGCTAAAAGAATCGTTTTGCTATTGTATTTTATACGATAGATATCGGAGTTTAAAAGGCTACTCGTGCTGAAAATGTAATGTTTACTTCACAACGTAGAAATGATTCTAGAAGTGTCATAAACGTATTCTTAATACTGACATTTTACGAAGAGGCGCATTGAGAACATCAGGTATTTTTTATTCGTTGTGTGACCCCCCCCCCCCCTTCCGCGCCGATCGCCTCGGCCCTGATATAATACCAGTTTGGTTGTCTTATCAATCTGTCATAAGCCGTTTACCTTCGAGAGTTTTAGATCATTGTGTCATCAAAGTACAACGAAGACATTTGTTCGTACGCTGTTTAATTTTTTCGTCTGCTAGATTTCAATGTCGTATACATGTCTTCATTCTACACTAAAATTTACTCGCATGCAATCAAGTTTAATCATCTTCCTCTTAGTGTACGAAATTTTATGTATGGATTATTTTGTAGATCATCAGTATAATCATTGTTGCTCAAATTGCTTTATTTCAGTTACGATAAATCTTGTGAATTTTATTTTTTTATTGGGGGGTTGTTTTGGTATGCTTTTTTTTGGCCGTCGCTTCTCATAAGAATTTCAACGTAACAAACAATGCAATTTTAATGAATGAAACATGCCTATATCAGTGTTTCCGCATTATATTATCTAATTAACTGTTATCCCCCTGATCTGATTGGACAAATATAGATCATGTCTGATTGGACAAATATTGATCATGTCAGAATAGACAAATATTGATCATGTCTGATTGGACAAATATTGATCATGTCTGATTGGACAAATATTGATCATGTCAGAATAGACAAATATTGATCATGTCTGATTGGACAAACAATGATAATTTTGTAGTAGAATTCAGATACGAAAAGTAGAACGTTCTATAATGATAGAGAGGGTTCCTTATGATCATCCTCATCAACCCTTCGCTATCATATCTTCTTAGTTTTTTTTAATACATGTAACCTCCTCTACATGATATTAAAATTCAATGTTGCATTCATGGATCTCTTATATATGTTGTCATGCTTACGAAACATACGCTGAGGACTTTCGTTACGCTGAGAACTTTCGTAACAGAGAATTATTATGAAAATTTATAGTGCACAAGTTAAAAGGTCTAATGTACGTTATGTAGACCCAGCATGTTTAGGCTTTTCTCATACATCGATGTGTCAAGAAAATTTAAAAGTGCTAGAATTCATTTGTCTTGCATGACATTGAGATTTTGTTTTTGTATGCAATTAAGCCATAACTTTTCAAATACGTTTTGTGTTTTGACATTATTGTATTTGACTATCAATTTTGAATTCATCTGGTCTAATTCAAATGATATGCCAATGAATTTAAAGACGTTTAACATTTCAGTCGCTGACCTTTATAAGTGTACACTTTTAATGCTTTCAATACAACTATTTTGTCATTGACAGATGAATGTTAATTTTTGTTATCTTTTACTGACTGTGTGAAATAGAATAACCAGCGACGTGTTTCGGATATTAAATCCTCATCAGTGATGCTTCATTCTAAAGTGATTTTTAGATACTGTCAAAATTCATTTTTAACAGCGCCCTCTGGTGATATTTTTTAAAATTAAATTTGTGCAATTTGCAGAGAGTACTCGGCTCCATTTTTCCTGTGGGGTCGATTCAGTAGCATATCCAAATAAAATCTATGTTTAAAATGGCATTTGAGGGATGGTGCTAAGATGTTAACTTCCTTTAATTTCGATGATATTTTTTATGAAATAACAAGTTTTAGAAATAACCAAATAATACGTATGGCGTCAAGTTGATAAGTGCCAAAACAAAGCTTCTTGCAGGCGACAGAGCTAGAAAGAAGTAAGGAGCTGATAAGATAGGGGCCGTTTTTAGACCTAAATCTCGTGCCGTATTTCTTCCACATGACGGTACATATGTAGACAGAAGATAATCATTTTTGAAATAGAATGTATTTGAAAACTTTTTGTATGTTTTACTTTTCGATGACATACTCCCAAGATTCTAAAATGAAGGTCCAAGAGGTAGGGGGTGCTCGGGTAATAAAAGGTGATAATTTTGACCATAAACGTAGAAATTTTAGAATAATTTGCCTGAAATGGATTAATATTAACTAAAAGATATCAAATACATCTACATTGTACATCAGAAATACCTTCCGAAAGTTCTATTTCCTCTAATCGGTAAATAATGAAATCCGGAACTACAAATACGGTCTTAATTATTTTGTATGTAATGGCTATAATAGAAGCTTTTTAGCGCGAAATACACATTAGCTGAGAAATCCACATCGCTCTTGCTTATTTCGTTCCGAATTGTTGTACATTTCATTCGATCGTATTAAGAACACATTTTTTGATGGATTAAGGTGGGTCCCTACTCACAGATTTAACAGATGAAATTTGTATTTTAGGGCATTATCCTAAACACAATGATCCAAAGGAGAAATAAAACACAGACATAGATATGTAATTTTTATTTCATCAAAGATACAGTACTCTATAGAAAGGTGCCCTTTAACATTAAGATTGAGGAATATCAAATATCCAGCATATGCTTTTGAACCCTCCAAATTCAGTTATGATTATAAAATGTTTATTTGTTTTGTTTTATTTTATGATAAAAAGTCATATAGAAGAAATTTAATAAAATAATATTTAGACATAAATATGAGTATGATAAGTCTTCAAACATAAGGGTACCCCCTTATATTTTCATCACATCTTTTACCAATGATTTATACTGAATCCAACTTTTTGCAGAAAAGAACAGATGATTTTTTTTCGTTTTGTAATATTTCATAAAATTATGTATGTAGATGAAGAAAAAACACATACAGGTACACAGTTTTATAAATGATCAAGATATTGCTCCAAACATAAGGGTACCCCATTGTAATTTCATCGCTTTTTTCAACTAAGAATATATCGGTAGTATATCCATCTTTTTGCGTAAAATATGTGATGGAAGTTCTTCATATTGCATCATTTTATAAGATAATGTTTACAGATGAAGAAAAAATCACTTACAGGTATACGGTTTTATAAATGATCAAGATATCGCTCTAAACATACTGCGTAGAAGGAAAACCTATAACGGTTCGAGTAGGGATCCACCTTAAGGAGGAAATATAGCCAAATTTGTCATATTTGATGATCATAAAGATCGATTGTTTAACAAATGCATCCCCTTCCTTTTTGATTTTTCGTACAGAACCCCACTTTTCCAGAAAATTTGTATCATGGATATACACCTCCAGTATAAGTGACGTTCTGTAACTCCGGGGGGAACAATGTTAAAAAAAACTTTTCCGTTTTCTATTGATTTCTATGGGAAAAAGACAAGTTTTGACCCAAATATTAGCAATATTATGCATAATTGATCTAGGATAACTTCAAGGGATACTGTATTTTCATTAATTTAACGAAAGATTTTTCTTAAAATTTCCATTTTTAAAATTCCAAATTTTAGGGCAGAGTTTACGTATTATCTTATCTTATCAGCTCCTTAATACACTTGACAAACATCCATGTCACGAGGAAGTTTCATTTTATATATATGGATTATTTGAACAAAAGATATGGCCTACTGTCTTATATCTGAAATCAGTATCCATCTTATAGATAAAAAATGGAATTTATTGCTTTTGTCTTAATTTCGGAGAAACTGGACTCGAAGAAATAGAATTGTTGCTTAATGATGTTTTCAGGAAAAGATCAAAGACGCTCATGAAAGTAAAATTGTAGTTATAATCATATTGAGTTCTGATTCGTATTCAGTTTTTCCTCTTTTAATTTGCTTGCATACGAGGGCTGATTGATATGTTGTAAGCCTCGGTTTTCTGGGATACAGAAGGTATTCTGCTTATTGATTATCTCCAAAAAGGACTAACAATCAATGACACATACAATGCTTCACTTCTGACACAGTTATGGGAAAATATTAAACTTAAGCGCCGCGGAAAGCTCACTAGTTAAAGGTGTGTTGTTCCATCAGGACAATGCTCCTGTTCACAAGTCTGTCACTGCCATGGCTGCCATTCTTGCTTGTGGGTTTAATTTGATTGAGCATCCGCCTTATTCACCTGATCTTGCTCCATCAGACTTTTATCTATTCCCAAACCTGAAAGGAGATATTTTTGGCACCAACTTCCAGTCCGATGATGACGTCATACTGGCAGTGGATGGCTTTCTGGCCAGTCAAGATAAATAGTTTTTTAAAAGCGGTATTGAGGCCCTTAAACAACGATGGCAAAAGTGTATAGATACTGAAGGGGGTTGTGTAGAAAAATTAATGCACACGTCTTATGAAATTCAAATTCTTCGATACCAGGCTCACAACATATCAATCAGCCCTCGTGCTTAAACATCTCTAATCATGGTAAAATTGGATACACCGGATTCTCTCTAGGAAATGATCAGTCCAATAAAGTATTCATCTGACATGAAATTCAAGTCATTATCAAAAATAAAAACTTGTGATTCTTGAATTCAATGTCGCAACTTGGTAAACATTTTGAGTGATAAATGTTTGGAAAGAACAATTAGAACAAAAAATCAATAAATGTAACAAGGTTTTTTTCAAACGTTAGGACATTATTGTCAATCATGAAAAGGGGATGATCTCCAGCATGACCCCCTGCACTCACCCAGCGAAAGATACCCACAAGAAAGTGATACGTAAAAGACATCAGACAAAACTACAAACCACAAAAAAGACACGACAATAATCACTAGAACATCATACAAAACAATCGAAACAGACGTATAGAAACATCAAACATTAATGAAGAACAAATAAAAGGAAGGAGACCAATGTGCGCCCGGCGCCGACTTTGGACGGCTATCTGCTATAAGCAAATGGTGTGATTATCCGGATTACGTGCGCACAACCCTCCCATTTATCCGGATAATGTGTCACTTTCTTTTAAGTTTGTTTCGCTGGGTGAGTGCAGAGTGATCATGCTTGAGATATTCCTTTTTCTTATTATGTTCAAAAATTGACCGAAAGACGTAGCATGATGGATTGGATATGATGCTACATTTCCGCTTTCATGAAGAATTGTTAAACGTCTTCAAATTCAATAGCATCATTTAAGACCTGATAAATTTACAGCATGGACAAGACATGCACGTTTCGGGTACTAAAACCTCGTCAGTGATCCTCAGTCTAAAGAATGTAAAATGGTCAAAAAGTATGAAAATGATTATGTCCAAAAATGTACCAAAAGACGTAGCAGAATGGATGGGATATGATGCTATAGGATCCACGTTTTAGAAATTTCAAGAAATTTTGTAACAAAAAAATTCAATGAGTTAAAGCGACAGACGATCAACCGAAGTTGATCGAACTTGGCTACATGTGCCCTCGAAGACTCTTGGTCCACTCACCAAGTAGTTCAAATGTTAAACGTCTTCAAATTCAATAGCATCATTTAAGACCTGATAAATTTACAGCATGGACAAGACATGCACGTTTCGGGTACTAAACTCTCGTCAGTGATCCTCAGTCTAAAGAATGTAAAATGGCCAAAAAGTATGAAAATGATTATGTCCAATAATGTACCAAAAGACGTAGCAGAATGGGTGGCCAAAAAGTATGAAAATGATTATGTCCAAAAATGTACCAAAAGACGTAGCAGAATGGGTGGAAGTTAAGAATTTCTTGAAATTTTACAAAAAATACTCTTAGTTTCTTTTAGAATTTGAACCTATATCAGCAAAAGAATATTTTACTTTGGTATATCATAACTTGCCTTTTATGGTGACATAATAAACAAAATGAGAAGGAAAAAGGGAGGGAGAATGTCCATAGAAAATGCGTCTCTTTGGTTTATGCGTGGTCTTTTGTGTTTCATATCTCTATGTGTGAGTTCATTCCGGGGTTCACAGCCGTTCCGATGGGAATTCTTAGGATTTGGCATTGCCTTCTCGACTTTGAGACTGAATAACTGTTTAGCACTTCTTTGATGTTTATTATTGTCCCCTTTGCGTCTCTTTCTGTTGATGTCTGCTCTGTGTTTTTGCATAGGGTGTTTTGGAGTTTTGCTGTGGGTGCTGCAACCTAGTGTTCTTGGAGATCCTCTTCTCTTTCAGAATCATAAAACGCCCATATCCCGGAATACTGGGAGGGTTATGTAATCCGAATAACTACAACATCTGCTACTGCCGTGTCAGATGGCTGTCCTTAGTCGGCGCCGGTTACCCATTGGTCTGATTGGTTTTTGTGTAGTTTTTTGTATTCAATATTTTGTATTTCTTATTTGGTGCATTGTCGTAGCCAAGAAAAGGGTAGGATCTGCTACATGTATTAGCAAATGACGTGGTTGTCCGGATTACGTGCGCACAACCCTCCGACTTATACGGATACACAGAAGTATCAATAGACACACAATTGTTGTATAAACATAAAGCTTCACTGTATGGTGATATCACAAACAAGATAGTTAAATACAGCGGCCTCGTGTAACACAGATTCTTTACAGAATCTAAAAAAATCTATGACATGCGTATAACAGTCTATGCTCTGCTGGCTGAAGTGATCTTAAGATCAATAACCCGAGAAGTCTGACCAACTTTCAGATAGGACAGAGAATCAGAACCCATTCTTCTCTCTGACGAGATTTGAACAAGGCACGTCATGCAGTCCCGTCGTCACGGTTGGTCGGTGTGCAAGGTTTGGAAAGACACTGGTACAAAACTGTAGATTGGTCCAGTACCATGCCCAGTGTTTTTGAGATGACTTTGATCATATCCACGGTAAAGCAGGCGACTGACTATTTTCTTATATTTGAAGCTGAAGTTCGATCTGCCTTTGATCCTTCTTATTTTGTTTATTAGGTCACCGTAATAAGAAGGTAATGAAATTCCCAATGATACATACTCTGATGCTGAAGTCGACCCAAATTTTGAAAGAATAGTTATTGTGCAATTTACAGAAAAGATTTTACAAGTTTATGATATCTAATTTCTTGACTGATAACCAAAGTAACCTGACCGGGGGGAGCTAAATCAATCAAGCAAATGCGGCGAGTCAATTGAATTTAAGAATTTATAGAAGATGCATTTTCAAGCATTACTAATCAGAGTAAAACCCTCGGTTCCTGTAAATGTTATAGCTTGGCTACATGTGCGCTCGGGGTAACCGACTTCGGTTGATCTGTTCTTCAACGCATTCGAAAATTTCTGTTATCAAAATTTCTGAAAACTTCTAAAACGTGGGTCCTGTAGCATCATATCCCACCCATCTTGCTACGTTTTCGGTACATTTTTGGACATAATATTTTTCACACTCTTTGGACATATTTGTTTAGATTGAGAATCACTGACGAGGGTTAAGAACCTGAAATGTGCATGTCTGGTCCATGCTGTAAATTTTTTCTCAAATGATGCTATTGAATTTGAAGACGTTGAATATTATATCACCTGGTCAAAAGTATGACCAGGTGAAAATAAGCCCCGCCCGGTCAGGTAAGTTAGCCACAACAATACCTTACTTTTGCGTCTTTTGCACTGCAAAATTACTCTGTGTTTTCGTATGGGATATTTTGGTGTTTTGATATGGGTGCTGCAATCTTCTTGTTAGAGATCCCCCTCCGTTCATTTGAAATAATTAGTGACTCAAAAGTGTATGTAGTGTATAAACAGAAGCGTAAAGATAGGAGAGTCAATTTCTCAGATGGGAGAACATGAACGAGTTCTATCTGTTAAATAAGCTATAAACGAAATATTGTTAAATCATCGTATGCATTTCACTTTTTGTAAGGTACTTTAATGGACATACTTCACTCCCATATGGGGAGCTCGCTTCTTTTCATATGGTGGCGGATTTTGTTTGTTTGCGTTTGTTCCTGTTTTGTCCTGATTTTGTATGCCTTCGGTTTATGATTTTCTGAACTGTCGATTTTGTGCTGTGTGAAGGGATATGGTCATTATCCATATTTGTCACTTTAAATATTCTATCTAATGACGTCTCTACTGCAGGAGATACCGTTTCACTGCAAAACATATGATCCATCTAGGAACTTTAAGCGATCTGTGTAAAGAGAATAATAGAGATCATAAAAGGCGCAAATGTTTCGTGTAAAAATGATTTTTCCCACGACCTTGATTATTTGCTTTCAACCATTATTACTGTTATCTATAAGTATGACTATTGAAAATATTTGCGAACACGTAAGAAAATCTACGAAGATATAGTCTTTTGAATTCGGAATGCTAAATCGAAAAAATTGTCAAAATACTCTTGATTCTCTAAAATTGAGTTTTTGTGCTTCTCTTTTTTCTTAATTGTTATCGAGAAAATTTACCAATACAATCTTCGAAATTGTGAGGGATGAATAAAGTATTTTACAAAAGTTACAATGATTTTTAAAATACTCCCTTTTAGATGCCATCTTTTTTTCATTAACAACTGGTGTCATTTTCAAACATTGCTTTAGATTCGTGTCGGAAATCATTCATTCGTTAATATTTTCAGGTATTACAAGCAAGGTAGGAATGAATTTCATTTTGGTTATTTCAGCACGGCGAGCGAAGATTCGAGAATACAGATGAAATTCTCAAAGGCATATACAGAACAAAGGAATGTCGATCAAAGGATTGTCAAAACGTAAGTTTCTATCGACTCATTTTGAAATAGTCAGGCAAAATATATACCCTGTAATAGATACTGATCCCTGATCGATTGGCATGCATTATTTGTATCATTTAAACCTCGAGCTCGGTTCATCCAGCAGAGCTACTCTTTTTCTCAATTCTTGGAACTTTTTTATTCTTCAGTGCAGACAAAGATGCCTTCAAAATGAAGAGAAAGTGGACCCCTGTCATTTGCCATGTGTGGGTAATATAATCATAGTTAAATGAAGCACTCGATGTATTAATCTTAATGATTTCCCTTTTCTTTATAAGATTTTATTTTATTTTGTGGCGTAGTTATATCCCCTTGTTGACAAGTTTGCCTTTTATTGCAGAGAAAAGAACATCCCCAGTGTCATACGATTTGCGGATATCATCAGTACAATAGAACTGTGACAGAAATGTCCTCAGGTATAGATTTAGTGGAAAAGTATATTAAGATATAGTACAAAGATCTTAATTACGGCGTAAAATTGATTTTTATTAAGGGAATGACCATTCTAAATTGTGTTCTATTGGCTGTGTTGTCCTCATGTTTGGTGTTTTGGGCCTTGTATTGGTATTGTGGCAGCAAGTAGGAAGTTTTCGAGATCACTTGTCGTTTTTCATACAATTTCTTTGTAATTAGGGACTTGAAGACGTCAACAATTTCTCAAGTAATTTCCTGGCTATGAAATTCAAATTAAAATCGAAATTACTTTTTCTGGTTTAAGTTTCCTTGATAATTACTCAAACTAAGCAACATATTCATTAATTAGAATTTTAGATTGGATTCTTCTTCACAAATTCCACGTATTATTCGGAAGACGGGGAGGCTTTAGATTTATGAATAGCTTCATTCTATTGGACGATTTATTTGACTCAATCTAGGTTTGAACGTTGAAGAATCGGTTCAGATATGTCCATTAAATCTGATAATAGTTTTAAAAATATTTGATGTCAAATTTCATATTCTATGAAAAGTCAATGGTGGAGGAATATGATATTCATACTATTACATTATCAACGTGCACTTTTGTTTTTAAATGCTTTCACATTCAAATATTACAAGAGGTAGAATCAAGTTTTATTGTATTTTTTCAAATGAATTAAAGAAGATCCTGACGACAATCTCAACAGCACTCACAATAGAGCACAAAATTGAACATCGACGGACCCCTAACAAGCTAGAGGTGGGATCAGGTGCCCGGGAGGAGTAAGCATCCCCTGTTTGGCTAGCCGCACCCGCCGTCGATGTTCTCGTACGAAACTGAAAACAATATTCACAAAATATGCACTGGTTGAGTTTATGTCTATATAGAAAGTGCTATGGCGACCATGCCAGGGAAGGACATTCAAAACACTTACTGTCAAGTATATTTGGGTCCTTTTAAAAGACGTTTTATTAAATGATCTTGCAGGTTTGGATGTGGAGAATCCTAGCGTGATCTGTAAACACAGAGAGAAAACGGACAAGAATGACCAAACAACGACTCTGTACATTCTATGGAAACTCCTGACCAAGTATCCGGGAACTTTACAGGATAACTTGGTGTTTGTGTCAGCCTCGGATAATGGTACCTCAAGGAAAGGCAACCCTGCCTGGGGAAATATTAGACTGGTAATGAATTCAAGATATTGCAAATTTGGAAATATGTGTTCAACATATATACATAAACGAAGATAAAAAAAAAATGAAAATTAGAAGAACGATGGACATACATGTTTTTCTTTGCCTTTTCACGTCTAAAGCTTCAAAATGATAAATCAAAGCAGTTCTCTTTGTTTAAAGTTATTGTTTAAAAACCGCATTTGACTGTAGTACTGAAAAAAGGGACAAATGAGTACAAAAAAAATGAGAAAATAAAATAAGATGAAGTGAAAAAAAAAAAAAAAAATAACGTCGAAGTTTTAATCACAGGAATACAGCAATTTGATTGAGTTTTCCCATCTGAGAGCGGGTTCAAGAACCAGATTTAAGTTGATTGTTGTATCCGAAGCTGGAATTCTAGAGGAGAGCATAAAAACAGAATGGATAACAGCTCTGCAAGGTGCCAACTTTCTCTCTTAGACAATGAAGTCATCCGTCTCATGATTGTCCTCATTAGTGTAAAGACGTGATGGCTGCCAAATGATTCTTTCTTCGCATGACATCAAGTCGTATCTCTGTGAAGATCTATAAGTCTACTCCCATGGGTACTATATAACAAATACATTGTATAATGCATACGAAAAAAAGAAAAATGGAATATTTTGTACTGATAAAATACGAGCGTCCCGGGAAAATTGTAGGATTATCTACAATGCAGATTTGTGTGTGACACACCAATTTCGATGGCCCCTTTAGTTTTTACTAATTCATACAACGGGTTTTTAACATCGCCTCCTACACTGATGTCCGTCATGTTTATGTGGTACATTACCTCCTTCAATGATGTTCGTTATGTTTCTGTGGTATATCACCCCTACAATGATGTCCGTCATGTTTCTGTGGAACATCACCACTACAATGATGTCCGTCATGTTTCTGTGGTACATCATCCCTACAATGATGTCCGACATGTTTCTGTGGTACATCGCCTCCTATTATGATGACCGTCATGTTTTAGTGGTACATCACCTCCTACAATGATGTCCGTCATGTTTCTGTGGTACATCACCTCCTTCAGTGATGTCCGTCATGTTTCTGTGATAAATCACCCCCTACAATGATGTTCGTTATGTTTCTGTGGTACATCGCCTCCTACAATGATGTCCGTCATGTTTCTGTGGTACATTCCGCTACAATGACGTCAGTCATGTTTCTGTGGTACATCGCCCCTACAATGATGTTCGTCATGTTTCTTTGGTGTTATTGTTATTGTCCCTGTCTGTTGTCTCTCTTTCTCTTCTCGTTCTGTTTTTGTAAACCTATTTGTTCTGACTTTTGGATTTTGATTTAAATTTTGTTTTTGACTTTTATCCACTGATTACCTTTTGTTGTCTTTTAAACGTATCAAATTAAACATAATAATATAACCATTGAAAATCACCCTTACTGCCTTGCAGGGGATGCACAAAATGTTTTCGGCCTTTTGGTTTGGATTTGGTGATAAGTTGAAAATCGACCCTTAAACAAAGGTGTATTGTCTAGTCCAACAGTCGAATTCCCCCATTTTTATCAAAGAGAGAAAAACATTATTTTACAATATCAATTTGAATGGTGTGCATTCTTTGCACGATTTAAATAATGAATCGCAAAATCATTTACTCTGAGGTTCTGATCCATTGAAATGGTTGCAGGTGTTACGCCTGATGCGACTCATCATTTTAATATGATATTTTTCACTTATGCCTGTTTGCTTGATAACTAATCATGTCCTCGTACCATCATTTATGGTCCGAACACACTACATATATAAGTTCACTTTGTCCGTGTGATTGGATTGCAAATTGAGCGGTGCCTGTTAATCCCCTGTAACAAATACTTAGTAGCCTTAATAGTCTTCCATCTAGATAGTGTGACTTGTTATTTGTATCAACAGATCTTATTTCCGTAGCAATTATCCAAACGAAGCAATAAAATGTCCTCGTTGGTGATTATCGGGACATCTTTAGAAACATCTTGGTTCTTCAACACTGACCTCATTTATTATATGGTATAGATATATTCTTAAAGGACGGATATTACAGGTGAATTATTATTTATCATTATTTATGTGTTTCATTGAGAAACAGATGGAAAGCTGAATATCAGAAATCTATATTTTGCTGGCCAGTTATACATTAAGTCTACTAATTACTTGAGTTTTGATACTGTAGTTGACCAAATGCAAGTCGTCAATGTTTGAATCTGCAGGGTCAACTCATCATGACATCTTTTCATTTTTGAATGAGTAATCACTGCATGAAAATAAACAAGAATATCAATTTGGCTGACAGGTATCATCATTCACTCTTTCATGATACCTCCATTTAGCTTAGTCAAGAAAAGGGGAATGATCTCCACCACGACCACCCTGCACCCACCCAGCGAAACAACCCCACAAGAAAGTGACACGTAAATGTCATCAGACAAAACTACAAACCACAAAAATATACACGACAAAAACAATAGAACATCATAAAAACAATCGAAACAGACGTACAAAAACATCAAACATTAATAACAACACATGAAAGGAAGGAGACCAAGTCCAGTCGCAAGATTTCCGTCATCGCACCTTCTGGCGGACTTTAAATTGACATCACAATCTTTTGCATTCATATAATTTAGTCCAATGAAAGGGTAATATAAGGGAAAGCGACACAATTTTACTATTCCTTAATGAATGGAATTCTGCCTGTCTCAGTAGAATGTGTTATTGTCCACTAGTCTATTGACTTGTCCCTTTGCTCTAAGTGACTTCAATTATCAAATTTTCATGTCTGGTGTTTAGAGTCCTGGATGCATGATCCGAGTTTTCTTATCTGTTGTAGTTTTGTATTTCTGTTTTGGTAGTTTTAGTTTTGTTCCTGTGGTATTGTCTTGTTTCCCAGATTCGTCATTTTTCATTATGAGGGATCCTTATCTTCAGGTAGATTGTACCTCTAGTCCAAAATCGTGGAAACGTATGCATGGATATCCCATATTTTCATTTCATATTATTGCATACTGGGTAAAGCTAATACAGGTCTCAAATATATATTTGGTTCAAAAATGTTCCTACAAAGTAAAAGATGTGAATTTTTGGATTTCCCCATAGTTGGGGTAATTCGAATTTATAAACGATAATGATATCCCCTACAATCTAGTGTCTATTTGAAGAGTTTTTATAAAAGGTTCAAAGATAATAAGTACTATAATTCAAAAAAAGTGAAAAGATAAGCTCTCATGACATGAGGTAAGAGCTACACTTGGTTGCAGCACCCACAGCAAAACTCCAAAACACTCAACGAAAAAACACAGAATAGACATCCACAGAAAGAGACGCAAAAGGGACAAGGAACAACAACTCACACCATAGAAACATGAAACACAAAAGGCCACACATAAACCAACGAGACCAATGGGCAACCGGTGCCGACTTAGGACGGCCATCTGCCACGCATGTAGCAGACGAAGTGGTTATCCTGGATTACGTGCGCACAACCTTCCCACTTTTCACAGTATTTCCATTTGGCCATATTTCATTGTTTAGATTGAGGATCACTGACGAGGGTTAAGTACCCGAAACGTGCATGTCTGGTCCATGCTGCAAATTTATCTGCTCTTGTGGTGTAAAACAATCTCCTCACTATAAGATGACCACACATAAACAAGGACGCAAAATGCAGGGGCCCAAGCAACACGGATGAATATGTAAATGGATATAAAAAGAGGGCGTACGTAATACAGTGAGTGCTCTGTCGGCTGTAGCGAGATCATGTATGTAATCATCCGAGGAGTCCGATAGGCATTCTGAGAGGAAAGGTGGTCGGAGCCCTGTCTTATCTAAAGATGTTTGGACAGGGCCAGTTATGGAGTCCTGTCATCACAGTCAGTTAGAGTACAAGTCTTAAGAAAGTGATAATATAAGACTGTAGATTGGTCAAGTACCAAGCCTAGTTTCTGTCTAGTGACGTTAGGATCATACCCACGGTATAAAAAGGCGTTTGATGATTCTGACGCATTTTTTATGGTTATGCTGTCTACCTTTGATCATCCTTATTTTGTTAATTAATTATGTCACCATAAAATGCAAGTTGTGAAAGACCCAAAGTAATATACTGTGTTGCTTGTATGGGTCCGAATTTCAAAAGACGCTGAGAGTAATTTTTGTAAAAATTTCAGGAAGTCTGTACTAGTTTGTGAGAGCGAAAACATTGACCTAAAGGTTTCTTCGTAATTTGTAAATTTCTACTATGAAAATCCAAATCATCAGTACACGCTGTAGCATACCGGATGAACTGTGAAATATATATACCGTATGGTGGTTATCTAGGAACATCGCCGTCAAGCCAGGGATAAATTACTATGTTGAATCCAAAATCATCTCTGTTGTCATACACCCTTGTATGAATCTCTCCATTGGCAATTTTGGATATTTAGGTCCCAAAATGGTGTTTCTCTGTTTGTAACGTTTGCCTTGATAAGAGTCAATTCTTGGAGATAAATAACATTTCTGACGCATTTTCGATGGATATGTTGTCTACCTTTGACCCTTCTTATTTTGTTTATAATGCCACCATAAATTTGAACTTCGCATCAAATATTGAACACAGGTTTACATTGCTTCTGTTCACATGATGTCTTACTACAATGCTAAAAATTAAAGGGAGCAAGGAATCTGCATTCATTGTTCAGATATTTGCAGTTGCTTATTCTATGTTATTAACAAAAAATGCATTTAGGCTTATTTAGTGGTCATTTCTTACTTACCTGTGTCTGTAATGAACAGACTTGATTAGACATGATAAGATAGCCTTGATGATGCAAAAGAATATTTCATTATTTGTACCATTATATTACCATGCAAAAATTGCTCCTTTTAAAATTTTTGAGCGGTGTAGTTGTCCCGTAGGTACGCTTAGTTCAAATCTTGGTGTCTTAGTACCTGCATTGTCGACATTCCGAAGTGAACGCATTATGAATTGACCTGACATTAAATACTTGTATAACGCGTAGATAATGATAATTACCATAAAAAATTTTAAAATTTTAGAAATATATATGATAATTTTATCCTCTACAGCAATGTTTTTTATATAAATATCTGACACATTGTTTTATCACCTTTCCAGATAATTACATCACTCCAAAAATAAAGAATCTAATAGTGAAAAAACAGAGGTTGTATAAAGGTCATGTTAGCGCTCTGATATCTTGGGATGCTGAACAAGGTAACTGTACCATTATGACAGACAGGTGCACATCATTTTTGTAAAGTAAGTGGGCAGTGAGTAAAATAGTTCAAATACTCGTAAAGAGGACATGGAGTCGAATATATCAAAGCACGTCACCATTGTTTTGGAGCCATTGTATTGCACTTGGATAAACTTATTTCTTTAATGAGTCAGTGACATTATCTATTTTATCTGATAAATATCTGATGCGCCCCTTCGGCATTCTCTGACATGCACCATACCAGTATCAATTTAACTCTAAAGAGATTGCGCAAAGCCAAAATTGAATTTTCCTTTTAGTTTGCAGACAAAGACATTAAGGTTTCATTTGGTTTTTTTTCATATATTCCATTCGTTCAAGTGAAGGTTGACTTCAAATGAAAGTTTAGTAATGTTTATTTACGGGAGGAGTAAGCTGCATCCATTGTTTGGCTAGCCTCACCCGCCGTCGATGTTCGTGCACGAAAATGAAAACATTATCTAACATACATGCATTAGCTGACGTTATGTCCATATAGAAAGTGCTATAGCGATCCTGTCGGGGAAAACATTCAAAACACTTACTTTTTGAGTGCATTTTTGTACTTTAATGTATTTTTGGGATTGCATTCTATCGTTTTTATGTCATACATTCATGTCGTATAAAAAACGATGACAGTAACTTTAATGAGTTAAAGAAGATCCTGACAATGATCTCAATCGTTAATTGATTTGGATTCACTGATCCAATATTTTGCATGTATGAGTCTAAATTACATCTCACTTTCCTTCTTTCCAGTTACTGTGAACAAGTCTTAAACTTGTCTTTTTTTTGTATCAGGCCCACCTTGTTTCTACAAATATTACGCCATGGCATCATGTAAAACAGATGATTACAAAGAGGAAGATTTGAAGGTAATCCACTTTCATGTTTAATGTTTGTTCTTTTTGGAATTGCATCCTATCGTTCTATCTAGAAGAATAAAAAACTTCACTTACAGATATATACTAGAAGGATGACGGTCAATTCGTCCCAAATACAAATTCGTCCCAAGCCAATTCGTCCCACTTTTGGTCAATTCGTCCCAGTTTCAAATTCGTCCCAACTCAAATTCGTCCCAATTTCAATAGACTCCAAAATTATGTTTCTTGTATGTGCCCCCGGCACTTAATTGTTCTTTCCTGCTTTTTTTTCAATCTCATGCCTAATGGGAGGGAGGGTGTCTATCAGAAAAAGTCCTGGACGTTTAAACAACTTTTTTTTCAAATTTCATAAAGGATATGCGGGTAATGAGCACGACGGAACATGAAGTTAAAGGAATGCAATGAAAAAGAGAGGCACAATAACTTCGGCTTTTTTATTTAGAATTTGAGCATAGTGAGATTGTTAGCCGTTGCCTGTTCATTATTATTGCAACGTTGCCCAGCTCTTGCCACGTGGAGGCCATCTCATAAAAGAGCCAAAATTTTGAAAAAAAAAAAAAATGGCCGAAACGTTAAATGAGAATAAAAAATATATTAATGAAAAAATAAACTTTAACTAAAATAATTCTCTTTTGCATTTAAACCAGTGACTGAAATGAGCTGTCAAGATAAGGCATAACATTTGCCCCGAAAAATAAAAGATTTGAGTTCATTTTTCGGTAAAAGTGTCCTAATATAAGTAACTTGGCCCACATATGAATCTTCTGTCAGGCTAGTTAATTGCTCGTAAGAACGATATTTGAATGAAAATAAGCATTTTGTCCTTAGAAATTAATGGCAAAAGGAAAAGTTTCGAATAATTGCACATAATGTTTATGATAATTGACTTTTTTGGTCAGGTCAATCGTACCCTCTACCTCTTCAACTCGCAGTGGCGAAGATCGGTGGAGAAAAGTGGGGGGGGGGGCGCACAACCTCCCGAAAGTGAAAAGCAAAAAAAAAAAAAAAAAAAAAAAAAAAGAAGAGAAAAAGACAAAAGTGAGGGGGGGGGACACAACCTCCCGTGATAGTTAAATAAAATATATATACTTATAAAGAATCTTTTAATATACTTTGTTCACGAGAAATAATTAATTTGAATATTTTGGGGCTAAATCAAACCTTATCTTATCAGCTCTTTTCTATGTCAATATCATTGAAATAATTTGGAATATTCCAATGAAAAGTGAAATTAAGAATTACTATGATAAAAAATAATGTATTTCAATTAAAATATTCGTGAAGTAGGTACAAACGTTCTTGAGTTAACAAAAAGTTGAAACTGGAATGAAAATAAAATTACTCGATACGGAGAAATCTTTCAAAAATAATTAAAATCATCCAATAAAGATAAATCAACTCAAAATCCTTCAGTAGACAAAATTTTTTAATAAACATGATAAATATGGGAAACATATTCTCAATAAATTTTCAGAAAGTATGAATAAGATTATTGTCAGAGAAAATGACAATGACGTTACAGTTAAAACACTTCCGGAATGGGCTTATCTCATCATGCAGGACAAATCAGTCTCAAGTGAGAGAAAAGGAATTCCAAACACCAAAGACGACATCCAAACAATAAACACAAAAGACCAAATGACTACTCATAAACCAACGTGACAAATGGCAACGGATGGAGGCTTAGGACGGATATCTGACACGTTATTAGCAAATCGTGAGGTTATTAGGTTCATGTACTGTAGTTTCAGCTTAAGTCGTTAAGATATACCAATGATCCACAATTCAATTCCATCTTTATTGCCATCAGAACCGTTGGAATAGATTGACTACAAACAAAATGAACAATAATAAGTACATGAATACCACAGAAAATCACATTTCACACAACAAATTCACAGAATACAATATTCGAGAAAATAACATGGTACGACAGAGTTTCCATACTCCGAAAGTTAGCAAAATTTACCCGAAACTGTTTTCAAACAAATTCAGAGTCAGTCACTTAAAATATCGATTAGTAATTATTCAAACAATGTAATGTAAGATCTGTACCTTGATTATATGCATGGTATATTCATTATTTACGAAAAATCTAACTACAGTACGACTTTCTTGTTCGTTTTTGCCTGGGCGGAATGTGCACAGCAGTTCTATAATAGCGAAACGAAAACGGTAAACAAAATTCCGGATTCGGTCCATTACACTCCGGCCCTCTAAATGTGTTCTTACCTAGAACATATTTACTACTTCGAAAAATGGACTTGTACATGAAAAACACTGTTCATAAGAATGATAAGATACAATAGAAACTTCAGAACATGATAAACTGAGCATATACTCTGAACATTCAGACTTAATTAATTTCTGATTCTAACACAAGGCACAGCTTTGTAATAGGCCGTGTAAGCACAGATGAACCGGTTTTCACTTTTACGACGCGCACAACATCATCTTTCTTGTTTAGAATTTCGATAATTCTGCCGAGATTCCATGAATTTCTTGGACCATTGTCGACGATTAGCACGATGTCACCTACTTTCGGATTATCCTTAGGCTGAAGCCACTTTTGCCGAGTTTGTAGGAGTGGCATATACTCTTTGATCCATCGCGTCCAAAAGATATTTGCAAGGTACTGAATTTGACGCCATCGTCGACGAACATAGTTGTCTGTCTTAACGAAGACTCCTGGCGGGAAATGCTCTCCAGGCCGCAAGAGCAACAGATGATTCGGAGTAAGAGCGCGCATGTCATTCGGGTCATCTGTGACGCTGGTCAATGGTCGCCCATTCAATATAGCCTCTACCTCGCAGAATAATGTAATGAGGCCTTCGTCATCGAGACGATTTGTCTGTTCGTGTAACACGGAGTAGAGCACCTTTCTTACAGAACGGATAAGCCTCTCCCACACTCCTCCGAAGTGGGATGCTGCAGGTGGGTTGAATGCCCATTCTATTCCAAGTTGACGCATATGTCCTTGAATATGATCGGTGTTCCATTCCTGAATTGATTCCCTCATCTCTCTCTCTGCTCCAATGAGATTCGTACCGTTATCAGATCTCATGAATTTTGGCTTTCCTCTCCTCGCAATAAATCTGCGAATTGCATCAATACAAGAATCGGTGTCAAGAGAAAATGCGACCTCCAGATGAAGTGCACGCGAGTTGAGACATGTGAAAATGACACCGTAGCGTTTCACAGAGCTTCGTCCCCTTTTTAACTCGAACGGTCCAAAGTAGTCCATGCCAACTCTTGTAAAAGGTGGTTCGTCCGGTTCCAGTCTCTCGGAAGGTAAGTTGGCCATCTTTTGAGTCATTCGAGGAGACTGGTATCTCTTGCATATTGTGCACTTAGATATAATAGATTTCAGATACGAGTTTGCACCGACAATCCAGAATCTTTCACGGAGAATGCTCAAAGTGGCATTCTTTCCCATATGTCCAGATGATTTGTGTGCGTCTTCGACTAGCAACCTCGCAACTTTCGACTCCTTCGGAATGATAATAGGGTGTTTGGCATCAAATGAGATCTCGCTATTAGAAAGACGTCCACCCACTCTCAGTATTCCGTCATGAATGAACGGATCAAGCTTGCACAGTGGAGATGATTTCTTCACTCCCTTAGTGTTAATATCCTCCAGTTCCTTTGGAAAGTGTAGCCTTTGCACAAACATAACCAGAGATCTCTCTGCTCTCTCTAGAATATTCGGGGTGAGACACATATTTGTAGACACATTCTTGGATCTCTCTTTCCTATTTTCCTCCCCTTTGCTAGTCCAACTTTTCAGATTGTCCTTTGCTTTCAGAAACCATCCAACTGATGCTTTCAATCTTTTCCAGTCAGAATGATATTCTATGAGTCTTTCCAAGCCCATAGGAGATGATAAAGTAAGGGTCATACTCATAGCTAAGTTGGATTTAACCTCCTTGTCATCTTCGAGATTTAAGTTCCCGGGGTCAAATGGTTGTATCCATGTGGATTCCGGTTTCCATAGAAATTCTGGACCATCTAGCCACGGAGTATAGTCAAGAAATTTGCTGACTGTAGGTATCCCTCTAGAGGCACAATCTGCTGGGTTGTCTTCTGATCGAACGTAGTGCCACTGATTGACTGTTGTAGCGTCATGAATCACAGCAAGACGATTTGCGACGAATGTTTTAAAGCGAGTCTTTGTATTCGCTATATACCGAAGTACAGACATGCTGTCCGTCCAAAAGTGAATCGCATCTATACTGTACTCTAACTGATCAGCTATCACTTTACTTAATTTTACTGCCATTGTACAAGCTGTCAGTTCTAGCCTCGGAATTGTGACTGCCTTCAATGGGGTGACTCTTGCTTTTCCCAATACAAATGAACAATGTATTCTGCTATTATCATCAGTTAAACGCATGTATATGACAACACCCATTCCGACTTCACTCGCATCAGCGAATACATGTAATTGGCATGACACTATGCGGTCCATGTCTCTCGGTTTATAACATCTTGGTATCTTCACGCTCTCCAACTCTTTAGCTTGTGAGAACCAAGCTGTCCAAACATTCTCCAGTTTTCCCGTAATTTTATCATCCCATTTGATTCCACTTTTGCAAAGCTGCTGCAATAAGATCTTAGCTGTCATTACAAATGGTGATACAATTCCTAACGGATCATAAATTGAACTGACGGTCGAGAGAATTCCCCTCCTAGTCACCGGTTGCTGCTTCAAACTGATCTTGAATCCTATCACATCCTCATCTACGAACCAATATACACCAAGCGCTCTCTCAGTAAGCGTTCCGCCGTTGAGATTCCATTGCTTCACATCCCCTGCTCTTTCTGCTTCTTGTATCGAATTCAAAACCTCCTTGCTGTTACTGACAAATTTCTCGAGATGAAATCCTCCCTTCTTACATAACATAGACAAGTTCTCAATGATAGATTCTGCTTTATGTTCACTGTTCACCGAAAGCAAGCAATCATCGACGTACATATTTCTAGCCACAGCGTTTGTGACTTCTTGAGAGAATAGGTCCTTGTGATCTTTGACGGTTTGCTGAAGGGCAAAGTTGCAGCAACTAGGAGATGACGTTGCCCCAAATAAGTGAACTTTCATCCTGCAATGCTCGGGTTCTTTGTCTAAGTTACCATCTCTCCACCAAAGAAATCTTAAGCAGTCTCTGTCACTTTCCGGCACTTCTACCTGATGGAACATTGCTTCGATATCTCCTTGTATAGCAATGCTCTCTTGCCTAAATCTCAGTAACACACCTAAAAGGCTGTTCGTCAGATCCGGTCCTTGTAATAGCTGACTGTTTAAGGAAATTCCTTCATACGTTGCCGAACAGTCGAACACAACTCTTATCTTGTCTGGCTTTTTCACTGGATAAACGCCATGATGAGGCAGATACCACACTCTCCCATCATTTCTATCAATATGATCCTTCGGAATAATTTCAGCATATCCCTTGTCAAAGAGCTTATTCATGAAGTTAATATAGTCTGTCTTAAATCGTTCGCTCTTCTGGAACTTTCTTTTCAGACTTCCAAGTCTTTGAACTCCTTGCTGAACGTTATTAGGTAGCCTCACAGATGGATCTCGGAAAGGTAGTTTGATCGAATAATGTCCGTTATCTTGATGACAAATAGATTCCTCAACTTGTTTAAGAAACATGTTGTCCTCTACGGAATTTTGCCTAATGTCATCACTTGCTCTCTCAGGAAATTCAAGATTGATAGAATCCTTTACCAATTGTTCCAATCTCATGTCCATTTCGATATGATTCTCGACAGCTGCCCTGTTGACAGTGTAACTTTGCATGTCTTCCCTTGAGCTCCTCAGGACATTCCATATTATCCATCCTAAACGTGTTTTAGTCGCATGTGGTGACCCACTAGGGCCCGTAATAACTTCTTGCGGTGCGTAAGCATCAGGCACATTACTTCCTAGCAACAGTCCTACTTCGACATCAATATTTGGAATATCTATGTGTGACAAATGAGGCCAATCATGTATTTCTCCTCTCGTAGGTATGTGGCCTTTATCGACTGGCATCCTATCCTTTGTGTAAACTTGAGGAAGGTCAACAAGTTCATTCATATCCAAGTCAGTTACCTGGAGACCTTTCAATATATGTGACGATAGTTTGTAATCTTCACCCATAGTGCTAAGGGTAATGTCTCGTTTCTTGCCACTAGCACCTAGTTGACGCATTAAGCTGTCTGTACAAAATGATACGCTACTGCCTGAATCGAAGAACGCATAAGTTGCAACACTATGGTTTCTGTCTTTCAACTTTACTCGAACAGGTATAATAGCCATAGCACATGTAGTTTCACCAGCCCTCATATCCGTTGTCGCAGTGACATCCGGATTGTGAGATAAGGAGGCATCTGATTTCGTATCAGTCGGGTGTGAATCCCCTGTTTCGGCACTTGCTGTCACAGGAACTCTGGTAGGATCATGTAATGCAGTGGGATGACGGCGTCCACATATCGAACACTTATGTCGTCCACGGCACTTCTTAGTAAGATGACCTTTCTTCAGACATCCATAGCACAATCCTTTATTGCGCAGAAAATTATAACGATCCTGTAAGCTGATTCTCAGAAATCCTTTGCAGTCACTGATAAAGTGTCCACTGCCATCGCAATATACACACTTCTGTTCTACGGTTTCCTGCTTTGCGCTCTCAGAGCCTTCATTTGCAATATTTACTGGCGCAGTTATCTTCCCAGCTTGACCTCTCTTCTCTATGTTGCGATTTGTGCTACTTGTTACAGACGCGCTTCCATAGGTTGGATCATTTGATTTCTTTGCTTCTGTTTTTGCGAAAGTAACAAAGTCACTGAAATGAACTCGCTTTTTCGCTTCTTTAGTTTTGAGAACAATATTTCTCCACCTATCGTGCATGTAAATGGGCAGTTTCTGCATAAGTCTCTTTATATTATCAGGATAGTCAAGGACAGAATTGCTTCCCATACTTTCTGCTGCATTAAGACACTCCACAAGAAATAAGGCGAATTCGTCTAAACTTTTAGCATCTTTGACAGCAGGCCAGTCCAAAGCCTTCTTAATAAAAGCTGTCGCGATAACTTCGTTGTCACCGTATCTCTCCTCTAATTGTTTCATAGCAGCCTTATATGCACGATCTCCTGATAAGTGACTAAAGCCAGCTACACATCTATTAGCTTCTCCATACGTTAACTGCTCCAAGTAGTTCATGCGCTCGTCATCATCATGAGTGTTCAAAACAACCTTTGCATGAAATTGACGCAAGAAACGACGAAATTCCAGCGGGTTTCCTCCGAATTTCTTTATTTCAGGAATGGGCCGTCGTAAGTATTGAACAACAGATTGAATTGCCGCAGATTCAGTGTCTTTGGGCACAGTATCACTCCTCTTGACTTGTGATTCGGTTTTCTCATTAGGCACTTCAGGTTTCTGAATATGCGAGTCAGTTTTCTCGACTTTCACGGTAAAATCACGCTTCTGCCTCAAATCCGGCACAAAGGATTTAGCATGAGGATTAAGCCCTAATTCTTCTATTGTTGATAATGATGCGACTTCCGTGAAAAGAGTGGTTCTCGGTGTCGGCATAGGAATATGCTCTTTCGGATTTTCTTCGTCGGATTCAGAAAAGTCATTCTCGTAACGCTCAAATTGTTGAAGTACCTTTGATTTCGCACTAGATACTGCAATATTAGTGTCGAGTTCTAGCTCTTCTTCTTGAAAACGTAATTGGAGCTTCGCAATTTCTATGTCTCTTTTCCTGTCTAACGCTATTTTACGAGCTTCTAATTCAGCTTTAGTCTGTTCCTCCTTGAGAAGTTTTGACGAGATATCACCGACTGTGGAAAGACGAGATTTAGTCCTTTGACTTCCACGATTTGACTTTTTGGTACCACGTTCAGTAGGTTCAGGTTTCACTTGTTGAAACGAAAAATAGTTCTCAACCTCTTTCTTGAAATTTGTGAGGAAAATGTCATAATCACTGTGCTCGCTTTCTAAAGCTTCCTTCTCACTTTCATTTACATTTGCTAAAAGTTCATCATATAAAGCAAGAAAGTGTTCGTAATCTGTCAGCCAACCTGCGTATCGTTTGCGTATCTTCTCTAATGTTTCATTTTCTGCCATCATTTTACGAATGTGCATAGCAGTCTGTTTTAACGCACTTACGATGCCTGAATATCTGTCCGATTTGTACGACATTCCTTTCTCACTCAGTTTCCTGCCCCTTTCTTCTTTATCTGGCTTAGACGACATATCTGCTTTCATGGATCCAGACAATCAAGTCAATAATGTAGTTTCAGCTTAAGTCGTTAAGATATACCAATGATCCACAATTCAATTCCATCTTTATTGCCATCAGAACCGTTGGAATAGATTGACTACAAACAAAATGAACAATAATAAGTACATGAATACCACAGAAAATCACATTTCACACAACAAATTCACAGAATACAATATTCGAGAAAATAACATGGTACGACAGAGTTTCCATACTCCGAAAGTTAGCAAAATTTACCCGAAACTGTTTTCAAACAAATTCAGAGTCAGTCACTTAAAATATCGATTAGTAATTATTCAAACAATGTAATGTAAGATCTGTACCTTGATTATATGCATGGTATATTCATTATTTACGAAAAATCTAACTACAGTACGACTTTCTTGTTCGTTTTTGCCTGGGCGGAATGTGCACAGCAGTTCTATAATAGCGAAACGAAAACGGTAAACAAAATTCCGGATTCGGTCCATTACATGTACACATAACCCTCCAACTTGTTCGGTTATACCCAGTGGTCTCAGGAGAAAAGAAATACGCGCCGAGACACAGTCCCATAGAAACACACAGGACAACTTTATCCAATGAACAAGTAGATGACGCTTTAAGAGCGACGCAGTGATAATTAGTACAGTTTAAACATATTTAAATATCGCATCAATTATGCTACATATATAATGCAAGTTGTTATCTGAGTAAATAGGACCAAGAAAGGTTTTCTCTCTCTGTATTATCAAAAAAACCCAATACAAATGGAGAGTTTCGCTCGTTGGCCGCGATATCAGAATTTAGAATAAAAAAAGTGACCAAAATTCATTGAAAGTGGCGTCAAAGGTACCCTTTTATACATTGTTATCTTTTTCATCAGTTTTTACAGCAGACAAGTTATTGGATTAATGACTTACAGTTTAGATGTAATTATTCTCTAAAACTGGAGCCATTTGGTGGTCCCTACTTGACGTATGGCGGTAACTACACACAGATACACTTCATGACTCTGGACTGTCTCAATGCTACAGATTACAACTACTCAGTCTGTGGTGAGTACAACTCACTCATTATAAACGTATACATTGAATATGAGTTGATTTAATAAAAGTATTTAGATGATTAAATGACTTAATTCTTAATTTAATTAATGCAGCTTAACCGTATAATGCCTATCTCCCCAATATTAGTAGAAGATCAAACCTTTTTCTTTAGATTTCTTTCAATCGATTGTCCCTCTGCGTTCAGAAAGCAATTCTTCATGGAGGTCAAATACTTATCTCGAAGGTGTCTCTTAAACTTTCCATCTTCGAAATGTATTTGCATCTCTGATACTATAACCTCTGATTTGAACTTGTTTTACTCTTAGCTCCTGAAAATGTCACTAACATAACGTATCAGATAGACGATCTTTATACAAAGAACTTCTCAAAGTTTGGGGACATTACGATCGGATGGAATCCACCAAAACATGTTAGAGTGGGTAATGAAATCCGGCAGTATAGAGTTAAATGGCAGAAGGATGTACCGTATGATAACTATCACCACCTGAAATTCCTGGAGCCTCATAAAGGGGATGACACTATACCTGGGGTAGGTCAGGCTTCACCATTAACACCAAATGATTCTGGTACTTAAAGTCAAACGCGAAACCCCGAAACATCAGAATGAAAGTCACATCTTTTATTATGCATGAAACATACCAAGCCAATTTTGGTTCTACATACGTATTTTATTTTCATACAGAATGAATCGCAGCTAACAATAGAGGGAATCCACTGGTTCAATACATACCATTTAGAGATAGTAGCATTATCAGAGGGTGGAGTCGGTGCCCCAGCGGTACAGATGATCAGCTTTGGTAAATTATCATTTATAGGATTTATACAACTACGTGAGCAATGTCAGTACGTGTTGGAGATTCCCTCCTTTCTTTTTTGTCAATAATTCAGGTGATGGGAAGTGAGGGTTAACTTGTATTCTAGGGGCAGTATTTCTAACATTTTGGAAATATGCAAAGTCTAGTTTTCTTAAGATGTTAAGAGGTATGTGTTATATATAATCTGCTTGATGTAACTATAACCCTCTTATTGATCATTTTTATACTTTATCTCAGTCTTGTCGTACAATTAATTTTACAGGAGACGTCAGTTTTATCCAGATTCAAAGTTCAAAGTGAACGGCATGGCTCGATCAACTATTGAAAGTATCTACATTTTTCTGCCTTGTCAAGCTTATTTGATTGTTTATGTTCTGAACCATGATCAAATTTCAATTATTTTATATTTCCATGTTTACGATTTTTTTTATTCATTTGAGTAATTTCTCTGGTTTTTTTTTTCAGGAGACGGACAGAGAAACACGTACTTGATCAGCATAGTGACTTCAATCTGTGTCGTTATGTTGGCATTCATTGTCGTATTTTGTCTGCGCTGGAGAAGGGAGAAACTGCAGCGTAATATCCAAACCTTCAGGGAGCGGAGTGTTCGAGAGGAGGTAATTAAATAGCAGGTCATGTATCTTCTTCACCCTGAAATAAACATTATATTACGCGGAGTAGGAGATACTCACTTCAAATGTTATATGAATTTAATATCAAGTGCTAGAATGATTACTTTAATCAGGGGAAGGAGGATACTGACTACTCAAGATCGCGTCATTTAAAGCTCAAGAGAACGATGAATTTTAAACAAAAGATTAGACATCTCACATTCCTTGTCAAGTTAAGAATTATCATCATATAAGGACGCATTGATGTTCAAAATTGATCAAAATGTTGACTGTTGCGTTGTGTTTCAAAATAATGAAGTAAATATGTTTTGATCAGGATACAATGAATTGACTTATCATTAAGGCTCAAGCATTACATCATCTGTATATTTAGGAATTCAATCCTATCTACCGCTGCAGCCAGAATTCCTCTACTTGCTGTCAACCATTGTTGGACGAACACGAAATTGATTTCTTTAAGCTGGACTTAAAAGAAACAATAGGAGAGGGGGCATTTGGTAAAGTTCTGAAAGCTGAATATACAACCCCGTCCAGCGACCATATAACCGTAGCAGTGAAAATGTTAAAAGGTATACATACATTGATCTAAAACAAAACTACGCCACAGTCATAGGCTGTGACTCTCTAACAGTCTATCATTCTGCATAAAATCTTAAATACATTTCACCTATTGTATGGAACTGATAAATTGTCTAACAAGCTTAATATTTACAAATCTTAAAGAGGTTGAATGCAATCTATATATTTTAACAGACTTTGCGGACAGGAACGAGCAGAGGAATCTGATGTCTGAAATAGAAGCCATGAAACAACTTGGCAACCATCCTAACATCGTCAGTATGATCGGTTACTGTACCAGGGGCCCAGAACTATGTCTTCTTATGGACTACTGCCCGCTGGGAGATCTCAGAAAATACCTACTGAGCTGTAGACATAAAGTAAATGGCATACCACCTTCCAAATATCACATGTAAAAAATCATGACGATTTTCGAATTTTTTTTTTATTGGTCAAGAATCTTTTGTCTACTATGTAAATATCTACAACTGTTGTGCTTGCTGTGTGGTATTTTTGGTGACATTTTGGAGATTATCAATTTGACATTACAGACGGTGTTGATAGCGAGTAGGACACAGAAGCCGAGTTCTGACAGTGGAATTAGTAGGAACAGTCAGACATGCGAGGATACAGCAGGTATATCAGATAAGATTCTAGCATCGTAACAAAGTTTACGCATAATACGAAAAATGAAAATAATACGGAAGTGATCCAACTATATACCTTCTTGAAGAAAATTGCAAACCAATTTATTATGCACCAGACACGTATTTCGGACAGTAAATCCTCATCCTCATCCGTGATGCTTTTTGCCAAAGTCATTTTCAGGAGCCGCCAAAATTCATTTAAGTAGCGCAAACTATTATATATGCATAAACAGATTTTATTATCATATATGATCGCTGGATATTTGCTGAAGTATGCCCCCAAATTGCCGACTGTTTCTACGATTATTCATGGCGCTAAGTATGTAATAATTAACTGTTGTAGATCTATTAATGGATAACATAATTCAATATCTGGTTGGTCAAATGCTGCACTTATCCTCCTTGTGTAGCTTTGCTCTCTTTTTCTAATTATCACCAAGTTTATGTAAATACGTTATTCAAACTAATAATACACATCCATTTTCAGCTCCCTCATTCACAGATAACTCAGGATTGACACAAGTTGGAAGCATCTACAGCTCACAGAATTCCACAGACACAAGGCTCAGTACAGGTCTTCTTATAATCCAACATTCATCTTGCTTCAATTTGTTTGAATATACTTATCTTAATTGGTCCAACTCATATTTTAGAGACGAACTCTTTACTATTCATAATCTGGGCTATTTTAATGAAATACTTTTGGAACAAAAAGAGATGTTTACAACTCTACTATGAAAAGCACCCTTATGGATAAAAACTCATAATAAAGTGCATCAAACATGCATGTTTTGAATAGAGGTACTCTACGTATTTCATTGAATTCTAACATCTTCCTCAAAAGAATTTGCTGAAGACAATGCATGTCTGATCATATGAGCTACTTCCTGTTAATAGGTTTGAAAAAAAAATCTCGTTCAAGATAAAGACTGAATCAAAATGCTCATCTGTCGATATAACAAAAACGTTATGTTAATGCTGGATTTTACAAGGAGATCGTTATCATAACAACGTCAATTGACTAAATCGAAGATAGAAATTACAGATATTCTCATTAATGATTCAGCGTCTTCTGATGCCGACGATGTGTTCCTACTGGAGACGACCCTGCTATCATATGCCAGACAAATTGCTATGGGAATGGTAGGATTTATCCTTTCTAAGTATTTCATTTCGATCCGTAATTGCACTCCTCTAAGTAACTTGATCGAATATAGTTATTTAAGAATTCATTCGGTCTTATTAATTTCGATTTATAGAAAATCCCCATTCAGACAAACATGAGACGTTATATAGTTTGACTCCATATAATGGCGAAACACCTCTAACAAACTCTAACTGTTGTGATTCCAGTAGACAAATCTCAAAATTCCAAAAAATGAAATTAAAAAAAAAACAACTTAGAAACAAAGATACGACAATTTATAGGATAGAAGTATTTGATTTCCTTCTCATTCACTTCAGGAATATCTCTCTTCGAAGAATTTTATCCATAGAGATTTAGCCACGAGGAATATCCTTATGTACGATAATAAAAGACTGAAAATCTCAGATTTTGGTTTAACGAGATATGTGTATGAGACCAATATGTACCAGCCTACCTCTGCCAGAAAACTGCCTTATAAATGGATGGCCATAGAGTCGATATTCGATCAAATATTCACCATCAAATCAGACATGTGAGTAAATAGATTAGAACAACGTCTAGACTATTGCACAATTACTCGTCGTGTAAAATTGTTGAAAGGAAGGAGGGGATCTGCCTCTGGGTTCGGTTGTAGCACCCAAAGCTAAAATTGAAACATTCCATTGCGAAAAAACAATGTAGATAAACATAACAAAAGACATCAAAGGGACAAGATAGACCAAAAACATAAAAACGACATCAAAAGATCAAATTTCCTGTATGCTTTTGAACGAAAATTAATCGTGAAAAGCTTATTGTCTACAAATTTTCTTTAATTACATAATTCTTGTCTGTCATGCCTTCAATAAAATATCTTATTCTACTCAGAGAAAAATTCACCGTGATTTTTGAAATATTCATTCTCAACATATCAACGTATTTAGATGATAATGTCACAACTTTTATACTTTTGATGATATCATTTTTGATTGAAGAACTACTACTTTATATTTAATGTCAGATGTATGCCTGGTACATCGAATTTGAATGTTTTATGTCCAAATGACGGCTCGCTAGAAACAGAGTTGGGGTATTTCTTTTTTTCTTTCCCTCAGATAAAACATTTCGAAAGTTATCCCATTTCTAAAGAGACAAAATTGATTTCCATGTAAGGTATAGCGTACAAAGATAGTTTGATTATGTGTGAATTTGTATCAAAGTTCCCCATGAGGGGTTTGACAGCAAGTGCTTTAAATGCTTTTCCCCGCCATGGTAGACATAGACATATATAGACATAACTTCAGACAGTGCATTTTTGTAGATATTGTTTTCATTTTCGTGGGTGAACGTGAACATCGACGGCGGGTGCGGTTAGCCAAACAGGGGATGCTTACTCCTCCCGTGCACCTGGTCCCACCTCAGGCTTGCTAGGGGTCCGTCAATGCTCAGTTTGGTGCTCTATTATGAGTGCTGTTGAGATTGTCGTCAGGATCTTCTTTATCTCATTCATTTTATTTCAACGATTCACGTCAGGTTTTCACAATATATTTGAAAGAAAGGAGTTGGAATGTCATTGTCCTCAGATACTAGGATTTGATTTGAATCCTGATAAAAAAGGAAACATTCCAATTTGACAGAAAAGGTATTTCTTCAAATTAATTAGGATTTTGTATCAACAATCATCACCGAAGTCAATGATATACAAATCTGTAAAGCAAAGGGTATGAGGTCATGTAGACTACATTATTCTAAGAAAGAAAACAATGGAAATTACGTCGTCGCCTTTTAAGTGTAAAATTGTGTCTTTACATACATCACGTGGTATTTAAAGATATGTATAAACGACTTTTATGTTTTCCTTTGCCACCTACTATTCGCTTATTCGATTGGATTACAATTCCCTCTAGATTCAGACTTTAGCCTATTTACTAAGTAACAGCGATCTTATTGAATCAGAATCGAGTTCCAGAAACTTCAGAGACTGAAGTTGGGTATCAATTATCTGGCGACGCAAAGTGCCCTTTAAAGACCTAGATCTATCTCATCTTTGCCTCATTATCTTCCATAATTCTGTTTTTGTAGACATTTTACTTTTTTTCATTTTACGTGCTATTACACAAAATCTGTATTTTTTTAACAAAGAAAGAAATGATATCGTGCTTTTTTCTGTAAACTTCAATTAAGAAATATGACAAAATGCGAAATTAAAACTTTGACATTAAAACTAGTTATACTTTTTCTTAAGACGCCACCTACAATAAATGTTGTTTCAAAAAGGTGATTATCTCAATTAATTCCTTGATGAAGTTGTTTTCATGAATTACTGAATATACACCCCCCCCCCCCCCAAAAAAAATGGACTTGCTCGCTCTTTACAAAACCTCTTCTGTAATGAAGGTTACACTCGGGGTTAAGTACCCGAAACATGCATGTCCTGTCGATGCTGCAAATTTATCCGTTCTTAGATTATGCTATTGAATGAATTTAAGAGCGTTTAACATTCTAACAGCAGATTTGAACACTTTGTTTTTCTTTCTTCTATTCATTGGATTATATTTTTGTAGACGTTTCCATTCTTTTTATAGAGGTCGTGAATTCCTAAATAAAGTAATTGATCTTTAAACTTATATCTCCACCAAACGTATTTCGTTGTTTATATATATTTTATATGGTACGTTAACTTCTTTCTGCCTGTTCATCATAGTCGTCAATTCATCGTATCAAGCAACAAACACAGGACGCATAAAAGTTTGATTTTGTATGTCTCTAGTAAGAATGATTCCCGTTTACTTCATGGTTAATGGTGAATTAGACAGACACGTTTGTCGTGATAATTAATGAAGAGATGTTGAGATAATCAATCACTAGTGGCATAACGTGTTAAAATAACGACCTTGTAAGAAATCTTTAAAAATTACATCCTGTAAATGCGTTTGTCTGATTTATGCAGCTTCATTACCACAGAAAGTGTTAATTATTCCATTTGACATCTAAATAGATTCAGGGAAGAGTGATCATCTCAGAATGTCTAAGAAGAGGATCATGAAATGACCTCAATTACGTTCATCTGAATCCTTGGCTTAAGAAACTTGACTGCGCTTTGGACAGTCATTCGCATTTTTGCTATAATCTAAATAAATCATTATATATTTATCCTTGTTATCTAAGCTTCTGGCTACCTTAGACGTTCTATACACGTACATTAAGAAATAAACTAAGTAAAATGATTCGGATCATTCAAGTGCATGCTGTCCTGAACATGTATCTCGTGTCTTCATCTGTGAAAAAGAAACAACAACAAAAGCCGAAATCAGAATCTTAAAATCACAGTTAAAAGGCTTACAAATTCTTGCAAATCAGTGATATAAAGTCAAAACAAAAGTCTAATGTTTAACGTCTTCAAATTCAATAGCATCATTTAAGAGCAGATAAATTTACAGCATGGACCAGACATGCACGTTTCGGGCATTTAACCCTCAAAACCATATTCCAAAAACCACAGTCGAAAGGCTTACGAATTTAGGAAAAAAAAAACAAAACAAAACTTTCTCCTACGAAAAGAAAATAGGACAAACATACGGAGACAATGACACAAGCTACACAGAAACACGAAAGACAATTTATCTAATGAACAATTTCCAGTGCAAGTGCGGAAGGCATTGTAGAATAAATAGAAACATTAACTTTCTCACAAACGGAGACAACGGCATAGCTCCTTAGAAACACGAAAGAAAACTTTATCCGCAATGAGAACCGACAACAAGAAAAAAAAAACCCAAGAAAATTTCCAAACATGATTGTAAGATGCGTCAACCTGAATTAATTTGATTAAGAAATTAGATGTACACTATAATTTAAAAATGCAATTTAATTTATCCCAAAGCCTGTCAAACATAACCTCTCGTCGTAGAATCCGCCCTTCATGTTTGTTAATCTTGCATTTTTAAACACAGGTGTTATTGTTATTTTTCTGGTCGAATATACCAAATATTCCAATAAGAAACGTTTTCATGAAATTTAGTGGCACCGCCTTCAGTTTACAATTTGTTTCTTTCATTTGTTGTCTCACTGTCTCATTGTTCTGTGTTTCATATTATAAATTGCGTTGTAGTTCTTTTTAGTTATATCTTGTGGTAGTCTTTGCCTTGTAGCTATTTGACATATTTCAATTCATATATATATATATATAGTACATGTCGATTTGAGAGAAACAATAAAATTATAAAATTGTCAGTATTGAAATATATGGTCTATAGTACCAATTTTGTTGTACTAGACACGTGCTTCGGATATTTAATCCTCGTCAGTAGTACTTCATGTCAAACATTTTAAATATAGCCAAAGTGAATTTTCCTGGCGCCATCTACAATACAGAGCTTTAATTTCCTCTTGTCAAAATGAGCGACTCCAAATTTTGTGTAGGGTTTATTCAGAAACGTATTAAAGTGAAAAATATGGCCAAAAATGAAAGTGTCTTTCACATATGGATCTTTTTTTTCTGTCACAGATGGTCATTCGGCATTGTTCTATGGGAGATAGTAACGTTAGGAGGTAGTCCTTACCCAGGGATTCCTAATGAAGACCTCTTCAATCTACTGATGGACGGATACAGAATGGAAAAACCAGAAAACTGTAGCCAGGAATTGTAAGTCTAACAAATGATTACCAGTAATTTGAGAATAAGAGACAAAATCGATTAAAGCTACCACGAAAGATCAGGAAAGACAGGAAAAATGGTAGAATAAATACATCTCAAATTATTTTAATCTCCATTTACTCAGTATTCTATCTCATCAGAATGATAAATTATGCTCAGTATGGCAGGTTTATTGCTGTCTCTACAATTAGACCGATAAGTAGAATATTTGCAGTTATTTCATCCCAGAACAATTTCAAAATATTTTCAACGTGCTCAATGAATAGAATTGGCTATATGTGGCTCTTGCCTCGGGGTGTAACTGAAGTTTTGGTAAAACATCACTTCATTATCGAATGTCAAACAATCCGGCATAATTTCATCTCTAACACAGTAATAAAGTTTAAGTCAAATTTTCGTACTTTGAAATAAAATCCTGGTATTCGGGCGATAAAAGTCCCCTACCGGCATAAATCTATGTCCTGCAAAATTCCTTTGAACGCTTCAATTAAACTTGAATTTAAACTTGACACGTACTTAAACAAAGAAGGGGATCTCCAACAACAGCAGGTTGTAGCACCAACAGCAAAACCCCAAAACACTCAATGCAAAAACACAAAGCATACAAGCACGAAAAGAGACGCATAAGGGACAAGGAACGTCAACGCACATCACAGAAACATCAAACACAAAGGACTAAACATAAACCAACGATACCAATGGGCAACCGGTGCCGACTTAGGACGGCCATCTGCCACGGAAATAGCAGAAGGTTTGGTTTTCCTGGATTACGTGCGCACAACCCTCCCACTTTTCCGATTACCAAGAGGTCTCGAAGAACGTACAGTTGTGGTGTAAAACAACCTCCTCACTGTCAGATGACCACACACAAACAAGACCGCAAAACGTAGGGGCCCAAGCAACACAGATGAATATGTAAATGGATATAAAAAGAGGGCGTACGTAATACAATCCGTGCTCCGCCGCTGCGAGCTCATGTATGTTATCACCCGAGGAGTCCGACTGACATTCAGAGAGGACAGGTGGTCGGGGCCCTGTCTTCTCTAAAGAGGTTTGGACAGGGCCCGTCATGGAGTCCCGTCGTCACAGTCAGTCAGAGTGCAAGTTTTAAGAATGCGCTTGTACAAGACTGTAGATTGGTCAAGTACCAAGCCTAGTGTCCGTCTGGTGACATTAGGATCATATCCACGGTATAAAAGGCGTTTGATGATTCTGACGCATTTTCGATAGTGATGTTGTCTATCTTTGATCCTTCTTATCTTGTTAATAATGTCACCATAAAATGCAGGTTGTGAAATACCCAAAGTAATATACTCTGTTGCCTGTATAGGTCCGAATTTCAGAAGAAGTTGGCAATAATTTTTGTAAAATTTCCAGAAAGTCTTTACTAGTTTGTGAAAGCGAAAACCTTGACTTAAAAGTTTCTTGATAATTTGTAAATTTCTACTATGAAAATCCAAAACACCAGTACATGCTCTAGCATACCGGATGAGCTGTAAATATAGATACCATAAGACGGTAATCTAGGAACATCACCGTCAAGCCAGGGGAAATGTACTATGTTAAATCCAATATCATCTCTTTCGTCATACACACTTGTATGGATCTCTCCATTAACAATTTTAATATTTAGGTCCAAAAATGGTGTTTCTGTGTTTGAAACGTTTGCCTTGTTAAGAATCAAGTCTTGTGGATAAATAACATTTCTATACTTTTCAAAAACAGGATTGTCGATAGTAAGAATATCATCCAGGTACCTAGAAGTACCAATGAAGCATTTCACATCATCATTTTTTCTTTGCTTTTGAAGATTTTGGATAAATTCCTTTTATATAAAAATAAATCTGCAACAAGAGGCGCACAATTTGTACCCATTGGAATCCCTACAACTAGTACAAAAACACAGAGCAGACACACACAGAAAGAGACGCAAAGAGACAAGAAACATCAACGCACTGCACAGAAACATCAAACGAAAAGGACTACACATAAACCAACGAGACAAATGGGCAACCGGTGCCGACTTAGGACGGCAATCTGCCACGAATATAGAAGAAGGTGTGGTTATCCTGGATTACGTGCGCACAACCCTCCCACATTTCCGATTTACCCACAGGTCTCGAAGAAAGAACAATTTTGGTGTAAAACAACCTCCTCACTGTCAGATGACCGCACACAAACAAGACCGCAAAACGCAGGGGTCCAAGCAACACAGATGAATACGTAAATGGATATAAAAAGAGGGCGTACTTCATGCAATCCGTGCGCTCTTCCGACTGAAGCGAGCTCATGTATGTTATCACCCGAGGAGTCCGACTGACATTCAATGGGGACAGGTGGTCGGGGCCCTGTCTTCTCTAAAGAGGTTTGGACAGGGCCCGTCATGGAGTCCTGTCGTCACAGTCAGTCACAGTGCAAGTTTAAAGAATGCGCTGGTACAAGACTGTAGATTGGTCAAGTACCAAGCCTAGTGTCCGTCTGGTGACATTAGGATCATATCCACGGTATAAAAGGCGTTTGATGATTCTGGCGCATTTTTGATGGTTATGTTGTCTATTTTTTATCCTTCTTACTTTGTTTATTATGTCACCATAAAAAGCAGGTTGTGAAATACCCAAAGAAATATAATCTTTCGCTTGTACTTAACGAAAAATATGAAAAATCAGTTCAATATGTGTGACAAATATGGATAATGACCATATCCCTGTATACAACATAAAATCGATAATTCAGAAAATCAGAAACCGAAGGCATACAAAATCAGGATAAAACAGGAACCAAAGCAATTAGATTAGGTCCAGACTGGAAAATTTTAAATCTTTTGAAATTTGCTGAGTCAAGGGGTAATAACTTTTGTTTAAATAAAGATAAATCAAAACCCCCTAAAAACTTGATCTATATCTCTTCAAGATGTATTCAGGTACCAAAAATCTGTTCTTTATTTGCAGTAACAGGAAAAAAACCCCTAGAAAACAGAAAATGAAGTCTGCAGAGTCCAAGTGACATAACTCTTCTGAAAATATGTCAATCAAGACCAAAGCCGAACTTCGTCTGTATCACACTTAGATGTATTTATGTGGTAGGAAAAGTGGGAAGGTTGTGCGCACGTAATCCAGGATAACCATACCTTCTGCTATTTCCGTGGCAGATGGCCGTCCTAAGTCGGCACCGGTTGCTCAATGGTCTCGTTGGTTTATGTGTAGTCCTTTGTGTTTGATGTTTCTGTGTTGTGCGTTGACGTTCCTTGTCCCTTACGCGTCTGTTTTCGTGCTTGTCTGCTTTGTATTTTTGCATTGGGTGTTTTGGGGTTTTGCTGTGGGTGCTACAACCTGGTGTTGTTGGTGATCCCCTCCTTTGTTTTACATACGAAAAATAAGTTCAATATCTGTAGAAGAACCGAAGAAAAGTCCGGACAACTGAAAATATCATGAAATTTGCTAAGCTCAAGGGTCATTTCTCTTGTAAAAATAGGTCGATCAAAATTAAACTCACACTTGATTTGTATCATACTGAGATATATTCACATACCAAAAATGAGTTCAATATATACAACAACAGCAAAAGAAATGTGACAGACGGACGGACGGACACAAAAACAGAGTAGAGACTCTTCCGGCAAACCGGTAGGAGACTAATAAGCATTTCTACACATACAACAAAATTGGTACTATAGAACATATATTTCAATATTGACCATTGCTAAAGTTGTATTATAGAGATTAATAGTGGAGGATAAATTTTGAGCTGCTTAAGGTCAGGGTGGCGACTTTTAATAGAAATGAGGTAGAAGAAAGATGGATAGGTTCATATGTAGAGGAACATCTCCTCGAACTATTCAAACCAAATAAATCAAAATTTGCCCGTCTCGTTTTTTGGCTATAAACGTTCATGTTTTGCCTATTTTAACATTTTTGTCATTTTAGAGAATACCACAACATAACTTTACATACATCTAAAATGCATGAAATTTCAAAAATTCATATTTATCCTTATTTTTCAAGATTCTTATAGCTTGTGGATGAGTTAAAAGCTATTTTGAGAAATTCTGATAAAATAATCAGTTCTAAGGAGAGTATTTTCTTTAAAAAAAAACTATGTCGCTGGTTGCCATGGCAACAACTCATTATTTTATTAATAGCTAGAAGGTCGCCAGCTACACAATTTTTATCTACATATATATCTGTGGTATTGCTTTATCCTAAAGCAGTCAAATCAATATGTACCCGAATTAGTTTTTGAGCAAAATGACTGTTTCTATAAATAGCACAATAATTTATGCAAAAAATCAACATTTTGACCCAAAAACATAGAATTAAACTTGAAGTTCGAATTTCTAATTATCTCACTTTTAAAGAGTATAATGGATAGTAGATATTCTGATGTTTGAATCTTTGGTAGCAGAACTCATGCGAAAGTGAATTTTTTTTTCCTATTTTCGGCGATTTTTCATCGAAAAATATGCGTTTTCCCAAAAATATCCACTGAGCAATGAAAGTTTCAAGGATTATTATTTTTTTTCTAAAATAATGTAATAATCTGAGCTTATACCATGTATCGTTTATGTCGGTTTCAAATATAATGTGATATGCAAATAGGGTAATCTCCCTGTGGTCGCAACCCTAACCTTAAGTCGTTTTTGCTTTTGTGCCTTCACGACTTTGAGACTGATTATATGATGGTTACTTCTTCTATGTTTATCAGATACAAACTGATGCTGGCCACATGGCATCCCCAGCCTACATGTAGACCAAACTTCACTGAGTTAAGACAGAAGTTAGAATCCATGCTGGAGTTGACCAAATCTTATATCAACCTCTCTGTATCAGTGTCTCAGGATTATTATCAAAACGATACATCATCTATGTGAGTAGTACAGCTTTTTTCCAGTTTAAGTAATTGACCCTTCCGATTGCGGGAAAACAATGCAAAATTTCGTGACGTCACAATGCTTTTACCATGTGTTTACCTCGGACAAACAAGCTTCGAACCTCGGTCAAACATCGAAATTGCATTGTGACGTCATGAAATTTCTCAATTTTTTCCCGCGATCGGAAGGGTCAATTAAACGGAACTTATTCATTTCTATACATTCTTGAAGAAAATTTCAAACCAATTGAAATAAATATATTCAATATAATTTGATTTGTGTTTATTTGTATTTTTCTCGCTTAGTCCCGAAGACAGTATAGAGGATGAAGAAGGTGTAGCAAATGTAGAGCCTCACAGTCCAACGGAAATTTTACCGCCAATGGAAGATACAAACAACCAAAGACACAATGTTACTGTGGAGGTAGATTACCACCTTGATACCGATCAGCCTAGCCTAACAGAGTGTTCTATTGACACTTCATGTAAAATGTGTATCTCCCCTGTATCACGTAGTAGAGGGAACAATAACTATTTACCAGTGACAGGTACAAGTGATGACATAAACTTGTCGTCGGCTTTGATACCAGATTCCTCACATAGACTAGACAGGGATAGTATTGTAAGCCACCAAGATTTAAGGAACTATAACGAACATAATACTACGTAGCTTACATGTCTTCTTATTGGTAAGAATGACTTCGCTGCTAATTATTTTAATGAACTTGTTGATTATATCACACATGTAAAACTTTAACATTAAATTTTTTCAACATTTTTGATTTTGTATATTTGCAAAAAGAAATTGTCACTTAATCAGCAAAACATCGAATTCACTTTTCAGTTTTAAACAGATTCCCATCACTAATGAGATATCATTTGTTGACATATGTACATACAAAGAAAGAAAAGATAAATAACCCAACTTTTCGTTTCCAAGAGGAGGACTCTTTTTCAACTTAGTTCCACTCCAAAGTAAGAAGAATTCTGAAATAAGTCCAAACTACCTTTTCCACTATTACTCAGCGAGATTTAGCCTTGACAACACTCGGTTGTATTATCCACCGCAAAACACCGGAAACACAAAGTATACATTCACAGCTAAAGGTAAAGGAACACAAAATACGACTTCAAAGCACCGAGCAGACTTTACATACTAGTAAATCACTCCTCCTCTTGCATCCAAACCTACAAGGAACGATCCCAATATATTCACTGTTTTATTGTTATTGTTTTTCGTTTGCCTTCTCTTAAAAGACAACATGTGTCTTTGTTTTTATTCCATTTATCTTGATCTATGTCTTTATATTGTTATTATTTTGTGTATTATCGAGTTTACAAACATTGTCCACAATAGAGGTTACGTGATTTGTGTACCATATGTACATAAGTGTTGCTCGAATCAATTACAAAAGTTCTTTTTTAAAAGAATTCTAGATCGGTATGAGGCGACATACATTTCTTTGTTAAGGAGAAATTGTATATCCTTTCTTGTATATTTTACCCTATTGAAGAATCGGTTGATCACTTTAGAGATGAGAGTTTTATGACAAGTCAAAGTGGACGAAAATCAGTATTATCTAATATTCTAAATACTAGAAATTTAATTTCTGATTGAAGAAATTATTTTCTAAAATATCAAAAATTGAATTTCAAATATAAGAAATGAATTTCTAATGTTATTCTTTTTAAAATAGAAAATGATTATTTGATTAAAGAAAACCCATTTCTTTTATCAGAAAATTATTTTCTAATTAGAAAATTAATTTCTAATAAAATAAAACCTAGATAACGCAAAGAGTGGCATAGAAAGGAAAAATCAATGTACACCTACTCACATCAAAGGCAGGCCTTCAACAAATACCAGTCTCTTTGAAGTAAAATTCTTCCTCTTTTCATTTGCAAATAAGAGTACAAAATTTGGTCAAGCTCCTATCAAATCTGTGCACTCTAGGATGCATACAAGGATTTCATCCATTTTCAGTCTGTGACCTTGACCTGTGATATGTAAATGTCGTATAGACATAGCCTCATACAGTGCATGTATTTTATATATTGTTTTTATTTTCGTGCGTGAACATTCGACTGCGGGTGCGGCTAGCCAACAGGGGTTGCTTACTCCTCCCGGGCACCTGGTCCCAGCTCTAGCTTGCTAGGGGTCCGTCGATGCTCCAGTTTGTGCTCTATAGTGAGTGCTGTTGAGATTATCGTCAGGATCATTTTTAACTCATTTAACCTATGACTATGAAAATCAATAGGGTTCTTCCTCTTGACATAAGTTATAAAGGTAAAGCCCCTATGAAAATCATCTAGGCTGTATACAAGGATTTTAACCATTTTCAGTCTGTGATATTGGCCTTTAAACTAAATTTTAAACATTGAAAGCCAATAGAGTTCTTTCTCTTGTCATAAGAGATAAGTGTACGAAGTTTGGTCAATCTCCAAGCAAAGTTTATTCAAGCTCCACTTGCCCTCTAGAATACATACAAGGATTTTGACCATTTAAAAATGTTAAGCGTCTTCAAATTCAATATGAACAGATAAATTTGCAGCATGGACCAGACATGCACGTTTCGTGTACGTAACCCTCGTCAGTGAACCTTAATCTAAACAATGTGGCCAAATATATTTTAAATGTTAAATATGTAAATATAAATATGGCCAAAGGGTGTGAAAGTTATTATGTCCAAAAATGTACCGAAACATGTAGCAGGATGGATGGGATATAATGCTACAAGCCCAATGTTTAAAAGATTTCAAGAAATTTTAAAAACAGAAATTTTCGAATGCGTTATCAACCAAAGTTGATCGAACTTGGCTACATCGACACTCACCATGTGGTACCGATGTTAAGCGTCTTCAAATTCAATAGCATAATTTGAGAACAGATAAATTTGCAGTATGGACCATCTTTGACCTTGACCTTTGACCTATGCACTTGGGTTCTTCCTCTTGTCATAAGCAATAAGTTTTTGAAGTTTGGTCAGGCTTCAATCAAACTGTGTTCTCTAGGCTGTATACAAGGATTTTAACCATGTTCAGAATGTGACCATGACTTTTTATCGTGACCTTAAAATCAATAGGGTTCTCCGTGTTGTTATTAGCATTAAGTGTATGAAGTTTGGTAAAGATCCAATCATAACTGTGTCATCTAGGCTGTATACAAAAGTATGACGCACTAACGCATAAACGCCCAATTACATATGAACGGTTACGTTACTATTTCCCGATGCAATTATGTTGCGAGGGGATAAAATGGGAACTTTTATATCAATATTAGATAATGTGATTTTCTGATATCAAAAATGAATCTTTAATATTGGAAAAAAACTTATTTCAGAAAAGAAATTTCTAATGTAGGGAAAATAAATTTCTAATATAAAAAATTTATATTAATATTTCGTTGTCATACTGTATAAGTAAAATCATTCGCTGGTACTTTCTTTCGCGGTTTTAGAAGAGTAAAGCATTTCGCGTGCACAATGATTCGCGGATCCGCCCCTCATCAATGTAAAGTTTTAAACAACCGACATTTTTTTTTTCATTTTGCACAATGCGAAGGATTGTATTTAGAAGGGTTCTTAATTGTTTCTAAGTGCAACAGTAGAAGATGATCTTTGTGTCACCTCATCAACTGCGACTCCAGGTAGACCAAGACATCGATTGATCGTCTCAAGATCTTATTTACGTTATGACTTGAAATGCCAGGGGATGTGGCGCACAATATGTAGGTGAGACAGGCAAACCTTTCTGTCTCAGTTTCAAATCTCGTTTTAGGAACCATTCTTATAAGATCAGAACCTCACGTCAACAAAAACACAGAAACTTTCTTTATAATCACTTTGTTAAATACAATCATTCCATTTCGGATATCACCATTACCCCAGTTCAGACTTTCCCAAAACGTAAAAATGAAAGTAAGACCGAAATTAAAAAACGCCGACTACAAGCTGAACTTGCCTGGATCACCAAACTTCAGACTGCGTACCCTCTTGGTTTAAACGATCAAATCTATGGACAAGGAAACATTTCCTCAGCCTCTACCAATATCAACATCTTTTCAATTCGCCCAAACACTAAAAGGAAATACAGGTCGCACGGGAAAAGACGGAACAGACAAAAAAGAAAACGATCCAGAATCTACCGCTCTCTCAAAGATTTACTTACTATAGCGGCAGACACGAGCTGTTACATGCTCTGTCGTCAATACCAGTTATGCACTTGAAATCTATCTTGGATGAAGCAGAGGTTGCATTCTTAAGAAACACTGACTGATTCAGACTTTATATCATTGTCTCATTCGCACAGTATAAACTTTACCCTATTGTGAAAAACACCTCACCTAAAAGACGATTCATGAAAATCCCGTTTATTAACAAAGGTTTTGATCTTCTAAACATCTCTAATATTTTTTTGGGATCATCGCTTACAAAGTACCATTCCTCAATATTTTGAAAATTTAGAGCCACCTCTTATTTGTTATATGTACAAGAAACCTATTCGAAACTTTGTTTTTAACTATAATAAAGTTACATCGGATCCTGACATACTCGAATCGTGCCCTGCTTCTTGAGAATGTGCAACTTCTAAATATCTCTACAAACCAGCTGGCCATGTTGTTACAGGAGACTTTTCAATTATCCAAGACAGACAGCTCCGTGGTCTTCTTAAAAAAGGACGTAAGTATAGAATCCCATCCAAGACAGATTTTGTCAAATGCCGTGAGGTGCTTACGGAAGCCTTAGATAATTATTCGAAAAGATGGTGTAAATCAGAAGGAGTCGAACCGCATGCTCTGAATGACTGGAAAAACCTCATTTTAGATATAACGGATATTCGAATAGATAACTTCCATAAAAAACCCTCATCTTTTTTCAAAATCCACGTTCCAAATCAGAAAGATATTTCAAATCCAAACTAAGTAAATTACATGAAAAATATGTCTTTGCACCAGCTGATAAAGCAGCCAACAACACCATTATCATTTGAAAACGTTACTACATATCAACTTTGGTTTCAGAACTTTCGTCTACTAATACATATATCAAAAGCAATCAAAGTGCATCTATCATTTTAAGCAAGCATAACAGTGGACTGTCTTCATTCAATATCTCTATTTCTAAATTGGATCTCCCAACACTATATTGCATACCGAAACTGCACAAGTCTCCTTACAAATTTCGATTTATTGCTAATTCTAGTAACTGCTTCACTACAATTTTGTCTAGAAATCTGACGTCAGCACTTACTGCTATTAAAGAACACATAACTAGATATTGCGAAACGGTTCTAAACAGGTACAATGTAAATTTATTTTGGTCTATTAAGAATTCAGAGGATGTGATTGACAAAATGAAATCTGGAAATTTCCAAGCCAATACGATTTCTTCATACGACTTCTCTAATATGTACACCACACTTCCTCATGACAAAATTAATGATCGATTATCTAATCTCATTAAATGGTGTTTTGATCGAGAGCGAAAAACTTACATTTGTACATCTGAATCGAAAGGTTTCTTTTCCTCGACAGACTACAAATTATACAAATCATGGACATGTAGTGACCTGTGTAATGCCTTGTCCTTCTTCTTGGACAATATTTATGTTAGATTTGGTGAGGATCTAAACAAGCAAGTTGTAGGAATTCCTATGGGTGCTACCTGTGCGCCTCTTGCTGCAGATTTATTTTTATACACTTATGAAAAAGAATTTATCCAAAATCTTCAAAAGCAAAGAAAATTTGATGATCCGAAATGTTTCAACAATACTTCTAGGTATCTGGATGATATTCTAACCATTGACAATCCTGCTTTTGAATTATATAAGAATGAAATTTATCCACAAGAATTAACACTTAACAAGGCAAACCTTTCAAATACAGAAACACCGTTTTTTGACCTAAATATCAAAATTGTAAACGGAAAGATTCATACAAGTGTATATAACAAAAGGGATGATTTTGGATTCAACATAATACATTTCCCCTGGCTTGACGGTGATGTTCCAAGATTACCGTCATACGGCATTTACATATCACAGCTCAACCGGTACGCTAGAGCATGTACTGATATTTTGGATTTTCACAGTAGAAATTTACAAATTACCAAACAACTTTTAGGTCAAGGTTTCCGCTTTCATAAACTAGTTAAGACTTTCTGGGAAATTTTACAAAAATTACAGTCAACTTCTTTTAAAATTCGGATCTATACATGCAGCAGAGTACATTACTATGGGTATTACACAACCTGTTTTTTATGGTGATATGATAAACAAAATAAAATGGACCAAAAGTAGCATAACCATCGAAAATGCGTCAGAATCATCAAACTCCTTTTATACCGTGGATATGATCCTAATGTCACCAGACGGACACTAGGCTTGGTACTTGACCAATCTACAGTCTTGTACAAGCGCATCCTTCAGACTTGCAGTCTGACTGACTGTGACGACGGGACTCCATGACGGGCCCTGTCCAAACCTCTTTAGAGAAGACAGGGCCCCGACCACCCGTCCTCTCTGAATGTCAGTCGGACTCCTCGGGTGATTACATACATGAGCTCGCTACAGCCGGTAGAGCACGGACTGTATTACGCATGCCCTCTTTTTATATCCATTTACATATTCATCTGTGTCTCTTGGGCCTCTGCGTTTCGCGGTCTTGTTTGTGTGAGGTCATCTTACAGTGAGGAGGTTGTTTTACACCACAATTGTACGTTCTTCGAGACCTCTGGGTAATCGGAGAAGTGAGAGGGTTGTGCGCACGTAATCCAGGATATCCACACCATTTGCTACTTGCGTGACAAATGGCCGTCCGAAGTCGGCACCGGTTGCCCATTGGTCTCGTCGGTTAATCGGGGTGTTTTGGTGTTTTGCTGTTGATGCTGCGGCGGGGTCTTGTTGGAGATCTCCTCCCTTTGTTTAGAATATATGTAATAGCCAGAAATGGTCAGTCATGAATTGCATCGTTCCTTAACTCTCCGGTCTGTAGCAAGGGGGACGGGGGCTTTCACGGACAATAATGGTTTAATTTGCTACAATCGCACGGAAATAGCAAAAATGTTGAAATGTTTTAACCATATTAATTACGGCAATTATTTTTTACGTATATCAACCGGACTTGCTAGTTTCAAAACTCACGGTCGTTTGTACACACCGTAACTTTGTTTACATGTTGTGTACATCGTACCCGAAGTGTGTACAATGACAAATATGGATAATGACCATATCCCTGTATACAGCACAAAATCGATAATTCAGAAAATCAGAAACCGAAGGCATACAAAATCAGGATAAAACAGGAACCAAAGCAAACAAACAAAAACCTCCACCATATGAAAAGAAGCGAACTCCCGATATGGGAGTGAGACCAGGTGCCCAGGAAGAGTAAGCATCTCCTGCTTGCATGCAACACCCGCCGCTTCAATTCGGTAGAAATGTCACATCCGGTTACTTCCATTTCGGAAGACATAGAGTACAATCTTTGGTTGGATGGTTCAAATAACTTGATTAAGAATAACAATTGTTAATTATAATACAACATATACTTAATTATTAAACAAACAATTTAATTATTGTCAGCAAAATAATACGACACATTCATTACGCGTCAGAGAGACATCGCAATTTTATATATACTAAAAAATATTTTTTCCCGATGGGCAGTGCATGCGAACGTTTGGACACGCAGAAGCAACCTGCGAAAGAAATACGAGCATTTTATCTAGTGTTATATGTTTTTGACAAATAATATGTACATTTATTACACTTAAACATGACAAAACTTTATGATCGTAATCATTTACAGATAACCCGTCTTTGAGTGATGTTTTTTTGGTATTTTGATTCTCTGAGACAAGCTTTCAAGGTACGAGAATGACCGCGAAAGTAGCGATGGTTAATACACAACGAATGATTCTATGTATACAGTATATGAAAAATCTATTTTATTATATTAAAAATCCACTGTTCATATACATGCTGGAGATCCCCTCCCTGCATGTATATAATAAATTCACTGTTTTTTCCTATTAATCCAAATTATTGTGCATACATACGAAAAAAATATTAGAATTTCAAAATTGTATGAATAAATGAATAAATTGAAACATAAATAAAGGAATATAAATGAATCGGAATTAAAAAAGAATATTTGAAAATGATTTTTTATATGTGAAAATACCGATTGTTGTCTACATTTACTTGCCATACTGTTTACTTATGCAAGATATAGAGTAAAAAGGTTAAATTATTGGGGGTCTTAAAGTTTTTTTCATGTGCAAAATAAGATAAAACTATAGCAATAGTAATGCGTCAAACATTTATTGAAAAGAGTATTTTTAGATGGATTAGTCAATTATACACACGTGATATCTTTTTGGGTTAATAATATAAACCTAGTATGTGTACTATTATCTGAGTGTAAACATTGCAAAATTTCAAGGCACGTGATTGTTGTAAATGATAGCTATATATACGAGAACTTTAACTAGAAGTTATTTTGATCACCTGTTAAGTTAAAAAAAAAAACAGATTTGACATGCAAAGTGTCATCGGAAGCCATGCAGGAAAAAATCAAGGTATGTAATAAGTGATAAAGATTAACATTCATTATATAAAATATAATATCGTTTGGTTTTCATACGACCGATATGACGATATGACTGGGGACTTATGAGCAAAACAAATATGATAACGAGGATAATTCAAAATTTTTTATTTTTAGAAATTTGGATGTAGCACCCGTAAAAAATGAATTTTGGCATGCAATGAAAAAATAATTAAAAAGTTAGGGCAATCAAATGACAAATATGGATAATGACCATATCCCTGTATACAGCACAAAATCGATAATTCAGAAAATCAGAAACCGAATGCATTCAAAATCAGGATAAAACAGAAACCAAAGCAAACAAACAAAAACCTCCACCATATGAAAAGAAGCGAACTCCCGATATTGGAGTGAGACCAGGTGCCCAGGAAGAGTAAGCATCTCCTGATTGCATGCAACACCCGCCGCTTCAATTCGGTAGAACTGTTTCATCCGGTTACTTTCATTTCGGAAGACATAGAGTACAATCTTTTTTTGGATGGTTCAAATTGTCTATGACATAATATCATCCACCATTCTGGAGAGTGGGACATCATAGTGTATGACGAGTTCCCCATATCGACCGTAGAACTTCCTCAGTGACGATGTTAGTCGGTCACAAACATATCCCTGACTGAGAAGCTTATCTGAAAGACGCCTAGCTCTCAGAACAAAATCCGTATATTTGGTACTTGCTCTGGCATAGCGTATCAACTGAGATATGAACATTCTCAACCAATTCCCAACCAATTCGACAAAAAGGGAAACACTTAGAATCATACTATTGTTTGTTGCACTAACTGTATTTGGAAATAAATTGCTGCTCTCTGGCAGAGGACAGATGGGACAATTCTTCATTTTATTATTGCAGTATGGGGCCAGTAACTTAGTTCCTGCGACTGAGTATTTAATTCAGTTGACAGAAACTATCTGAGCTTCTTTTGAAATTCGGATCTGTACTCAACAGAGTATGTTACTATGGGTATTTCTCAACCTGCTTTTAATGGTGACATTATAAACACAATAAGAAGGATCAATGGTAGACAGAATTACCCTCGAAATTGTGTAAGAATCATCAAACGATTTTTATATAGAGAAGACAGGGGCCCGACCACCTGTCCTCTCCGAATGTCAGTCGGACTCCTCGGGTGATTACATACATGAGCTTGCTACAGCCGGCAGCGCACGGACTGTATTACGCATGCCCCCTTTTTATATCCATTTACATATTCATCTGTGTTTCTGGGGCCTCTACGTTTCGCGGTCTTGTTTGTGTGAGGTCATCTTACAGTGAGGAGGTTGTTTTACACCACAGTTGTACATTCTTCGAGACCTCTGGGTAATTGGAGAAGTGAGAGGGTTGTGCGCACGTAATCCAGGATAGCCACACCATTTGCTACTTGCGTGACAAATGGCCGTCCGAAGTCGGCACCGGTTGCCCATTGGTCTCGTCGGTTTATGTGTAGTCTTTTGTGTTTGATGTTTATATGTCGTGTGTCTCTTTTCCGACTCATGCTGTACTCGTCTTTTGTGTTTTTGCATCGGATGTTTTGGTGTTTTGCTGTTGATGCTGCAACGAGGTCTTGTTGGAGATCTCCTCCCCTATTTTATACTGTGGATGTCATCCTTCTGTCAACAGACGGACACTTGGCTTGATACTGGACCATTCTTCAGCATTGTACAAGCGCATTCTTTCGAATTGCACTCTGACTGACTGTGACGACAGGATTCCATGACGAGCCCTGTCAAAACCTCTTTAGAGAAGACAGGGCCCCTACCACCTGTCCACTCTGAATGTTAGTCGGACAACTCGGGTGATAACATGCATTAGCTCGCTCAAACTGGCAGAGCACAGACTTTTTATCTTATGTCCTTTGTTTTTTACATCCATTTACAAATTCATCTCTGTGTTGCTTGAGTCCCTATCTTTTTGTTGTCTTTTTTGTGTGGTCATCTTACATTTAGGCATTTATCATACACTAAAATTATACAATTTGACCTTTGGGTAACAGGAGTTTTGTGTGCAAATTGTCCTTATAACTACACCATTTGCTACTAATGTGGCAGATGGCCGTCCTTAATCGGCACCGGTTGTCCATTGGTCTAGTTGGTTTATATATAGTCTTTTGTGTTTGGTGTTGTGATATGTCCCTGTTGCGTCTCTTGCTGTGTATGTCCTCTGTGTTTTCAATTTGATGTTTTAATGCTGCAACAGCGTCTTGTTGGAGATCCCCTCCTTTCTTTAAATTTAAAGTATATTTTCTATAACAAACGCTCATACCAGGCAGAGGCGTTTGAATTCAACATCAGTATCACATTGTGACATTGTCATTTATTATTCTGTAAATCATGATCAAAACTATTAATCCATATACGACTTGTATTTTATAACCAACATCACTCATTCAAAAACTGTGTATCACAATTTTCATAGCTTATCGCAATCGGTATTTAGTTAAATTACTTGTCAACCCTAAATGATATGTATATCTTTTTTTCAGAAACTATTGTTGGTTTAAGAAAAGATACGTTACGTTATGTATTCTTTTTCTCATCCGCACAAGCATCTAGTGGTATTTTAGTGTTTGTCCTTGGGATTGCTATCACGGCCCTTGGTGCCGGTAGTGGCATGTTCCCTTTTACTACAGGATATGGAATCTGGACTGGATTGACAGTAAGTACATACTATATAACATTGTCATGAAATATATGAAAAAATAATTCATTAGTATAAAATGCCGGAATATGTAATGTTGTTGTCGCCCGCATTATGTGACCATATTTCGGGTAGACTGAAGTTAACTAAAACACTTCTTATTTGTCAATCAAGATGACGTTACAGATAAAACTTTTCTGTTAAAAAAAACAACAAACCCAGTGACCCATGTAAATCAATATACGTACAAGGCGTATTGATATACTACAACTCGCGTGTAGCTAACCGAAGTTAGATCATAGATCATTTTCAATTGGCCAACTTTTAGGTAGAACAGGTCATTTCACAAAGGATACGAGCTTCTGTATAGCATGTTTCCAGTAACCTTCAACTTCATATTAAACATCGGTACTGGCGAAAATCCATATGAACATTTATAGTTCTTTTTTATTATTGTTTAGGTTTGTTGTGGTGGAGTAGCAGGTGTGTTGCTTTCACGATGTGATGTAGACTATAACCTACCTCCTCCCCTGAGAATCAGGACTTTGGTGTGTGAATCAATATATATCTTCGTTCTTTTTTTAACTCCGCATAAGCATGCTTTCAGTAAAATCGGTTAATTTGTTTTGTACTCAACATCCTCAAATGTTCTATATCAAATAAGCCTTTATTCACATTCTATAGAAATAAAAGGGTCATAGATTTTTCATGACATTCATATATGTAATGAGTTGTATTTTATACACAGGGTGGGCTTTACTACGGGCTTTGCATATCCGGATTGTCAATGTTCGGGATAGCTCTAGGATATAGCATATCTGCTGTGGTGGCTGCTGATTCCAAACACTACTCTTCTACTACTAAAACATCAACATATCTCTCCCATGCCGACCAATTACAAAACATTGGCATCATCATCATTCTATTGTCCTGTGGTTATGGGCGTCACGTCTGTATATGGCTTTATATTCTTTATCAGAAAGAGAAAACTATTTGGCTTCTATTCTCGTGGTGAACAAGAACTGCTTAAACGTATTTCATCACTGGAGAACCAGGTAGACGACCTCCGTGGCCAAAATCAACAGGGATACGGTACCGCGGGCATGGGGAATACGTACGGAGAAGTTGATAAAACCTGGGTTAAGACAGGAGAACTATAACCAGTGGCCAGAAAATCCACCCGAATATTCTAAATCATAGTGACGTAAACAATAAAAACAAAACTGAAAAAGTACATTCTGGGGTACATTTAGTTTATATCTTGTTAATATTGCACGTTATTAAGATATGCTAGCTATAATACTGATGTCCCTTTTTTCTAATTATTTAATGACGATTCGATGCTGGCTAAAGAGGATGATGGAAGTCAGAAAGAGTCTAAAGGTCGATGCTATGGAGCCATATACATTGCAAATTATAGAATCCATCTCAATTATTGCATGGATAATGAGCAATCTTAAGAAAGGTTGGATTTCTCTTTATTATTATTATGAATTGTTTGTGCCTTGTGAATGATAAAAACAATGATGCAGATGTATTCCTGTATTTCATACCAAGTAAGTTTGAAAACTTTACTGGTATGTCTGGTATAGAAATAGAGAAAGCGATTCAGTTACATTTACAACATGATTTTCGAGGATATGATCCTAATGTCACAAGACGGACAATAGGCTTCTACAGTCCTGTATCACACATCTTAAGACTGACTCTGACGACGGGACTCCATGACGGACCCTCTCCAAACCACTTTAGAGAAGACCGGGCCAAAACCACCTGTCCTCTCTGAATATCAATCGCAACTACTGGGGTGATAACATGCGTGAGCTCGTCACACCGGCAGAGCACGGAATGTATTAAGTAGGCCCCCTTTTTATATATATTTACATGTTCATCTGAGTTGCTTGGGCCCCTGCGTTGTGCTGTCTTGTTTGTATGGTCATCTTTCAGTGAGGAGATTATTTTCCACTACAATTGTGCGTCATTCGAGACCTATTGGTGACCGGAAAAAAGGTAGGGTTGTGCGCAGGTAATCCGGATAACCACACCATTAGCAGATGGCCGTCCCAACTCCTAAGTCGGCACCGGTTGCCCATTGGTCTCGTTGGTTTATGTGTAGTCCTTTGTGATTAATGTTTTTATGTCGTGTGTATCTTTTTCGTCTTTTGCTGCGCTCGTCTTCTCCGTGTTTTTGCATCAGGTGTTTCGGTGTTGTGCTGTTGATACTGCAACAAGGTCTGGTTGGAGATCCCCTCCCTTCTTTTACCTTTATTTATTCATTCACATTACGTCACATTGGACGGAGGGCTGGAATTGTTACAGGGACTGATCAGTCAGGATCAGTTTATATTTATGCCACCTAGTATCTTTGCAAATAAGGCTGAGATCATTGCAAAAAAAAAACTGTTTTCAAATGATACATCCAATCGGTATCTAGTAGCTGATTTATAAATTAACATTTTTGGTTTGGTTACTAGTATTTTTACAAGGATGTCATCCCCTTGATTCGGACTTCAAATTGTTTATCTTCATCTAGATATCGTTATCATTTAGTTTGTATTGTTTGATTTGATATGTAAAATGCTCTACATATCTTGTTTTGATGTGTCATCTGATTTTAAAGTTTACAATGCAAAGTGTTATTTCCAGTACAAGACACCATCATTTAGACTTCTGGCATAGCAGCACAAGTAGAGGAAATGACAAAGGTAAACATTTTGTTTCATTAGTAATTGTGTTTTTCTCTTCAGCTGAATAAATTATATGAAATGTGTCATCTTCTTCACTTTTGATCGATCGATAGAGATAGATTAAATAAGAAGCATTGGAATGTGACTGTCTGGTTCAAGTCAGGTTTATTACCACGTCCGATGAGATTTTTCATGTCTATAGGTTGTTTGAACTTTTCATTTGCATCCTTCGATAACATTGTTTACGTTCGTGATAAACATTTTGTCCCACATATTGACGACAAAATCCATTGGAAGAATCGACATGTCTTAAACTTGTTTGCATATTATTGTTATCATTTTGTTAAATATGATATGGAAAAGGTCTCCACAAAGGCACTGACCACGGCGAAACACAACTACAGAATTGCAACAAACACTGGAGGGAACAGTTCAAAATACCACATGAGAAATGGTCATTATCCATATTTGTCATGATACACTTAGTCATCAAACAACTCCCACGCAGAATGGAAAATTAAACAATCAAATCAGACACTCCGCGACATGTAGAATAAATGACAATACTTAAATTTATGAAAACTATCCATATCGGTTATTCCTGTGAGTTTTCTAGCTTTTTATTGTCTGAAACATTTTAAACGTCAGTGAATGAAAGTCAAACACAAAACCCGAACCGGAATCCAAATATCAAAATGAAAAGGCTTACAATTTTTTGAAAAATTTTGAAAGGAACTTTCTTACAAGAAAATAAAATAGGACAAACAGACGGAGACAATAATACAGCTTCATAGAAACACGAGGGACAACGAAATCTAAATGAACAATCTCCATAATCCGGTGCTAGTACAGAACTCATTATAAATGGCGCTCTAAACGCGGTGCCGTAGTAATTGGTACAGTTAAAACATATTCAAATATCACATGAATCATTTTACATATTTGATGCAAGTTAAAGTATCTTAGTATGGAGGACCAAAAAAGAAGCTTAAAGTTTAGTTGAATACCTCTCTTCGTATTATTTGATAATGTCGAAGAGTTACAACTCTATACCTTATTGAAGAAAATTCCAAACCAATTTCCATGCACCAGACACATGTTTCGAATATTCAATTCTCATCAGTGATGCTTCTTGCGGAGCCACTAAAAATCATTTCAGTAGCGCCCTCTTTAACTTTCTGAATTAAGATTTGTACATTACAGAGAGTGCGCGGCTCCAAATTTCCTGTAGGGTCTATTCAGTAACATATCCAAATAAAATCAATGTTCAAAATAGCATTGGAGGGATGGTGCTAAGATGTTAACTCCTTTAATTTCGATGATATTTATCGGTGAAATGGCTAGTTTCCGAAATGGCAAAAATATATATATATGATGTCACAGTGATAATAGGCCAAACAAAGCTTCCTCCAGGTGACAGAACTGGAAAGAAGTAATTAATACACTTGACAAACATCAGGTCACGGGGAACGATTTTAACTGCTCCACACTGCAACGTGAAATAAGTGTTTATATTATAAAATGTCGAAGGGTTCCAACTCTATACCTTATTGAAGAAAATTTCAAACCAATTCCAATGCACCAGTTTCACTCATTGGTCCCTTGATGAGGTCCTAAAACAAGAAAATTACAAAAATAAATGGCTGTGAACAGTGCCATCCTGAATAAATTCGATGACGAAATGAGATGTACACTATGACTGAAAAATGCAATTCCACTGAAAGGAGAAACGATTTGAGAATTGTTCTATAAACTTTATCTTAAAATCTGACTTTCTGTCTTTTAGAAACCATTGTCAGTCTGAGAAAAGATGCACTGAGTCCGGTGTTCTACTTCTCCATCGTTCAGTTAGCCAGTGGTGTGTTAGCATTCGTATTAGGAATTGCTGTCACAGTTTTAGGTGCCGGAAGCGGAAGGTTCCCGTTTACCACAGGATACGGAATCTGGACAGGAGCTGTTGTATGAAATTTCAGTATATGTATTCTGAGGTTTTCCTCTTTTGTAACAAAGTAAAATATCTCTAACGAAACCACACATGGCAAAAACAACAGCATGACCCACATCACATCAAAACACGGAATCATTCAAAAACGAAACTTAAAACTTTGTGAAACATATTGATATTGGCCATGAATATCATATACTCAATTTTCTTAAAGGTTTAGTCCACACAATTTATTTTCTATCTTGGAACCGAAAGAGCTCAAATTAGAAGTCTTTATTGGCTGATTTTGTTCATATTGTTTCCTCTCTGTAAATCGTTGTTTGCTATTCACAAATAACACCCACATCCCTTAAAAGGAAAAATGTCAACCTTACTTGTAAAGAACGCTCTTTTCTGTACACATATTATATCCATTTTAGGTTGTTGTTGGTGGTATTGCAGGAGTGTTGACCACGCGATGTGATGTAAATTATTACTTCCCTCCACCGTCTTCATTAAAACAACGGGTAACTTGGAATTTTCCCTTTTTGTAATACTTAAGTATCATAATCCCTTAAAAAGGGAAATAAAAGCACAAGTAAATTTACTTTTCTTTTGAACTAAGAAATTTCTATCCTCAGAGTAACTTGTATGTATATTTTACCTTTTCAGGCTTGGGCTTATCTTGGATTTTGTGTATCAGGTATTGTGATGTCTGGCATATCATTAGGCTACAGTATAGTAGCTGCATCCGAGCTGTCAGAGGCCAAAAACGACCCCTCCTCACCATACAGCCACGCTAGTCAACTACACGGACTGATTATCATAGTGATTATATTGTCTGTGACCATGACCATCACGTCGTTATATGGCGTTGTCTTTGTTACAAGAAACAGGAAACTTTTCGGTTTTTTCTCAAGCGATGAACACGACTTATTTAAGCATGTTTCTTCATTAGGGAACAAGGTTGACACTTATCATTATAGAAATAAACATAGTTATGGTTCGTCAGAAGCATACTGAGAGCCAGTTATCTTAAAGACATTGAAAACTTGTCGTGCCAAAGTGACCGATGCACCTGCCGATGCCACAAAAACAAACATCATCTTGAGCAGGTTTAACTGCGAAACATTTTTTTACAAGATATCCAAAACTGTTTCATTATTCTTCTTGATGTACTCAATTGTTCTGTCTTTGTCCAAAGCTACCGATCATGTTTTGGGGTGTCTAAATAGCTTATAAAGGAATTCAATCACCACGATAAAAATTATGAAGTCACTAGTAAGTTTATTTCCTAAAGAAAAGGGATTATCTACAGCATGACCACCCTGCACTCACCCAGCGAAACAAACCCACAAGAAAGTGACACATACGGTAAATGACATCAGACAAAACTACAAACCGCAATCACTAGAACATCATATAAAACAATCGAAACAGACGTACAAAAAATTATCTTCTAACCGACTTAGATGGCAACTACCCTGGTAGCGTAATGGTTAGCGCGCCCGGCTAGCATGCTATGTAGTGTGCTGAAAGTCTGGGTTCGAGCTGCGCTCGTCTCACATATTTTTCTGTTTAGCATTCGTAGGATGCTGAATCCATGACGACCATGAAGACAGTTTCTTCACAGATTCTTCACAAATAAGACGAGCCATTTCAGAGAATGTGATTGGCTTAGCTCAAATGTTGCCATCTAAAAAAATATTAAACGTCTGCAAATTCAATAGCATCATTTAAGAACAAATCAATTTTCAGCATGGACCAGACATGCACGTTTCGGGTACATAACCCTCGTCAGTGATCCTCAAAGAAGAAGTACTAGACTAAGTACTACTTTCATAAAATATATCGATACTATGTGTGTTTTATAATCTAACCTTTGGTAGATCTGCACATGTTATCATAATGCTGGCAAAGTGCATGCTCAGAATCTTCAGTTGTATCTTTAGAATGTTTATATATTGCGGATGTTTGATAAGTTTTAATGTATATTCAAAATATTACTTTGAAATGTTTGACATGAAATAAATCATATTTTAAACCTTCACAATATGTCATGCCTTCTTGTTTTAATTAATACTATAAGTTTTTATTTGAGTATGTAAATGGAGGCTGATTTCATTTACTGATGCAAATTATAGAATTAATAGAACATAACAAAAATTGATAGTTGTCTTAAAAATTAATATGAATTTTGAATTCTTTATATGCCATAATCTATGCATGAACAAATCCTTTCTTGAATCGATATTATATACATTTGTATGTGCATTTAGGACTGCAGATTTCCTGTAAAGTTGGAGGGCACAGTACAAATAATCCGGTTGACTACAGATTTCGACGACACGTGTTTCTCGCTAGTCCCTTATCTATATGAAAAACTGTCGTGTTTTTGGTGTCTTGTTGTAGATGTCTGCACCAAGCATACCTTTAAAAATCATTTTTCTTCTGGGTTTAACGAAACTGTAACGGCCTTTCAATGTTGTAATTTTTCGACTCTTCATGTGCAAAATAACTTTCAAACTGGTTAATTTGTCGATTCAATAACATGCACAAGACATAATGAGGATAATTATACATGAACATGCATTTCCATTTAAATCTGCAACTGATGTTTTGCTCAGAATTGAAATCTTTGCGTGTCGACATTCATCCAGGAACTATGGTTTATTTTCCCGTTCCTTTCGGGTTAGAAACATTTATGTCATGTTTTCCTCTAACCCATTAAATTTGACTTATCAGTGAAAATTTATTCTTGTAATAACGTTTACGACCCGTTATTTGTAAAATGCTCGACAGGTAAACCATTGAACGCCCCCTCCCCGTGCAGTTAATTTACGTTATCTACATATTGGATCCAATATATCCATGCCATACCTTGTTTATGCGCGCAGGCTGAATTTTTAAAGTAGGATTCATCAATATAATGAATATGTTGAGAGCCACAGCATTTCTCACTTTGAAAATTCAAATACTACTCATTGGAGATTCTTTGGGTAAGATAAATGTTTTTTATCTTTCTTTTTCTTTATTTTCCATTTATAGAATTCATAACGGATAATCACATCTCTGACTCAGAATCAAATTAGCTTTTATATCAAACTTAAATATAGCATTTATTTAGCTATGCTTTTGAATCATTAGAAGCCGCGCACTCTTTGCAAATACACAAATAAAACTAAAGGGCGCCAATATAACACATTTGACTGTGTCTGATTTAGTTATCCGAGTGGTTTGAAAATTTCTTCAAGAAGGTTAATAGATTTAAAACACTTATCGTATAAAAGTATTATTTTTGTTCCAATCAATATTTCGTAATAAACACAGTGATTATCAATAACAATATAATTTATTAAAACTATTATATGGAGCGTTCAAAAGTTTACACCATGTATGTAACCTAAGGAGGTACTCAATATGAAACGAGACGGAGAAACGTGTGGTTTGAAATCCTGATGAAAACCAACATGTATTCAGATTTGGGTATCTATTACTCCACCATTAGAGCACTTGTTATACTTCATAATGTGTCAACTCCTATCTATTTCGTTAAAAATTATATTTGTTTTGTTTGGTTACGATAAGATAAACAATATGGTGTACTTCCTACTGAGGCAAATTCAATTTTGTTCTCAATGCATATAAATTCCGTTATGTTATTTCAAAAGGAGATAATTCCTATTATTTTCTTCAGAGGCTATTAATCAAAGTTTGTTATTCAAAGAAGAAATATCATGTTATATAAATCAGGTAGATCCTATTCTAGATCCTATTCTGTCATTTGTACATGTATGAGCTCGCTACAGCCGGAAGAGCACGGACTGTATTTCGTATGCCTTCTGTTTTTTAATATCCAATTACATATCCATCTGTGTGTTTCTTTGGGTCCCTGCGGCATGCTGTCTGTTTGTATGTTCATCTTACAGCAAGGAGGTCATACACCACAATTGTGTGTCCTCAGAGACCTCTGGGTAATCGGAAAATAGGAGGGTTGTGCGCACGCAATCCGGATAAGAACACCGTCTGCTAATTGTATGGCATGTGGCCGGTTGCCCATTGGTCTCGTTGGTTTATGTGTGGTCTTTTGTGTTTGATGTTTCTATGGCGTTCGTTGGTGTTCCTTGTCCCTTTTGCGTCCCTTTCTGTGCGTGCCTGCTATGTATTTTGCATTGGGCGTTTTGCGTTTTGTGGGTGATGCGGCAGAGTGTTGTTGGAGATCCCCTCTTTTCTTGAGGATATGGATCTTTTCTTTTTATTCAGCAGAAATTAATTACGTTCTGTAATTTAAAGAATCCTTTTTTGTTACATAAAGGAGGTAAACCCTATTATGTTATTCAAAGAAGAAAACTCATATCCTCATATTCAGAGGGGATAATTCTAAAATTTTATTTTGTTCTTCAACGGATGTAAGCATCATCAGTTTATTCATAAGAGATAAATTCTTGTCTGCTGCTCAAAGACGATTATTCAAAGGAGCTGACCTGACATTTTGACAAACTCCGACCAACAGCGAGTCACGACATATTTGTCTTAATCAACAACTTGCTGTATTTCCATACATGTCTTCAACACTTTTTCATTTAACATATCGATTCGTTCCTTCTTAACCAGAGACATACATTTGTTTCCATATTATTTTCAGTTTTTGTCACGTTTATCAAAACAGAGAATAGACCATGCAATTTATTGTAAAATAAACAATATACATGCCTTTGGAATCAAATAATTAACCTGCATAATTACCTGCGGGATTCCAGTCTGGATTGCAAAAGACAGAACAAAAATTAAATGTGTTGAAAATCGATTGAAGATATATGAAGTGCGTGTAATTAGATGAAGAATAATTCGGACATTTTCAGATAATTCTGGTTTCCATATTAGGTTATTCTTAAAGGAATTGCAGATATAATAATAATGCGGAAGGGTTTCAACTTTATACCTTCTTTAAGAAAATTTCCAACCAATTTTCATGCACCAGACACGTGTTTCGAATATCAAATTCTCATCAGTGATGCTTCTAGGCGAAGTGCTTTTCATAAGCATTCCAAATTAATTTCCCTAGCGCCCTCTTGCGTTATTTCTAGAATTTTTAATTTCTACATTTACTTTACAGAGAAAGCGCGGCTCCAAAATTCCTGTAGGGTCGATTCAATAGAATATCAAAATAATATCTATTTTCAAAATAGCATTGGAGTGATGGTGCTAAGATGTTAACCTCCTTGAATTTCGATGAGATTTTTCGATGAAATGGCAAGTTTCCGAGATAGCAAAAACTATAGATATGATGTCACATTGATAAAGGGCCAAAACGAAACTTCTTTCAGGCGACAGAGCTGGAAAGAAGTGATGAATACACTTGACATACATCAGGTCACGGGGAACGTTTTAACAGCTCCAATTATCGTTTTTAATGTAAATATCGTTTTTAATGTAAATGTCATTCTACCGCCCCCTTCCTCTCCCTCCCTTTTACCCTTCCTCCCTCCTCCCGTCCCTCCTCCCGTCCCCTTTCTCCCCCTCCCTTACACCCTGTCCACCCCCTCATTTTCTCCTCATGTATATATTATTGAACAAAACTGGTCGAGAAACACGTGTCACGTGCAGTAAGAGTTTGCATGGCAAAAAAGGGATGAATATGAAAGTTTGGTCAGTTAAGAAGATCAAACACCCATGCAAATGTTAAACGTCTTTAAATTCGATAGCATCAATTAAGGTAGAGTATCCCTCACGTCAGAATTGCTGGTAATTTTTTGCCTGGATGCCCTATTTTTTCTCTTCAGAATATTATTCAGGTCATCAAACTAAATGGATTCGGAAAAAGAAACTTTTACAGTTACATTTCATCACTTCTGAAAAGGGATTTTTCTTACTTTTCATATAGGGTCCAATGTTAAAGTTCAAACGGGTTAAGTTCTCGGTATAATCATTAAACCACGAATCATATATTGTTTTTATATCAGGTCTGACATAAGCTCTGTATATATGGAAATGAAAATATTGTTAAAGTTTATATTTTGGAAATTGAAGCATCCGAGACCTGAGGGATGTTCTACCTTAAGAACAGACATGCACGTTTCGGGTACTCAACCCTCGTCAGTGATCCTCAATCTAAACAATGTAATATGGCCAAAAAGTGTGAAAACTATTATGTCCAAAAATGCACCAAAAAGACGTAGCAGGATGGGTGGGATATGGTGCTGCAGGACCCACATTTTTAGAAATTTTAAGAACTTTTGTTAACAGAATTTTCAAATGCGTTGAAGAAATGGTCAACCGATGTTTATCGAACTTGACTAAATGTGCCCTCGGGGACTCCTGGTCCACCAGCAGTGACACTCACCAAGTGGTACAAATCTTAAATGTCTTCAGATTCAACAGCATCATTTAATAACAGAGAAACTTGCAGCAGGGACCAGACATGTACGTTTCAGGTATTCAACCCTCGTAAGTGATCCTCAATCTAAACAATGTAATATGACAAAAAAATGTGAAAGTAATTTTGTCCAAAAATGTACCGAAAGACGTAGCAGGATGGGTGGGATATGATGCTGCAGGACTATACTGCCATCTATAAATAAGCTGTTAGAAAATGAATAGCTTTGAATCCATTGCTGTATAATGCAGAAGATGAACCTTAGCACTTTCTATATAGACGAAACCACAGACAGTGGATGTATTTTATATATTATTTTCATTTCGTGCATGACCATCGACGGCGGGTGCGGCTAGCCAACAGGGGATGTTTGCTCCTCCCGGGCACCTGGTCCCACATCTGACGCCCTAGGGGTCCGTCGATGCTCAATTTGGTGATCTATTGTGAGTGCTGTTGAGATTATCGTCAGGATCTTCTTTAACTCATTATAGAAATAATTTGTAACAAACTCGACCCAAATATTTACATTTCTTTCTTTTATATATATAAAAATGGAAGTTTCTGAAAAGTAAATTTAATATTTTTGTTATCAAAATTTTGAATTGTGTGAAGCTAATTATTATGAATCTTTCTAGTTCAGACTGAAAAAAAAGAAAACAAACTCATAAAGAAAGAAGACTTGTTACTTGTTTGTTTAGTTATCGTTCATATATATACCATTAATGGATTATCTATAGATTATATATATACCCAACAAAAAAAAAAAAAAAAAAAAAAAAAACCAAGAAACGCACCACTTAATCTTCATTCTATAAAATGTATTATATAATCTATAGATATTCAATTCTTTTCTATCATAAATTGTAGATATACGAGTGACTTATTCTATCAAACACCAGACGAGTCCGTCTTCATGATCAGACACAGCGCCATGATAAAGTCACTTGGTTTAAAATGCAATGTCACAAAATGGCTTTTAAGAATTCCGTTCACTTTTTAGAAATGATTAAAGCTGTTAAATCTATCCAAATTGATATATCAGGCATTGCGATTTGTTTTTTCAATGATGATAAACAATTTTCCCTGAATACAAATTCATTTAATTATTTCAAATTACGTCATCAAAGAGAAAATCTAAATTTGAGGAAAACATCCAAAACATCAATTCTTTTGAAAATAAAGTCTGTAGTTTGATATTTTTCGCCCTTAAATGTATCGCAAAGCACAAAATTACCCTACTGCAGCTAGTATCTGACCTTTTTTCATAAGCACAGTTTTCAGAAACAGTGTCTCGATTTTGACATGTCATTTTACGTGAATTTTCAATGGTTTTGGATGTTAGTTTTAAGCTTTCTGGTATTTCATTTGATTTCTTCAATGCGATGTTAAAGATAAATCTGCAACAGATAAATAAGAATGGCTGAAGACAAAATTAGTGTTCCTTTGGGATCAGAATTGCAAAATATTGATATCATTTATTGTAAAACATACCCCAATATACAGAAATTTCTATTAGGACATTTAATTTTCAGATTTATTGGCTTATTTTGACTACATTTGAATAGAGAAACCAGTATCCATCTAAATTTTTACTGAAAATTTGCAGAAAGTGGTCAAAGAACAAAATTTCAGAAAGATACCAAACCTGCGGCCATGAAACAAGAGCTAGAAACAACGCGTTTTATTCCGCACTATCATTGTGATATGATGCGAAAAAATGATCGAAACGTGTTTTATCCTCGGTTATTCGAGTGCTGGAAAAAGAAAACTAAAATCAAATGTCTAACTAAATATTTAATGATCAATTGAAAAAAAAGCACTATATAATATGATGTGCGTTTTTTTTTTGTTGGGTACATATGGTACATAAAATGATAATTGTAGAAGAAAAGTTTTTTCATGTGATATGCCCTATCAAGTACCAGTCAAAGGTTTAGTTAAAACAATTCTATTTTGAAAAGAGACAGAATTCAAAAACCTGTCATTATGTCAAAGGGGTAGGGGCAAAAATGACCATATTTGGCCCCAATCGCAATTTTTGAAAAGAATAACTTTTTTCTTCTTCCACATGCTACATCAAACGTACTTGTTTTATATTATTTCTTGATAATCCTATTTTTGGGGGCAAAAACATTGAAAATCCAGCTCTATTACTTCACAATAGAAATTAAGATTTTCCGCCAATAGACAAGCGTACCTTCAATTGGTCCCAGATCAAGCGCATGCAACAAGTTCACACTTTTATGGGACATTCACATTGCAAATGCACATGCAAAGCATGACTTTCCTTTTCTGAGTAGAAACATCTCTTCGCCGCCTGTTTATGGCGTGTTTATATCTGAGTATACTTTTTGGCCATATTACATTGTTTAGACTAAGGATCACTGACGAGGGTTTAGTACCCGAAACGTGCATGTCTGGTCCATGCTGAAAATTTATCAGGTTTTAAATGATGCTATTGAATTTAAAGACGTTTAACATTGATACGCTATGCCATTGCAAGTACCAAATATACAGATTTTACTCTAAGAGCTAGGCGTCTTTCAGATAAGCTTCTCAGTCAGGGATACGTTTGTGACCGACTAACAAGTTCTACGGTCGATATGGGGAACTTGTCATACACTATGATGTCCCACTCTCCAGAATGGTGGATGATAAATATGGATAATGACCATATCCCAATACATAGTACAAAATTCAGAAAATCATAAACCGAAGGCATACAAAACCAGGATAAAACAAGAATCAAAGCAAACAAAGAAAAAACTCCACCATATGAAAAGAAGCAAACTCCCAATATAGGACCATCCAACCAAAGATTATACTTTATATCATCCAGAATGGAAGTAACCGGATGTGACAATTCTTCCGAATGGAAGCGACGGATGTTGCACGCAAGCAGGAGATGCTGACTCTTCCTGGGCATCTTCCTTGGCACGTGGTCTCACTCCCATACCAGGAGTTCTCTTCTTTTCATGTGGTTGAGGTTTTTGTTTGTTTGCTTGGGTTCCTGTTTTATCCTTATTTTGCATAATTATTTGAGTGTTTTTGCATAGTTTTGTCTTTCGTGTTTTGATAACGAAGACAGGTGTTATTCTTATCATTGTTCCCATCTATTTTTTTTGTGAGGTCAGGTGATCCACTATGATCACTGTGAAACAACTTCATGTCTGGGATATTTTCCTTCTACATGCATGTAAAGGGTAAAGAAAAGGGAATGATCTCCAGCATGACAACCCTGCAGACATCCAGCGAAACAAACCTACAAGAAAGTGATACGTAAATGACATCAGACAAAACTACAAACCGCACAAGGACGCTAGAACATGATACAAAATATTCGAAACAGACTCACAGAAACATCACAGACAACACATAAAAGTAATGAGACCCATGTGCACCCGGCGCTGACTTTGGACGGCATCTGCTATTAGTATACAGTTAAAGTATACCATTGAGGGAGTTAGCACGATTCTGGTTCCCCGAGACCAGACCTATTACAGTACACTGGATCCCAAACTACCCATCCCCGGGCTGGTCGAGGGGAACCAGAATCGTGCTAACTCCCTCAATGGTATACTTTAACTGTTTTATTATACCGAAACAAACATTATACTGAAACAAACATATCTCTTAGGTATACAGAAACAAACATTATACTGAAACGAACATCATATCTCTTAGGTTCACATGGTTCAAATGGAAATTCTAATGATTTTGCCTTGCCTTCTCGACTGAATGACTGAGTAACGGAAAATATTAAATTTTGATGATAAGATAAACAGAAACATCATTTATCATACTCATTCATGTTTAATTTTTGATTGTTTTATTTTATTGCGGATAATTTTATGTGCTAAGCGGATAGGAGGCGGATTACTCTGCTCGCGTATTGATAGCGTCATCCGTTCAACCTTCACATCATCCGATCAACCTTCAACGGCGCTGATTGGCTGATACTGACACACCCCCAAAGAAGCTCCGCCCCATTTTGAAACTAACTCCCTAGGGAAATAGTCTTCTCAACTAACGCACCCCTTTGCAGGGAAATAGTCTTATCAGGCGATTTTCAGGGATTTAGTTAAATTTAATGAGTCTCTCTTTATATAGGAAAAAATCAGTAGAGGTATAATAATATACAGTTAAAGTATACCATTGAGGGAGTTAGCATGATTCTGGTTTTCCCGAGACTAGACCTATTTCCCGAGGCGAAGCCGAGGGAAATAGGTCTGGTAGAGCGTAACCAGAGTCATGCTAACTCCCTCAATGGTATACTTTAACTGTTTTATTATACCGTCACGTGCTGTAGCTCCGCCCCATTTCGAAGTCACGCGCTGTAGCTCCGCCCCATTTCGAAGCTATATCCCTAGGGAAATAGTCTTCTCAACTAACGCACACTTTGCAGGGAAATAGTCTCATCAGGCGGGTTACAGCTAGTTTTAATGAGTATCTTTTTATATAGGAAAAAAACAAGTTAAAGGTATAGAATCTCATAAGTGGTACTTAATTAAATGCAGAGGTTTTAGACACCGTCGAGTTTATTTACACTGCGAAACTAGGCTAACGATATCCTCGAGGTCTAAAGAATCCAGCAGCAGAGATACCAACCCAGTGGTTGAAATGATCAATATATGCTCAATAATAAATGTCAGTGCACCATATGCGCATTTCAACAAGTTATAAAGCAAAGTTTTATACATCGTCTCTCCTTATACATTTTACTGTTCCTCTTCCTAGGTATGGATCGATGTGGGGGCAGTAAAGGAGATCCTCTGTATTGTACCCACGGACATCATTGTTGTAGTAGCATAACAGGATATTGCTGTGTGGACGGTGATGTCTGTACACCAGGGAATAACGGCTGTATTAGTATAGGGTAAGGTGGAGACAGGGAAAGGCCCGGGGATAGGAAGTTTGGGGTCTAGTGTACTGTACCCACGGGCATAATCGTTTTTGTAACATAACAGGATATTGCTGTGTGGACGGTGATGTCTGTACACCAGGGAATAACGGATGTATTAGTATAGGGTAAGGTGGAGACAGGGAAAGGCCCGGGGATAGGAAGTTTGGGGTCTAGTGTACTGTACCCACGGACATCATCGTTGTTGTAACATAACAGGATATTGCTGTGTGGACGGTGATGTCTGTACACCAGGGAATAACGGCTGTATTAGTATAGGGTAAGGTGGAGACAGGGAAAGGCCCGGGGATAGGAAGTTTGGGGTCTAGTGTACTGTACCCACGGACATCATCGTTGTTGTAACATAACAGGATATTGCTGTGTGGACGGTGATGTCTGTACACCAGGGAATAACGGCTGTATTAGTATAGGGTAAGGTGGAGACAGGGAAAGGCACGGGGATAGGAAGTTTGGGGTCTAGTGTACTGTACCCACGGACACCATCGTTGTTGTAACATAGACAGGGAAAGGCACGGGGATAGGAAGTTTGGGTTCCAGTGTACTGTACCCATGGGCATCATTGTTGTATAGACATAACAGGACAGTGTTGTGTGGACGGTGATGTCTGTACACCACGGGATTAGTATAGGGTAAGGTGGGAACGGGGAAAGGCCAGGGGATGGGGAGCTCGGGGGTCAAGTGTACTGTACCCACAGACATCCTTGTTGTAGTAGCATAACAGGGCATTGCTGTGTGGACGATGATATTTTACACCAACATGACCAAAGGATAACGGCTGTAGTAGTATGATGTGTGTACATCAGAGGATTTGTATAGGGTAAAATGGGGAAAGGCCCGGGGAGGGGAAGTGTGGGGGTCCAGTGTACTTTATCCACGGACATAATTTTGGTAGTAACATTAGAGGACATTGCTTTGTGGACGGCGATGTCTGTAGACCGGCCTATATCCTTGTTTACAAGTTTGGTGTGGATCAGTGTGGGAGCAGTAAAGGAAATCCATTGGCATCAACAGGGCATTGCTGTGTGAACGGTGATGTCTGTACACCAGGACCCGGTTGTACAATGCGTTGTTAAATTTAACTATAAGTTAGAAGTTAACTTCAAGTTAAATGTTAACTCATAGTTAGCTAACTACGTGGTTAAATCCGGTTGCACATTCACGTAGTTAGCTAACTATGAGTTAACTTTGTGTTTAAAAGAATTTAACCATAGAGTTAACTCTAAGTTAGCATAATTTACCCATGATGCAACTGAACTCAGACTTACAACTGAACCCAGCCTTAGTTATTCTTCCTATTTTACGTGATAGAACTAGTAAAAAACAAACATTCATACTTCAAAACCTTTGTTTAGCGATGTTGACGACTATGGTGACGTCATTACGGTCTTCTTATATGACGTCATTTTACCCTTTATGTGCTCTTACATGTGACGCCATTTGGCACTTTATTTGCCGTCAAGGTAGAAATAGGAGGGGGGAATCCTAAATATTCGTGACATTTATGCCGCTAGAATGTTGTGGTTTTTTCCCCGCTTGTGAGATGTTCTTTGAAAGGAAACGAATTTATCGTAAATCTATTTTAAAATTAAAAGTGCAAGCTTTTTTGAAGCACCAATTTTTGCTGAATTCTGTCATAAAAATTCAGCCTGTGCGAACGCCAATCTGCAAAAATATTTTAGAAAGAAAATCGCCGAAATTGAAGACCGAAAAAGAAGAAGAATTACTGAATTGAACAAGACATTAATAAAGAATTATCTAGATTTAATACATGACCTGATAGCAACTAGGTACAAGTAAATTTTGCAATCAATCAACTTTCGTGAGAGAGGGCAGGGAGACTTAAAACACAATCAAGTTCGACACCCCCCCCCCCCCTTTACGCTAAAAATAAATTTGGGTATTCTGGACCGAAGAGCTGCCCGTGATGCAAGGAATTAGAATACATTTTTTCTGGCTCAGAAAATAAAGCCTACGCTCACGCAGCAAGATACGCCTGTTGGGATTTTTTTTACAACATAAAAATATCTAAGCCCCATAACTACATAAAGACAAATCGGATGAACCTGAAATTCGAAAGGCGGCATTCTCTCTCTCACAATCTAATCACGATATAGAAATATCATGAAAATGTGTTGACACTTATTCAAGTTATTTCGTTCCATGTGCCTATATGTTGCCCTTAGCTGGGAAATAGCCTTTAGTTTGTTTGAAACGGCAGAATATTCGATGTTTAAGTTCATGGTTAAAAAGTTAATCATGCCCCAGACCACTGTTAAATTTTCGGCGTTTAACCACAAACTTAACAGCGAGTTAACTCGACGTTATCTTTGTGCAGCAGACATAACTTGGAGTTAAGCTAACCATGAACTTAACCACAAGTTAACTCGTGGTTAAATAACAACGCATTGTGCAACCGGGTCCTGGGGATTAGTATAGGGTAAGGTGGGGAAAGGCCCGGGGAGGGGATCCACGATACCCACAGACATTGTTGTAACAACATAACAATCATCAAGTAAAAACTTAAAAAATCCTTTTCATTTTAGATTATGTTGTCCTTTCTCATCGCATTTCTACATTCTTAATACAAATTCAGAAACAAAACATTGCGATTTTTTAGTTTATAGAAGTACTAGGCGATCAAGAGTTACGAAAATACTTAAATTTTTTTTTTGTAAGCATTTCTTCAAAGACAAACACCCAAAAGCAGGGGACCACAATTCCTTGAATTTGAATTTAAATAGTAAAAGTTATAACTTGCCACGTGCAGAGGTTAATACAAGTAAGCCTTTTCCCGTATGTGGATCCAGTTACTATAACCAATACTGATGGTATCTTTACAGATTGTTGGTCACTGGAGTGGTGGTTGGACTCGTGGTGCTGCTTATTATAATATTGTCCCTAGTAAAAGGTCAGTAGATTTTCTTATCATAATGGCAGTTCTATCACAAACGAATCAATATATAGTGCTGTGACTTTGATAATTCTTATTTGTGAACGGCATTCCATTTCAGCAAGAAAGGTGATCCTACACTGTAATTAAGGTATATTTCATTTTTCAGAGGTTCATGCAAGACAATCGTGGCTCTTTTAACAAAGATTTTTATTCTTCATATTCAGTGTTTTCAGTCTTATCTAAAAAGAGGATCCACCCAGCCCTTGCCAGGTTACCTCCTAAATCAAAGAAATTCAAGCCTGATCCAAAATACCCTATACTAGACGACTGACAAATACAGAGATGAATATGAACAGGTCAAAACGAGATCTGAAAGTAAGTTTTATTTATAGTTATTCTAAATATTTTATGTTTTATAAACAGTTGTTACTCAAGTGTATAATCTCATAAACCATCTGTAGTAATGTCACAGGTTTGTTTTTGCTTTCAGATATGACAAAGCCTGCCAATAACCCTCAAAAGGAAACAATTATTACCACTCTCCTCGCTATATTTACTGTAGGAGACAATTAGGGAGTGCACTAACAGGATGAAATGTGAATCTCAACATGGACTTACTTTTGAACAGCATAGCAATGCCATACATGTACTAAAAAATAGCAATCCAAGGAATGCTTGTGTCGCCTGCGAAGCGGTTTGATTATTATTCTAGAAAGTGGATCAAAATTCTTGAAAAGTAGGTCTAGGTCAAATATCTAGATCAAGGTCAAAAGGTCAAATTTTATGGTCTGTGTAGAAAGGTCTTGTCACAAGGAATACACATGTGAAATACCAAAGCCCTATCACTTACCAATCAAAAGATATATCCATTCTTAAATTTTTTGAAAAGTAGGTCAAATATGTAGGTTAAGGTCAAAAGGTAAAAAAAAATAATGGTATGTGTAGAATGGCATTGTTACAAGGAAAATACATGTGAATATCAAATCAAAGCCCTATCACCTACCAATCAAAAAATATAGCCAATATTACTTTCTTGAAAAGTAGGTCAAATATCTAGATCAAGGTCAAAAGGTCAAATTTATCTGTGTAGAAAGGTCCTGTCAGAAGGAATACACATGTGAAATATACAAGCCCTATCACTTACCAATCAAAAGATATAGCGAATCTTATCTTTTTTTCAAAAGTAGGTCAAATATCTAGGTCAAGGTCACAAGGTCAAAATTATGGTATGTGTAGAAAGGTCTTGCCACAAGGATTGCACATGTGAAATATCAAAGCCCTATCACCTACCAATCAAAAGATATATCCATTCTTAATTTTTTTGAAAAGTAGGTCAAATATGTAGGTCAAGGTCACTAGGTCAAAAATTATGGTATGTGTAGGAAGGTCTTGTCACAAGGAATACACATGTGAAATATCAAGGCCCTATCACTTACCAATCAAAAGTTATGGGCTGTGACACCCAAAGTGTGACAGACAGACAGACAGACGGACGGACAGACGGACAGACGGACAACGGACAAAGTGATCCCTAAGTGTCGCTATGCTTCGCAGGCGACACAAAAACAATGTCAATTTACTCATTATGCCATTTTTTCAATGATTTTTAACATGTATATTTTATGTATTTGTCTGATTATGCTACCCAGTATGGACCTGCACAAAGCAAGTACATAAGCTAGAAATGTTCTAACAATGTTCTGAATATATGTTAGCATCAACAAGAAATTGTACGGATGACAAGATCATTTTGTTTTAAAAGTGCATTGCCTACATGATCAAGTTTTGACCATAGAAGATATCTTTCAAACACCATTTAACCCCACTCACAATCAATGGAAATGTCTTACCACAGGGTATTCAGATGTGAAATATAAAAGCTCTTTCAGTAGACTTTTGATTCAAAGTGGACTCACGTGACATTGATAATTATTGACAATCGAATCAACAATTAATTCAATGATAATATTCAGGGTAGTTCTCTATATTCATAAAGCGAGATATGATAATTATGAGTATTTTTTTTATACTTTTATTTTAAACACAACAGAATTCATGTAGAATAGAAAGACTGATGCACTGTGAAAGACATTTGGTTCTGTATTGTAAGGTCACATCTCAATCTTCATCTCCCCTGAAGAAAACAAATATAAACATTTTATTTCAAATGTGACTATTAAATCCATATATAGAAGAATGAGCCAGAGATCTGAAGCTACAAGTGTTATAAGTTTCATTGGCACAAAGCAGCAAAGGTTTATGTATCAGTGAGAAGCACTTTTTCTGTTTATTTTAAAATAAAACTTTGTTCATTATTATACATGATGATTAACAGCTGTGATAATACATGTCTATATACAGTTACATGTGAACTTGGACCAAGGAATACTTGGACCGTGGAACACTTGACCATAATTATTAATAGGTCCATTCGGTCTCTTACATAGTTACCTTGAACCTTATTCAGTTCAGTGTTTATGTGTTGTAGTTATTTACTTGGAAGAATACCATTAAATCATAGATTGAGAGCCCAATAATTGTCGAAATAAGTTATTATAGCTACCAATGGTTATCAAGAAATTATTCAAGTCATGTACATCATAAATAAACCTACACAAGAACAATATAATCATTTGTCCTATATGCAAAGAACTAAAGGATGAAATTTTTTTTTTCTTTCAATTATTTGTCTGGTCGACTGATTTTGAACAGCCTTACATCCACATGGTCCCATATGCCTAATAGAAATATGTTTACAGACTGATTGGCCCTGTACTTACTGCCGAGTGTTCCAGGGGCAGAGTGTTACCCATGATTACCTTATACTTACCTTTCTACACATGTTTCTTTCCTGTTTTTGGTTCTCAGATCCCTGAGTTTTATATCCACCTCCGACAGGGGCTGGGTGTCTTCCTCAGTGTTTACTTTCTGAGGTTTTCTTACCAGATTTACCTGTAACATTAGTGGTAACCATGTTACAAGAGAATATACATGTAACTATCAACCATGATACCAAAGAATGATTAATACTCAAAATCCCAATAGTTTAAATTATTGATAATCTTATGACAAGGATTAAAGAGACAGACTGGGGCAGAATTTGGCCCAAAGTCACCTAAATCATGGCACAACATCAAGGAATATTTGCAAGGATTAATTGTTTCATGTGTTATCATTGCCCTTGGGTTTAAGATTCAAAGGATCTGGCCTGAGACAGGTCATTCTCTCTGTTTTGGGGAATTGTACCTGAACCCTAGATGGGGGAAAATTTACGACATTTTCCTAAGAAAGGGAAATTATTTAAAACTATAATTTTATAAGATTAAAATCAAAACAATACTTAATTTTGATCCAGAACAAATTGATTCTATAGCTATGTAAATAAAGCATTTCTTTTAACCATTCAGAGATTGATTAATCTCGCAATGTTTAACCGCAAATGCAAATTTTTGGAGAATCTTGTTATTTTGTATTATTGGGGAAATTTTTTTCACCCTTGAAGGGGAAAAATATACTATTTAGTGAGGGAAAGGGGTAGAATTTCTGTCTAATTTTTGACGATTAAGTGTCCTGAGAGAATTCAGCAATATATATTTATAAAGTAATGCTTAGTCAAGAACTAAATACTAGATATAACTAACCCATTTGCCTTTGAACTTTTGTAGGAGCATCTGTCTCTGTACTCTGTTCATGAGCCGGATCATAGAATCCCTAGCTGGATTAGGTTTGTTTACTTCCTCCTCCGCCTCCTGGATCCGCCTCGATTTCTCCTCAGCAAATACCTTGTCAACCCACTTCTTGGCCATTCTGACAAAATCATCCAAACATTCAAAAGAACTCGCTCAAGATAATGCATTTAACATCACAACCCATAGCATGTCTTATCTACAATAATTCTTGTTCCAAACGATACTGGTAATATATCAAATTAAGTACAACTCTTTACAAACTGTAAAAAATTATTCATAAATGAAAGATTTTGATTCAACTTCTTATCTATACCAATTTTACTTCTTATCGATACAGGTGCATCAAATTAAATACAAACAGAACAGTCTCAAAAAATTTTTGTAACATTGCACATGTGATTTAACTCCTATAGCCAGTATTTTTACCTTCTGACCAGCTCCTCCTGCATACAAGTTTTCAGCTCCCTCACCTTCTCTCTACACTCGTCTTCTTTCTCCTTTTCTGCCTTCTTTAAATGAAATTATTTATGGTCACTGTCATACTTATATATTATTATCTTACAATCATAATTAATCGTAAGTTAAAAGAACTATTCATCACATTTCACAGATTTGTTTATTGGAATCAAACTTCATACAATTACAAACATATATAAGTATGGGAAAAGTCTTTAATACCTGTACTTTTTGATAGACTTGATACCTGTACTTTTTGATAGACTTGATACCTGTACTTTTTGATAGACTTGATACCTGTGCTTTTTGATAGACTTGATACCTGTACTTTTTGATAGACTTGATACCTGTACTTTTTGATAGACTTGATACCTGTGCTTTTTGATAGACTTGATACCTGTACTTTTTGATAGACTTAATACCTGTACTTTTTGATAGACTTGAAGTAAGTTGTGAACGACATTGTTATAATCGTAAAGCGTCCTTTTCCTTGTATTGTTCAGAGGTTTCCTGAGATCTAGCAGCTTTTCCTTCCTAGAAAGTTCTGCCTGTAATTATGGGAAGAGAACATAAAAATCAGCTTATTGATTCTACAATGCAAATTATTTCATTTAAAAGTATATAACCAATTTTGCCACAAATATTGGCTTGTATTGAAGAATTCTGCTTTCACAATTCCTGGCAAATAGTGCAGATGGAGTCGAGACAACACATGTAGCAAATGAGTGAATATCACTGTATTTCCGTGTAAAAAAAGTGAATTCATGAGGCATATAAAGAAAGGTAACAAAGCATGTTTCATCTGTTTATTTGTAGAGATTGGTCACTTTATAATTACCTGTTGTGTACAGTATAGAGATGACCTTTATCTGGGATTCACTTACCTGTTGAGTACAGTATTCCTTTCTCATAATTAGAGGTGACCTTTCTCAGGGATTCACTTACCTGTTGTGTACAGTATCCCCATCATAATTAGAGGTGACCTTTATCAGAGATACACTTACCTGTTTTTACAGTATTCCCTATCATAATTAGAAGTGACCTTAATCAGAGATACACTTACCTGTTGTGTACAGTATCCCCAATCATAATTAGAAGTGACCTTTATCAGAGATTCACTTACCTATTGTGTACAGTATCCCGTATCATAATTAGAGGTTACCTTTATCAGGGATACGTTTACCTGTTGTGTACATGATCCCCTATCATAATTAGAGGTTACCTTAATTAGGGATTCACTTACCTGTTGTGTACAGTATCCCCTATCATAGCTAGAGGTGACCTTTATCAGGGATACACTTACCTGTTGTGTACAGTATCCCCTATCATAATTAGAGGTTACCTTAATTAGGGATACACTTACCTGTTGTGTACAGTATCTCCTATCATAATTGAGGTGACCTTTCTCAGGGATAAACCTACCTGTTGTGTACAGTATCCCCTATCATAATTAGAGGTGACCTTTATTAGGGATTCACTTACCTGTTGTGTACAGTATCTCCTATCATAGCTAGAGGTTACCTTTATCATGGATACACTTACCTGTTGTGTACAGTATCCCCTATCATAATTAGAGGTGACCTTAATTAGGGATACTGTTATGGGTCAGAATACCCCAAAACGCCAGCAAAAATCAGACAAAGACAGAATATAAATTTACAAGTTTAATTATGTACAAAATATATATATTTCAAATGATTACAACTTACAATACAATGTCCGGATCAAAGTGTCCGTTACGGTCCACAAAGTCTATCGAATGTATGGTTTCCGGTAATCACAAACGTTCTCGAAAGATCGGTGTCCAAACGTTGTTAAATGGATTAAAGTATCAACAAATAAAGTGTCCCAGTATATCAGAATAGATGAATGAATCGTGTGTACGAATGTGTACGAATGTCTCCTCAACACAGTTCCTCGGAGGTATATATACTTAATACAAATGAATTTACCAGAAGCTTCTAGAACAATGACTCATTATAAATGATTAACAATAGAGTAAATTCTAGAAATCACAGTCATGTGATGATAATGATGTAACAAAGAACATACTGGAATATTCTCTAATGAAATAAACATGAAATAGTAAAATCTAGAAAGAATTATTATGAAATCATTAAATAACATGACTAAGTACATGTGCACCTACACATAAAGTAAAACTAAAATAATACATGACCCACAACACCTCCCCCCTTAAAAAAAGTTTGAATGTCAGTGAAAACTTAGGTGGTAAATTCTGCAAAAATCACTCATGAAACTCTCGATAGTGCATCTGCAATCACATTGTCTTTGCCCTTGATATGGTTAATAATGATATCGTACTCTTGCAACAATAAACTCCACCTTGTAAGTCTTTGATTCTTGTTTGACATTTTGTGCAAAAATGTGAGAGGGTTGTGGTCAGTATACACAAGAATGGGATGTAAAGTAACATTCAAATAAACATCAAAATGTTGTAAAGCTAACAATAATGCAAGACACTCTTTTTCAATAGTAGAGTAATTCTTTTGACATTTTGTCAATTTCTTAGAAAAATAACAAACAACTCTATCTACACCATCATCATTTTCTTGAAACAAAGCAGCCCCGATTCCTACGTCACTGGCATCAACAGTAAGCTTAAATTGCTTATCAAAATTTGGAGCTGACAGGACAGGACTATTCATAAGAACACATTTGATTTTCTTAAAAGATTCGTCACAGTCATTGGTCCATGCAAAATTCACTCTCTTTTGTAACAGATTGGTAAGTGGACCAACAACTGATGAGAAATTTGGACAAAATTTTCTGTAAAATCCTGCCATTCCCAAAAATCTCATTATTTCTTTCTTATTGGTAGGAATCGGGAACTTTGAAATAGCTTCCACCTTGGCCATGATAGGAGTAACAAAACCTTGACCTACTTTGTGACCCAAATATTCTACAGTCGCATGACAAAATTCACTTTTCGCAAGGTTCACTGTGAGGTTTGCTTTCGCCAGTATGTCGAAGAAAGTACGCATGATTCGGAGATGATCATCCCAGGTGTCGCTGTAGATGATGACGTCATCGATGTACGCCTCGCATCCTTCGAGATGATTTAGGAGCGAATGAATCATCCTCTGGAATGTGGCTGGTGCGTTTTTCATACCAAAGGGCATTACTTTATATTGGTATAGCCCATCTGGAGTCGCAAATGCCGATATTTCTCTGGCTCTCTCGGTAAGTGGGACCTGCCAATAGCCTTTAAGCAAGTCAAATTTGCTGACAAATTTTGCACTGCCAATTTTATCTATACAGTCATCGATTCGTGGGATCGGATAAGAGTCAGTTTTGGTGACTGAATTGACTTTTCTAAAGTCCGTACACAATCGGTAAGTTCCGTCTGGCTTCGGAACCAGAATACATGGGGAACTCCAATCACTATTGCTGGGTTCAATAATGTCATTTTCGAGCATGTATTGAATTTCTTTCCGCATGTATTGAAGTTTTATCGGGTTTAACCGATAGGGATGCTGTTTGATAGGTGACGCATCACCCACAATGACGTCATGATGAGATGCATTCGTCTTTTTTGGAACGTCCGGAAAGATGGTCGTATATTCCCGCATTAATTGGTGCACTTCCTCTTTTTGATGCACGGTCAGATGTCCGAGTTTCACTTCCGGATTTGTCAGAATTTCAGAATTCTTTAAACGGACACTTTGAGCGAAGTCTTTTTCGACAGTTTCTTCATTACATTCACGTTCAACACAATTTTCTAATGTATTTACATTGGCCAAAGTGGAAACTGGTTTTACAAAATTTCGGTCACTTCTATCAAAATACTCTTTCAACATGTTAACATGACACACTCTTTTTTCTTTTCGCCGACCTGGTGTCTTAACCACATAGTTAACATCACTAATTTTACTCTCAATCTCATAAGGACCGAAATATCTAGCTTGCAAAGGATGACCAGGGATAGGCAAAAATACAAGAACTTTATCGCCTGGTTTAAAAACTCTGTTTCTAGCATCTTTGTCATACCATGTTTTCATTTTCCTTTGTGAGGTTTTGAGATTTTCTTGAGCTAATTTGCAAGAATTATATAATTTTTCTTTGAAATTAGACACGTAGTCTAAGAGATTCAAATCGCTAGTCTCAGTCAACCATTTTTCCTTCAATAACTTCAATGGCCCCCTGACCGTATGCCCAAAAACTAGCTCAAAGGGACTGAACCCCAAGGACTCCTGAACCGCTTCTCGTGCCGCAAACAACACGAGGTGAACCCCTTCATCCCAGTCTTTTTCATACTGGTGACAATATGTTTTCATCATAGTTTTAAGGGTTTGATGAAAGCGTTCAAGTGCCCCCTGGGACTCAGGATGGTACGCAGAAGACTTATACTGCCTGATACCTAGCTCATGCATAACCTGCTGAAACAATCCTGACATAAAATTCGAACCCTGATCTGACTGAATAGCCTTGGGAGCACCTACGAAACTGAAAAACTTTGTAAGGGCCTTAACTATGGTCTTTGCCTTAATATTCCTAAGAGGTATGGCTTCAGGAAACCTAGTTGAAGTACACATAATTGTCAGTAAGTACTGATTCCCTGACCTAGTCCTAGGCAAAGGACCAACACAATCAACTAACACCCTACTAAAAGGTTCCTCAAAGGCTGGAATGGGTTGGAGGGGAGCAGGTGGTATAACTTGATTGGGTTTGCCTACCATCTGACAACTATGACAAGACTTACAAAACTCAGACACATCTTTTCTCAACTTAGGCCAGTAAAAGTGACTTAAAATCCTATTATAAGTCTTATTGACACCTAAATGACCTGCCATGGGTGTGTCGTGAGCCAAACTCATGATGTCCCCGCGATACGCTACTGGAACCACTATCTGGTGAACGACCCACCACACTTCATTAGGGGGTGCATCAGGTGGTCTCCATTTCCGCATAAGGATGCCATCTTGTATGTAGAAGCACTCTCCGACTTTGTCCGCTTCTTCTTGGGGAAGGGCCCTCTTGCTTAGTCGGATGATCTCCGGATCTTTAGTTTGCTCGGAGAGGAGCTGCTCACGGCTTAAGGCATCTGTATCTCTGTCTAATGGCGGATGGTAATCATCACCAGGTACTGTCGGAGACTTGTCAACATGAAGTGGTACTGACGTCTCAGGTACGTTGTCATCAATGGTAGACATGAATGTGTCAGAAAGGTCTATATTTTCGGAGGGATGGTCCTCGTTAAGTGCAGAAGTACTCTCAGCCTCTTTTAGTCTGTTTCTGGCCATCGCCCTGGTAACTGCGCAGGCTGGGTACAAGTCGTCGTCTTCATCATCGGACACGACATCGGACGTGATTTTCTCACAAACAATCGGATCGGCTACAACTTTGCCGCCAGCTAAATCGTTGCCAAGCAACAAGGAAACGCCTTGAACGGGAAGAGTAGGTCGAACACCTACGATAACAGGTCCAGTAATTAAGTCTGACTTCAAATAAATTTTATGAAGGGGAACATCAATGACGCCTAGCTCCACACCCTGTAATAAAACTGACCTACCAGTAAAAGTGTGCTCAGACAAAGGCAATGAACCCTCTAACAATAAAGTCTGGGCAGCACCAGTATCTCTCAAAATCTGAACAGGCAACGCTTCGCTAGAATCACTGAGTGAAACAAATCCCTGTGACAAAAAGGGCTTATAATGATCCTCCACAAAATCATCAGAACTGGACTTAGAACCCTGAATCTCAGGAGTGTCAGAACAAATCGGATCTAAGGCTTTCCTATCATTTCTAACAGACGCACAGGCCTGTGACTTAAGTTCTTTTTTCTTCTTAAGCTTCAAACACTCACCAATAACATGACCTTTTTTCTTACAATAATTGCATGTAGGAAGCGACCCCACCCCTGGGGATGCCTCAGAACGCTCGGACCTAGGACCGGACGTAGAACCACCTTGAGATGGTGACTGGGAACTAATGGACGACTGAGACTCTTGTAAATTTTTCTTTGGAAAATCTGACGTTTTTGCGCTTTCGCTAGATTGAGTTTTTGACACAAAATTTTTCTTATGAGTGAGAGCATATGTATCAGACAAAACAGCAGCTTCTTCAAGAGTTTTAACATTTTTGTCTTCCAAATGAGTTCTTAAATCTTGATGTACACACTCTTTGAACTCTTCTATCAGAATTATTTGACGTAAATTGTCAAATGAATTGGGAATTTTCTTAGATCGAAACCACTGATCAAATAAATCTTCTTTTTCTCGAGCAAATTCAACATATGTTTGATTTTCAAACTTTTTGTACTTTCTAAACTTTTGTCTGTACGCCTCAGGTACTAACTGATATGCTCTCAAAATCGTGTCCTTGACCTTGTCATAGTCTGAACTCTCAGCAATACTGAGCGCCGAGTACACTTCAGCCGCTTTGCCAATAAGTACGCTTTGTAATAAAGTTGGCCAAAAATCGCGTGGCCACTTCAGATTGGCCGCGATTTTCTCAAAATGTGGAAAATATTTGTCCACGGACTTTTCTTGAAATTTTGGTACTAATCTGATGTTTTTGGCGGCGTCGAATTCAGACTTGACAGGCGAAGGAACAGGATTTTCCTTAGCGCTTTTCTCTAATTTTAACTTTTCTAACTCAAACTGGAGTTCTTTCTCGTGCATACGTTCCTGTTTCTCTCTTTCTTCTTTTTCTCTTTCAAATTGTAAATGTCTTTCTTTTTCTTCTTTTTCAAATTGTCTTTCTTTTTCTTCTTTTTCAATTTGAAATTGTCGTTCTTTTTCTTCTTTTTCAAATTGTAATTGTATTTTCATTTTCTCTAATTCAAACTCATATTTTGACATTTTGGTTTCGCTTGAAACAGGTTCAACAGGAAAATCGTATGACGAAAAGATTTCCTTAGCTAAAAGCTCTTTAGCCACAATATTTCTAATTTCTTGTTTTCTCATAGAAGATTTTACATCTAACTTCAAGTGAAGACCTAAACCAATCAAATCATCTTTTTTCAGTGATTCGAACTCATCTACAGTCGGCGATTTCAAAAATTCAGTGACCGAAAATACCATGATTGATTTCTGCTGGCAAAAGTTTTGAGAATTTTCCTTTTTTCAAAAAACGTACTTTACGTAAAAATGCAAATATGCAGAGATTATGATCCCGGACGAGCCCCCAATTCTGTTATGGGTCAGAATACCCCAAAACGCCAGCAAAAATCAGACAAAGACAGAATATAAATTTACAAGTTTAATTATGTACAAAATATATATATTTCAAATGATTACAACTTACAATACAATGTCCGGATCAAAGTGTCCGTTACGGTCCACAAAGTCTATCGAATGTATGGTTTCCGGTAATCACAAACGTTCTCGAAAGATCGGTGTCCAAACGTTGTTAAATGGATTAAAGTATCAACAAATAAAGTGTCCCAGTATATCAGAATAGATGAATGAATCGTGTGTACGAATGTGTACGAATGTCTCCTCAACACAGTTCCTCGGAGGTATATATACTTAATACAAATGAATTTACCAGAAGCTTCTAGAACAATGACTCATTATAAATGATTAACAATAGAGTAAATTCTAGAAATCACAGTCATGTGATGATAATGATGTAACAAAGAACATACTGGAATATTCTCTAATGAAATAAACATGAAATAGTAAAATCTAGAAAGAATTATTATGAAATCATTAAATAACATGACTAAGTACATGTGCACCTACACATAAAGTAAAACTAAAATAATACATGACCCACAACAGATACACTTACCTGTTGTGTACAGTATCCCCTATCATAATTGAGGTGACCTTTATCAGGGATAAACCTACCTGTTGTGTACAGTATCCCCTATCATAATCAGAGGTGACCTTTATTAGGGATACACTTACCTGTTGTGTACAGTATCTCCTATCATAATTAGAGGTGATGTTTATCAGAGATACACTTACCTATTGTGTACAGTATTCCCTATCATAATTAGAGGTGACCTTTATCAGAGATTCACTTACCTGTTGTGTACAGTATCCCCTATCATAATTAGAGGTGACGTTTATCAGAGATACACTTACCTGTTGTGTACAGTATTCCCTATCATAATTAGAGGTGACCTTTATCAGAGATTCATTTTCCTGTTGTGTGCAATATCCCCATCATAATTGAGGTGACCTTTACCAGGGATACACTTACCTGTTGTGTACAGTATTTCCTATCATAATTATAGGTGACCTTTATCAGGGATACACTTACCTGTTGTGTACAGTATCCCCTATCATAATTGAGGTGACCTTTATCAGGGATACACTTACCTGTTGTGTACAGTATCCCCTATCATAATTAGAGTTGACCTTTATCAGAGATTCACTTACCTGTTCTGTATAGTGCATGTATCCCCTATCATAATTAAAGGTGACCTTTATGTAGGATTCTCTTACCTGTTGTGTACAGTATCCCTTATCATAATTAGAGGTGACCTTTATCAGGGATACACTTGTCTGTTGTGAACAGTATTCCCTATCATAATTAGAAGTGACCTTTATCAGGGATTCATTTACCTGTTGAGTACAGTATCCCCTATCATAATAAGAAGTGACCTTTATCAGAGATACACTTACCTGATGCGTACAGTATCCCCTATCATAATTAGAGGTGACCTTTATCAGGGATTCACTTACCTGTTGTGTACAGTATTCCCTATCATAATTAGAGGTGACCTTTATCAGGGATTCACTTACCTGTTGTGTACAATATTCCCTATCATAATTAGAGGTGACCTTTATCAGGGATTCACTTACCTGTTGTGTACAGTATCCCCTATCATAATTACAGGTGACCTTTATCAGGGATTCACTAACCTTTTGTGTACAGTATCCCCTATCATAATTAGAGGTGACCTTTATCAGAGATTCACTTACCTGTTGTGTACAGTATCCCCTATCATAATTAGAGGTGACCTTTATCAGGGATTCATCCAGCATCTCACCTACAGCCACATGATAATCCTCTGTTGTCTCCTCCTCATCCTCCTGTTACGTATCAAAATCAGACCAGAATTACTAGTCATTATCACAAAATATATTATCACTTACTTTTATCATTAACATCAAAAATGGATCTGAAATCAATGCAACTTATTCATTAAGCTAAATTCAACTTTGGCAAGACTTAAATTCAGCTAAATTCAACTTTGGCAAGACTTTAATTCAGCTAAATTCAACTTTGGCAAGACTTTCATTCAGCTAAATTCAACTTTGGCAAGACTTTCATTCAGCTAAATTCAACTTTGGCAAGACTTTCATTCAGCTAAATTCAACTTTAGCAAGATTTCCATTCAGCTAAATTCAACTTTGGCAAGACTTATAAATCAGCAAAGTGTTGTAAACTAAATAATGTGTGTACACATTTTGCTGATGTTCTTGTGATACTGGCATAGACACACATACTTGAATGCTTGAAGGACTGATTCCTTGATGTTTACCTCTAGTTTGGCACTAGCTTCCTGTAAGTCTATATTGATAACAGATCTTTTGTAGTTGGTTTCTGTCATGCCCTCTAACAAGTCTTCTATGCTTTCACTTCTCTACAATCAAAGATAAAGTCAGATATATAGTATCTACAGTGAAAGAATATATGTTATATGATAAATCTAAAAATAAAAATCATTTCAAGGAATGCATGTGAATCACTTTTATAGGGTGTGACATTCAAGTGTGACAGACAGATGGACAACAGACAAAGTGATCCCTAAGTGTCGCTATGCTTCGCAGGCAACACAAAAATAAACACTGCCCTTAGCAGAAATAATGAAACTGCAATTTTGTTGAAGGTAATGGTTAACCATCCAAAGAATAGCAAGATATGAATGTGAAACCCCTATCAATCACATTTCAAAAACAAAATGTTTTTGTGGAACTTAATCATAGGGATGCCCTGTAAGAGAAAAAGCTAACTTTTACCAAAATATCAAATCTGAGGTCAAGGTCACAAATTTGGTAACAAATGAAAGGCGTTTTTAAGAGGACAACATTTGAAAATTATGTATCAATGCTTTATAACTTAATAGGCAGAAAGATGAGCATGAGTTAAGTGCATACTGTGAATATAGAGTTGATATTTGATAAAGGTACCTTAGTGGAATCGGCCATAGCTTGTAGCAGTCTAACTTGATGCTGACGTTCTTTTTCGCTTTCCTGATCAGCTTGGTGTATATTATGTTCTCTGACTAACTCTACCTGAAAGTTGTCCTTTACCAATTCTAACTCATTATGTTCTGCCTTCTCTAAAGCACAAATCCTCATCTGTAAATCAGAGACATAAATATTTAATTTTTTGATTTTACATCCCATCTCCATCCTTTTTTAATTGCCTTCATCCTATTTATTGAATATAATACCAAAAAGAGGAGGGAGTCTCTAAAAAGACTTACGGTTCTTGTAGCACCAACAGCAATTTACAGACTTTGCCAAGATACAGATTAAGTTTCAATGTGTCAAATGTGTATGTGTCAATTTGATTATGTTTTAGTACATACATGTGTATATATGGAATGTGTATGTGATGTATGCTATGTGTTTTATATATCATGTTAAATAATATGAAGAAAAAAGCTTGTAATGTGAAGTTTCGATTTGAACATGTATCATATGATGTGTATAGCTCTGTTTACAATGTGACAATTATGAATCAGTGGTCCGATGGTGCAATGCATGGTAACATCAACTTTAATATTTTATGCAACAAAAAATAAATAGAATGTAGAAAAAGCTGTTAAATTTCACATTGAACTAAACACATAGGACTTATATCTACATGCACAGAGGTTATCTTCTACTGAAGTTTCAAAGAAGTAGTAGAATATTTGTGTCTACAATCAAAGTAGGCGAACATGGCAACAATTTAAAAGGGGTATCATTCAATTTTAATGATTATTTTTAAATAAGAAAAGATTCTGATTGGCTGAGAAATGTTGTTGATACATAAAAAAAAAAAAAAAAAAAAATTCTCAGTAGTCTATTTATAGTACTAAACTATGCAGGAATTCCCTCAAACACAAATCCGGTGGTAGCTGAAAATGTAAATGTTAATGTTTGCTTAAAATATCAGTTTCCATGAAAATTCAATTAGTTAAAGACAATATTGATTTCAAGACTGGTCACTCATTCACATATCACATATACATGTATGTATAATAGTACAACCTTACTAAGCTCCATTTGGTTTTGGAATTGGCTGTTGATGGCATTGAACACAGCAGCCGCTCTCTTACGTTCTCGTACGGGTTGTTTACTCCGCATCCGTCTCTCTTCCTCTATAGCTCTGTTAATAATAACCAATCAAAACATCTACATTCATTCACGGTATAACTATATCTATACATCTAGAGTCATTCAATAATAATGATTTGCTCTACATAAAAAAAATTTGATTGTGCCCTTACAGGGTTTTTTTTTTCCTTGTTTTGGGGCCGAATTTCGGCCCCTTCCCAATGCCAAATTTCCTCTATTATTCCCAAAAAATCACCCTGAAATTCCCAAAGAGGAATTATGAAAAAATCACCTCAGAAAAATAAGACTCAAAACCTGGAAGTCAGCACAAAATGTCCTATTTCAAAGTGCATTTTTTAAAGTTTTTCATTCATCCCTTGTTCAGTTCAAGCAAATTAATAGATTATCAGTGTTAATAAATGATACTTTAGGGTTATACTTTGGTGAGAATTTGTTCCAAAATTTTCCCAATTTTAGCAAAATGTCGCAAATTTTCCCAAATGGGACAGGCACATTCCCCAAAATAAAAAAAAAACCCTGCCTTACAAACATTTTTTAAAATCAAAATTGGAAGAAATGAAAATTTCAGATGGAATAAAACAGCATGATAGAAAGAAAGAAAGACGGAGGAAGGAAGCAAGGATATCTTACTTCTCTATAGCATGCTGAGTGAGTCTAGGTGTAGACCTGCGTAGTTCAGATGTAAGGCTAACATCCCAATGGTTTCCCTCATAGCTATGACATCGTGATTCCATAACAGCATGTCTACAGTCTCTGAGCTGATTATATAAATAACACAGTGCATGGATCAAATAACCTGACAAGTCAAATGTATCATGTCACCACTTTCTAAGAGTTTGTGAAATGAATGCGATCAAATTCTGTTTTCTTTTTTTATATATACAAGATGCTGAGTTGCTTAACTTGCAACTAAGAGTGAATAATTATTTAAATGCCCGACTGTTTTCAGACAGATCAGGGTACCCTACCTGCAGCAGTCCAGTGATTGGGAAGGATAGGGGCCATGTGCCATAGTCCAATTACATAATTTGAAAGATGGCACATTGAAGTTTGTATACTTTATCAGTCCCCTACCGGCAACGCCGAAGGGGACTCTTAGTTTTTAAGAAATTGGTCTCTTGAAATTGCAGAAAATAATTGAAAATGTCACACATACATGAATTTTCAATCTGCACCAATAACACACCATTATTAAACATTAATGTCCTATGACCTTGACCCTAAGTTCAATAGAGCACATCCTTCAGATCCTTAACATACACTGTAGAACATTTTATCACGCTAGATGATGATTGAGTCATTGACACAAAACACACTCCGACTCCCTTATGATCTAGAGACCTTTTTCAATCATAAAAATACAATTACCTTTGATCTTTTATCCTTTGAACCCAAAATAAAAAAGCATGCGTCCTTGACTCAAGATGAACATTTCTAGCAAAGTTCACTACACATACTACATAACAATCAGAAAACCAAATCCTATGGCCTTGACCTCTGACCGTTTGACTCCAAAATCAAAAGGGCATAGAATGGTCCAAATATCAAAATTCTTATAAATGAATCAGCCAGCCAACCCATGTCAAATTAAATTAGGAACAGCGTTTGGAAACTTGGTTAGAACAATCATACATGAAAAAAAACTTTTTTTTTTTTTAGATTTTACATCTATGTACATGATATCATAATTGGTACACATAAGATACATCCTATTTTAAAAATAATTATGTACCTAAAATCATGAAAGGACATCTGACTGACCTTGTAATGACCTGGCTGTCTCTTTACTCCGGTGCGGAGGTGATGAACGGCTTTAGCTGAAGCCAAAGACTCTTGGAACGCCTTTGGTTGTATAACTCCATCTTTAATACCTGGGTTTAGGTATTGTTTAATATGAATCTCTTCTTCGCTGTCAGAATCAGAATCACTCTGTCCAACTTGATGTGATCGAGTCATTCTAAAATCTGAAAAGAACATGACGATAGAAAACAATTAAGCTATTAAAACTAGTTTTCACTGTACGGACTACTACGGAGGGTTGAATTTTTAAAGCATGTTACCTATAAGTCCTTGATGTCACTTACGAAAAATTTTCCGCCTAAAATGTCAAGTGATTTCTGCCTTCCTGTACAGAATTTTCTAACGTGATCACTTTTATGATTCACATTTGAATCAAATGTGACCGAGGTTTGAACAGTATGCTAATGAAGTATTCCAAATGAGAACTCATAAGAAGACGTTTGAAAGACTTTTTCCTCACCTGATGAGAAAATATCACATTTGAATCTCACGTTTGAAATTAAGTTTTCTCTACTGGCTTCCTTATTTAAAGTTATAAAATCTCATGTTTGAAAATAGCTTTCCCTTATAAACTTTGACCAATTTTTGTAGGGCTGGGCGGTGCACCGAAAATTTCGGTGCTTCGAAATTAGAATTGTCGGTTCGATGCATCGACGTAGAATTGCAGATTTCGATTCGGTTCAGACGTAGTTTAGCTGTATGTCAACTGAAATATTTACTGGAAACCTGTTTATACTTGGTTGTTGAAAAATGAGGTGTTGAACTTTGCTAGTTTGTATTTATATCTAATTTCTCACAGTACATGATGTTGTGTTGGAGCACAAAATTGCATTATGAATGTTAAACTGATATGGGTTTTTTCAAATGTATATACCCACACATTTTTCAGATATATATGCAAATTAATGCTCTATAAGGTTATACTGAAGTGATGGCTTGGTAAAATCAATTTAGATTTTTTTTTTCATTTTTGTGAAATTTATCCATTTCACATATACTATTTTGTATCTTAACTCATTCAAATGAACCGAATCGAAATTAACCGAACCGAGGCCTTGTGATTCGAAACCGAACCAAATCGAAGGATACCTGAATCGTCCCAGCCCTAAATTTTTGCTAAGACCAAATTTCAAACCTGATTCACACGTTTGAATTGGGAACATAGAAACCTAGAAACCTATCTGTGTTGTTGCTATGGAAACATATAGATAAGACCATAAACCCAACATTATTATTACTTAACTTGAAAGAGTAATGATAGGGTACTGATTACTCATCAGTGTTTGTTTTAGATTATGCAGCAGTAATGATGTACATGATGTATGCGACTTCAAAAACATCCTAAAATGCATTTTTTCATATTCAAAGTCTGTTTCCATGGCAACCGGATGTGATATTAAAAAAATTTTTAACAATTTTTTACTTTTGGGTCTGACCCAACCTTATGTATAAATTTCATCAAAATCTGAGACATGCCATGCCATGCGTCCTTCACAAAAGTTCAAATGCTTACAGAGAATAGCTATTAATAATATTAATAATGTTAATCATCATACACACTACTGGTGTCAGAACAGTTTCCGGACAGTAACAGTTTCTGGACAGTCGCCCATTTCAAGTGCTTTGAAGGAACTTATTTTCAAAATTGTGTGACAATATTGTAGATTTTTAAATGGAGAATTCAAATCATGAATCATATAAACAAAATTGTGCATCGAAGTTGCTTTGTCTAGCAACAACCACGCTCGCTAGAGGGCGCAATATGACATTGATTCAGTATGTCCGCCAAAAACGTCTCGACTCGCCTCGGTATCTTTTACGGGCCGTTATGGATAAATCTAGCAGTTTTTGTTCCGAAAAACCTATGACATCAAAGCTTGATACTTTGACCCTTTGGTATATGAATAAATAAGGGGATTTCCAAGTCATTTACATATCGCGGGAAGGAATTGAAATATTCAGAGCTGTCAAAATTCGTGATAACGATCGTATACCGGGTACTGAGCGGGATTAAATGATTGCATATTTATCCATAATAATAATTCATAAAGATTTTCCATGGTATATGACCGTATTCACATCAAACTTCGCCGATTTCCATCACAAGTCAGTATCAAGAACGATAACTCTACTTTGTTTACAACAATATACGTTTCAATTTACGCATGTACAATCAAGCGAAAACAGCTTCTACTTCAAGTAATTTATTTCTGAATTAAGTTAAGAAAATGTATAACATACAAAATCGTGGATCTAGTGGGGTCTGATGAAGGGGAAGTCAAGAAATGTGCAAAAAATTATGATTTTCCCATTAATTTTTTTTTCTCAAAACCATATACTGGAACCCCCCCCCCCAGTCCCATCTGACTGGATCCGCATTCTACATCAAATATGAATTGATAATTAAAGCTCCAAATATTAACTTTTGCAACATTCTTGGAGTTAATTTATTTTCTATTAGTTATGATATAAATACCATGTATACTTCATTTCTTACATTAAAACTACCCTATTTCCAGGATGTAGCTAAATAAAAATGTTTCTGTCACTCTGTGCAAATTGAACACAGGTCTTACAACAATATTAGTGTATTATATACCTGTAGTACTAATTTTAATACAGATAAATCTGACCTAGATAGGGAATGGGATACCCTGGTCCAGTAATAATATTACCAGTCATAAACATGTAATTGTAAATGCTGACTTTTCCACTTCTCACTTTATCAAAGACTTTGTACATCTGGATTTTTATCTTAGATCTATCTGTTCATGGCATTAGTTATCCTCCTTGGATTAACTACATGCATTAATGGTCTGTGGGGTTAGCCTTGGAAATTGGGGTATGGTAGAGGGGGGGGGGGGGGGTTGGACAGCGATTACTAAGAGTTTTATTTACAGATAAATTTAGCAAGTTTTGTACCAAGATAAAACAATTCTTAAAATATTTGGAGTGATTAGTCTGAATTTTTTTTAAGGGAAATTATATTAAGGGCTGAAGGCTAATGATAGATCTAAATACATTCATCACACCAAGTTAAAACATCTCCTTTTGTCGGTTTGGGATAATGAGGTAAATGCATCTATCTCTCACTGTTATTTTTTTTACATTAAACACAATAACATCTTTGTGTGTGAGAAGAGGAGCCCAGAGTTAAGTTCAAGCAATGTCTAAGATATAATACAGAAACAATAGGAAATATTTCCTTGTAGGATATGTACCAATATTCAGCATGTGAAAGTTGTTCAAATTAAAACCATACATTATATATGTGTAGAATTTTCTTTCTTTTTTTCTCAAAATTCTCACAATGTATATAAGGTTCATGTTCAAGATTGACAATTTACTTATCTTATAGACATTAAGAACAATTCTTGGTTTTATTTTCTAATGTTCACTGGGTGGGCTGAGAAATTAAGTATGGTTATATGCATTGGGTAGCTAAGATCTACATGTTTGACAGCTTATTTCAAACATGGTACTATTAATGACGCCAATGGTTCTTGGATGTATATATATATCTGTCCGACTGTTGATTTGACCATGTGGATAGCTTTTGATTTGTAAATATAACTTGTCTATTATCTTCAAATGTTTTCCTTTTTTGTTATATTGGTAAATACATGTGATAAATGTGTTTTTAACAAAGTATTATGACAAATCAAGTCATAATTTGTAAATTTTCACAATGCAAATATAGGGGGTAACCATCTTTAAGTCTAAATTACAGCTATTTGGTCAATGATAGAAAAGAACTCTTGTCATTTTTGAAATCAGCATACCTGAAATAGGTTAAAATGAACAAAATATAGTCCATAATCAGCATCCCTGTAAAGAAAATGAGTTGTGACGTTTTTTCTATAAAAGTTGTGCATTTTCGTTTTAAATTAGGTTGCGGGGTGGGTATGTTAAATGTCAAATAACTTTTTACATATAAAAGATACAATAAAACAGATTACAGATTTGAACTCAGCATACTTTTTTCATATAAGAAAAGTAATATTGATGAGAAAAATTATTTATTTATAAAACCCGTGGTTGTTGCTACTTTATCACACCGTCCTTTTACCCCTTTCTGCCCCGTTTAATATCGCGCACCAGGGGAAGTCACCGAGAACCATACCTTTTTAATTTACGCAGGGATTAATCTACCTCTGCGTCCTGCGTCTCTGACGCATAAAAATCGCCCAGGACCCATTGATTTCCGATCGCTGCGTCCCATAGTGCGCATTGTTCACTTTCGTATAATGCGTCCGTTTTAGTTCATGTTTACGTACATGTATATTATTATTAAACATTCAAATCGAGAAAGTGTATTTACAGTATTTTATTTAGCTGTATAACATGTAAATGTCTCTAGTTTATATTTTGACAGTTCTTTTAAACCTAACAATTCTGTGGTATCGTCATGATCGTATGAGAAATCATTGCGGAGCATCTTTTTTTTTTTTTATTAATTAAAAGTAATATGCAGTCCGAGGCGACGCAAGTCTAACTTATTCATATCATTCGGATACAGATATCTATATTTATGAAAAATTCCTCCACTGTAAACTTTACATGACATTATGAATCGATTAATCTGTTGAAATCGTTTAATTCAAACCATCATTGTACCGTCTTTGTAAACCGTATAGAATTGGTTTGTTTGGATAACGTTTTACTTTATAAACACATGTACGAAGTATCGATTACTAAAAAAACAATCAATATACTTAATTCGGCAAAATTAAATTGAAGTTTAAGAGTTAGACGTTTTTTAGCTCACCTGAGCGAAGCTCAAGTGAGCTATTGTCATAGCGCACCGTCCGGCGTCCGTCCGTCCGTCGTCCGGCGTCCGGCGTCCGGCGTCCGTCGTCCGTCGTAAACTTTTCACATTTTCGACTTCTTCTCCAGAACGGCTGAAGGGATTTTGATGAAACTTGGTAGATATGAAGTACTCATGGTCCCCTACAAGTGTTGTTGTTTTTCGTCCGGATCTGTCAACAGGTGGCGCCACCACAGCCAAAAGTAGGTCACGGGGGGTACCCTCCTTTGACAAACTTCTTCTTCAGAACCGAAGCATGTATCGACAAACCGAAAGCATCAGGATGATCTAGAGAGATGTCTTAAGAAGTGTTGTTATTTTTGGTTCCACTTCGAAGTCAAATTTTTGACGCGTTTTTGACGTCTTTTCGGACTTAGTCAGAAATGCTAATTTTTGCACTATTTCTTTAAATAACTCAATAAGTGTATGATTTTACACACTCATTTACTGCATATTTATCATATTTAACTTACTTAATGCTTTGATATGTATTTTATGCTTAAATTTTATTTTTTTGATTTTTAATGAATTTTTTTCTTATGTAAAAAGGAAGGGGGGGGGGGGTGATTTTCATACATTTTCTGCTTCTTTTCTATAACCACTCTTCAGATTGTCATGACAATTTGTAGGTATGAGGTACTCATGCATGGTACCCTACAAGTGAAAGAATTTTGTCAAGATATCCACTTTTGGATTTTTAAGGAATATTTTTTAAGATTGTACATAGGTATAATGTATGTTTTCCATGCCCAATGGACCCATGGGGAGTGGCTTCAAACCCCGGCGGGACCCCAACAAAAATTTTTCCCCTTTTTAGCTCACCTGAGCGAAGCTCAAGTGAGCTATTGTCATAGCGCACCGTCCGGCGTCCGTCCGTCCGTCGTCCGGCGTCCGGCGTCCGGCGTCCGTCGTCCGTCGTAAACTTTTCACATTTTCGACTTCTTCTCCAGAACGGCTGAAGGGATTTTGATGAAACTTGGTAGATATGAAGTACTCATGGTCCCCTACAAGTGTTGTTGTTTTTCGTCCGGATCTGTCAACAGGTGGCGCCACCACAGCCAAAAGTAGGTCACGGGGGGTACCCTCCTTTGACAAACTTCTTCTTCAGAACCGAAGCATGTATCGACAAACCGAAAGCATCAGGATGATCTAGAGAGATGTCTTAAGAAGTGTTGTTATTTTTGGTTCCACTTCGAAGTCAAATTTTTGACGCGTTTTTGACGTCTTTTCGGACTTAGTCAGAAATGCTAATTTTTGCACTATTTCTTTAAATAACTCAATAAGTGTATGATTTTACACACTCATTTACTGCATATTTATCATATTTAACTTACTTAATGCTTTGATATGTATTTTATGCTTAAATTTTATTTTTTTGATTTTTAATGAATTTTTTTCTTATGTAAAAAGGAAGGGGGGGGGGTGATTTTCATACATTTTCTGCTTCTTTTCTATAACCACTCTTCAGATTGTCATGACAATTTGTAGGTATGAGGTACTCATGCATGGTACCCTACAAGTGAAAGAATTTTGTCAAGATATCCACTTTTGGATTTTTAAGGAATATTTTTTAAGATTGTACATAGGTATAATGTATGTTTTCCATGCCCAATGGACCCATGGGGAGTGGCTTCAAACCCCGGCGGGACCCCAACAAAAATTTTTCCCCTTTTTAGCTCACCTGAGCGAAGCTCAAGTGAGCTATTGTCATAGCGCACCGTCCGGCGTCCGTCCGTCCGTCGTCCGGCGTCCGGCGTCCGGCGTCCGTCGTCCGTCGTAAACTTTTCACATTTTCGACTTCTTCTCCAGAACGGCTGAAGGGATTTTGATGAAACTTGGTAGATATGAAGTACTCATGGTCCCCTACAAGTGTTGTTGTTTTTCGTCCGGATCTGTCAACAGGTGGCGCCACCACAGCCAAAAGTAGGTCACGGGGGGTACCCTCCTTTGACAAACTTCTTCTTCAGAACCGAAGCATGTATCGACAAACCGAAAGCATCAGGATGATCTAGAGAGATGTCTTAAGAAGTGTTGTTATTTTTGGTTCCACTTCGAAGTCAAATTTTTGACGCGTTTTTGACGTCTTTTCGGACTTAGTCAGAAATGCTAATTTTTGCACTATTTCTTTAAATAACTCAATAAGTGTATGATTTTACACACTCATTTACTGCATATTTATCATATTTAACTTACTTAATGCTTTGATATGTATTTTATGCTTAAATTTTATTTTTTTGATTTTTAATGAATTTTTTTCTTATGTAAAAAGGAAGGGGGGGGGGGGGGGATTTTCATACATTTTCTGCTTCTTTTCTATAACCACTCTTCAGATTGTCATGACAATTTGTAGGTATGAGGTACTCATGCATGGTACCCTACAAGTGAAAGAATTTTGTCAAGATATCCACTTTTGGATTTTTAAGGAATATTTTTTAAGATTGTACATAGGTATAATGTATGTTTTCCATGCCCAATGGACCCATGGGGAGTGGCTTCAAACCCCGGCGGGACCCCAACAAAAATTTTTCCCCTTTTTAGCTCACCTGAGCGAAGCTCAAGTGAGCTATTGTCATAGCGCACCGTCCGGCGTCCGTCCGTCCGTCGTCCGGCGTCCGGCGTCCGGCGTCCGTCGTCCGTCGTAAACTTTTCACATTTTCGACTTCTTCTCCAGAACGGCTGAAGGGATTTTGATGAAACTTGGTAGATATGAAGTACTCATGGTCCCCTACAAGTGTTGTTGTTTTTCGTCCGGATCTGTCAACAGGTGGCGCCACCACAGCCAAAAGTAGGTCACGGGGGGTACCCTCCTTTGACAAACTTCTTCTTCAGAACCGAAGCATGTATCGACAAACCGAAAGCATCAGGATGATCTAGAGAGATGTCTTAAGAAGTGTTGTTATTTTTGGTTCCACTTCGAAGTCAAATTTTTGACGCGTTTTTGACGTCTTTTCGGACTTAGTCAGAAATGCTAATTTTTGCACTATTTCTTTAAATAACTCAATAAGTGTATGATTTTACACACTCATTTACTGCATATTTATCATATTTAACTTACTTAATGCTTTGATATGTATTTTATGCTTAAATTTTATTTTTTTGATTTTTAATGAATTTTTTTCTTATGTAAAAAGGAAGGGGGGGGGGTGATTTTCATACATTTTCTGCTTCTTTTCTATAACCACTCTTCAGATTGTCATGACAATTTGTAGGTATGAGGTACTCATGCATGGTACCCTACAAGTGAAAGAATTTTGTCAAGATATCCACTTTTGGATTTTTAAGGAATATTTTTTAAGATTGTACATAGGTATAATGTATGTTTTCCATGCCCAATGGACCCATGGGGAGTGGCTTCAAACCCCGGCGGGACCCCAACAAAAATTTTTCCCCTTTTTAGCTCACCTGAGCGAAGCTCAAGTGAGCTATTGTCATAGCGCACCGTCCGGCGTCCGTCCGTCCGTCGTCCGGCGTCCGGCGTCCGGCGTCCGTCGTCCGTCGTAAACTTTTCACATTTTCGACTTCTTCTCCAGAACGGCTGAAGGGATTTTGATGAAACTTGGTAGATATGAAGTACTCATGGTCCCCTACAAGTGTTGTTGTTTTTCGTCCGGATCTGTCAACAGGTGGCGCCACCACAGCCAAAAGTAGGTCACGGGGGGTACCCTCCTTTGACAAACTTCTTCTTCAGAACCGAAGCATGTATCGACAAACCGAAAGCATCAGGATGATCTAGAGAGATGTCTTAAGAAGTGTTGTTATTTTTGGTTCCACTTCGAAGTCAAATTTTTGACGCGTTTTTGACGTCTTTTCGGACTTAGTCAGAAATGCTAATTTTTGCACTATTTCTTTAAATAACTCAATAAGTGTATGATTTTACACACTCATTTACTGCATATTTATCATATCTAACTTACTTTTTTTCTTAGATTGTCATGAAACTTGGTAGGTATGAGGTACTCATGGTTCTCTACAAGTGTAAGAATTTTGTCAAGATATCCTCATTTGGATTTTTACGGAAAAACATTCATAGATACAATGTAGGTTTTCCATACCCAAGAGTATTGGTTCAAACCCCGGCAGGACCCCACTTTTGCAGTTTTTTTTTCTCCTTTTTTTATATTTATCGTTAGAATAGAAAGTGTGAAAGAATTCTGTCAAAATATCAACTTTTAGATTTTTCATGATTTTTTAAACAGACAAGCTAGTTTGGCTTTGTGTACTTATTTTCGTACGTCGAAATAACTCAGGCACACATGCAATCAAATATATATAACTCTGAATTTATTTTTGAGATGTTGACTTTTTCCATACATGCATATTATATAACAATTTCCCTATATAATGATTATTTTCTCCGCTTTATTTTTGTATCTATGGTAAACAAAGTCGCCATATATCTTGTGTTACAGATTTGATTGGTTAATTCCTCCACGCCCATTTAATAGTCACGGTGGGTAATCTCGCAACGCAGAACACTAGGTTTATCTAAAATTTCGTGTATTACAAATTATTTTTCACAAAAAGGGGAATGTGATGCAGTGTAAGGATGCCTTAGATACGAGTTTTATCGAAAGTAAGAGAGGTAATATCCTTTTATAAAGCCGAAAAACTATCGGCATGATTGGTGTAGATGAAAGTGAAAGTAGAACGCCGATCGTGTTTGTGCATTATAAAAAGCTATAATATCCACCTTATTTTGGATACAACTCATAGTTAGGGTGTTGTTACACTGCATCACATTTCCCTTTTTGTAATAAATTATCTATTTTACGCAAAAATATTGAAAAATAAATTGTTCTGCGTTGCGAGATTACCCACCGTGTTAGTACTGTACACGTGATACATTTCAGGAGATTAATAGATGATCTATCGTGCAAACAAAATAGTACTGCCGGTATTTAATAGATTTTATTTAATGTGCATACATGTATACTGGGAACACTTTCATGCTTGTTATTATTCATGTACTTGGAACAATTCCATACTTGTCATCATTTATAAACTTAGCTCGAATTTCCTTTGTCTTAGACTCTCTTAGATGAATTGTATACGGACTGATTTCTTGAAGAAACATCTAATGAGTAATCCCTTCCCGAGGATTTTGAGAATGTATAGGACATTTGATATATCTGAAATTCTTGAAAACAAATGAGTAATTTCTTCCCGAGGATTTTGAGAATGTATAGGACATTTGATATATCTGAAATTCTTGAAAACAATTCAGTTCAGAGTTCTTGAAATCTTTCAATGAAATGTTGGACCACAGGAAGCTGTTGATTTAAAAGAGGAAATAAATTATGATTCACAACCTTAAGCCACTGTGTTCGACATCTTGTATGTATACAACATTTCTAAAGACGAACACAAGAGACTTTGAAGGTCGTGAATAATAAAACATTTTCTCTCATAAAACGACAGGTTCCTGTGGTCAGACATTTGGGAATTTTTATCTGTCCAAATAATAGATAGAACATGAGTTTTTATCGGACCAAATGATTTTTTATCAGCAAATCCGATGCAGCTGATACTTTTCATGAACTCTGTCATCTAATAATTTGTCCATGTAACAGTCCTATCACGAGGCGAAACATAGTTAACAGTAAATAACGATGTGGTAGGTCTGCTAGTTGGACAAGCTTTACAGTATCATGGGCCTATTAATTTGTTTCCCTAAAAGCAGCATACACCAGAGTATTAAGTTTATTTCATTGTTTTATTCTTTTTGTCTGTTTTTTCATCACTTGCTGCACATTAATGTGGAATTTTACAAAATGATTTTTTTGATGTTGAATAATACACTAGCTGGGCATATGACTTTGGATCACATTATCCGTCTATTCAAATCTGTAAAAAAGATAATGTTTTGAAATGTTACTATTTCTTCTTGTTTGTACTTTTAAAGGCTGTAAAAAAAAATCTTGTCTGCATCTGGCAAAAATCTTTTTAGAAAGAATGTAGGCTCAAATGATCGTGATACTGGCACTATCAATTTTACGTCTTATTCAATGTCAGTATGTCAATTAGAGCACCCATGGGTATCAGGTGAGCGTTGTGCCCTCCTGGGGCTCTTGTTTTAAGGAACATATAACGATCTCAAGGACATAAAAACGCCGCAAGCAGGTCAGATCACTTGTATTCCCGAACTTAAAACGCCGCGAAAAAAAAAGGTTTTTAGAAATCGGGACGCATTAATTTCTGCTGGGACCCATTGTTTTGGCCGGGGACCCATTGGCCAAGTTTCATTGCGTCCAGGGGACCCTTTAAGATCAAATTGTAGATTAATCTCTGATTTACGTGATTTGAGAAGTTTCGGTTCTATTTCCAAAATTATTTTTACACAGTAATTTGTAGAAAAGATTGAAGAAAGCAATACCCAAAAATAATCCAGTTTGGACTGATATTGATGGAGATTGACAGTTTTAAAATCAGGCGTCCGGAAACTGTTCCAGTGATTTGCGAAAAATGGCCAAAATATAGGGTCATAAAATCGGTCTAGAAACCATATTTCTTGATTGATTTATTATTTTCTTTCAACATGAGTATCTGTTGGAAGGGCATAACATTATTTGAGAGAAATTTGAATGTTTTCCATTAAAGAACAGAGTAGTTATTCCCGAAAAACCTTCAAAATCGTCCGGAAACTGTTCCGGCACCAGTAAAGCAATATCCGAGTCTCTGACTCTTTATATAAAGTAAATTGACCAGGGCCAATTTACAACTTCCAGATATTTTGGAGGTTTTTCGGTAATAACTCCTCTATCCATAAATGGAAAACTTTCAAATTTCTCTCTAATAATGCTTTGCCCTTCCCAAAGATACACATATTGAAAGAAAAAGAAAAATCTATCAAGAAATATAGTTTCAAGACAAATTATATGACCCCATATTTGGACAATTCTTTGCAAATCACTACATGTAGAATACTTTCTGGACACGGACGTCACCTGATTATAACGCTGCGCATGTCAATCTCGGTCAATTTCATGCCAAATAAGTGATTTTTGGGTATTGTTTTCTTCAATCTTTTCTAGAAATGACTATATGTAAAAAATAAAAAAGCCTGTGTTTGTGAAAACAAGAATGCCCCCGGTAGCATCTTTGTTAGTATAAACGGACAGACAGACAGACAGTCAGACAGACAGACAGACAGACAGACAGACATACGGACAGGCCAAAAACTATATGCCCCGAATCTTTGATTCCGGGGGCATTAAAATTTTGAAAATAGTACGGAAACTTCTCAAAACATGTAGATTGAAAAAGGATGGTTTTCAGGGACTTCCCCCTGTGCGTGATATTAAATGGGCCAGAAAGGAGTAAAGAGGTGGGAGTAATAAAGCAACTCAGATGCAGAATTTTGTCACGATGATATATGATTTGAATTCTCCATTTAATAAAGCCTGTGTTTGTGAAACACGAATGCCCCCGGTGGAATCTTTTTTGAAAATAGTACGGAAACTTCTCAAAACATGTAGATTGAAAAAGGATGGTTTTCAGGGACTTCCCCCTGTGCGTGATATTAAATGGGCCAGAAAGGAGTAAAGAGGTGGGAGTAATAAAGCAAGTCAGATGCAGAATTTTGTCACGATGATATATGATTTGAATTCTCCATTTAATAAAGCCTGTGTTTGTGAAACACGAATGCCCCCGTTGGAATCTTTGTTAGCATATTAAACTTCATTTTCTGTTAAGTATGTGAAAGGTCAAGGTCAAAACTTTTGATATCAATGGAAAGGTCTTGTCACAAGGAATATACACATGTGAAATATGAAATCCCTATCACTTACCATTCAAATGTTATGCCCAATGTTAAAGTTTTTGAAAAGTAGGTCAAAGGTCAAGATCAAGGTCAGGAGGTCAAAACTTCTGGCATCAATGGAAAGGTCTTGTCACAAGGAATACACATGTGAAATATGAAAGCCTTATCACTTACCATTTAAATGTTATGCCAAATGTTAAAAGTTTGGAAAAGTAGGTAAAAGGTCATGGTCAAAGTAAGAGGTCAAAAATTTTGGCATCAATAGAAAGGTCTTTTCACAAGGATTACACATGTGACATATTAAGCCCTATCACTTACCATTCAAAAGTTATGCCCAATGTTAAAGTTTTTGAGAAGTAGGCCAAAGGTCAAGGTCACGTGGTCAAAACTTCTGGTATCAATGGAAAGGTTACAAGGGACACACATGTGAAATATGAAAGCCCTATCACCATCACTTACCAATCAAAAGTTATGCCCAATGTTAAAGTTTTTGAAAAGTAGGTCCAAGGTCAAGGTCATGAGGTCAAAAATTTTGGTATCAATGGAAAGGTCTTGTTACAAGGAATACACATGTGAAATATGAAAGCTCTATCACCTTCTATTCAAAAGTTATGTCCAATGTTAAAGTTCTTTTTGGACAAACAGGCAGACAGACAGACAGGCCAAAACTATATGCCTCCAAATCTGTGATTCCGGGGGATATAGTTTTTGGCCTGTCCTTGTCAGAAACCAGGTTAAAGTTTTTGAAAAGTAGGTCAAAGTCCAAGGTCAAGGTCACTAGGTCAAAGGTCATGGTCTCAAATGAAAGGTCCTGTCACAAGGTATCTACATGTGAAATATCAAAGCCCTACCCCTTATAGTTCAAGAGATATAGCCCAGGTTAAAGTTTTGTCAACGGATGACGACGGCAACGACAACGACGCCGCGGGTATGGCATTAGCTCTCCAGACTTTTTCGTCCCGGCGAGCTAAAAATCTACAAAATTGTCACAAAATTTTGAAAATAATTTCCTTCAAAGTACTGGAAAAGTGCGACTGTTCAGAAACTGTTACTGTCCGGAAACTGTTCTGACACCAGTATGGTACAAGACAAGAAACCCCCCTCCCCTTCCCACTAAAAATCAAATGGTTGTTCCTCAACTAACGTGTGACATGTGTGAATCTCTCAACGGTTATCTAGATTTAGACATTTTGCATAGCGAAACAATTCAATTATCACTTTTATTTGTTGAAAACATACGAAACTTTTCGAACCTTCTCCGGTCACCGTCTCTGGACCGCCGGTAGTCTATTCCGAAATCGCCACATTGTGACGTCACAGGCGCCTTCCCAACATTACAAAAAAACCCCGGGCTGGTCCATTTATTCGTCCATCACTTTCGTCAACCCCGGCAGTAATACCTTATTCTTTCTTTCCTGAATCATAGAAAATGACTCGATACGAACAATTTTTCTACCACTCTTAAAAAAGTCTTATAAATCTCTATCATCTATTGTAGAAAAATTACTCGGTACGAAGAAGTAGGTAATACGATTTGACTGTTCAGTACAAGCGTTTATTTGACATTGAACATTTCTTTTTTGGCGAAGCTAAACATATGTCCACGTATTGGAATGGCTAGTTCTCATCCATCTGGTCCACCTCCACAAGCAAGACCCTGGAACCCAAACAATAAATTCAGTTTCACAGAAAGAGAAAGGTAATAATATGATTCAAGGCAAAGCCTTATGTGCGAGCGGAGGAAAAAGAAACCAAATTTTTTGTAAAACTTTGTGATAGTCGGTTTAAGAGCTCTACAGAGCTCATGTTATTTGTTATGTATGTACAAATTTCCGACTCTAAATAAAAATTACTTTACTTTACTTTAAAACCTTAAAAACCTTGATCTCAAAATCGAAAATTTTTCAAAATCATAACCTTGGGACTCCAGGAATCCCTCACCGCCGGTCAAGCTGGACCTCCCCTTCCCAATGCCAAAAAAAAAAAAAAATCTGGATCCGTCCCATGTACTTTACACGGACGTATATCATTAGAGAGGGAGTCTGAAATCCCTCCCCTTTCCTCTCTAATGACCTTGAAATCAATTGAAAAAAATAAAATCTTTCTTCTTTACCAAATAATTATTTCGATCATATTTATCTTAATTGTATGATACACTGAAAAGCGTTAGAAAATCGCGGCTGTTTTGTGTTACTGTTCCTTCTTGCGCCATTACTACAATCGTGTACCATTCTTACACGTGAAAATGAGCGCACTGCTAAAATGACGTCACATACAGAGGAATAATGACGTCAAGTATACTGCAGAGTTACGAACCGTTGTGTCGTCATTAGTGATAAAGATGGCGGATTAGTTGCTGCTGAATTTCTGATTTTCAGACGAACAATTCGGCGAGCTTCACTTAGGTTTATTGCGCCATAAAATAGAAGAATTCTATCCATTGCGAATATGTCAAGGTATGTTCTCCTGCTCTGTCGTTTAAGGGAATCGAGTCACTTTTACCCGTATCCGCGGCCCTGTTACCATACCTTTTCAGCTCTAAGTATGTATATTTTTGCTCGTGTATTTTCCCATACTTACGTACACGCGTTACCATAAATGCGAGCTTCGCTCGCAAAGGCCCTTCGGGCCTTTGCAGCGAGCTCCGCTCGCTATGACTGAATTTTGAAGACGCTAGACAAAAAGATGTGATAAATTTGAGACAGATTGATACTGGTGTAATTCTACTAGTCGTCTCACCATTGACGTCTTTATTCGTCTCTTATTTGCAAATGCCCCATCCCCCAGGCCCATGGGGGAGGTTCTATCTGGGTTTCCTCGCACTTCTTAGTCTACCGCCCTTCCCTTTATAGTTTTTCCCAATCTTCCCACACACACGTCTGCCTACCCGTAAGCATTCAATTTCTCTCATATAATGCTTTTGTAGTGGCTTCCGGTAGTTGTAGGTACCGATAGTTCAGTACAAGTTCCAGTGACTGAGCTTAATAGTCAGTTAATATGTTTACGGGCCGAATGGGCCTATTTTAACAGGTTGGGACTGTCCACAAGATAACGATGCTATCACCTAAATGCGCGACTGTCCTTTAAACCAGCGACTGTAATGGTCACGGTTTTGCGTGACTCAAGTGTTTGGAACTAGGGAGATTATCAATTTATGCCTTAATTTGACATTTTCGCTTATTCTTTTTCAATTATTCCGAATGGTCTTTTTATGAAAAATCGACTTCCGACATTTAATTGTCCCCTCTATATCGGCAATCTCAAGGAAACAATGATCCAAGTGACAGAATGGCTTCAAAAAATCATGGGTACAGCTGTAAAAAGGAGATATGTCCCTAAAAATAAAGCTTTATTTCCCAAATATACTTACGTGTTCGAAAATTCAGTTGTTTATGTCTCCCTCCACATGTTTACCGGAAGTTGTAATGATCGATATTAATCAATCACATGGTGTTAATCTCTTGTCAAAATGTAATTACCTATATTTACGGTACGCAATAAGGGCAATTAAATCTAAATGTTTCTCGAAAGAAATTAATTAATGAAATTATTTTCTTTGATGGTTAAACTTAATTTTCGAATGGCAAATGCACGTGTAAATTTACGGAAATTACCGAGTGTAAATATTTCATAAAAATTTGAATAAAAATCACATTAAATTCAAGAATTTAATTTTCATGAAACATAACTCGTCCTTCTACAAAAAGAAGAGCTCTTATCTACATGTAGGTGTTGAAGTATTGTAGGTTTGGGCCTCAGTAACAAATATAGCTTCGGCATTGTTCGTTGGTCATTTTAGTTTTGGCCGCTGCAAGATCAAAGTCAAGGTCACGTGAAATGAAAGTTCTAAGGGTGGATAAGAGGGAAAAGTAAGAAACAACAGGTAAATTTGATGAAAAATCAACACATTTACAATATGCATCGTTGCAAGTACTGCAATTTCTAACCCACATATGGTATTAAGTCGTTTTCGCGGAAAATGCTCGTATGTACCGTAATAGGAATATTTCACCATTTTCGTACAAAGAAATGAACGTATTAGTTGTCTATTAACTTGATTTATTGCGAAGACACGGAGTTAAACGATAACAAGAAAAAAAGCATGATGAGAGCATCTCAAATACGTATTCGCGTGACTGAATTTAACACTGTTTTAAAGGACAGTCTCGCATTTACGTGAGAGCATCGATATCTTGTGGACAGTCCCAACCTGTTTAACGGGCCGAGTGGACCTACTATGGGCCGAGCATTCCACGGTCCGAGTTACCCATGATTCAATCTGACAACTCTTGATGGTGTTGTTGATTATGATCCCTTGTAGACTGAATAATCCAGTCTCTTTGCTCCCAGGGATGGAAGTTAGTGGTGGTCTGTTCGCCCGAGGTGACCAAATTTACGATCCGAAGTAGCCCGTTTGGCAAGTAGATGCTTACATACAAAAATTTGTCAGACCACATCAATTTCCTAATCTCAATATTAGCCAAAGGAAAAAATATGTTTGTTTCCTATACTGGTAATCCAAACGACCGTCAACAATAGCGACTATTCTCCTTTTTTTTTTGCCAAATGCCAGACAATCCGAAAGTAACCAGACTTACCAGACAAACCTGTTAAAATTCACTTCGGTCAGGTAATACGTACATTTAAACTTTTTCTAAATAAACTTGTTAGAATTTGTACAAAAATTCAAAAATGTCTGGTAAGTTTTAATAATTTGATTTTGCAAGTAACCAGGATTTTCATTGGCTTAAAAGTTGAGGTTATTTTCCATAACCTGAAAAATATTAGGACACACCCCTTTTCTGGAACTACTTCCCAAATTAAGCAAAATGGCGGATCCCGTAAAATTGATACACTGAATTTTACCTCGAGAACGAAGACTAAATACAAGATACATGTCATTTATACTGTTTTCATCTTTAGATTCATATACAAAAATAATCGATTCTAACAACAGGTAAATGAATAAATGAAGAACTCACCATAAGATTTGTAGGTAAACATATCGCGTCAGTGCAATGATAGGTAACGCTGTTGAAAGATTGCATTTTAATCCAAATCTACCACTATCAAACATGTACCTGATTGTCAGATGCTTTGCCATCCCATCCAGAGTCATTTTATACTCATTGTTTAAAATATATCAAATGACTCGGGCTGAAATGTATGAATACAAATGTCGGCACCTTTCAACTACCAGCCTCCATTCTTGTACAAATGTACTGTCGGCTGTTGTTAGCAATGAGGGAGATAATCCCTACGTAGGAACTTTGCTTTGAGCATTTTCACGATTTTCCAAGATGTAATAAGATGCACGAGTTGTACTATATAACTTAAAATTAAATTATAAGGAATGTTTCTAAATTTCTTTTTGGTTATAGGAAATAACATCAAAAAGCTGATGCACAAATGTTTGTACATTGGCTTTTTGAGGTTATTTCCCATAACCTAAAAGAATTTTAGAAACATTCCTTAAATAACTTTATGCGATGTCTGAAATACCCCATATTGTCTTGACAGAATCGGCATTCCTAAAATTTCTTTATAGTTATGTATCCCAGACTCGTCTTTGGACGCGTCCCATGGCCTTTGAATTTCCTTTCAGACGAGCCATGATCAATTACGTACGCCTCTTCCTGTAAATTACTGTAGTAAGTATTAGTTTACACCTGGCCACCCTGAGGTAGATTTAATTAATCTGTTTAATACGAGTGACCGAACATTGAGAGCACTAAAGGATTAAAATTATTATTGTTTCACGTGTATTAAAGAGCAGACAATTTTTTTTCAGATAAAGACTATATATATACGTCTTCCAGACAATGGTGGATTTCTAGGGGGGATTTGCCAAAACCCCCAAACTCGTCTTTTCCTGTTTTTATGTAATTTCATTTATGCAGATTTTTTAATTCCCTCTTGTAATTAGGCAGCCAAGAGACTGGATTATTCACAGGGCTCTTGATCAGTCTAATTTAAGGCCCCAGTCCCAATGCAAAATAGTATCTTTTTTCCCATTATATTGACCATTTTTCCCAATTTGACACCTCATGGAAAATTCAACAAAATTAGTCAGAAAGTCTCATTTTCAAGTGAAAAGGCATCCAAACTGATTTAAATATTTTCCCAATTTATGAGAAAATGCTGCTATTTTTCCCAATTTCATAGGCCCTGGGCCCAGTCCCAAAAATGGTTGTGAGAGCCTTGATTCAGTCTGGATCCTGACTCAGCCCTCAGCTAGTTCAGAGTGCTTAAAGACTGAGCTACATGTACGACCCATTACCTCACTGGGTAACACTCAGGAATTCAAATTCAACAGTGACAGTTCAGTTCCTTCACCTTGCTTGGGATAGATGTAATACTATTATTGGCATCCATTACAAAGTTATAATAGATTGTAGACTTGAATGGATGCAACAGCGTTATATTTAACTTTTGTTCTGAATGCACATATGACTAGATATACGGTAATGATAAAATGTCCACATGTTTATATCATCTTTGCTAATACACTGCTATCACATTAAGTAAAACAATATGTCATATTTTCATTGAAGGTGGCTGTGCATATATCCTGCTTACATTAATAGTCGTAAGACTCTTCAGGAAGGAAGAAGGCTTCCCAAAGAACAGGTATATTTACATACCACATTTTTATCTTTATCCAATTAATCAGATGTACAGAATCAGGATATTTTTATCCATACATTATGGGTATTTGACATGATTGATAAACGGAAAAATGTTAATATGCCATACTATTGTTTGGCTTCATTAAGATCTTTTCATTTAAAGAATATCTTTCTACACGAATTTTATACACATGTTACAAAGGTGTTTTTAGAAATCAAATGATGTACTAATAGTGCAACATAAGTTGTGAAAACTTGACTTGAATTTACAATTACGGGTTAGCCAAATATCTGACAACAGACATACACACCTAATTCCATAATGTACACTTAACTTTATACCAGGGCTGATTGATATGCTGTGAGCCTCACATTTAAGGATTATAATTTTATCAGACATTTTGCATTATTTTCTACATAATACCCTTCAGTATCTATACACTTTTGCCACCGGTGTTTAAGGGCCTCAGAACTCCTAATCTTGACTTGTCAGAAAGCCATCCACTGCAAGTATGACATCATCGTGGGACTGAAAGTAGGTGCCAAAAATATATATTTCATTTTGGGAATAGATGAAAGTCTGATGGAGCAAGATCAGGTGATGCTCAATCAAATTAAAGCTACAATCATGAATGGCAGTCATGGCAGTGACAGACTTTTTAACAGGAGCATTGTCCTGATGGAACAACACACCTTTAACTAGTTAGCTTTCCCAGGCGCTTAAGTTTAATATTTTCCTGTAACTGTGTCAGAAGTGAAGCATAGTATGTGCCATTGATTGTTTGTCTTTTATGAAGATAATCTATCAGCAGAATACATGTGCCTTCTGCAACCCAGAAAACTTTCCATAGCTTTCATTTGATACCATGACTTTTGTCCTAGTGACCTTGGCCTTGACTTTTTACCTACTTTTAAACTGTAAGGTGGTAGGGGTTTGATATTTCTCATATAGATTCCTCATGAATAGAGTTTTTAGCTCACCTCGACGAAGTTGAGTGAGCTTATGCTATAACCCCACGCGTCCGCGTCCGGTTAAGAAGTTTGGGGTAGCTCAGTATCTGACAAAGTACTAATGCTACAGTAACCAAACTGGCACAAGTGATTCATCTTTGGATGCTGAGGTGAACCCATGCATCGGATGCAGCATCTGACCTACATTTTCCGCTTGAGTGACTTGGTTAAGAAGTTTTAGGTAGCTCAGTATCTGACAAAGTACTAATGCTACAGTAACCAAACTGGCACAAGTGATTCATCTTTGGATGCTGAGGTGAACCCATGCATCGTATGCAGCATCTGACCTACATTTTCCGCTTGAGTGACTCGGTTAAGAAGTTTGGGGTAGCTCAGTATCTGACAAAGTACTGATGCTACAGTAACCAAACTTGCACAAGTGATTCATCTTTGGATGCTGAGGTGAACCCATGCATCGGATGCAGCATCTGACCTACATTTTCCGCTTGAGTGATTTGGATAAGAAGTTTGGGGTAGCTCAGTATCTGACAAAGTACTAATGCTACAGTAACCAAACTTGCACAAGTGATTCATCTTTGGATGCCGAGATGGACCCATGCATCGGATGCAGCATCTGACCTACTTTTTCCACTTGAGTGATTTCGCTTTTAAAAGCCAATATTGAGCAAAGTATAAGTGCTACATGTACCAAACTTGCATATTGGATGTATCTTTGATCAAACTTTCATAAAATGACCTTGACCTACTTTTTCCGCTTGAGTGATTTTGCCTTTAAAAGCCAATATTGAGCAAAGTATAAGTGCTAGATGTTCCAAACTTGCATATTAGATGTATCTTTGATCAAACTTTCATAAGATGACCTCGACCTACTTTTTCCACTTGAGTGATTTTGCCTTTAAAAGCCAATATTGAGCAAAGTATAAGTGCTACATGTACCAAACTTGCATATTGGATGTATCTTTGATCAATCTTTCATAAAATGACCTTGACCTACTTTTTCCGCTTGAGTGATTTTGCTCTATAAAGCCAATATTGAGCAAAGTATAACTGCTACATGTACCAAACTTGCATATTGGATGTATCTTTGATCAAACTTTCATAAAATGACCTTGACCTACTTTTTCTGCTTGAGTGGTTTTGCCTTTAAAAGCCAATATACATGTACTAAGAAATATGTTTGAATTGAATTTTGCTGTCACGAGGTGAGCTTCGTAATCTGTGATTACCTATGTTTATTTGATTCTATGACTTTTGACTAAGTGACCTTGGCATTTATTTTTATTGCCATATTATAAAAGCTGCCGCCGTGGGCATTTATGTTTCACAAACATAGTTTTTATTTCATGTTCTTTCAAGTAATGATTGTATAAAGTAACAGTTGCAATGATTGAATGAAGTAACTACATCTATAAACTTTACATTTACAACAGTGTGTTGAGAATCCTACATATGCAGAAATCAGAGATGTACTACTAACAGCTGGTCTGAACATTGGAGTAGAGGTAACTTTATTATTATAGTTATACTACATACCAGTAGGAATATAAACTGTTTTGGATATAGCATATATGTCAGAAATTAATATACCCCTACATTCTGTGTCCCTGATGCATAAAGTATGACCATTTTATCGCTGCATCCCACGGTACAAATTTTTCACTTTTATATAATTCGATATCTTGATCATAAAATGCCATGAACAGGTGCGGATCTGGCATTTTATCTCAAGGGGGGTCCAAAGTATAGTAATGAAACCAGCTCAGTTGGAATAGGTGCCATTATGTCCCTATGACCAATTTCCTCCCGATTCCATATCCAAGATTCAGAGGGATTTGGATGGACAGTTCATTTTATTCCTACTGCTTTAGTATAATCACATTATTTTCAGGTAGATTGAAGAAGGCAATGAAGGAACCTTCACAAATGTGTATTCTGTTTGTGGGCCAAAAAAAAATTTGGCCAAAACTGTGATGATTCCTTTGTTGTAGAGGACAATATACATGTACTGCAAAATGTTCTACCAATAATTTCATACTTTCATAAATGATATTCTAAAATCATTTGAAATGTTGTGAATATCACGACTTACAAACATCATATAAATGAAAAACAGCTGGTAAGGAGCAGACCACATGGACCAAGAGTTCATTTAAAATAAGCATCTTGAGTACTAGACTTGAGAAAGGTAAACTTAACACAAAACTGATATGTTGATTTTCATCATCTGGAAATACTTTTTTCAGCATGTTAACTTGTTAAGCCCCAGGTTTGAGTGCAAATCTGTGTAAATTTTCTAATTTTGATCTGAATTTTTTTTTCAGAATAAAGTATATGCCAGGGAACTCGATCACAGAGATCCTAAATTCCGCGGCAGAATCCGTGTTCAGTTTCGGAAGGAGGATGGTGAATTATTCAATGAATACTTTAAATCTAGTAAGTACTGATGTATTTATTATAAACTGTAGCCACAACTTACCAGGTTTCTATAGGGCTTGTTAGGTTAATTGCAAACAATTGATCATTACATATCATGCCTTGTCCAAGTCATAATATTTTTTAAGAAATTTCAACAAAATAATTCCAAAGAGCCGAAGGTTGTGTCATGAAAATGAGTCAAGGTCACATTTGCATGGTCAAATCATATATAGCCATGAAGTTCTAGTTTTGGCATAATTTCTGCTTACAAATAAAAGAATGCTATAAATACCAAGAATTCAGTGTTGAGTCGGGCCACCATGAACGAAGGTCATATCTTCGAGGTCAAGGCTACAGAGATGTGTGCCTTATATTCAGTTTACCTCTGAATTACATGTATAGTAGCCTTGTCTGTAATTTGACACCTAGAAAAAAATCATACATGTATATATACACACTATCTTTGTTTAATTATTGAATGTTTATTCCCTATTACTGAAAACATGCAACATGACCTTGCTGTATGAAATGCATGTTGCTTCATAACTGAACCAATACCATTGTACCATATATCTTCTTATACTTTGTACATGTACATAACATTTTTGTTCTCAGAAAAAGACTTGCTGAAGTATGCCTGTACAATGATTCCTAAATTAAAGTCTCGACAGCAAGGGTCACAACCCCAGCAGCAAGCACAGCAATCACAGGAGAAAAAGGGACGCAAGGGACGGAAAAAATAAACGGAGGATTGACAATTAAGGAAATTAAGACATCAGGGACAAAAATTAGAAGACAAGCAGAGGATAATTTACAGGAGCAAAAGGCTGTTTATTAAGGAAATCAACAAGTTACAGCTATTATAAATAGAGACATGAGCATAGAGATGTTAAATATAAAAAAGTCGTCAGACAGTATGTGTTCATTCATTGGTATACATGTGTATTTATAAACTGTGTAGTGAAATTTATCATTAGAGGAAATAACGAAGTACATTATGATAAATTTGTACCTTTAGAGATGTTGGTATGAGTCATTGGTGTTTGTTGTTATGTATGTATGTGAGAGAGAAAGATATCTTTCAATAAATTTTCAAGACTGAAAGTCATTTTTCTATATCTTATATTATCACCTAAGAACAGAAGTATGTGATATGTTTGGCCCAGTGCAATGTAGTGGTTATAAATTTAAGTTATGTTTTTTGTTGAAGAACTTGAATTCATATAGTCTGTTAGGTTTTTAGCTCTACTGGTCAAAGACCAGTCGAGCTTATGCGATTGCCCTGTGTCCGGCGTCCAGCCGTCTGTCTGTCCGTCCGTTAAACTTTTCTTGTGAGCGCGAATCCTCTGAATCTGTGAATAGTACAAAATAAATTCTTTTTGCATTATAATGGGCCTGTGGTCTAGTTGTGCACCTGATATTTTGTTTTAGCCCCTGACCCCCAGGGTCTTGGAAAATGGGTGTGGTCATTTTCTCCTATATAACTCTTATGTAATCATGTGAGCACCAATTCTCAGAAAGTATAATAGATAGAAAGATAATTGTTTTTGCTTTATTCTTAGTCTGTGGTCTAGATGTGCACCTTATATTTTGTTTGTGCCCCTGGCCCCCAGGGTCTTGGAAAATGGGTGTGGTCATTTTCTCCTATATAACTCTATGTAATCTTGTGAGCACCAATTCTCAGAAAGTATAATTGATAGAAAGATAATTGTTTTTGCTTTATTCTCAGTCTGTGGTCTCGTTGTGCACCTGATATTTTGTTTGAGCCCCTGACCCCCAGGGTCTTGGAAAATGGGTGTGGTCATTTTCCCCTATATAACTCTATGTAATCTTGTGAGCACCAATTCTCAGAAAGTATAATTGATAGAAAGATAATTGTTTTTTCTTTATTATCAGTCTGTGGTCTAGATGTGCACCTGATATTTTGTTTGAGCCCCTGACCCCCAGGGTCTTGGAAAATGGGTGTGTCCTATATAACTCTATGTGATGTTGTGAGCACCAATTCTCAGAAAGTATAATTGATAGAAAGACAATTGTTTTTGCTTTATTCTCAGTCTGTGGTCTAGATGTGCACCTGATATTTTGTTTTAGCCCCTGACCCCCAGGGTCTTGGAAAATGGGTGTGGTCATTTTCTCCTATATAACTCTATGTAATCTTGTGAGTACCAATTCTCAGAAAGTATAATAGATAGAAAGATAATTGTTTTTGCTTTATTCTCAGTCTGTGGTCTAGATATGCACCTGATATTTATTTTGAGCCCCTGACCCCCAGGGTCTTGGAAAATGGGTGTGGTCATTTTCTCCTATAAAACTATATGTAATCTTGTGAGCACCAATTCTCAGAAAGTATAATTGATAGAAAGATAATTGTTTTTGCTTTATTCTCAGTCTGTGGTCTAGTTGTGCACCTGATATTTTGTTTGAGCCCCTGACCCCCAGGGTCTTGGAAAATGGGTGTGGTCATTTTCCCCTATATAACTCTATGTAATCTTGTGAGCACCAATTCTCAGAAAGTATAATTGATAGAAAGATAATTGTTTTTCTTTATTCTCAGTCTGTGGTCAAGATATGCACCTGATATTTTGTTAGAGCCCTTGACCCCCAGGGTCTTGGAAAATGGGTGTGGTCATTTTCCCCTATACTTGTGAGCACCAATTCTCAGAAAGTATAATTGATACAAAGATAATTCTTTAAGCATTATTCTCATTCCGTGGTCTAGATGTGCACCTGATATTTTGTTTGAGCCCCTGGCCCCCAGGATCTTGGAAAAGGGATGTGGTCATTTTCCCCTATATAACTCTATGTGATCTTGTTAGCACCAATTCTCAGAAAGTATAATTGATCATGTTGATAGAAAGATAATTGTTTTTGCATTATTCTCAGTCAGTGGTCTAGATGTGCATCTTTTATTGTTTGAGCCCTTGACCCCCAGGTTCATGGAAAATGGGTGTGGTAATTTTCGTTTATGCATGTATAACTCTATCATGTAATCTTTTGAACACCAATTCTCAGAAAGTATAATTGATAGAGAAATAATTCTTTTGCCATCATGTAATCATTCTCTGGTCTTGTATTTTGTTTGAGCCCCTGATCTCAGGGTCTTGGAAAATGAGATTAATTTAAGCAAGCAACCAGGAGAGCTTCAGTCTCATCAGAGACTTCTGGTTGTTACATAAATTCCAAGGTGCCAATGGTCATCATAATGGATAGATTAGTAATTTTACAACTCGGATATCATAGTTGATAGGTCAAATTTAGCGACTTTCAGTTCAGGAACTTCATTTTCTAAGGAGACGTAGTAAGGAAATATGATTGGATGAAACCTCACTTATAGCATTAAGTTGAATTTAAAACAAAGCAAACAAACAAAAGAAAGCAAACTTATCACATTCCGATGCATCCAGGATAACAGCTCAGCTAAAGCAGCTTATTCAGCAATATATCTATGAAACATGACATCACTTCCTAACCGTAAAAGCCAAATGAAAAATGTAGGTCAGATTCAACATCTGAAGGAAAGTTTCTATTCAGTATGACAATGTGAGCTTCAACAATCTAGTAGCACTTACATTCTCTCAAACCTGACCTACCAAAACTTCACATACATGTACAGTAGTATGTCTGATACATCAACTGAAGCTTGGTATCGCCTTATACCAGGTCACCAGATGACTAGGCAACTAATTATTTCAGGCATGTCAATATGAAACTACACCACCATATATTTCTCAATTTCCTGTGTTACTTCTCTCAAACTTTAGTATTTAGATTCATCTGAGAAGATGTTCAGGAACAGATAGAAGTTTGAAAAATACAAAACTTTGGCATACATCATAAATAATACACATTCTAATGGATAACTTGCATGCAAAGATTGATGAAGATTGGAAGCTCAAGGACCTTTAATAACTTTTGACCTTGAACACTAATAGGCATCTTCTTTTAACCATGGAAGATTGGAAGTAAGCTGTGACCTCTAAAGTGTCCACAATGTTTTTTTACATCACAAATTGTGACCTTGACTTTTGATCTCTGACCTTGTAAATTAATAGGTGTCTTCTTATCACCATAGACAGCTTACATGCAAAAGTTGATGAAGATTGAAAGTAAATTGTGGCCTCTAGTGTGTTCACAATATTTTTCTAATATCACTCATTCTGACCTTGACCTTGAAATCAATAGATGTCGTCTTCTCATCATGGACTACTTACATGTGAAGTTTGATGAAGATTGGAAGAAAAGTGTGACCTCTAGAGTGTCCACAATGTTTTCCTAATATCGCACATTGTGACCTTGACCTTTATCTCTAATACCAAGGTGTCAAAACTCTGACTTGTAAGTTTCCTTAATGTAGCACTTCTACATAGCCTTATGCAAAATGTATTGGGAAATGAAATGCAAAACCTCGCAAACTGGATTCGCATTCTAATGCATTGAAGTGATTTGCATTTATGTAATAAACTTTATTATGTACCCACATAAGTATAAATGTACCTGTAATGAAGCTTCTATGGACTTGTCGAGGTGACATAGAAATTATTCAAACTATTGGATTATCTATCAATGTGTATGAGAATAAAAGAATTATGAATCACCTGGGTATCATTTACTTATAATAGTACAAAGTCTTAAAAATTTTATGCAAGCAACTTCCAAATGATAAAGCATGAAAATAATCAGCTTTTCAAACTTCTCAATATAGTTTATACTTCACAGAGCATAGATACTCATCACTGAATCCTTCCATAATTTGTTTCAACCAAAATTATCATATCACATTAGTTACATGTACATTATACTTCAGGACTTCTTATGGATTACATGTACTTCTACATTGATACTAGAGGAAATGGATTTCTTCAGTTTGTATTTGATATTCTGAAAAAGTAATAAGAATCATGTAAGATCCATTTTAGCACATTGTAGCACGAGTGATTTCGTCCATGTGAGGTGTTGGTGCACATAGCATTGAAAGCACGGATAACAGTTCATAATAAATATGACACAGAATAAAGTATATCAACAAGGTGTGCCTCATCACAGGCCACAACCCCTCACTATGGCCACACCCCCTTACAGCCGCCACACCATCTGAATGGCCTTGCACACACCAACATCATTGTAATTGAAGTAAAGTAATCCAGCGAGTCCCATAATAGTTATAATATACCACGGCCAGTGAATAAAGGGGAGAAACTTCTCCAGGTAATCTGTCAATACTCCATCTACACCCCTAAAATAAAATAAAAAACATGCTTAGTGAAACACAAAAGCCCACATTGGCATCTTTGATAGCAAAACAGCTGCAAAGTAGTTCTCATTTTACGGTCAAGGTCACAAGGCTAAATTTGGTATCCATAGAAAGGTCTTGCCACAAGAAATTCATATGCGAAATATGAAAGCCCTATCACTTAGCATTCAAAAGCTATGGCCAAGGTTATAGTTTTTCAAAAGTAGGTAAAATTTTAAGGTCAAGGTCACAAGGTAAAAAATTTTGGGACCCATGGAAAGGTCTTGTCACAAGGAATACACACATTAAGTATGAAAGCCCTATCACTTACCATTCAAAAGTTATGGCCTAGGTTAAAGTTTTAAAAGCAGGTCAAACTCTAAGGTCAACAAGGTCAAAAATTTTGGTATCTATGGAAAGGTCTTGTCACAAGGAATTCATCTGAAATATGAAAGCCTTATCACTTACCATTCAAAAGTTATGGCTAAAGTTTTTGCAGAAAAACGGACTGACCAAAGGATCATTGTTCCTTAAACCTCTCTCAAATCATAAATGAAACCTCCAAGTTCAAATCATACTTACCAGAACCCATGAAGAAGAACAGTGGTAGAGAGCATAAAGTCCATGATTGGACCCTGAACAAAGAGAGCAGCTGGCATTACACCTATCATCGATATTGCTAAAATTCTCTCTATCTTCCAGTGGGTGGAAGCCATCATTTTGTGGTCGCCTCTTTTTTCCTCTGAAATTGAAATATGAACTTATGCTAGCCCCTAGAATTGGAGAGAAAGGATATACATGCATATGTGCCCAAAATCAGATAAGGAGAATCCACAGTTATGAATATGTAAAAATTTAAGTACCACAAAAAAGCAATGTTTAGTTCCGCATTTTGAAACTTTTATGGAATTATCCTCAGAACAGAGTTACAGTTTTGAAAAATAGTTTCCTTGCTTTATAAAATTTAGATACTACAGTATTTACACACATAAGTGCTCATTACAACTTTACCCTGGTGTAAAGACCCCCTCCAACCTCTGAAATATTTGTTTGTTACCATTTATCTGGTCTGTGAGGTCCCTGCCTGGCTTTGAAGTAACATTGTGCTAAACCTTGCAAGGTGTGATAGGTACCCTTGAAGTTCTGAAGTACTCAGACTTTTTTAAACAACTTACTAAGGAGAAACTCAATCCCCTCCAAAGTAATGTACTCAGGTAATCAACATACCTGGTGTAAAAGGTCCCCTCCTGGCTTTGAAGTAATCTGGTGTTGCTCTCCTAAGGAAATCTGGTGGGGTTATGTTATGTTGAGGTGACAAGGACAGCTGTTTGTTTGGGATATGACTCTGTGTTATAGCTGGCAGGCTTTTACTCATTATGCGAGGCCCTAGGAATAAGCATTTAGCCCCTGTAGGTAATAAAATAGAAATGAGCATAGTATACATGTCAGAAAAGGTTTGAGATTGAAATTCTCATTCTCCTTTGATAACCTTTGAACATTTGGACATTCAAAATCCATTTTCTGTTACTGTGAGTGTAGTGTCGTAGGGACATATAACTTTCACCATTAGTTATGAGAGTCCGAGATCTATCCCCTAATATGAATTTTAATCAAAAAACATTCCAACAAATGAGACAAAACTTTTTCAATTCAGAAGTGTATAATTTCAATGGAAACTGAGGAGCTCCTTTAATTTTTGTCCAACTGCAACCTTGCGGTTAGACAAAAATTAATGGAGCTCCTCAGTTTCCATTGAAATTAAGAAGTGTGCTGAGCGGACAGTATCTCTCATTTATATGGCCTTAGTTAAGTTTAGGGGACCAGGACCTTCAAACGTGGATCCAGAGGGGGGGGGTCGAGGGGTCCGGACCCCCCCGGGAATTTTCGAAGCATAGTTTGATAAAGCTTTTAAATATACATATTTCATAAGAATAAGTCCCGATTCTCCTTTTGTTGTCTTAATATTTGAAAAATAACATGAATTTGTATTGAAAACCTTGCATTTTAATTAATTTTTTCGACCTCATTTCAAAAATTTCCCCTGGCTTGCTTACGCTCGCCAGATTTTATTACATATATGTCAATTTTAAATGATGCTAACCTTTGCAAACCCTAAACAATAAAAAGGCAATTAACTGAAAAATACAGTAATAGATGATGCAAATGGTATTATTGTTTAACCTTTTTATTCCAACTTTAAAAAATTTTCGCTCGCTCGCTACCGCTCGCCAGACTATTTTACATATAACTTGATCAATAATCATGATAATCGAAACATAATGGAAATTCAATATTTTTTTATTGATATATTTATTTTTTTGCTTTTCAAAAAAATTAGGACTAATGAATTTTAGGACCCCTCCTGGAAAAAAATCCTGGATCCACCCATGACCTTATACATGTAGCAGAATAAAACATCGCTACAGACAGTATGGCTGGTTTGCAAAGTAAGTTTTTGTCACAAACTGGGTCAAGGTCAATTGGTCAAATAATACGGCATAAATTGGAAAGTTTTGTCAGAGGCAACCTACATGTACTGCACACAGTTCCATAGACTTTGCTTCAACCAGAAACTTTAACCAAAATCTTTCACTAGGTAAAAGTCCAAGGTCAAGGTCACTAGGTCAAATGTTATGGCATTAATTGAAAGGTCTTGTCATGGGCAACCTACATGTATAATATAAAGTTTCTACTGCATACAGTTCCATAGATTTTGCTTAAACCAGGAACTTTGACCAAAATGTTTAACAAGGTCAAAGTTCAAGGTCACTAGGTCAAATGTAACGGCATTAATTGAAAGGTCTTGTGATGGGCAAGCTTCATGTATAATATAAAGTTTCTACTGCATATAGTTCCTTAGATTTTAAACCAGGAACTTTAATCAAAATCTTTAACTAGGGCAAAGGTCAAGGTCACTATTTCAAATGTTAAAGCATAAATTGAAAGGTCTTGTGATGGGCAAGCTTCATGTATAATATAAAGTTTCTACTGCATATAGTTCCTTAGATTTTGCCTCAAACAGAAACTTTAACCAAAATGTTGACGGCAGACAGACGGACATCGTCAATCTATAGACCGGAACTGCTTTGCAATCCGGCCAAAAATGACGATTTTAAATTAATTTTACGACTGAAATATTTTTCGCTGAATAAAGATTTTTGTACTGTTTACATACATGTATAGTGTTGTTTTTATTTGTACCATGGATATTAAAAAAAAAAATTTAACCTTTAAAATTGTTGTCAACTTTAGGGGAACTAGATCCTACATTGTATTAAAACGACAAAATAGGTAAAATTCCTGAACATTCCTCATTTCTACTCCTAGTTGTAGCTAAAATTACTACTTAAATTGCTTTTATCAGGGGGCTACTGTCCCCAAACCCCCATTAAATGGTGCAAAAAAATTCGGCAAGTCGTCCTTTTTGACAAATTCAAGTACCTTCAATCAAAAAATAACTCGCCCAGTCTTCCTGCCCCTAAAAAAATCCCCTCTAGGCCTGGTTTCATCTCTTCTTCTCTTCAATTTTTCCTCTGATCGTTCTTAAACTAGCCTATATTTAGAATGAGGAAAAACCCATGGATGTAACGCGCGATTTCATTGGTCGATTGGTTCTCAGTATGACAAAATGTCATCAACCAGAGGAAAAATCGAAGAGAAGATGAGGTGAAACCTGGGCTAAAGGGGATTTTTAGGGGCAGGAGGACTGGGCGAGTTATTTTTTGGTTGAAGGTACTGATATTTGTCAAAAAAAGGACGACCTGCCGAATTTTTCTCGCACTGAAATTCTCAAGTTTTGCCTAAGCAGTGTGCGAAATAAACAGTGGACTGATAGACAATGTCTAAAGTTATTCTGGTCGGTCTATAGAGATCGAAAACTTGGTAGACCTACTTGTCTATAGAAAATCTGACCCGAGTCATGTAAATGTTGCCCATTTGTACAACCAATGATAAAAGCGCCTGTAAAACATTGATGTGTTTGTTGTGCTTCCACTTTTAGAATCATCCTTTCATCATCTAAAGCCGGTCGCAATGTTGTACTTTGACCGGTTAAAATATGTTGAAGGTGCACACCCGGGCATGAAACGAAAACCGGCAGGTGCTAGTTCTTATTGACAGTGAATCTGTCACGGAAATAGAACAAAGTGAACTAGAAATTGAAAATCCCAACACACAAATTGTCTATGAAATTGAGAGAGAATATAATTAAATGATTAGCAGATGATTTTAGCAAAGAAAATGCATTAAAATTCTGATTTCTGTGCCTTTTTATTTCCGTCTATAGGAAAATGCTGAGGTCTATAGAAACTAAATTTACTGCAGACCGAATGTCTATAGGACTTAAAAGTTAGTTTCGCACACAGCCTAAGCAATAGCAATCAGACCGAAGCGAAAAAACAGATAACACCGTCGTAGGTCTGCAAGTCAGACTAAGGCCATTTATATTAAGGCAGTGATTCCGGATACGAACATTCGTATCTGTAGAACTGGGTCTCCGCGTACGAACACGAATCGTAGTTAGCTTCTGCATATATATTTGGTTAGGGTTTTTCTTCATTAGGCATCTTGTGTTCAAATTGTATCTTTTTAGTGACATATTTTGAAAAGTAAGTAAGTAAAAAGCAGTTGCATCTACATGTACGTATTTGTTATCTTCTCACAACTTTCAAAAACTTCAACTTCCGCTTGAGCAACGGAGCGTCAGTACTCACGGTAGCTGACAAGTGCGTGTTTATTACTGAGCATTGATCACTACAACGATTGAGAACATAGAAAATAGTCTTTTATGCCGGTTGCTAAATTACTGAGTATGCAGAATAAACTCGTATATCTTGATATAATTACAAAAATCAACTTATTTCTCTGTTATGGACACATGACCCGAGTCACATGACAGTTACAGACCAATCAGAAACTTGTTCGTACGCCGAGACATAGGTCTAAAGATACGAACGTTCGTATCCGGAGTCATTGCCTGTTAAGAGTGCACCTATAACGGCTTCAAACAAAGGGATTCACGTTTTCCTTACATCGAAAAGCTGTGATAGACTCACAGAAATCGTCAATACAGTACTGGTATAACTATCGATGCCAATGATGGAGAAAATTGCAAATGCAAGATTTAGTTTCGTAAACGGTCATTTTACCCTTGAAAGTTCTGGGCAAAGCAGAGCATTCAATCAGATATCAAATCATCAAGTTTCGGGTTCTAATAATATGAGTTGGTTCCTCGCTTAAAATCACATTCAACGTAAGCAGCTATGTTAAATTTTAGTAAAATTTCACCTTGACAAGCTCGCAGGAGATTCATTGAAGCCATTTTGGAGAACTCTCTCAAGGGAGGCAATTCAAGGAGGCGGTTCGACCTTTTCCACTTCGGCCAAGGCATTTCGGCCTAAACTTGGAAGTCATTCGGCTTTATTATGTTATTTCTTTCCATGTATCAATGTTATATGTGATACGAATTGGTTCAAACTGTCGTGTTTTAACTAAGACTGATTACGTTTATCATAATCAAGGACTTATAAACAGAAGGATTGGAATCTCGTCTTTTCCCGTTAACATCTCGCGTGCCCTTTTGATATGCAAATTAGGCAACGAGATGTTAGGGTTGTGATATTCAAAACCATGAATGCCCTAAATATGTTAATTATGACAACATAAAAACGACTTGAATAAGTAGAATAGATTATCCTGATCATTTTGGTACCAATATTTTGATATTACGTCTTGAAATAGTCGAGAAAATGGTAAATTAAATCGGGCCTATTTATAAAGGTCATGTTGTACTCGTAGTCGTAATGGCGATGGCGAACTTATCCCTTATATCTGAGACAGTTATATTATGGTCAATTATCGACATCTATACATGAAAAAATAATTCTAGCAGATACAAAAAAAATCGCAGCTTTATCTTAAAAACAACTTTTCTTAAATACTTTATAAAATAAAACAGAGAAAAAATGAGTTTTAGATGGCTTGTTTACCTTCTTCGTTACAGGCCGTGGGAAACAGGTGATCGTCAACACCCCCATTTTCGAAGTCTTGTATTCTTATTAATATCAGGTATCATGAAATGAAAATGGTACTACTGCACGCATTAGGATTTATTAATTATTTTGATAACAATATTCCTTGTGTTTATCGTGTTTTGTTTGAGAAAACGGGTCAGAGCGTTGACCTGCCTACGCCTTTTGGGAAAATGGCCGCGCGTACCGACGAGTGAAACCATTTTCGAAGCCCCGTAAAACAATGAAATTGTCGAATTAATTAAATAAAATTGGTCCTAATGCACATTTTAGGTTTTAGTCTTTATTTTGATAACAATATTTCATATGTAAATCTTGTCTAGTTTGAGAAAATGGGTCAGAGCGTTGGGCTGTCTACCTCTTTCGGAAAATGGCCGCGCGAACCGACGAGTGAAAACACCCATTCTCGAAGCCCCGTAAAACAATGAAATTGTCGAATTAATTAAATAAAATTGGTTCTAATGCACACTTTAGGTTTTAGTCTTTATTTTGATAACAATATTTCATATGTAAATCTTGTCTTGTTTGAGAAAATGGGTCAGAGCGTTGGGCTGTTTACCTCTTACAATAAATGTCAGGGCATACCGAAGAGTGAAAACCTCTATTTTTAAACCTCTGGTATACGATGAAATCGTCGAATAAATTAATCAAAATTGGTTCTAATGCACACACTAGGTTTTCATTCTCGATTTGCCACCAATATTTTATGTGTAAGTCTAGTAATGACTGAGAAAATGGGACAAAGCATATGCCTATTTAACTCTCTTTGACGATATCTGGGTCATAACGGCGAATGTCAAGGCTCTGCTTTGAAGCTAGATATTATAACAATATATCAATATATTTTGATAAAATTGGTATTTATTGAAACAGTAAGGTTTCTTCTACATGTACGTATCAATATTTTATATGTTTATTGTGTGATGCTTGAGAAAATCATGTTATTTGATCACCCTTCTCGGATAGGACTGGGCAATGTTTTGATCTCGTTCAGATCTCGTTACACGCGAGTTTTCGTTACTATTCTCAAGGCGGTGTAGAGAGTTGCGAATCCTTCTGTTTATAAGTCCTTGTCATAATCTCTATCAGAATTTTCTTAATACCGATTCTCTGTAAGGACCAAACAATCTCAGCAACATTGAAAAATAGCATGTCACAGAAATGAAAGATTTTTGGTACAATAGTCATGTATAATGTGTTAAGCCCGAATTTAGGTATCATTGTGGAATTGGAGCATCGGTTACCATGGTAACCATGTCAAAATTTTTTGGGGTCTGGAATACGTGATAAACGAGACATTTTCATGGTCTATGTTTCCATGGAATATAAATATATGGAGAATTGATTCTTCCCGAAAGCATTCCTTTTTCCGTCCATAAGAATATTGAATTTAAAAATCTAAACCATTTATTCTTATTTTACTGTTATTTGGGATCAAACGTAAGGAAAATTCAAGCATTTGTGAGGCCTTTTTCCAACCCTTTTTAGGCCCTCTTTGCCAGTTTTTTTTTTTTTTTTTTGTGGTCTTCTGAAAATGATTTTTTTCATTTTTTGGACGAGACTAATTCTAAACAAAAATACCATACATACTTAAGCACTATCTCATTTTCTTGTTTTATTGGAAGACTTAGATCAAGCAAAAACACAAAACAAAATAAGTATAGTTAAACAACAAAAAACGACGTCAAAAATATGAAAAAATCAAATTTTGGAATAAATTTTTGCGGAAATTTGAAATGACCTTGACCTATATTTGAATGACCTTGGAATAGAATAAAGGTCATACAGCAATTGATACTAATCAAAGTTATCTTAAACATTATTAGTTTTGCCTCGGACTAGTTTGACCCAATGGGAATGCTTGAATTTGGTCATGTGACTGCCCGACAAATTCTTGTGGAAAGTCAGTTTCAAAAATTTGTAAGGCAATGGCCGACAATTAGCAAAACTGGGTAAAACTTTACAGCACTATTGCTTGGTAAAGCAGGAGGACAGTAGGAATCACCATGTCTGTCTGTCTGTCATACCTAAAATGGTCCTCGACAAAACAAATCAGTTATTAGGTTTGTTACTGACCTTACACGGAAATCTGTCGGGTTGATAAAGCCCATAGAAGGCTCGGCGCAAGCGCCTCGCCTTCTATGGGCTTTATCAACCCGACAGATTTCCGTGTAAGGTCAGTAACAAACCTAATAACTAATATTGTACCTTTGCAATTGCCAACTATGTCTATATATATTAAAAGTGAATCAAAAGATACCCTACATGAGACCATCTGCTATATCAAATGTTGCCATAGCAAGCACTTTTTCAGCTTAAAACTAGCATTTCTGTTAAGTTCCCCACTTAGATTTTCTACTGAAGTTTTAGATCAGTCAACATAGATTAACAATCAATTAACAAATATTTAACTTACCCATTGCTTATTTATTTATTCAAATGTGAAAAACATCAAAACTGACGAAAAACAAACCTAATTTTGGGGTATATTTTCAAGGAAAATATTGACATTTTTTGTCTGAATTTTGCTGATTTACTGTACGGAGTGCCATTTAATTTTATATGGATTGACAAAATAGAAGTAAAGAATAAATGTTATTTGTTATGAGGAATCTGAATTGATACCGGTTTCCATGGCAACCAGATGCCTGAAAACTTCTTACTTATGACTTCAAAATACCTGTTGAAAATTGGGGCCTTGTTACCATGGCAACGGAAGGTCATTTTCATCAAAGAGGTGTATTTTCATTCTTAGGTTATCTTAAACATGTAATATAATAAAAATTATCAAAATCTGTGACATGCTATTTTCAACTTACTTTGGTCCCTACAGAGAATTGATATTAATATTTGAACATAGAAAATAATATTTGAGTACAAAGAACTTATTTCAAGGCTGCACAAACAATAAGCACATCCGTTGTGAAATAAAATGACGACGTAAGTTGCCACTTGGTACTGTGGAAAAGGAGTATCTACCACACAAATAAACTAATACAAGAACCTGAAAAAATTGTCCTGCTCTCATTTAACTTATTTAGTCAAAGCAAAACCCAAAAGTCATGATGAACGGAAGGCGCAAAACCGTGGAAAATACAAAACTAAAGAAAATAAGTAGATCTAGAACATTCTACAAGATGCAAAGGAAACCCTACATTGGATATGAGATAAAGTGCCCGAGGAGAGTAAGTATCTACTGCTTGCAAGCTACACCCGTCTCTAAAGCAGAAAATGTGTGTATGTGTCAAACTCGGGCCTTTTAGATGACCCTGACCTATTTAGAAAATATCTTTCAGCCAAAACCTTGGACAATGAGATCTTATACAATATAAATATCTATAGTGCTATCTTATCATTGTAATGTATCGTCCAAATTTTTTAGCAGTGTCAGTGACAAAATCAGTCGCTCGTAAACGAACCCGGCTTAATTGGGTTTTCGCATATAACATTTTTTTTTTTCAAATCGTATTCGAAGGAACTTCTAACAATTACAGTCAAGCTACGTCTGATAGTACAGGCAGAGCTTCGTTTCTGTTCTACTCTCAGGTGTGGATCCAGGATTTAACCTAAGAGTGGTCACCAAAATCTCTTTTTCAATTGAAATATAATTTTCGGGCATAATAAGATGTCCACAACAATGAGAATGACATCCTCTTGGGACACTGTGAAGGTTTCATATATTGTAAGGAGATAATAAGATTCATTTCTAGTGCAAAATTTAAGATAGAAAAGCTGTAATTTTTTTTGTATATATAGGATCTCAAATGAATTTTTCATTTCATACGATATATATTATGAAACGAGTTGTGTGTTTTATATCTTCGAGCCTTGGCGAGGGAATATAAGACGCACCACAACAAGTTTCATAATACATCGTATGAAATGAAAATTCATTTCAGATTCGGCCAAAAAATGTTTATTTCCAACATGAAATCAACAATTCTGAGAACTAAGAGGCGAACCACGCCATGACCTAGAAGTCGTCTGCAACGCTACGAGAAGTAGTTCCTCATCGTATAGATGCATAAAGAGAGAAAAAAAAATCAATTTTGTTTAGTACTTTAATGCAATAATTATTTCAACAACAACAATTCTAATCATTGAAATTGAATTTGCATCTTAAATAATTAACATATGACCGATATTTGAAAGGTCACACTTGTCACAGTGTAGGTGATGAGGCTCAAAACTTGACCAATCGCATCCAAGCAGAGCGATATGTAACGTGTTATCATAACATTTGATTATGAAATGGCTTTATGAAACTGAATAGCGGGTGTATCATTTGATAAAATATTGAATCTGCGACTGAGTCTTAAATGCAGTTGACAGAAAGATTGCTTTCAGCAGGTTGTGCACGATGTTCAGAGTAAGGTAAACCACATTGTCATACCAGTCACAAGGTATTGTTCATTGTTTTTGTTTACTTTGTTTTGATTTGTTTTGGTTTTTAGTTTTGTTTTCGGAATATTCAGAATATTTTAATAAATATTTCAAAGATTCTCACTTCAAAATCTTTTATATCACATATATTAACTTATTCGGAAATAGGTCTGGTCTCGGGGAATTAGAATCGTGCAAACTCCGTGAATGGTGTTACATGTATAACCAACTGTCATTGTTTCATTGGAAGATTAACCATTTATTACCGGCAGTCATGACTGCCGGTATACTGTAATCAATCGTGACATACTTGCACGGATAAAATAACTCTTGGCAATATGATTGGTGGACAATTACAAAATATGCAAGTATTCGTCAAGATTATTCAGAATCTGTACATGAGATACTTTCATCAGGTCGGCTCAAGAGTCTAGATGACTTGACAAATGAAAGTCATATCGTATCAGTGCATTTTCATCCGAAAGATGCATCGAAAAGTCTTTGTACCGATACGTCCTACAACAATCACAGATCCTCGGAAATTTCCGTAGCTTGAATCGGAAATAAAAACGGAAAAGCCCGGAAATGTGCGATTGGTCAACAAGAACAAAAATCGTTTATTCCAATTTTTTCTTACTAGTATTTTACAAGCTAACTGCCGGCAAGCTTTTTGTAAAAGCTAATACTTGTTGTACTGTCATGAAACAGTTTTATCACACCATAGGTTAATTGATTAATGCCAATTTTGCCTCTATAGGCCTACCTCCTCTCTCCCAGTACCATGATGATCGGTTATTGAAACAGGCATGTCTCGTGCACTGCATTTGGAAACTTATTTATTCAGAAGATCACCCTTTTTTGGAGCAGAGTTGGACAATTATTTACTTCTCAGGAAATTTTGAAGTTGATGTTTACTGTCACATATTTTAGTAATTCGCTGTTTATTGCCGTCAAAAGATAACAGATCTGAAGATGTACATAGCGGGGTTGATACTATCAAATTGTGTACCTAACTTTCTCTTGTGTCTGCTCCAGTATCACAAGAAGACATCTGTACGTCTTCGCCAAGATTTCCTAAGCATTTATACAACACGTCTTCCTCCTGATAAGCTACTATTCATTGAATATGCATGGTGTTACTTTTTGCACTAAAATACATGCGTGCAGCGTGGTATATACCTAGTATAACCCAAATGTCCAATGCCTTATAAATTCCTGATTTTTTTTTTTTTTTTTACAGAAAAAGGTTTGTTTTTGATTATGTTTTTGTTCATGTTCTCTTAAGCTTTGGCCAAAATTTAATGACATAGCTATCAAATTACTTTTGTATTAATTCCATTGATCCCAATGCCTGCCAAACATAATGTAAATAAACGTTGAAACGCGAGTAAATGAAATGATAAGGATTCATTGTATTTTTTTTTTTTTTTTTGGTTGATCGAGGTATCAACACCAAAAATTGAGGGAAAACTTATGCATCTTGCGCTACGGTCACGATGCAGTCGTAACACTTGATGCAGTTTTCCCTCAAGTTTTGGTGTTGATACCTCGATCATCCCCCCCAAATATTACAATGATTTCTTAAATGCATACTAGTAGCTCCGTCTCTAGCTTACAGCTTGGCATAATTTTCTCTTCATATATTATGTTTCTATGTCGGCCTCGAGCATCACTGATTCAGCAATATTGCTTCAAAATACACGTTTGGTGCACTGAATTATTACCACAGAACGTACATTTCAATGTTGACCAAAGTGATAACCGATTTACATGTAACCGAGCACAATCGACATGAACTTGTTGTCGTCATCACCTACCAATACTTACCACAGAATACAACAAACAGCGGGCATCACACAAAACAACTTCAACATTTCAGGGGAAATAAACATCAAAGGAATACCCATCAGTTATTCAGTGTCAAAGTCGAAAAGGTAATGCAAAATCATTAGAATTTTCATTGGAACAGTTGCGAACCCCGGAATAAACAATATTCCGAAGTGAGACCAGGTGCCCGGGGAGGATATGCGTCTCCTGTTAGCATGCAAAAGTTCCATGTAATTGTCAAATTGGATGATTGTCTCGATTTATATATCAGGTAAAGATGTCTTGTTTGGAAAACGAGCCCCAATAAAAACCCCACCTCAAACAATCAAAGCAGACATACCAATAATATATATACGGAAGTGTTCCAACTCTTTACCTTCTTGAAGAAAATTTCAAACCAATTTATTATGACTTGTACTAGACACGTGTTTCGGATATTAAATCGTCATCAGTGATGCTTCATCCAAAGTGATTTTCAGAAGCCGCCAAAATTCATTTCAGAAGCGCCCTCTGGCTTTATTTTTTTAATTCAAATTTGTCCATTTACTTTACAGAGAGTGCACGGCTCCTGAATTCCTGTTGGGTCGATTCAATAGGATATCCAAATAAAATCTATGTTCAAAATAGCATTTGAGCTGGATGGTGCTATGATGTCAACCTTGTTTTATTTCGAAGTATTTGTGGGTGAAATGACAAATTTCAAAACATGAATGACGTATGACGTTACATACCACTGTGCACGCGGCACCATCTTTGGACGGCTACACACTTTATTATAGGGAAATGATACCATGTCTAATGTTCCTTTGATGACTTTGAGATCATAATGATTCCACAGTAAAGATCAAAGGTGATTGATTTAGGGAATAACTAGTTTCTGACATTATGTTTGCGGACGGTAAATGCTGATTTTACAGTCGCAAATTGAGTTTTCTGGCGACGCGTTAGCGTAGCAGATTATCGTCATAGGTCGGCACCAATTGCACATTGGTCATGTTGGTTTTTTGGTGGGATCTTTTGTGTTTGGTGTTTTGGTGTCGTGTTTGCTGTTCCTTGTCCCTTTTGTGTTTCTTGTTGTTAATGTCTGTGTTTTCACTTTGGGTGTTTTGATGTTTTGCTGTTGGTGCTACTATCGGATCTTGTTGGAGGTCCCCTCCTTCCTATTGTTATAAGTAATTGTGAAATTGCGGGTATTTCTGCGACTGATAATAACATGATGATACTACTCCCGGTAATTGTTTTTCAATTTTCCTGAATGAGAGTCAAACACAAAAAAAACCAGTCAAACACAAACAAAAATCAGAAAGTCAAACACAAACAAAAATCAGAAAGTCAAACACAAACAAAAAACAGAAAGTCAAACACAGACAAAAAACAGACAGTCAAACACAAACAAAAAACAGACAGTCAAACACAAACAAAAAACAGAAAGTCAAACACAAACAAAAATCAGAAAGTCAAACACAAACAAAAATCAGAAAGTCAAACACAAACAAAAACAGACAGTCAAACACAAACAAAAATCAGTAAGTCAAACACAAACAAAAAACAGAAAGTCAAACACAAACAAAAAACAGACAGTCAAACACAAACAAAAAACAATCAGTCAAACACAAACAAAAATCAGAAAGTCAAACACAAACAAAAATCAGAAAGTCAAACACAAACAAAAATCAGAAAGTCAAACACAAACAAAAAACAGACAGTCAAACACAAACAAAAATCAGAAAGTCAAACACAAACAAAAAACAGACAGTCAAACACAAACAAAAAACAGAAAGTCAAACACAAACAAAAAACAGACAGTCAAACACAAACAAAAATCAGAAAGTCAAACACAAACAAAAAACAGACAGTCAAACAAAAACAAAAATCAGAAAGTCAAACACAAACAAAAATCAGAAAGTCAAACACAAACAAAAAACAGACAGTCAAACACAAATAAAAATCAGAAAGTCAAACACAAACAAAAATCAGAAAGTCAAACACAAACAAAAATCAGAAAGTCAAACACAAACAAAAAACAGACAAACACAAACTAAAATTAGAAAGTCAAACACAAACAAAAAACAGACAGTCAAACACAAACAAAAACCAGAAAGTCAAACACAAACAAAAAACAGACAGTCAAACACAAACAAAAATCAGAAAGTCAAACACAAACAAAAAACAGACAGTCAAACACAAACAAAAAACAGACAGTCAAACACAAACAAAAAACAGACAGTCAAACACAAACAAAAATCAGAAAGTCAAACACAAACAAAAATCAGACAGTCAAACACAAACAAAAATCAGAAAGTCAAACACAAACAAAAATCAGACAGTCAAACACAAACAAAAATCAGAACGTCAAACACAAACAAAAATCAGAAAGTCAAGCACAAACAAAAAACAGTCAAACACAAACAAAAATCAGAAAGTCAAACACAAACAAAAAAACAGACAGTCAAACACAAACAAAAATCAGAAAGTCAAACACAAACAAAAAACAGAAAGTCAAACACAAACAAAAATCAGAAAGTCAAACACAAACAAAAATCAGAAAGTCAAACACAAGCAAAAATCAGAAAGTCAAACACAAACAAAAAACAGACAGTCAAACACAAACAAAAAACAGTCAAACACAAACAAAACTCAGAAAGTCAAACACAAACAAAAAAACAGACAGTCAAACACAAACAAAAATCAGAAAGTCAAACACAAACAAAAAACAGAAAGTCAAACACAAACAAAAATCAGAAAGTCAAACACAAGCAAAAATCAGAAAGTCAAACACAAACAAAAAAACAGACAGTCAAACACAAACAAAAAACAGACAGTCAAACACAAACAAAAAACAGACAGTCAAACACAAACAAAAATCAGAAAGTCAAACACAAACAAAAATCAGAAAGTCAAACACAAACAAAAAACAGACAGTCAAACACAAACAAAAAACAGAAAGTCAAACACAAACAAAAAACAGACAGTCAAACACAAACAAAAAACAGACAGTCAAACACAAACAAAAAACAGACAGTCAAACACAAACAAAAATCAGAAAGTCAAACACAAACAAAAATCAGAAAGTCAAACACAAACAAAAACAGACAGTCAAACACAAACAAAAAACAGAAAGTCAAACACAAACAAAAACAGACAGTCAAACACAAACAAAAATCAGAAAGTCAAACACAAACAAAAAACAGAAAGTCAAACACAAACAAAAAACAGACAGTCAAACACAAACAAAAATCAGAAAGTCAAACACAAACAAAAATCAGACAGTCAAACACAAACAAAAAACAGACAGTCAAACACAAACAAAAATCAGAAAGTCAAACACAAACAAAAATCAGAAAGTCAAACACAAACAAAAAACAGACAGTCAAACACAAACAAAAAACAGACAGTCAAACACAAACAAAAATCAGAAAGTCAAACACAAAACCAAAACCTCTAAAGATCACAATGATTGGACGTACACACAATGCTGAAATTTAAAAAGTAAAAGAAATTATTCTGCTATTTACAGTTATTCTCAATAATTCACATCAAGGTAATTCTCATATAGAATATGTTTTATTTGTAAGATAGTAATTCACATCAAGGAAATTCTCATATAGAATATGTTTTATTTGTAAGATAATAATTCACATCAAGATAATTCTCATATAGAATATGTTTTATTTGTAAGATAATAATTCACATCAAGATAATTCTCATATAGAATATGTTTTATTTGTAAGATAATAATTCACATCAAGGAAATTCTCATATAGAATATGTTTTATTTGTAAGATAATAATTCACATCAAGATAATTCTCATATAGAATATGTTTTATTTGTAAGATAATAATTCACATCAAGATAATTCTCATATAGAATATGTTTTATTGGTAAGATATAATATAGACTTAACGTCTGAATTGTAACGCTGCTATAAGTTGTTTTTGTTGTTTACTAGCCTTTAATACCCCTTGGAACGGGAAGTTTGCTACACAGTAAGAAATCTGACAACCATTCAGGAACAGTCCACAGAAAGCGGAATATAGTATTGGCATCGGTCCCCACTACATATCTGTACTTTGGGTATTTGGCACATAGGGCATGCACATAGGCATCTACAACTTTATATGTGTCCTTGGAACTTCCGTCCAATGCTTTTCTCGTAAACACAATCACTATCAAGTACAAAGATATATATTAGATATTAATAATTCATATACTAGTATACTTACTTTATCGAAACTTAGAATTATTTCAGTCTGACATTGTCTACTTTTAAAATTGAAGTTAACATATTTGCAGCATCCCTGATATATCCATTTGATATTGTCTATTCATTTACAATTTCTTTACAGACGGTTACACAAAGTTTGAAACTTTCACTAAACCAAGCAAATCATTTAAGTTAAGTACTGAAACGTGCTTGTCTGGTCCATGCTGCCAATTTATCTGTTCTTAAATGATGCTATTCAATTTGAAGACGTTTAACATTTATACCACTTGGTGAGTGTCACTGCTGGTGGACCAGGAGTCCCCGAGGGCACATGTAGCCAAGTTCGATCAATTTCGTTTGATCGTTTCTTCAACGCATTCTAAAATTTCTGTTATCAAAATTTCCTGAAATTTCTAAACCGTGGGTCATGTAGCATCACATCCTACACATCCTGCTACGTCTTTCGGTACACTTTTTCGACATAGTAGCTTTCATACTTTTTTGGCAAATTATATTGTTTACATTTCAGGATCACTGACGAGGGTTATAAGTACCCGAAACGTGCATGTCTGGTCCATGCTGCCAATTCATCTGTTATTAAATGATGCTATTAAATTTGAAGATGTTTAACATTAGCTTCATGTTGTATCTTAGTGCAGAGAAGAAATTGTGGGAATAAATTATGAGGAACAAGAAGGGCTTATGTATTGCGTCGATGATCAAATGGTTTGTTAGGCTAGATTTATTGTCTGTTTGTTCGTCTGTTTCTTCGAAATTTAAATTGTAAGTAATTGGGATTTTATATTTCATATGTACATGGTGACAAGATATGACTTTTGCTTGGAGAGTTCCTTGACCTGCTATGTGCGTAAGGCGGTGAATCAGTCATGCATGTTTCAGATAATGGAATCACAGTGGTGATTTGAGCCTAAGTGAATAAAAGAGGAAATAAATGCTTGAGTGTGGCATCACTGTTTAATCAAAATTCTAAATTTAAGATATCTATTGTCGAAAAGATATTGAATTCAAATAATACTTTGTTTATATCAATAGTTGTCAGTACATATATTAGTTAATGATATGGTAAGATAACGATATAAATACACATTATACTCATCCTTACATTCGTCTCTGTATTCTTCTCCATAGAACTTCTTCACATCTTCGTCAGCGTTGGTGAATGTCTCAGCAATACTCCCACAGACCCTTTCTCTATTTAGGATATTCGTGTCAAAGTATCCCGGCTCTAAAATGTGTACGGTTACTCCATAACTCCTCACACTTCTCCTGAAGGACAGAAACAAGGGTAGTGTGGTTTACATCTTATGTATCATCAAATATCAACATAGTCTAACAATTCTTTTTCAACAGTGGCGCACGTAGCTTCTATATATGTTTGTATGCCAAAGCATCCACTTTTCTACCAAAATGGTTGAATTTAGAAGTAATCATTTGTCTCTAAAGAGTACATGTATTTATTGTCGCACAGCCCCATTCGCATTCGGATTCCTTTGTTGCAAAGCTTTAGGTTTCCGTGTTGCCCCTCATATATATCACAAAAATATATATTCAAGTTCGTCAAGCTACGCCACTGTTCATTATATCATATACATGTACTAATGACGTACCAGAATTTAAAGAAAGTGACTCCGGATATTTCCGTTACCTTAGTACATCACAGTATCCCTCGGCAGCAAACTTAGAAGACGCATAGGAAGCGCCTCCTGCAGCAATTCTTCCCAGTATACTGGTGATACAAACAATTCTCCCCTTTTCTCTCCTTACAAGGGGTAGGAATATCCTGCAGGTTTCAACGATTCCAAAGAAATTTATATCCATAACTAATTTATAGTTCTCTAACTTCAGCCATTCCAATTCACCAATAGCCCCAGCTATTCCAGCGTTATTAACAAGTCCCCAGAGTCCTACCAAAATAATATATATATTATCACATTCTTTCGTTTCAAGAAAGGTATGGTTTTCATAAGAACATTTTTCTAATATATGGAATTAAAGAAAGGGTAATGTATCTCACTTTCGTACTATTGAGGTTAGATCAAAACTCGTCAGGCAAGTTTTAGCAATTGTATCGAAATAGAATATGAATGACTTTCAACGAATCATAATACATGTACACGAGTCAGCTCACCCTATGTTCATTGTTACGACAGAGATACAGAGCCTATCAGAATTCTGCATAAAATGAACACACCCGTATTTTGCGGAAGGGAAGACTTTATGACCTCCATGGCATTTTGGATGCTCTCTATCTTTGTAACATCTAATGACACAACATGAAGGCGGTCTGATGTATCTGTCTTCAGATCTTTTCCTCCTTTTTCTGTCAAACATCCGGCAAAAACAGTAAATCCCATGGAATCTAGACGTTTAGCCAGCATGTTACCGAATCCAGTATCACATCCTGTGATCATCACGTGACGACCTTTGTAATCCTCCAGCATGACGGATCTCCTGTAATACTGCACCGTAAGGTACAACACCAAAACAATCACTATCCACTCCAACATCGTGTCTGTAAGTAATATATATTTGATATATATACGATTTTAATTATCGCCATGGCAACAACTTGTAAGTTTCATTAATAACTGGAAGGTTTACAGCATAATTTTTTTTCTACGTAAAATGCTATGAAATTGCTTTATCCTAAAGCAGTCAAACTAATATGTAATCCAATTAGATTTTGAGCAAAATTCTATGTTTTCACCCCAAAACATAGAGTTTGACTGGAAGTAAGAATTTTGCAAGATATCTTTTTTAAAGAGTATGATAAATAGCAAAAATTCTGATGTTTGAATCTTTGATAGCAGGGTTTTTGCCTGTTTTCCGCGAAATTGCTTTAAAAAGACATGTATTTTTCCCCAAAAATCCCATTCAACTGTGAAGATCTTAGGAGTAATATATTTTTCTGAAATAATGTAACAAACTGAGGTCTCGTTTATAGAAGGGAGGTGATCTCCAACCAGACCTGGTTGCAGTGCCAAGAACAAAAAAAAAAAAAAAAACCAACTCCCGAAGCAAAAACACAGAGAAGACGAATACAGCAAGAGACGAAAGAGACACACGACATGGAAACAATATACACAAAAGACTTCACATAAACCAACGAGACCAATGGGCAACCGATACCGACTTAGGACTTTTAAAATGGTAGGGACTTGTGTTACATCGTATGACCAGTAATCTAGGTAGGGTTCCTGTAAAGTGCGAAACGAAATGATACGGAACAAATTGAAACGGAACAAATCGAAACGAAACGACACTAAACAAATCGAAACGAAACGAAACATATCGAAACGAAACAAAACAGATCAAAACAAAACGAACGAAACGGATCGAAACGAAACAAAAATGTATCTTAAAAAACTTAGAGTAGTTCTTTTGTGTTTTGAACATGCTTATGAAAATGTCTTTGGCTTGAAGCATCACTGATGAGAATTTAATATTCGAAACACGTTTAAGGTGCATGGAATTTGGTTTGGAATTTTCTTCAAGAAGGTATAGAGTTGGAACCCTTCGACATTATTAATATAAACACTTATTTCACATTGCAGTTGGAACCCTTCCGCATTATTAATATAAACACTTATTTCATGTTGCAGTGTGGAGTAGTTAAATTCGTTCCCCGTTACCTGATATTTGTCAGGTGTATTAATTACTTCTTTCCAGCTCTGTCGCTTGAAAGAAGCTTCGTTTTGGCCCTTTACTAATGTGACATCATATCTATTTTTTGCAATTTCGGAAACTTGCCATTTCATCGAAACATATCATCGAAATTCAAGGAGGTTAACATCTTAGCATCCCTCCAATGCTATTTTGAACATAGTTTTTATCTGGATATGCTACTGAATCGACCCTACAGGAATTTTGGAGCCGCGCACTCTCTGTAAAGTAAATGCAGAAATTTAAATTCTATAAATAACGCAAGAGGGCGCTAGTGAAATTAATTTGGACTGCTTATGAAAAGCACTTTGACCGGAAGCATCACTGATGAGAATTTAATATTCGAAACACGTGTCTGGTGCATGAAAGTTTGTTTGAAATTCTATTCAGGAAGGTATAGAGTTGGAACCCTTCCGCATTATGTTTCTATGGTGTAAGTTGGTGCTCCTTTTCCCTTTTGCATCTCATTCTGTTGGTGTCTCCTTTGTGTTTTGGGGTTTTGCTGTGGATGCTGCAACCGAGTGTTATTGGAAATCCCTTCCTTTCTTCTTAGAGAAATAGCCATATAGAGGGGGGATTCCTTTCTGATGGATTTCAAAAGATTTGTAGGGACTGAATGCAGGCGTTAAAATACTGAATAAGATCGTGTATCAACTCATTCATACAGTCTCATCTACCTGTGTTATGCTTCATTGCTAACGGGCATAAGAAATTCTTTTTGGATGCATATATCGAAAACATATATGCCATGCATCACCACCACCACCACCACCGCTACACCACCACGTCCTACGCCAACACAACCACCACCACTGCTACACCACCATAGGTAGATCGAGAGAAGACTATATGAATGAGATGAAACGCGATCTTATTCAGTATATCAACGCCTGCATGCAGTCCCTTTACATCTTTTGAAATCCATCATAAGGATGTTATCATAGATTCATACCCGCTTCAATGAAGCACAACACAGGTAGATCCAGAGTAGATTATATGAATAAGTTGAAACACGATCTTATTCAGTATTAAATCTTTGGAAATCCACCAGAAAAGATCCAAATTTTGAAACACCTGAATTCAAATTTTATTTTCATAATTTTCACTCTCTTTGGACCATTTTACATTGTTTAGATTAAGGATCATTGACGAGGGTTAAGTACCCGAAACGTGCATGTCTGGTCCATGCTGCAAATTCGTCTGTTCTAAATGATGCTATTAAATTTGAAGACGTTTAACATTCAATGTAGCTCAACTTAGGTATAGAATTTTAAATGTTCAGGAGAAGACGCTACGGTTTACTCCGACAAATATATATTTCTTATCATATGAAAAAATAAAGTTTTTAATTCAACACAAACCCCTTTCCCTTTTAAGAGAGAAGGGGGGGGGGGGCGCATTCCGTTTCGTAACAGGTCTCAACACACTCGTTCATGCATCATTGATCCACAGACAGGTTGATTGACACACATCGTGTCTTTGACCGAGTTTTTGGTCGGGTTTTCCCATCAATTCATCCATTGTTTTGGATTCCTTTCATAACGTGTTTTGTTTGTTTTTGGTGTGAGTTAATGTTCCTTGTCCCTTTTGCGTCTCTTTCTGTTGGTGTCTGTTCTGTGGTTTTTTTTGTATTGGGTGTTTTGGGGTTTTGCTGTGGGTGCTGCAACCTATTGTTGTTGGAGATCCCCTCCTTTCTTTTAAGTGTTGACCTTCCCTATTTTTGATGACTGATTTCTAGTTGCCTGCCCCCATTGTCTCCGATATATTTCATTTATTGTTTTCCAATTGTTTGATTCCTTTCAGAACGTCGTTCAGTACGTGTTTCAAGTGAGATGTATGCTGCTCATGTATTTCAGTGGCTGGAGGATTTCTTGAAAGAGTAAAAGTTGACGTTTAAGATGGCAGTCTCAGGGTAAGGGACGTAACTCAAAATTAATCTCATGAACGTTTGTTTTCTGGCGCAACGTTACCATCGTTTGTTTTCACGACAAGCATCTGCATGACTTAATCATGATGTCATAATAGGGGAATTTCCCGCGCGGTGCACGGAGATAAACGGGATTTTTTTTGTTTTCTCTATATATCATTATCTATTTTCATAAGCATTTCATTTTCTCTGTTTTATTTCCTGAAATTGAGCATTACTTTTAGATTGAATATGTTTCCGAGATTAATACGTTTCTTTATTCTTTTGATATTTTCAGCATCTACACTAATCCTTTGACCTAACGTAAATGTCGAAAGAAATCTGATGTCATCTGATAATTACAAATGTATGACCATGATTACTTCGATTCTATTTGAGCGTGATTAGTGTAAATAGAGTACATTTACCTTTATACCATACCTTCGTTTGATAAGAAGATCATCTAGAAAAAAATGTATCGTAGAGAGGGCGAAAGGTGTCCGGCTCGACAATCTGGGACGATTAGTTTTTATTAAAAAAGATCGGGAAAATAAAAATGTTGTATGAATTTCAAAAGGAGAGGTCCAGGGTGTGGCGGGGGGGGGGGGGTTCGGTTATAAACAACTCGACTCCATCTATACCCGCGCATTGGATAGTCCATCCAATTTTTCCTTTTCTTTTGGGTAACCCAAATGGCGCTAACTCGGTAAAAATGGGATTTAGGATAGATAATTTATCTCATTTCCATTAGTTTTTTCATTGAAATTAAATGATACGTTTTTCATGAGCTATGTAAATGTGACAGTTTTCGGAACTTCAGAAAGGTACATGTTTATCCTTATTTTCTATTAAAATTGCTTCTAAAATAAGTATGGTGATATCAAAACATCAAAATTTTACAAAAATAGAAAGATGTATGTATTATCTTTGAAATGCAAAGCTGATACTTAATGAATTTGCAGGCTCATTGAATATCTGAGAACATTTCGTGACAAAGTCGCAATTTTCTGCATCGAAAGGGGAAAAAAATTGGAGATTTTGAATTGCGACCCACGCAAAACGATTGGTTAGATTTCTTTCAAACTTTAGCAAAATATCCATGACATCATAGTTAATTAATATTGCAAATATGAAGAAATTTGAATGTAGGGGTTATGATGAGACTACCACATTAAAACATAGATGTTATAGTAAATGCCATTATTGCATTTGAGAAGATTAAATTGGGGAGGGGATAGACAGCTATGTCATAGGCGGATGAAAAGTATTATTTAGCATGGAGGAGTCTGGTACAGAAGAGACCCGGGACTGTTCAATTCTGTATTTTTAAAAAACTTTATCAAGAAAAATGAGGGGAAGGGCACATTTGTCATTTGTCCCCTCCCCTTTAATCTACCAGAATACATATATGGCATTTAGCATTTATGCTCCTAAAGGTCAACTTTGACTACTTCCTCTAGCCGCTAGAACTTACGGAAATATATGCAGATCTTGTCTTTAAATGTGTGTTCTCAGCAGCAATTTTTCCTCTTTATGGGTTTTTCTCAAGTTTTTAAGTTTTTTTTTGTTTTGTTTCGTTTCTTTTCGATCAGTTTCGTTTTGTTTCTTTTCCATCTGTTTATTTTCGTTTCGATTTGTGTCTTCGTTTCGTTTCGTTTTTGTTTCATTTCGCACTTTACAGGGACCCTATAGTATACACTTGGAAGAATCAAAAACCGAATTGTATTTCGTTTGATAAAGAAGAAAACCGATCACGATTTAATACCAATCTGATCTAATTAAGAAAAGCATTGATTTAGCTTAGCATACGTATGTTTATTAGAAGCATCATATAGTTTGATGTTCGTAAGAAAATGCAAAGAAAACAATACATACCTAAACGATATTTGGTATTTTACGACGTGTAATCCGGCATCGGAATACGAGTTATTTATAGATAAACGTTGTATAGATTGCGTAATCTAAAGGGAGGGGTTGAATGTTAATATATTCAAATCTGTTTGAACATAGCATGAGATTGAAATGCCCCTTTGAGTACTTTGAAATGGATCGTAAAATTGTAATTTCTCTTTTTTTAAATAGATATGTTTAATTAACTTTTCTCTACACAGAGGACAGATAATTTATTTATACAAGTATTCCGAAGAAAATACACATAGGGTCATTCCCTTGTTGAAATCGTTGTTGTGTCAAGAAAAGGGGATGATCACCAGCATGATCAATCTGCACCCACCAAGCAAAACAAACGTACAATAAAGTAATACGTAAATGACAACAGATAAAACTATAAACGCGAAAAAATACACGACAATAATCATTAGAACATCATACAAAACAATCGAAACAGACGCACAGAAACATCAAATATTAATGACAACAAAGGAAGCACAGGAAGCAAAAATGTACACCCACCCGGAGCCGACTTCGGACGGTCATCTGCTATAAGCAAATGGTGTGGTTATCTGGATAACGTGTTCACAGCCCTCCCACTTATCCGGATAAACAGAGGTCTCCATAGACGCATAATAGTTGTATAAGGTCTCGCGGAACACCTCTAGACTTTTACATGTAGCGACTTTTCAAAAAAGTGACCACTGTCAAAATCCTTATTTTAAGTAAACTTAAAGTTGCTTTAAATTTTAATAGGAAATGTTGACTTTTGAAGTTTAAATAAATTTGGGAGGATTTTCTGCTGAAAATAGGCATCTTGGACAGATCCGAAACTGTGTAGAAACTCCCATGCAGCCGGCTTACTTTCGGTTTGCTGTTTTGACCATGTACTGAAAATAGGTAAGAAATATGGAGGGAAAATACCAGTCTTGTTCATAGATGATAAATTTGTGAGAAAATGAATCACGGAAGAGGTATGTAATATGGTACCATTTGAAAGTTTCAGATTTTATCTAGAGATACATAATAACCATATTTTGTGGGAAATTTTTTTCCCTGAGCTATGGCGACCTGAAAATGGGTAGGTTTTGCTCAAATTTACATAATTTTAGAGTCATTTTGGGTATGTTTCCATTCAATGTTCTGGCACATGGAAGCTAGAAGAAAGTAATGTCTATATGTGTTCTAGTACTTTGAGGGGGTATTGTGAATATTAAGATATAAAATGTCAAATAAGTTGGTTGCCATGGCAACAGATTGGGAAAAAAAGAAAAACACCCCTTCCCGCAAAGCGACATTACGAGACAGGTGTTCCGCGAGACCTAAACATAAAACTTATCACTGTAAGGTGACGTCAGAAACAAGACGCAGCAGCCTTTTGTACCGCTTCGAGAATATTTATATCTATCATTTATTCAGGCAATAGAATGATTACAATGGCACTTTAATAATCTCACAGAGACACATTTGCATATCAGTGTGGTAAATGGTCAACATAAATGTGTTGAGTGTTTTAAAACGTCTTCAAATTCAATAGCATCGTTTAAGACTTGATGAATTTACAGCATGGACCAGACATGCACGTTTCGGGTACTAAACCCTCGTCAGTGATCCTAGTGAGTATCAGTCATAAGACAACATAGATATCACAGATGGTAACATATCACATACAACAATTATCATAATTATATCACAGATTTTGAAGGATTTTGTATTTTACATTACATGTAATGATCACAGATAAAGTGTGCAAACAGATATTGCCTGGGATAACCCATTAAAGCGACTGCTGTCGCTTATTTCCACTGGGGTCCTCTTATGATGTTACATATTAAAATCAATAATTTAAGAATGTTAAACTAATGTACTAATTATAATGTTCATGTGCTCTTTAAAGTCCTTATAATCATTTTCTTAATATTTATTAAAAATTGCCTGGAATAATCAAGAAACATTAGATATGTACAAAAGAAGTACATTGTAGTAACATTAATGTCATTCGGCTTTAAATTATGTTATTTCTTTCCATGTATCAATGTTATATTAGATACGAATTGGTTCAATCTGTCGTGCTTTAACTAAGACTGATTACGTTTATCATTATCTCTATCAGAAATTTCTTAAGATTTGAACATAGAATATAATATTTGAATACGGAGAACTTATTTCAAGGCTGCACAAACATTAAGCACATCCGTTGTGAAATAAAATGACGACGTAAGTTGCCATTTGGTACTGTGGAAAAGGAGTATCTACCACACAAATAAACTACGGTAATACAAGAACCTTAAATATTCCGTCAAGCAGAACCCAAAATTCACGATGAACGGAACATGCAAAACCATGGAAAATACAAAACTAAAGAAAATAAGTAGAACGTTCTTCAAAGGAGTCGTTCCGTATGGATGTTATGTGTCTCGATGTCCCCTGATGTTTGATGGAGTTTTTTGTCTGATGTTCCTTGTTTTCATATGTCTGTAGATACCGGTAGTTTCCACAAGATACAATAAACAACACAATGCAGGTTTAGATTGCCGAAGATAGCTGCCTTATACAATTATTTCAGCGAGAAATTATACTAATATATCTTGTCCAAATGTCCCACTTCAGTGTCGTGTACCGGTATTTTGTACAGAAAAAAGGCATATGTGTTCATGTAATCACAAATGAGTTAAAGAAGATCCTGACAATAATCCCTACAGCACTCACGAGAGAGCACAAAATTGAGCATCGACGGATCCCCAGAAAGCTAGAGGTGGGACCAGGTGCCCGGGAGGTAAACATCCCCTGTTTGGCTAGCCGCACCCGCCGTCGATGTTCACGCACGAAAATGAAAACAATATCAAAAATGCGTGCAATGTCTGAAGTAACGCCTATATAGAAAGTGCCATGGCGACCATGTCAGGGAAAATATGTAATCACAAAGCACGTTTTGATTAAATTCTCTTTGTCCAAAGAAACCCAGATGAATGGAGGGAATATTTTCGTTGCGTGTTGACTTTTATGTATCTACAAAAACGCCGATGATTCTCAAAATCTCGTCATCAATTGTTCAAAACTGTATGATCATACTACAAACGACTTTACAGAATTTTTAGATAGGACTAGCGCTTCCTGTTTCAGTTTTCAATTTTTTCCTCAGCATTCCTAACCTAAAAGAAGGGAGGAGATCTCCAAGTCTCGGTAAGCAAGTACCTGAATCCCATCAAGAAGTGGAAGATTTTGAAGGTTATGCTATCCGGAGAGCACACAGTCTTTTTCTTTTCAGGAACAAGATTGACTGAAAATAACACATTCAAATAACTTGCAGTATTTGATTTTATTGAACATCCATTTTAATCATATCAACGGTAAGATACAAATGATAACCATGTTATCAATATTCCAAACACAAAGGTTATAATTATGATGTCATTTAGTTATTGTGAATGATTCACATTACAAAGGTTATAATTATGATGTCATTTAGTTATTGTGAATGATTCACATTACAAAGGTTATAATTATGATGTCATTTATAGTTATTGTGAATGATTCACATTACAAAGGTTATAATTATGATGTCATTAAGTTATTGTGAATGATTCACATTACAAAGGTTATAATTATGATGTCATTTAGTTATTGTGAATGATTCACATTACAAAGGTTATAATTATGATGTCATTTAGTTATTGTGAATGATTCACATTACAAAGGTTATAATTATGATGTCATTTAGTTATTGTGAATGATTCACATTACAAAGGTTATAATTATGATGTCATTTAGTTATTGTGAATGATTCACATTACAAAGGTTATAATTATGATGTCATTTAGTTATTGTGAATGATTCACATTACAAAGGTTATAATTATGATGTCATTTAGTTATTGTGAATGATTCACATTACAAAGGTTATAATTATGATGTCATTTAGTTATTGTGAATGATTCACATTACAAAGGTTATAATTATGATGTCATTTAGTTATTGTGAATGATTCACATTACAAAGGTTATAATTATGATGTCATTTAGTTATTGTGAATGATTCACATTACAAAGGTTATAATTATGATGTCATTTAGTTATTGTGAATGATTCACATTACAAAGGTTATAATTATGATGTCATTTAGTTATTGTGAATGATTCACATTACAAAGGTTATAATTATGATGTCATTTAGTTATTGTGAATGATTCACATTACAAAGGTTATAATTATGATGTCATTTAGTTATTGTGAATGATTCACATTACAAAGGTTATAATTATGATGTCATTTAGTTATTGTGAATGATTCACGTTACAAAGGTTATAATTATGATGTCATTTAGTTATTGTGAATGATTCACATTACAAAGGTTATAATTATCATGTCATTTAGTTATTGTGAATGATTCACATTACAAAGGTTATAATTATGATGTCATTTAGTTATTGTGAATGATTCACATTACAAAGGTTATAATTATGATGTCATTTAGTTATTGTGAATGATTCACATAACAAAGGTAATAATTATGATGTCATTAAGTTATTGTGAATGATTCACATTACAAAGGTTATAATTATGATGTCATTTAGTTATTGTGAATGATTCACATTACAAAGGTTATAATTATGATGTCATTAAGTTATTGTGAATGATTCACATTACAAAGGTTATAATTATGATGTCATTTAGTTATTGTGAATGATTCACAGAGGTTATAATTATGATGTCATTTAGTTACTGTGAATGATTCACATTACAAAGGTTATAATTATCATGTCATTTAGTTATTGTGAATGATTCACATTACAAAGGTAATAATTATGATGTCATTTAGTTATTGTGAATGATTCACATTACAAAGGTTATAATTATGATGTCATTTAGTTATTGTGAATGATTCACATAACAAAGGTAATAATTATGATGTCATTAAGTTATTGTGAATGATTCACATTACAAAGGTTATAATTATGATGTCATTTAGTTATTGTGAATGATTCACATTACAAAGGTTATAATTATGATGTCATTAAGTTATTGTGAATGATTCACATTACAAAGGTTATAATTATGATGTCATTTAGTTATTGTGAATGATTCACAGAGGTTATAATTATGATGTCATTTAGTTACTGTGAATGATTCACATTACAAAGGTTATAATTATCATGTCATTTAGTTATTGTGAATGATTCACATTACAAAGGTAATAATTATGATGTCATTTAGTTATTGTGAATGATTCACATTACAAAGGTTATAATTATGATGTCATTAAGTTATTGTGAATGATTCACATTACAAAGGTTATAATTATGATGTCATTTAGTTATTGTGAATGATTCACAGAGGTTATAATTATGATGTCATTTAGTTACTGTGAATGATTCACATTACAAAGGTTATAATTATCATGTCATTTAGTTATTGTGAATGATTCACATTACAAAGGTTATAATTATGATGTCATTTAGTTATTGTGAATGATTCACATTACAAAGGTAATAATTATGATGTCATTTAGTTATTGTGAATGAATTACATTACAAAGGTAATAATTATGATGTCATTAAGTTATTGTGAATGATTCACATTACAAAGGTTATAATTATGATGTCATTTAGTTATTGTAAATGGTTCACAGAGGTTATAATTATGATGTCATTTAGTTACTGTGAATGATTCACATTACAAAGGTTATAATTATCATGTCATTTAGTTATTGTGAATGATTCACATTACAAAGGTAATAATTATGATGTCATTTAGTTATTGTGAATGATTCACATTACAAAGGTAATAATTATGATGTCATTTAGTTATTGTGAATGATTCACATTACAAAGGTTATAATTATGATGTCATTTAGTTATTGTGAATGATTCACAGAGGTTATAATTATGATGTCATTTAGTTACTGTGAATGATTCACATTACAAAGGTTATAATTATCATGTCATTTAGTTATTGTGAATGATTCACATTACAAAGGTAATAATTATGATGTCATTTAGTTATTGTGAATGATTCACATTACAAAGGTTATAATTATGATGTCATTTAGTTATTGTGAATGATTCACATTACAAAGGTAATAATTATGATGTCATTTAGTTATTGTGAATGATTCACATTACAAAGGTAATAATTATGATGTCATTTAGTTATTGTGAATGATTCACATTACAAAGGTTATAATTATGATGTCATTTAGTTATTGTAAATGATTCACAGAGGTTATAATTATGATGTCATTTAGTTACTGTGAATGATTCACATTACAAAGGTTATAATTATCACGTCATTTAGTTATTGTGAATGATTCACATTACAAAGGTAATAATTATGATGTCATTTAGTTATTGTGAATGATTCACATTACAAAGGTAATAATTATGATGTCATTTAGTTATTGTGAATGATTCACATTACAAAGGTTATAATTATGATGTCATTTAGTTATTGTAAATGATTCACAGAGGTTATCATTATGATGTCATTTAGTTACTGTGAATGATTCGCATTACAAAGGATATAATTATGATGCCATTTAGTTATTGTGAATGATTCACATTACAAAGGTTATAATTATCATGTTATTTAGTTATAGTGAATGATTCACTTTACAAAGGTTATAATTATGATGTCATTTAGTTATTGTGAATGATTCACATTACAAAGGTTATAATTATGATGCCATTTAGTTATAGTGAATGATTCACATTTCAAAGGTTATAATTATCATGTCATTTAGTTATTGTGATTGATTCAAATTACAAAGGATATAATAATGATGCCATTTAGTTATTGTGAATAATTCTAATTACAAAGGTTATAATTTGATGCCATTTAGTTATTGTAAATGATTCTCATTACAAAGGTTATAATTATCATGTCATTTAGTTATTGTGAATGATTTACATTACAAAGGTTATAATTATCATGTCATTTAGTAGTTGTGATTGATTCAAATTACAAAGGTTATAATTATGATGCCATTTAGTTATTGTGAATGAATCACATTACAAAGGATATAATTATGATGTCATTTACAATCTGAATAATATAACTCTGCTATAAGATGTTTTTGTTGTGTACTAGCTTTTCATACCCCTTGGAACGGGAAGTTGGATGGACAGTATGAAATCTGACAACCATTCAGGAACTGTCCACAGAAAGCGGAATACAGTATTGGCATCAGTTCCTACTACATATCTGTTCTTTGGGTATTTGGCACATAGGGCATGTACATAGGCATCTACAACTTTATATGTGTCCTTGGAACTTCCGTCCAATGCTTTTCTTGTCAACTTCATGACTATAAAGTAGAAAGATATTCAAAATTTGACATCATTCAATAGTATAATTACGTTTTCGATACTTTTATAGAAGTGTCTATCAATTGCTCAGTCTAAAAGTCGAGAAGGTAAGGCAAAATCATTAGACTTTCCATTGGAACAGTTGCAAACCTTTATATTATTTCAGTCTGATGTAATCAGTCATTAAAATGATCGCATCGTTAATTTTATCAAAACGGGTCAAATTTACAGAATAATGGACCAGACATGCACGTTTCGGGTATAGAACCCTCGTCAGTGATTATAAAGTTAAAACATTGAGTATACAAACAGGGAAAACATTTTAAAAAGTGGAAGGAATGATGGGGTTATTAATTTTCATGTAATTTAACGATCAGTGAAGTTTGAATGCTAATGACGAACACGATCAAATATATTGGTCGGAACTTGGCTACACGTGGCCTCGGTGACCTAAGGTCCACCAGCGGTGACACTCACGACGTGGTGCAAATGTAATTAGTCTTCAAAGTGAACAAATTATCATTTAATTTTCTTTGTCATTTTCAAGAAACGAAGATTCTGATTGGCTGAGAAATTTTGTTGATACATCGATCAACACAATTTTTTCACGGAAGTCTATTTATAGCACTATTTTTAGAAACGGGGGTTCCCTCAAACATGAATGAACTCGTCGCTGAAAATAGAATTTGCTCTAACTGGTCCTTATTCCAAAGATATAGAGAGACGATCGTTCGCTGTTTGAATAACGACGGCTGCCATAACTTGTTTTGACAGACGTAACACTGCGAAACCCTCCGAACTTCCGGAATATAGTGCAGTGATTGATTGTTATTAGATCCAAGAAAACAGTCTGTTTTCCATAAGTAGATGATAATAAAATAATAAGAAATGAATCTTCTATTTTTTTCTGTTGATGCAGGTATCACCCAAAATTTGGATAGAAAACGTTTTTATCAACGCGCAACAGAAAAAAATATAAGATTCGTTTCTTAAGAGGCGCACAGTTAGTACCTTATGGGTACTAACTGTGCGCCTCTTGTTGCAGATTTGTTTTTATACACTTATGAAAAAGAATTTATCCAAAATCTTCAAAAGCAAAGAAAATTTGATGATCTGAAATGTTTCAATGACACCTCTAGGTATCTGGATGATATTCTAACTATTGACAATCCTGCTTTTGAATTACATAAGAATGAAATTTATCCACACGAATTAACACTTAACAAGGCAAACGTTACAAATACAGAAACACCATTTTTGGACCTAAATATCAAAACTGTAAACGAAAGATTCATACAAGTGTATATGACAAAAGGGATGATTTTGGATTCAACATAGTAAATTTCCCCTGGCTTGACGGTGATGTTCCAAGATTACCGTCATACGGCATTTACATATCACAGCTCATCCGGTAAGCTAGAGCATGTACTGATATTTTGGATTTTCACAGTAGAAATTAAAAAATTACCAAAATACCTTTAGGTCAAGATTTCCGCTTTCATAAACTAGTTAAGACTTTCTGGAAATTTTACAAAAATTACAGGAAACTTCTTTTAAAATTCGGATCTATACACGCAACAGAGTACATAACTTTGGGTATTACACAACCTGTCTTTTAAGGTGATATGATAAACAAAATGAGAAGGATCAAAGGTAGGCAGCATAGCCATCGAAAATGCGTCAGAGTCATCAAACGCCTTTTATACCGTGGATATGATCTAATGTCACCAGACGGACACTTAGCTTGGTACTTGGCAAATCTACAGTCTTGTACAAGCGCATCCTTGAGACTTGCACTCTGACTGACTGTGACGACGGGACTCTATGACGGGCCCTGTCCAAACCTCTTTAGAGCAGACAGGGCCCCGACCACCTGTCCTCTCTGAATGTCAGTCGCACTCCTCGGGTGATTACATACATGAGCTCGCTACAGCCGGCAGAGCACGGACTGTTTTATGCACGCCCTCTTTTTATATCCATTTACATATTCATTTGCGTTGCTGGGGCCTCTACGTTTTGCGGTCTTGTTTGTGTGATGTCATCTTACAATGAGGAGGTTGTTTTACACCACAAGTGTACGTTCTTCGAGGCCTCTGGGTAATTGGAGAAGTGAGAGGGTTGTGCGTACGTAATCCAGGATAACCACACCATTTGCTACCTGCGTGGAAAATGGCCGTCCAAAGTCGGCACCATGTTGCCCATTGATCTCGTCGGTTTATGTGTAGTCTTTTGTGTTTGATGTTAACATGTCGTATGTCTCTTTTTCGTCTCATACTATGCTCGTCTGTTGTGTTTTTGCAGTGGGTGTTTTGGGGTTTTGCTGTTGGTGCTTTAACTGAGTGTTGCTGGAGATATCCCTACTCTCTTTTAGAGGCGTTACTGGATTAAAAATGTTACTAAAACAATGGATGGGATAGTGCAAGGGTCTTAACATTCTATATATTGATGTAAATTTAGAATAAAGATACGGATCGAAACAGACAATTGTCGATGGGTGAATTTTTTTTACATACATATGTTGATAGTTATTGATACAGCATGCTATATGTCAGCAGATATTGATTTCGAAAATTTTGTTTAGATAAATAGTTGAAGTATACTTATTTGTAAATAAAATGATATGATAACGACAGAAATATTATACTCATCCTTACATTTGTCTCTGTATTCTTCACCGTAAAACTTCTTCACATCTTCGTCAGCATTAGCGAATGTCTCAGCAATACTCCCATGGGCCCTTTCTCTGTTCAGGATATCCGTGTCAAAGTATCCCGGCTCTAAAATGTGTACGGTTACTCCACAACTCCTCATACTCCTCCTGAAGAGTAGAATTAGTATTGTCAATATTGAAATTTATCATTTACTTTAAATTACGTAACCGTTTATACGCTTTCCCATTGGCCAGAACGCGGTCACGTGTAATGCGATTACTCGTCATATTGAACCGGTCATATTGACGCGTTTCCGGTTTTATGTATTTAAAGAAAATGACAATCGGTAGCAAACTGTGTGTTGGTGACATGACTAATCATGATATTTGGCAGCATTTTTTAAGATGAAGAATAAAACATTTATATTAATAAACATAATACAAAATGTTTATCTGAAGATAAAATTTGAGCAGCAATCTAGCGAGCAGTACTAGAGATTCAAAAATTCATAAAGTTACCCTTTTCTTTTCCAGTTTTTTGTTCTGAGAGCTTTTGTTCTGAGAGCTAGGCGTCTTTCAGATAAGCTTCTCAGTTAGGGATATGTTTGTGACCGACTAACATCGTCACTGAGGAAGTTCAACGGTCGATATGGGGAACTCGTCATACACTATGATGTCCCACTCTCCAGAATGGTGGATGATATTCTGTCATAGACCATTTGAACCATCCAACCAAAGATTGTACTCTATGTCTTCCGAAATGGAAGTGACCGGATGTGACAGTTCTACCGAATTGAAGCGGCGGGTGTTGCATGCAAGCAGGAGATGCTTACTCTTCCTGGGCACCTGGTCTCACTCCCATATCGGGAGTTCGCTTCTTTTCATATGGTGGAGGTTTTTGTTTGTTTGCTTTGGTTCCTGTTTTATCCTGATTTTGTATGCCTTCGGTTTCTGATTTTCTGAATTATCGATTTTGTGCTGTATACAGGGATATGGTCATTATCCATATTTGTCATTCATGTATATGATAGAACAGTTATAGCACAGATGATTCGGTCGATATGATGATTCATGGAGTGATAAAACCAATATCAACTTCGGCCTTCGTCCTCAAATCTTTTACTAGAACTATAACAATATTTAAGGAGTGTTCATTTCTTGTATTTTTTAAAGTATATATCTTTGAACGACAGCGTTATTTCAGCATTTGTTATTTCCTTAATCAACTCTCCAATTTCAGATTACACAAAGTGAAGTTACGTAAGAAGAATTTAGGCATTAGGGGTATAATACTCTACCTCCGGTACTTTTGATAACAGAAAAAATAAATACCATGAAGTTGGCTGCAGACGCATGACTTCGCAATGTTCGGGACCATACATTCTCATGGTTAGTTGAATGAGACATAAAAAAATCAAATATCTAAAAATATGTAAGATATAGAAGTACATAATCTGTAGTTTTTCGACGATATTTTCATTATACCCCTAAAACCTTAAAAACAGGTGTTCTATAGTTTCGTCATCATTATTACAAAGAGAGCATAAAGGGTCATTTTCAGTTTTATACAATATAAATACTTAACCAAATTAATTGTGTATCTTTTGTTGATCTTAAAACATTACTACTCAAAATTTTCCAATCATCCCCATTCTCAAACTTCAATGATCCCTCCAGTTTCTTTTCATATTTTCGTTTTGAATACATTTTGGTAATGAAAATGTCATGAAGTGTTCTTGACCCCCTAGAGTCCTTACACAAATATCCAATGATTTTATTCCTTATTCATGTTCATTTTAGGCCCTTAATAAATGTTTTAATATCTAACATATGATTGGTACTTCTGCTCAGGTATACTTCTCACCTTCTCGACTTTGAGACTTAATAACTGAAAGGTATTTCTTTGATGAGTATCTGTTACCTTAGTACATCACAGTATCCCTCGGCGGCAAACTTGGAAGAAACATAGGAACCGCTCCCTGCAGCAACTCTTCCCAATATACTGGTGATACAAACAATTCTTCCCTTTTCTCTCCTTACGAGAGGTAAGAATAGCCTGCATGTTTCAACGATTCCGAAGAAGTTTATATCCATAACTGACTTATAGTCCTCTAACTTCAGCCATTCCAGCTCACCGAAAGCCCCGGCTATTCCGGCGTTAATAACAAGTCCCCAGAGTCCTACGAAAAAAATATCTATAGTATCACATTTTTTCGTTCAATTTGGAAACATATGATTTCAAAAGAAGACAATACAATTCACAAAGGCCAATGCAGCTGACTTTTGTACTTTTTGTACATTGAGGTTAGATCAGTGCATTTTAGCCGTGGCATAAAAAGAAGAGGATGGTTTCAACAGCTTTCATGCACGAGCCAGACCACCCTATATTTTTCGTTATGGCAATACAATAGTGCGATAACGGACCAATAAGAATTATGTATAACTTAAAGAATGAACGCACCAGAATCATGCGGGAGAGAAGCTTTCACGACCTGCATGGCATTTTGGATGCTCTCTATCTTTGTAACATCTAATGAAACAACATGAAGGCGGTCTGATGTTGCTGTCTTCAGATCTTTTCCTCCTTTTTCTGTCAAACATCCGGCAAAAACAGTAAATCCCATGGAATCTAGACGTTTAGCCAGCATGTTACCGAATCCAGTATCACATCCTGTGATCATCACGTGACGACCATTGTAATCCTCCAGCATGATGGATCTCCTATAGTACTGCACCGTAAGGTACAACACCAAAATAATCACTATCCACTCCAACATCGTGTCTGTAAGTAATATAAGATGTATATTCGATATATGTACGATTTTGATTATTGCCATAGCAACAACTTGTAAGTTTCATGAATAGCTAGAAGGTCTACACTTGCATAATTTTTTTCTACGTAAAGAGCTATGGTATTGCCTTACCTAAAGCAGTCAAACCAATATGTAATCCAATTAGATTTTTAGCAAACTGACTGTTTTATAAAAAGGGAAAACTTTTTGTAAAAATTCAACGTTTTCACCCCAAAGCACATAGTTTGACTCGAAGTTAGAATTTTGCATGATCTCTCTTTTGAAAAGTATAATAAATAGCAAATCAAACATTCTGATGTTTGAATCTTTGAGAGCAGAAATTTGATAGCAGGCCCTTTTTCCCTTTTTTCCGCGATTTTGCTTTAAAAAAAGATGTACTTTTCCCAAAAATTCCCATTCAACTATGAAAAATCTTAGGAGTAATATTTTTTCTGAAATAATGTAACAAACTGAGGTCTTGTTTTTAGAAAGGAGGGGATCTCCAACCAAACCTGGTTGTAGTACCAAGAACACCCCCCCCCCCAAAAAAAAACACCCGAAGCGAAAACACAGAGAAGACGAGTACAGCAAGAGACGAAAAAGACACACGACATAGAAACAATATACACAAAAGACTACACATAAACAAACGAGACCAATGGGCAACCGATGCCGACTTAGGACTTCAATGGTAGGGACTTGTGTTACATCGTATGGCCAGTAATCTAGTGTAGGGTCCCTGTAAAGTGCGAAACGAAATGATACGAAACACATCGAAACGAAACTAAGCCAAACGAAGCGAAACGAAACGAAACAGATCAAAACCAAACGAACGAAACAGATCGAAACGAAACAAAATATGTATCTTAAAGAAGTTCTTTTCTTGATTCTTTTGTGTTTCATGTTTCTATAGTGTGCGTTGGTTTTCCTTTTCTGCATCTCTTTCTGTGGATGTCTCCTTTGTGTTTTTCCATTTGGTGTTTAAGGGTTTTGCTGTGGATGCTTGCGACAAAGTGTTGTTAGAATCCTCGTTCTTCCTTCTTAGAGAAAAAGCCATATAGAGGGGGAAATGCCGCAGAGACCGATTACGTCAAGTCAAGATCTGCATGTATTGCAGTGGCTGGAGAATTTCTTGAAAGAGTAAAAACTGACGTTTAAAACATAAATGTTATGATAAATGCCATTATTGCATTTGAGAAGATTAAATTGGGGAGTGGATAGATGGCTTCGGCATAGGCGGATGAAAAATATTATTTAGCACGGAGGAGCCTAGAACAGAGGAGACCCGGGACTGTTCAATTCTGTATTTAAAAAAAAAACTTTAACAAGAAAAATGAGGGGGATGGCACATTTTGCTTGAAGAGGGATAAGAATTTTTTCCTGAAATAAGCTACCCCGATTTATTTTCTTATTACGGTCTCATAACGAGGTCATTTATCCCCTCCCCTTTAATCCACTAGAATAAATTTATGGCATATATGACCTTTAGCATTTATGCTTCCAAAGGTCAACTTCGACTACTTCAAGATACCCTCTAGCCACTAAAACTTACGGAAATACATGTACATGCAGATCTTGTATTTAAATGTGTGTTCTCAGCAGCAATTTTTCCGCTTTATGGGTTTTTCTCACGTTCTTTAAATTGTCTTTGTTTAGGTTTGTTTCTTTTCGTTTCGATCTGTTTCGTTTCTTTTCCATCTGTTTATTTTCGTCTCGATTTGTGTCTTCGTTTCGTCTTTGTTTCATTTCGCACTTTACAGGGCTTGGAAGAATCAAAAACCGAACTGTATTTCGTTTGATAATGAAGAGAACCGACCACGATTTGATACTAATCTGAACTAATTAAGAAAAGCTTTAAGTCAGCTTAGCATACATATGTTTTGATATTCAGAGAAAATTTATAAAAAAAAAAAACGATACCTACCTAAACGATATTTGGTATTCGAAGATGATGTCTTTACGACGTGTGATCCGGCATACGAGTTATAGATAGACGTAATATAGATTATGTAATCTAAAGGTTATAGATAAACGTAATATAGATTATGTAATCTAAAGGGAGGGGTTATATGTTGAGATATTCATAACTGTTTGAGCATAGCATGAGTTTGGAATGCCCCTTGAAATACTTTGAAATGGATTGCAACATTGTAATTTCTTTTGTTGAATAGATTTGTTTAATCAATTTTCTCTACACAGAGGACAGCTAATTCATTTATACAAGTATTCCGAAGAAAATACACATAGGGTCATTCCCTTGTTAAAATCGTTGTTGTGTCAAGAAAAGGGGATGATCTCCAGCATGACCAATCTGGACCCATCCAGCGAAACAAACCCACAAGAAAGTGATACGTAAATGACGACAGATAAAACTACAAACCGCAAAAAAATACACGACAATAATCATTAGAACATCATACAAAACAATCGAAACAGACGCACAGAAACATCAAATATTAATGACAACAAAGGAAGCACAGGAAGCAAAAATGTACACCCACCCGGAGCCGACTTCGGACGGTCATCTGCTATAAGCAAATGGTGTGGTTATAGGTACTAAAGAAACTATTCTTTTTTCCATCTTCCTTATTCGGATTTTACCACTTCAGTTCCGAGGAAGGTCTTATAAAGGAGGAATCCGTCTGTTGCTTGCAACAATAGCCATCTAGTTATATTTATTATTTATTCAGGCAATAGAATGATTACAATGACACTATAATAATCTAACAGAGACACATTTGCATACCAGTGTGGTAAATGGTCAACATAAATAATATCACCGATTGTGTTGAGTATCAGTCATAAGACAACATAAATATCACAGATGGTAACATATCACATACAATTGATGGTATCTCATATTGAAAATCACAGTTGGAACAATTATCATAATTATATCACAGATGTTGAAGGATTATGTATTTAACATTACATGTAATTATCACAGATAAAGTGCGCAAACAGGTATTGCCTGGGATAATCCATTAAAGCGAATGCTGTCGCTTATTTCCAATGGGGTCATCTTATGATGTTACATATTGATAATTATTAATAATTTAAGAAGTTAAACTAATGTACTAATTTATAATGTTCATTTGTTCTTTAAAGTCCTTATAATCATTTTCTTGATATTTATTTAAAAATGCCTGGAATAATCAAGAAACATCAAATATGTACAAAAGAAGTAGTAACATTAAAAATAATAACATGATTCATACATTGATAAAATCATGTCGAACAATATTTTTGAAGTCCAGATTTGAATCAGTTAAAACTTTGGAGAGTAAGATCGATACAGATTTAGTTGAACAATTAGAGGAACCAGAGATGAAACGATGTTTGTACGATTTTTTATCCATTTTAGGTATGCAATATAAGTATGGTAAATCTAAATCGTTTGTGTCAAAGACAAAGGAAGCGAGAGTGTAATTATGTATTATTTCCGAAGTAGAAAGGTTTATTGGAGTGTAAGTAGGATTTCCAGGTGTCGAATTTAAACCAAACTCTTTCACAAGGCTGTGTAATAGTACTTTTTGCATCTAAATATGTAATTATTTGAAGCTTTGTCTGCTGGTGTGATGACGTAATGCTCTTGGAGGTAGGTCAGCAGTGATAACATCAGGGTCTTTAAAGATAGACTCGAATCTGGACCGTTGCTTGTAAGTTGTAAATTCTAGATAAAGTAACCCTCTGATGCATTTTATCCATTCGGAAAGGGTGTCGAGTTGTACATCCTCTTTCTTTACCCAACCTCTTGCATATTCCTCACAAAAGTCCATGATAATTTTGAAATTTTGGTTCCATGTAAAGGATTTACTTTCTCTGTATTTGGGACCCTTTTTTAACAATTCTCACAACTTTTCGTTCTTGACTATACTAAGGTCACCAGTAACAACGTGTCCGCTAGGAGAGAAGTTGAAATTCGATGAAGAACATTCGCAAGGTAAAGGATGTAGTGAGGGTTTACTTTTATATTAATACACTGCAGGAATCGTTTGTAATTGTAAATTTTAGATGCAACTGTTAGTGTGTAGCTGTAGGAAATACAATGAGTTTCTTTTCTTTTGAAATACGGTTGGATCTTTTCTGTGACTGATTTGTGATTCACAATTTGGCCAAGATTTAATTTATCAATTCCTTTGTTTGCAAATCTTACTTCCAGAAAGGGCAGTTTGTTTTCTCCTCTGATTTATCTGATCTTACCGCTTTAAATAAACGAAAAGAAGAAATGTTCAAGATGACACCTTGTAGTCTGTATTCTGGGGAATATTTATCGGTAATTGTGAGGTCCTTAGTATATTCGTAGATGTCGTGTAATTTCCATAAAGAAACAGAGTACAATTTGGTACGAATGTGGTGTAGACCTAGACCTAGAGGCTCATTCAAAACTGAAACCAATGAGTTAAAGAAGATCCTGACGATAATCTCAACAGCACTAACAATAGAGCACAAAATTGAGCATCGACGGACCCCTAGCAAGCTAGAGGTAGGACCGCACCCGCCGTCGATGTTCACGCACGGAAATGAAAACAATTTCTAAAATATATTCACTGTCCGAGGTTTTGTCTATATAGAAAGTGCTGTGGCGACAATGTAAGCTAGCTGGGAAAATAGTCATCGAAGGAAATACTATGTATGATATACGTCTTCAAATTCAATAGCATCATTTAAAAACAGATAAAATTTCAGCATGGACAAGACATGCACGTTTCGGGTACTTAACCCTCGTCAGTGATCCTCAATCTAAACAATGTAATATGGCCAAAGAGTGTGAAAAATATTATTTTCAAAAATGTACCGAAAACGTAGCAGGATGGGTAGGATATGATGCTACAGGACCCACGTTTTAGACATTTCAAGTTTTTTTGATATCAGAAATTTTCGAATGCGTTTAAGTGACAGACGATCAACCGAAGTTGATCGAACTTGGCGACATGTGCCCTCGGGGACTCCTGGCCCACCAGCAGTGACACTCACCAAGTGGTTCAAATGTTTTAAAACGTCTTTAAATTCAGAACAGTTATTGTAAAATTGGAATAGAATCTTGGAACATCGCCATCAAGCCAAGGAAAATTAACTATGTTGAAGCCAAAGTCTTCTCTTTTGTCGTATTTCTCCGATATTGATTTTGATATCAAGATCCAGAAATGGTGTAGCTATATCATTTGTGTTTGCTTTGTTCAATGTTAACTCTGGAGGATAAATGTGATTTGTGTAATGGTCAAAATGTGGGTTATCAATATTCAAAATACCATCAAGATACCTAGAGGTGCCGTTGTAACATTTAAAGTTGTCAAATTTGTTGAGTTTTTTTTGCAGATTTTGCATGAATTCCTTTTCGTATGTGCATAAAAACATCTGCAACCAGAGGCATACAATTAGTACCCATAGGAAATCCGATAACTTGCCTGTATAGAGTGTCTCCAAATCTTACAAAAAATGTGTTTAAAAGAAAGGACAAGGCCTAACACAACTCGGATCGAGTCCATGATTTGTACGATTTGTATTCTACTGAGGAAAAGAATCCTCTTGTGTCAGAAGTACATATAAATGTTTACCCTCTCGATCAAAACACCATTTTATAAGTTTTGATAAGCGATCTCTTATCTTTTCATGAGGGAGCGTGGTGTAAATGTTAGAGAAGTCGTAGGGTGAGATAGAGTCGGCTTTAAAATTAAATGATTTGAATTTGCCGATAACATCACCAGAATTCTTTATTCACCAAAAATAATTGATATTGCTATTATTGAATGCAGTTTCACAATATTTTGATACGTGATCTTTAATTGCTGTTAACGCTGTTGTCAAATTCCTGGATAAAACAGTAGTAGTACAATTACTCGAGTTAGCAATAAATCGAAATTTGTAAGGATACTTGTGAAGTTTGGGCAGACAGTAAATAGTTGGTACGTCTGATTTCGAAATAGAGAGTTGAAATAAAGAAATTTTAGCCAGATGCTTTTGTAAAATGGAAGGGATAGTTTCGATGCTTCTTACATAAGTGTTAGTGGTAGAAAGTTAAGATGTTAAACCTCTTTTCATTCCTATAATATTTTTGGTTGACAAGTATCCGAAATATCAAAATAAGAAATATGGTGTCAAATTGGTAAAGATCCTAAACAAAGCTTCATTCAGACGACAAAGCTGGAAAGAAGTACATTTTTGTAATAACATCATTGTCACAGGGAACAAGTTTAACTGCTCCACACTGCAACAGAAATAAGTGTTTATATCAATAATACGGACGTGTTCCAACTCTATACCTTCTTGAAGAAAATTTCAAACCAATTTATTATTATCAATTTATTATGTACCAGACACGTAATGTAACGATTAAATATCTATTTTTTAGGAGGAATAGCTGATTTTCCAAAAGATTCATAAGGCGGACAGACACCAGACATCACAAAATTTTGCGATATTTCCATTTTGACGTCAAAATAGAAAGCATGACAACACATCAAGGTGCTTCAAGACAGTGCCATCAAATGTAATGTCACAATTGAAAATTTTGCCAAATGATATGATGTCTGGAGTCTATACATATAAAATCAAGGTTTAAAACGGTCATAAATATTTTCTGGAAAATGGACTGTTGAACACCGATATGGCGGCGGCATTATATGTTTTCTCACTTCCTAGGAGAAGTACAGTCTCATCTTCCTTAAAATACTTGATACACTGATTGATATATAATATCTCCTGATGAAGTTTGATGCACGAATTATGTTTAAATTCTTAAATAATGATAAGTGTTTTATTCAAATTTCTTTTACAATTAAATTCGCGTAAGCATGTTGATTATAAATTTGCCAACAAGACATACAACGCTATGCTTAACCTCGACGTAACGTATCGCGACGTAACAAGAGAAGGGGTAGTAAAAGTAAAAATAGGTTCGATTTCCCTGTAATTTGCAAAGATTTAAGATCGATAAGTAATCTCTTTTCCATTAGTTTTTATTGAAACTAAATGATACGTTATTTCATGAGCAATGTAAATGTGACAATTTTCGGAACTTCAGACAGGTAAATGTTTATTCTTATTAGTTCCCTACCGGCTCGCCGGAGGGGACTAATAGTTTCCACCCCGTTTGTCTGTCCGACTGTCCGTCACACTTTAGTTTTATGGACTTTTTTTCGCTGTTGTTGCATATATTGAACTCATTTTTGGTATTTGGATATACCTCAATGTGATACAGATCAAGTACGAGTTTGTTTCGATTGACCTATTTTTAAAAGAGTTATGGCCCTTAGACTTAGCAAACTTATGAATTTTTCGGTTTTCCGGACTTTTGTTCTGTCCGATTGCAGATGAGCTGATATTTGGTATATGAATACAACTTAGTGTGATATAAATGTGATACAGAACAAGTTCGAGTTTGGATTCGATTGACCTATTTTTACAAGAGTTATGGCCCTTGGACTTAGCAACTTATGAATTTTTCGGTTTTCCGGACTTTTCTTCGGTCCTATTGCAGATAATGAGCTGATATTTGGTATATGAATACATCCTAGCGTGATACAGATGCGATACAGATCAAGATCGAGTTTGATTTCGATTGACATTGCAGATAATGAACTAATTTTTGGTGCACAAATACATCTTAGTGTGATACAGATCAAGCTTGAGTTTAGGTTTGATTTATTTATTTCCAGAATAGTTATGTCCCTTGGACATAGCAAATTTCATGAAATTTAAGTATTTCCGGATTTTTATTTGGCTGTTAATGAAGATAATGAACTGAATTTTAGTATGTGAATACATCTAAAAGTGATACAAATCAACTTCGAGTTTGCTTTAGATTGACCTTTTTTTACAAGAGTTATGGGCTTAGCAAATTTATGAATTGTTTTCAGGTTGTCGGACTTTTATTCAGTCCTATTGGAGATAATGAACTGACTTTTGGTATATAAATACATCTTAGTGTAATTACAGATCATGATCGAGTCTGGATTCGATTGACCTATTTTTGCAAGAGTTATTACCCTTGGACTTAGGAATTTTACCCTTGGACCTAGGAAATTTCATGAAATTTTCCAGTTTTCTGGACTTTTCTTGGCTGTTATTGCACATAATGAACTGATTTTTGGTATGTGAATACATATTAGTGAGATAAATATCAAATTAGAGTTTAGGTTCGATTGTCATATTTTTACAAGAGTTGCTTCTTTCAGACTTTAGCAAAAGATGCATGACAAAATAGTTAATTAATATTGAAATTAAGAAGAAAATTGAATGCAGGGAAGTAATGGGGGTATGGTGAGACTACCGCCTTAAAGCGCCGATGATTCTCAAAATGTCGCAATTAAATGTATTTAACTTTATTGTCTTATTATGTCTTGCCGAGAGCAAACTATAGGACAAGCGCTAACTGTTTCGGCTTTTAATGTGTTATCTTTGGTATTTCTGTCATGAAACTTGGTCAGCTAGTGTCTGAATTCCAACAGATAGTAGTATGTTTTGAAGGCTTTGTTACAGGATAACCACTCTGTCGTTTTTTCTTCCTGCTAAATAATGGCTGAAGCTAACATAATGACGCTAGTCCCAGTATTTGATATTTCATTTTATTAAACATTAATCTGAATCATATCAACGATAACATACATATGATAACCATGGTATAAATTTTCTGGATTCGTAAAATGTGCTATTTAAGATTTCGTCATTCTCATTCACATTATGAAAGTTTTCAAATAGGTGATGAATTATTTGATTGATAAGCACGTTCTCAAGCTCTACAGACTTACAATCTGAATAATATAACTCTGCTATAAGTTGTTATTGTTGTTTACTAGCTTTTCATACCCCTTGGAATGGGAAGTTGGATGGACATTATGAAATCTGACAACCATTCAGGAACTGTCCACAGAAAGCGGAATATAGTATTGGCATCGGTCCCCACTACATATCTGTACTTTGGGTATTTGGCACATAGGGCATGTACATAGGCATCTACAACTTTATATGTGTCCTTGGAACTTCTATTCGTAACTGTTTGCGACAACTCAATTACTACAAAACAGTGAGATCATATACTAGTAATATAATTGGATATTAAAATCTAAAGTCTAAAATATTGAACATCGTTTCAAACCAACGATGCTTGTCATCAAAATAATCAAAACTTTGACAAAAAGTTTATAAATTAACATCAATCCTCCAGTATATTCTGATTATACATATATTTAAAATCTTTCGTTTAGACCTTACATTGGAGGACCTCTGTGCCTCTGGGTAAGTTGGAGGGTAGTGCGCACTTAATTCGAATAACCACACCACTTGCTATTACACAGCAGATGCTCGTTCAAAGTTTGCGCCGGGTGTATATCTGTCTCCGTTTCGTATTTCGCGATTTTGTGTGTCGTTGGGCCGTTCTATATGTGTGCCTCGTAGTCCCCTGTAGTTTGTTGAAAGTGTGTTGTCTGAAGTAAATTTCATCTGTGGGTGTGTTCCGCTGTAATCAGTGTAGGGTAGTCTTTCTGTAGATTTCTTCCACATTGCACAAAAAGTCTAATTATTGATATAACTATGTTGTCAAATCATTGCAGCTTAAAGCATCAATGGTGGAGATAAGATCAGAAATTGGTCCAAACAATGTGGCTATTTTATATCTCCTTGGGCATCAGTTTTTAACGTTATCGATATGGCTTTCATATTTCACTCCTATGTATGGCGATCCTAATACTGTATTATCGTCGAAACGTTTAACATATTTGTCAAATGCATGACAGCGTTGACATGGCTATCAGCATCAACAAACAAGAAATCTTTACCTGATTTGTATATCAATATGTACATCGAGACTATCACCAAATTCGACAAGTTTTCATGGAGCCGTTGCGACGTGTGTTGCATGCAAACAGGAGACGCTGATTCTCTCCGGGGATCTGGTCTCACTATGGAATATTGTTTATTCCGGGGTTCGCAACTGTTCCAATGGAACTTGTAATGATTCTGCCTTGCCTTCTCGACTGTGAGACTGACTAACTGATGGATACTGCTCCGATGTTTATCGCAACAATTAGCAAACACATTTTATTCATATTTACCCTTGTCTCTGTATTCTTCCCCGTAAAACTTCTTGACTTCTTCATCAGCATTGGCGAATGTCTCGGTAATACTCCCAGAGATCCTTTCCATGTTAATAATATTCGTGTTAAAAAATCCCGGCTCTAAAATGTGTACAGTTACTCCACAATTCTTCACTCCTCTCCTGTATTGTTAAAATGTATGATTTAAATAATATTATCTACATATCCCATACTGTATGGAAATAATATAAATACATATATACATATACAAAATTACAACGGACGCTTCTGTTACCTAAGAGAATCACAGTATCCCTCGGCAGCAAACTTAGAAGCCACATACGGAGGGTTCGCTGCTGCAATCCTTCCCATCATACTGGTAATACAAACAATTCTCCCCTTTTCTTTCCTTACGAGAGGTAGGAATATCCTGCATGTTTCAACGATTCCATACAAGTTGATATCCATAACTAATTTATAGTCCTCTAACTTCAGCCATTCAATTTGACCAACAGCTCCGGCTATTCCGGCGTTGTTAACAAGTCCCCAGAGCCCTATAAAAAATATCACAAAATCACAATTTTTTTTAACTTACATTACATATCAAATATTGAATGATTTTTTTTTCAAATTCACATTCTATGGAATTCCGATGGCGGTCATTTAGCTCTCTTAGTACCATTGAGGTTAGATCGTCCGTGCAATTTTTGTCATTGAGTAAAGAAGAAAACAAATGATTTCCAATACATTTTCAACGAAAAAAAAAACAAAAAAAAAAACTACGTGGCCTATCAGATTCACGTAGAACTTTAATGAATGGACAGACCCGCATTTGGTGGGAGGGAAGCTTTTACGACCTGCATGGCATTTTGGATGCTGTCTGTCTTTGTAACATCTAATGGTAAAACTTGGAGGCGGTCCGATGCTGTTGTCTTCAGATCTTTTCCTCCCTTTTCCGTCAAACACCCGGCAAATACGGTAAATCCCATAGAATCTAGACGTTTAGCCAGCATATTACCGAATCCAGTATCACACCCCGTGATCATCACGTGACGACCTTTGTAATCCTCCAGCATGATGGATCTCCTGTAATACTGCATCGTTATGTACAACACCAAAATAATCACTATCCACTCCAACATCGTGTCTGTAAGTAATATATATATATATAGACTACCATATAATAAATATGAAAATAATTATTAAATTATCATCAAAATTATTGATGGGCTCCAAACAACGTAAACAACTAGAGGATATTTTACAGGAAGAAACTCGTTAAGTACATATAATGTACGTAAGGATCTTGTTATCGATTATTTCCTTACCCTCATACTTTTTTGCATAGTGAAAAGAAATATGTAATCGCTATAACAAGTCCATATCCAAAAGGGGATAAGTATACCCCCCCCCCTCCACACACACACACACACGCACAAAATCAGCTTCTTTAATTTTGAAAATTAAGAGTCATCTTATAATTTTGCATGCATAGCTCTCAGTAATATACATGGGTTCCAATATACAGTTTTCGCGCACTGTTCCGAAAGCGCAAAAAGTATGCGCGTTATGCTAAAGTTGAAGTCATTAGACTTTTAAAGTAGTCTACATAAATTTATGAACCAGACCTTAGTACAATCAATACATCTAGACCTAAAAAACAAGTGAAAATCATTGCATCCAGATTTACCGTTTAATCGTTAATCAGTATCGAACGATGTGAAAATGGCAGTCGAGCGCATGCGTTCAATAGATGCAGTAGCCCAAGTAGTGAGATCAATACAACTTTGTTCTCAAAACATAATCTACATCATTTACTACTGAGTTGAAAGAGAACATCAGTAGCTTTTATCATGAAAAATTATTTGAATTTTCAACATCTGGATTTTCACATATATCCGGAAGAGTGCGAAACACCCCTCCGGCACTACCGGCATCAGGAGCCCAGGACGCGCGGTACTCGCTTCGCCTTCCTCTCCTATCGCTGTTTACTATATGGACCAATGGCTAAAATTGATGTCCAGTTCTCTTCTTTACATCCTTCCAAACTCATATAAACCCCAAAAATCCAAGTTTTTCCATTAACTGTGCCTACTACAAAAATTTCAAGTCTCACCACTTAGAAATAAAAAAATCGTCCCTGGCCATTTCTTCGAATACGAAACTAAAACTGTATATTGGAACCATGGTACAGGGTACGCCTTGATCGCGACCAAAATCTAATGCACATTAAACTTTCCTTGTGAACAGGGCATAAGATTGTAAACTCACTACTTTTATTATTTTATTTGGTGGCGGAGTCATATCTGTAATTATAGGGGAAAGACAGTGAAAGAAAGCTTTTTTTTTTTTTTAAATGTGTGTGTTTTTTTTTAAATCTTTTTCCCTGATTAAAAAAATCTTTTTCCTGATTATAAATAAACTTGCACTCAATAATTAGTTTTAAAAAGCTTATGTACTTGAATAGCATTTTCTCCCAAGTAAATTAGTCTACCTCAGAGATGATCTATTAGGGTTGAATTTCGACCCAAAACAATCTAGATAGGACGTCAACAATATATATATCACCTGGTTTCCTCCTCTTCTATAAAAATCATACAATTCGAAACAGTAAGGCTTTGGTTTACAGTATACTGCTAGTTTACATCTTCATTCGACATATCAAAGATCGGATTGTATTCCGTTTGATAAACAAATGTAAGATAGAAAACCAAAAACGGAATGAATTTATCCAAACTAATATTATGCAAATATATTACATTATTGTATGATTATGAGAAGAAAAAAATGTCCAACAGATTATGAAAAAATACATACCAGCGTGAATGATAAATATTATGACCTTACGATGCGTACCTGGACTTTGAAATCACAGCACAATACGAGTTATCGTTCTTTCTATCAAAATCGTAATCTTTTTAAAAAAAATAAAAGGGGTGTGGGGTGTTAAAATATACCCATACAAAATCAAAAGCTGGTGATCTAAATGTTATTTTACTGTTTTTTTAAAGACTATATACTTATAATATGTAATATTTGTTGACATATAAAAGATTTTCGTATTGATTTGATAACTTTGTTATGACATTCGACGAAAAATTTACATTTTGTCTCAATTGTATTATTTTAGAGGCGACATGATAAAGATAGAGGTGACATGATAAAGATACATGTAGACAAATTATACTTTCAACGTAAAAATATACATTGCATTTATTCAACAAAGTTTCTTTACAAACAATGTATTGTATTTTACGGTAATGCAAGGACAATCCTCGAATGAAACACAAATCGAAAATAATACATCGATCAATAGTTTCCTATGCTGAACGCCTATTCAATGGTTGAATCACACATAACGTTAGACCGAGAACAGGCCAAAATTTTATTCTTGAGTTGGTATACCAAAAATTAGGCCTGTTCTCGGTCTAACATAACGTGCGCGCACATATTTTAAACAGTGGGAGGAGAGGGGATTCCCAATATAATAACGTGGGAGAAAAACAATCAAACACCACCATAAGGGAGGGATGGCTAATTCTCAACCCTCGTGTAAAAATTTGCTCGTCCATGACTCGGCAAGCCTCGTCATGGACTTGCAAAATTTGTACACTCTTGTTGAGAAATCGCCTTCCCTTGTGAACGAACTTTTCTTCCGCATAATATTTCTTCCTCCTGGAAGTTTTATTATTATAATGAAATTTCCCAGGATTTTTCATTATAGAATATTTTTTCCTTGTCCATAATACTTTTTCCACAGTCCTTTGATAAGTGAAAAAAAAGTAAAACATCAACAATTTTCATGAAAACGTTTCCGTCTATATGGCGGAAACATTGTTATGAAAATTGTTGATGTTTTACTCTTTCACTACCCAAAGGACTACTTTTTCTTTGAAATGGAAGAAATATTATATGTAAGTATCATGTGTAATATTTTCTCCTTCTATGCTTCAAATACACAAATGACTGACTTACAGATATTTTCTCATAATTTAAACATTTCAATAATTACAGTAACATGGTTAGCTTACAGGAATAAATCTGTGGAATGGTTCGTATGTTCATATGTATTAATAATATAGTTATCTTTTTTAATTTTATTAAAATAATTTTTAAACTTTTTAATTTTTTTTTCTACAAGTAAAACACTCTGCTATTGGAAGAAATAATATAGGGATCAAATTCCTATGCTATACAGTACATGATTTTTGAAATTTATTATTTATTATTCTGAATTCGATAATTCATTATAATACATGTATTTTTTCCAGTGACAATCATTAATCTATTATGCACATATATGAAATCCTTATTTTTGTTCTGTAAAATTTTACCATGGTACTACATTGTAGTATCAGGACTTTTATTATGAACATGAAAAAAAATCCAGATGGAAGTTTTGTTATGTAATACATTTTCCATGGCACGAGAACTTTTATTATGATCATGGAAGATTCATTACATAATAAAATTTCCTTTCGGAATTTTTAATACATAATAAAAGTTCCTGGGAAAAAATATTATATGATAAAATTTCCAAGGAAGAAACATTATGCTGGAAGAAATATTTCATCACAGCCTCCCTCATGGTGGTGTAAGATTATATTAATCTCAAATCATTTAAAACATTGATGTGCCTTTGTTCGAACAGTCCAAAATTTACATTTGACTGTCCAATATCATATCTAGGTCGCGTTTATTTGAAAAAAATATACGTGACCTAGATTAAATATTGGACAGTCACACGTAAATGTACTTTGACATCTACAGGACAACCGTTACAATCCTTATTTAGAAATCACGTGACAGGAATTCCATGTATCGTGGCACTGACTATTCCTATTTTTGCTATTTTTTCCGGAGTTGACAAAATCCAGCACAATCTTACATAAATCTAAAGAATCAGCCGTGTGTCGGAAATGACAATGTAAGAGACACTATAGTTCAGTCCGTTTTTTCTTTTCTTCGTCGGTCTAATTTTTTCCCATGTTTTTAATTTTGCTTATAATTAAGATTTTTGCTCGACTTTTTCTAGTCCGAAAAAACCTGACCTAAATCCAGCCTTTGACTGTTATTTTTACCCAGTCCCCTAGCACCCCCCCCCCCCGGGTGCAAATAACCGTCAAAAGCTGGGTTTAGGTCAGGTTTTTCGAACTAGACTCCATCAAAATATATTCCTGAATTGTTCCTTTCATTTAACCTTGCACATAGCAAGTTGAACACTGATTTCTTTTCGGTATTTATTTCTTGCTTGTCCGGAAAACGACACTTTTACAGACATGCCCTTTTATTCTATATATCCAAAGAAGCTTCAACTAAATCGTCATCACGCAAAGTATTCTCGTTGATTTTTTTTCCAAAAGTTGCATCCAATTTCGTCTTGGTTTACGGAATCTGCGTCATAATTTGTCACAACTTATTTTTTAATTGAAAATTTCATCTCAGTTATCTTCTTGTATAAATGACTCCCTACTGCTAGTAGCGAGGATGTTAGATCCTGGAGTGATTACATTTCGTTACAGTAAAGGCAATTAACATAATAAGAACAAAGTCAAAAGTCATGCCACTTTGAATAGTGATAAATGTTTTAAGTACGATATACGCCTCAAACAATTCATTCTTAAAGATATTGGACAGTTTTCGGCCCTGCGGGCCTCAAAGTGTCCAATATCTTTAAGAATGAATTGGCATTCATTCTCCTCAATCAATAAAGAAACAAACAAGCAAATATCAATTTGCGACAGCCCGCCGTAGCAAGTGGACGCCGCGTATAATTAATTCAAATAAAACATGATGTATAACAATAAATATAACGTGATATAATTGCCATCAATATATTTCAAAACATGTATAAGTCATACATTGATACATAAAATTTTTATCAACATCACCATTACATGCTCTACAAATATTACTTATTTCCGATTTACATCAGACCCAGGGGAAAACAGAGAGAAAAACCTTTTTTAAGGTAAAAATACTCTGAAACTGGGCAAGATATAAATCTATTATCATCAGACATTTTTCATTTCTTTTCTGTTAAATTCTCGTTTCAATTCACTTATAATAAATGGAAATTTAAATTGAAAACAAAATTACATACATGAAATTTTGGTTTTCACAGCTCAAAAGGCGGCTAGAGAATGACCAATTCTAATACCCTATACTGACCACTAATCCTTTTGATTGGCTAAAGCCAATAGATACGTTCATAACAAATCATAGAACATTCGGAACATCAATACAAAATTTTCCCGCTATACTACGAAACGCGGGAAAATATTATTTTCGGCGTATATCCAATACTGAAATATGAATAGGAACACTATGTCTATGTTCAATCTCCAAAGAGTCCATTTGTAAATGTGACACACATCCTAATCTCCGCTTCACTTTTTATGAAACATATTTCACATCTGAATGTGATTAGATAAGTAACTTCATAATTTTATTGTTATTTTAGAATAAATTGTTTTTAGATGGTGTTTGTTTGCTTTCTGTTGACACGTAAAGTATACAAATACAAAGACAATGGGGCCGTTTTTTCCTTGCTCTTACCTGTCCATTAACAACTCTATTCCCTTAAATGATGTAATGTTTTCGTGCATAGTTCTTCAATCTACGTCCACTTTTCATTTCAAACGACAAATGAATCGCTGGATGCTGGATGCCGGATGGTTGACAATCTTTTTCTGAAATCTGACCCTTAATGGTTTTCCAAGCATCTGTGATTGTACAGAATCGGCATTGTAGAAAAATCAATGATTGCATGATTTCTGCCGGAGAATGAATGAATAATGATAAACGATAAATACTGTTAAATATAAGAGCTAGATATCATCCATCAACTGACATGATTAGTTAGGAGTTAGGGACAGTGATACATGTATCGTTCATATCCATCAGTTGTCCATAATAACCCTCACAATCCGGTGTACGCTGACCTGTATGACGGTGTTCTGAACAGCGTGGCTGCTCTCGATCGTAGTAGTGCACGTGAACATGGTAAATATTTGATATTTTCATTTTGAAAATATGTAAAAAAAAAAAATGATTACTAAGTGTAATAATGTTCATTTTAAAAGTGGATTACTTAGAACAATGCATGGAAAAACATAGTTTCAATAATCTTTGAGCAAAGTTTACCTAAGTAGACGACGACGACGACGACGACATAACTCTATGCTTTGTAACGATAAGCAGTGAAACATTCTACTATCACTGTGTCATCCATCATCTTGCACCACGGAAATTGAAGCCAACATATGGCGTCGTTGGTTTTTTTTTTTAAATGAACAAGGCATAAAGGCATAAATCACAAATGACATCAATATTAGGAATATCGAATGCTTGATATATGAAAATATGTTTTCCTCTGATTTAACGCTAAAAGAGTATAGTGTTTCCTTGTATGGTGCTTTATTTCCCAGTAACGGAAGCTGAAGCTTGACGTACAAATATTTCTGGAAAACGTTACAAAGATTTTATTCATAAATGGTGTGATGATGTATCTGATATAAAGAGTAGCTGATTATATGGAAATTAGACTTTGTTTATAGAATAAATTGCTGTCATGTATTTAAGGACACCTAAGTACATATGCAAGTACATATGCATAATAGTAGCATTTATGGATTTGGTATTTACATCCAACGGCATAATTTTTCCCGATTTTGTGAATGTAACATACCTTCTGGAAATATGTGATAAATTCAAAGGATGTATCGGAACATCATTACACGTGTGCCCTTGTGAGTTGAGTTGTAATGGAGTTACAACTGGACACGATAGTATAGGCACATGTATGCTCAATGACCTAATGTCGCCAGTATTACACGAGAGAAGGATTTGTGTTGTTGACCGCTGTCCCACGGAAGTCAACTCTGCTTCTAAAATATTGTGTTCGCAGAACGTAACGCCTTATAACTTCATGGATCTTGTCCCCGTCACATCTCGTGTAACAGACATCACTTACAAAAATCGTTTCTGCTCAGAATGTAACGATGATGTAAATTTTACGACATGGGAGATTTCTACGAATTGCTCGTTCAATATGAATTTGATGTCATCGTCAGAAGAAATTTGGAACCATGCGAAAACGAGTAAGTGTTCGATTCGATACGAAAAAGCACAAGGTAACGTTACGGAGAACAATAATGTCCATATTGACACTGTGTTTGGTACTACCTATGTCAATCAGTGCAATATAACTGGACAATGGAATGACTATGATCAGCATTACGAATGGGCCTGTAACAATATCTTTCTACCCTTTGGAAATTTCAAAAACGTGTTTTGTTATGTTTGTAATTCCAGGAATATTACCTTACCAGAGATTGTTTGTCATGAGAAAGACAAATATTATTATTCATTGAATTCACAAGGTAAATATCTTCAATTCAAACTCCTGAATGCATATTTCAGTGCAAAACGCTCGGCGATATTCACGTTTTCCACTGAATTACGAATAACTGAAAATTGCAGTATAATTTTGGAATTCAAATGTCGACGCTTTATTAATCTGTTTGAGATACAATCGTTTGCGAGTCTAATAAAAACCTCAACGCAACACTGTAATATACGTTACAATATACCCGGTACTAAAAATTACACGCCCTTGCCGACACAGAATATATCTCTTATAAAATCATGTAACGTATCGGGAAAATTGGTTTCAGATGACGAAAATACAGATGTATTCTGTGAACGGAATATTCATAATGCATCGGAGATCATTTGTAATGAGTCCTATCAAGATACATTTTGTGATATATGCAGACTAAATGGTTCTATGAGAAGACAGGAGGTATTACCATCGGCGATTATCGTTTCATATCGTCAACGTTTCTCTATTTATGATATGTGGAGAATCAAAGATGGTTTTCGAGATCAACTGGGTCATAAGAAAAAGGTCTGTGGAAATAACAATGTTTGGGACTCACTAACGGTAAGATTGTAGAGCCTCTTTATAGACTTTAATCTTGTGCTTCAGATATATGTTTGTGATGCCATCATAGTGATATATTGGAATGATCTCCAGTAAGGGGTAGTGTGATTTTGGAACGCGGTTCAACATTTAACATTCGAAAGTTGAAACGAGTTCTGTGGTTCAACATTCAAAATAATCGATTCCTATTCATTTCTATAATACACAGGAGGGGATCTCCACCAGCTAGGTTGCAACAACCACAGTAAAACTCCAAAACACCCAATGCAAAATACAGAACAGACACGCACTGAAAGAGACACAAAAAGGGACAACGAAAACCAACGCACAACATAGAAACATCAAACACAAAATACCTTACATAAACCAACGAGACTTACATTTGGGCAACCGGTGCCGACTTTGGACGGCCATCTGCCACACAAGTAGAAGACGATGTGGTTATCCGGATTACGTCTGCACAACCCTCCCACTTTCCATTACCAAGATGTCTCGAAAAACACACAATTGTGGTGTAAAATTATCTCCTCACTGTAAGATGAATATAAAAACAGACAGCTGGACGTAGGGACCTAAGAAACGCACAGATGGACTTGTAAATGGATATAAAAATAGAAGGCATACAAAATACAGTCCGTGCTCTGCCGGCTGTAGCTAGCTCATGCATGTGAACACCCGAGGAGTCAAACTGAAATTCAGAGAGGACGTGTGGCCAGGGCTCTGTCTTCTATAAAGAGATTTGGACAAGGCCCATCTTGGAGTCCTGCTATCACAGTTAGTCGGAGTGCAATTCTTAAGAATGCTGTAGAATGGTCCAGTACCAAACCAGGATCATATCCACGGTATAAAAGGCGTTCGATAATTCTGAAAGAAAGGAGGGGATCTCCAACAACACCAGGTTGCAGCACCCACAGCAAAATCCCAAAACACCCATGCAAAAAACACAGAACAGACACCCACAGAAAGAGACACAAAAGGGACAAGGAACACCAACTCACAACATAGAAACATGAAACATAAAAGACTACACATAAAACAACGAGACCAATGGGCAACCGGTGCCGACTTAGGACGGTCATCTGCCACGCAAATAGCAGACGATGTGGTTATCCTGGATTACGTGCGCACAACCCTCCCACTATTCCGATTTCCCAGAGGTCTCGAAGAACGCACAACCTCCTCACTGTTAGATGACCACACACAAACAAGACCGTAAAACACAGGGGTCCAAGCAACACAGATGAATATGTAAATGGATATAAAAAGAGGACGTGCGTAATATAGTCCGTGCTCTGCCGGCTGAAGCGAGCTCATATATGTTATCACCCGAGGAGTCCGACTGACATTCAGAGAGGACAGGTGGTCGGGGCCCTGTCTTCTCTAAGGAGGTTTGGACAGGGCCCGTCATGGAGTCCCGTCGTCACAGTCAGTCAGAGTGCAAGTCTTAAGAATGCGCCCGTACAAGACTGTATATTGGTCAAGTACCAAGCTTAGTGTCCGTCTGGTGACATTAGGATCATATCCACGGTATAAAAGGCGTTTGATGACTCTGACGCATTTTCGATACATATGCTGTCTACCTTTGATCCTTCTTATTTTGTTAATTATGTCACCATAAAATGCAGGTTGTGAAATACCTAAAGTAATATACTCCGTTGCTTGTATGGGTCCGAATTTCAAAAGAAGTTGATCATAATTTTTGTAAAATTTCCAGAAAGTCTTTACTAGTTTGTGAAAGCGAAAACCTTGACCTAAAAGTTTCTTTGTAATTTGTAGATTTCTATTATGAAAATCCAAAACATCAGTACATGCTCTAGCATACCGGATGAGCTGTGAAATGTAGATACCGTATGACGGTAATCTAGGGACATCACCGTCAAGCCAGGGGAAATTTACTATGTTGAATCCAAAATCATCTCGTTTGTCATATACACTTGTATGAATTTGTCCATTGACAATTTTGATATTAGGTCCAAAAATGGTGTTTCAGTGTCTGTAAAGTTTGCCTTGTTTAGAGTCAATTCTTGTGGATAAATAACATCTTTATACTTTTCAAAAACAGGATTATCGATAGTCAGAATATCATCCAGGTACCTAGAAGTACCAATGAAGCATTTCACATCATCATGTTTTCTTTGCTTTTGAAGATTTTGAATAAATTCTTTTTCATATGTGTATAAAAATAAATCTGCAACAAGAGGCGCACAATTTGTACCCATAGGAATCCCTACAACCTGCTTGTAGAGATTCTCACCAAATCTTACATAAATGTTGTCCAAGAGGAAGGACAAGGCACTACACAGGTCGCTACATGTCCATGATTTGTATGATTTGTATTCTGTAGCGGAGAAGAAACCCTTTGATTCAGATGTACAAATATAAGTTTTCCCCTCTCGATTATAGCACCATTTAATGAGTTTGGACAATTGATCATTGATCTTGTCGTGAGGAAGCGTGGTGTACATATTTGAAAAATCGTATGAAGCAATCGTATTGGCTTGAAAATTTCTAGATTTTATCTTGTCAATCACATCCCCGGAATTTTTTATAGACCAAAATAAATTTACATCATTCCTGTTAAGAACAGTTTCACAATATTTTGCAACGTGTTCCTTTACCGCCGTGAGGGCTGACGTCAGATGTCTAGACAAACTTGTAGTTGAGCAGTTGCTAGAATTAGCAATGTATCTAAATTTGTAAGGAGATTTGTGCAGTTTTGGTATGCAGTATATTGTAGGAAGATCCAATTTAGAAATAGGGATGTGGAATGAAGAAATTTCACTGTTATGTTTGCTCAAAACGTTGGGGACACTTTCATTGCTTTTAATATAAGTATTTGTAGACGAAAGTTCCGAAACTAAAGTTGATATATAGTAAAGTTTTCATATAATTATGGTGTTGTTGGCTGCTTTATCTGCAGGAGCGAAGACAAATTTTTCATGTAAATTACGTAATTTGGATTTAAAATATCTTTGAGATCTAGAACTTGGATTTTCAAAAAGATGAGGATTTTTGTGGAAGTTGTCTATTCGAATGTCAGTAATGTCCAAAATGAGGTTTTTCCAGTCATTCAGAGAATGCGATTCGACTCCTTCCGATTTACACCATCGTTTGGTATAGTTATCTAAGGCTTCCTTTAGTACTTCGCGACATTTAATAAAATCTATCTTGGATGGGATTCTATACTTAGGTCCTTTTTTGAGAAGACCACGGAGCTGCTTGTCTTGGATAATTGAAAAGTCACCTGTAATAATATGACCAGCTGGTTTATATAGATATTCAGATGTTGCACATTCTCAAGAAGCAGGACATGATTCAAGTATTTTAGGATCTGATGTAACTTTGTTGTAGTTAAAAACGAAATTTCGAATAGGTCTCTTATATTTGTAACAAATAAGAGGAGGTTCTAAATTTTCAAAATATTGAGGAATGGCACTTTGAACACGATGATCCCGAAAATATTAGAGATGTTAAGAAGATCGAATCCTTTGTTAATAAATGAAATTTTTATGAATCGTTTTTTAGGTGGGATGTTTTTAACAACTGGAAAAAGTTTATTCTGTGCGAATGCAACAATGATATTAAGTCTGAATCAATCAGTATTTCTTAAGAATGCAACCTAGTGCTTCATCCAAGATAGATTTCAATTGAACTGCTGGAACTGATGAGAGAGCATGAAGCAGTTCATGTCTGCCGCCGTTGCGTGCAATAATCAGAAGATCGTTGAGGGTACGGTGTAATCTAGATTTTATTCTGAGTTTTCGGTTTCGTCGTCTTCCGTGAGACCTATGCTTCCGTTTAGTGTTTGGGCGGATTGAAAATACATTAATATTAGTTGACGTCGAGGAAATGTTTCCTTGTCCATAAATCTTATCGTTTAAACCAAGGGGGTACGCAGTTTGGACTTTTGTGATCCAGGCAAGTTCAGCTTGTAGTCGGCGTTTTTTAATTTCCGTTTTACTAAGATTTTTAAGTTTAGAAAAAGACTGAACCGGTGTAATAGTTATATCCGAAATGGAATGATTGTATTTAACGAAGTGATTATAAAGGAAATTTCTTTGTTTTTTGTGATGTGAGTTTCTTATCTGATACGAATGACTTCTAAAACGAGATTTTAAGGCCTGACCTGTTTCTCCAACATATTGGGCGCCACATCCCCTAGCGTTTCATGTTATAACATAAATGACATCTTGGTACGATCAATCGATGTCGTTTTCAATCTCAATTTTAAAAGTCTGCCCGTTAACACTTGATTTAATTGTGGAATTGCAATTGATGAGCGGACACATACCGCATCTTTTCCCTTTGCACGTAGAAACTGCTGAGAACCTGACGCATTTTCGACGGTTATGCTGTCTACATTTGATCCTTCTTAATTATTTAATTATGTTTCCATAAAATGCAGGTTGTGAAATAACCAAAGTAATATACTCTGTTGCTTGTATGGGTCCGAATTCCAAAAGAAGTTGACCATAATTTTTGTAAAATTTCCAGAAAGTATTTACTAGTTTGTGAAAGCGAAAACCTTGACCTAAAACTTCTGTGTAATTTGTAAATTTCTACTTCGAAAATCTGAAATATCAATTCATGCTCTAGCATACCAGATGAGCTGTGAAATGTAAATACCGTATGACAGTAATCTCGGAACATCACCATCAAGCCAGGAAAAAATTACAATGGTGAATCCGAAATCATCTCTTTTGTCATACACACTTGTATGAATCTCTCCATTAACAATTTTGATATATAGGTCCAAAAATTGTGTCTGTAACGTTTACCTTGTTTAGAGTCAATTCTTGTGGATAAATGATATTTTTTTTATACTTTTCAAAAACAGGATTGTCGGAAGGAAGAATATCATCCAGGTACCTAGAAGTACCAATGAAACATTTCAAATCATCATATGTTGTCTTTTCTTTTGAAGATTTTAGATGAAGTCTTTTTCAAACGTTGATAAAAAAATCTGCAACAAGAGGCGCACAATAAGCACATATTGTACCAATAGGGATTCATACAGCTTGCTTGTAGAGTTTCTCACCAAAACTAATATAAATGTTGTCCAAGAGGAAGGACAAGGCAATACACAGGTCACCACATGTCCATGATTTGTATGATTTGTATTCTGTGACGGAAAAGAAACCCTTGGATTCAGATATAGACAGATAAGTTTTCCCTTCTCGATCAAAACACGATTTAATGAGTTTGGACAATAGGTAATTAATTTTGTCCTAAAGAAGCGTGGTATACATATTAGAAAAGTCGTATGAAGAAATCGTATTTGCTTGAAAATTTATATGTGTCTAAAAATTTCATTTAAAAATTTCATATCTGTCTAAATCATACATGTCTAAAAAAGTAAATTAGAAATGATATAAACATTCACAGATTAACGTAAATCCTTACTGAATTAACAAAATGAGTACACCCCTCTTTATTTCATTGGACTTCAGTTGATATTGGTCTTGGAAAACTAACTCATCTTAGGGAAACACCCAAATCCTCTGATAGAGGTATGAAATATTCAGGATATATAGATGATTAAAATATGACATTTAATTGATTGTTAAAATATGGTTATGGTAAAAGTTGTCGTTTACGAGATACCAGTCCCAAATCTCACCCGGATTAAACATAAGATACAGTTCTCCTCTCTTTGAAAAACATCCAAGTCCCCTGAATAGAGGGCTGAAGTTTTCAGAATACCTTGATAATAATTATAAGTGTCCACTACTTGATGGTTGAAATATGGTTATGGTAAATTTTTTCGTGTACGTGATATCCATCCCATATTCCACTACGTATTTACAGAAAATACAGTATACCTCTACATTGTCAATGTACATTTTTTCGTTAACGAGATATCCGTCCCATATCTCAACTAGTTTATACATACCTCGCTTTAGGAGTTTTGCTGTTTGTACTGCAACCGAGTGTTGTTGGAGATCCCCTCCTTTCTTCTCGTAAAATACAGAACAACTCTACAATTTCTAGTCTTTGTCCCTGAATAGAGGGCTGACATTTTCAGGATATGTAGATACTTGATCTACAAATTGATGGCTGAACTATTGTTACGGTACGTAAAGATTTTTCTTGTACAATGACAAATATGGATAATGACAATAACCCCATACATAGTACAAAATCGATAATTCAGAAAATCATATACCGAAGGCATACAAAATCAGGATAAAACAGGAACCAAAGCAAACTAACAAAACTCCACCACATGGAAAGAAGCGAACTCCCAATATGGGAGTAAGACCAGGTGCCCATGAAGAGTCAGCATCTCCTGCTTGTTCAAGTGAGCGGAACCAGGTAAAAGTCGATGCGATGAATTTTTCAAATCTTAGGAGTATATGTATGGAACCCTATGAACCGTAGAGAACAAACTTGTTTTCTCTAATCACATTGAATTGTCGATCTATGAAAAATAAAGCCAGTTGTGTGACTATATAACGTTAAAAAACTTAGACATTTTAGCATTGACCGAAAGAATGTCGTTTATGTAGCATGGTTATCCAAGATATATGATTTGGGACTTGATAATCAATGAATGATAAATCTCTGAAAGCTTGGTAAATGTACAAGGCATATCATATTACAGTTGTTTATGTGAAAGTGTGACTACCAGACGGACAGACAGACAACGGATTCGGTGATCAGTGACCTTTGCGTAGCAGATGACATGAAAATATTATCATGCAAACAAAAATCGTCTTAAAATTACGAACTTCATTCACAACATAATCGGTGAAAGCAAGTGGAATTGACAAATATGGATAATGACCATATCCCTTTATACAGCACAAAAACGATAATTCAGAAAATCAGAAACCGAAGGCATACAAAATCAGGATAAAACAGAAACCAAAGCAAACAAACAAAAACCTCCACCGCATGAAAAGAAGCGGACTCACGATATGAGAGTGAGACCAGGTGCCCAGGAAGAGTAAGCATCTCCTGTCGTGTTGAGATGAAAATGGATATTTATCATTCAACAATCGAAAATAGATATTATCAATTAATATGAGTGTTATTTCCTGCAAAAATTGCCAACTACTACGTAAAATGATAACAACCAGATTTCAACTTTATAATTTTTCGTGCGTGAACATCGACGGCGGGTGCGGCTAGCCAACAGGGGATGCTTACTCCTCCCGAGCACCAGGTCCCACCTCTAGCTTGCTAGGCGGCCGTCGATGCTCAATTTTGTGTTCTATTGTGAGTGCTGTTGAGATTATCGTTAGGATCTTCTTTAACTCATTTGTGTCACACTTATGCCCTTTGCTGTGTGGAGCTCGTAAAAAAGTCCCCCCGAGGGGTTTGACAAAAAGTGTTTTGAATTATTTTCCTTGACATTGTCGCCATAGCACTTTTGTATAGACAGAACCACAGACAGTGCATGTATTTAATATATTTTCATTTTCGTGCGTGAACATCGACGTCGGTTGCGGCGAGCCAACAGGGGATGCTTACTACTCCCGGGCACCTGGTCCCACCTCTAGCTTGCTTGGGGTACGTCGATGCTCAGTTTGGTGTTCTATTGTGAGTGCTGTTGAGATTATCGTCCGGATCTTCTTTCACTCATTTATAGTGTATATACAGCAAGCGAATGTAACAAAGTTATATTTTCCATGTACATTCAGAATATGAAAAGGAATGTCCCATATAAGTTTGAACCTGTTACATGCCCTTGCTCTGTGGCTTACAATTGTAGGAATGTTTGTCCCTTGCCGAAAATCTGAATTTCAAATGTGAAGACATAGAGCTCAATTTTCAATTCATTTTGCTTTAAAATGTGGGGTTTTCGAGAAATCACATAAAATCTGTCCTTTTTTGTTAAAAAAGCATAACCAAGAAGAAAAATAGAACTTTTTTTTAAATTTTTGGCTGGGGCCATCTTCTCGAGACAAGTGTACGTAATATGTTACCCCCCCCCCCCCTTTGTCGGATGTCAAACTAGAAATCTTAAATTTTCCACGATTTTCAGAGCGCCACATAGTGAGCATTCAAAATTATGTTCCTTGAGAGGTCGTCTTCACCAGCCACCTTACTTACATATTTCGAGACAGAATCAAGTACCTAATGAGTTAAAGAAGATCTTGACGATAATTTCAACAGCACTCACAATAGAGCACAACATTAAACATCGACGGACCCCTGGTAAGCTAGAGGTGGGACCAGGTGCCCGGGAGGAGTAAGCATCCCCTGTTGGCTAGCCGCATCCGCCGTCGATGTTTATGAAGCATGGAAATGAAAATATATAAAATTCATGCACTGTCTGACGTTATGTCTATATAGAAAGTGCTATTGCGACAATGTCAAGGAAGTATATTCAAAACACTTACTGTCAAACCCCTGGGGAACTTTTTACGAGCTCCACACGGCAAATGGCATAAGTGTAACACAAATGAGTTAAAGAAGATCTTGAAGATAATCTCAACAGCACTCACAATAGAACAAAGGAGGGGATCTCCAACAACACCAGGTTGCAGCACCCACAGCAAAACCCCAAAACACCCAATGCAAAAACACAAAGCAGACAAGCACAGAAAGAGACGCGTAAGGGACAAGGAACTCAACGCACAACACCAGAAACATCAAACACAAAGGACTACACATAAACCAACGAGACAATGGGCAACCGGTGCCGACTTAGGACGGCCATCTGCCACAGAAATAGCAGAAGGTATGGTTATCCTGGATTACGTGCGCACAACCCTCCCACTTTTCCGATTACCCAGAGGTCTCGAAGAACGTACAATTGTGGTGTAAAACAACCTCCTCACTGTCAGATGACCAACACAAACAAGACAAGCAACACAGTTGAATATGTAAATGGATATAAAAAGAGGGCATATGTAATACAATCCGTGCTCTGCCGCCGCGAGCCTATGTATGTTATCACCCGAGGAGTCCGACTGATATTCAGAGAGGACAGGTGGTCGGGGCCCTGTCTTCTCTAAAGAGGTTTGGACAGGGCCCGTCATGGAGTCCTGTCGTCACAATCAGTTAGAGTGCAAGTTTTAAGAATGCGCTTGTACAAGACTGTAGATTGGTCAAGTACCAAGCCTAGCGTCCGTCTGGTGACATTAGGATCATACCCACGGTTTATAAAGGCGTTTGATGATTCTGACGCATTTTCGATAGTGATGTTGTCTATCTTTGATCCTTCTTATCTTGTTAATAATGTCACCATAAAATGCAGGTTGTGAAATACCCAAAGTAATATACTCTGTTGCCTGTAATAGAGCACAACATCAAACATCGACGGACCCTAGTAAGCTAGAGATGGGACCAGGTGCCTGGGCGGAGTAAGAATCCCTTGTTTTTTCTAGCCGCACCCGCCGTCGATTTTTATGAAGAATCGAAATAACAAATCTATGAAATTCATGCACTGTCTGACGTTATGTCTATCTAGAAAGTGCTATGGCGACAATGTCGGGGAAGTATATTCAAAACACTTACTGTCAAATCCCTCGCGGGGAATTTTTTTACGAGCTCAACACAGCAAAGGGCATAAGTGTGACACAAATGAGTTAAAGAAGATCTTGAAGATAATCTCAACAACATCACAATAGAGCACACAATTAAACATCGACGGACCCCTAGTAAGCTAGAGGTAGGACCAGGTGCCCGGGAGAAGTAAGCATCCCCTGTTGGCTAGCCGCCCACCCGCCGTCGATATTTAGAAGCATGGAAATGAAAATATATAATTCCAACAACACCAGTTTGCAGCACCCAACGAAACTAATCGCTGAAAATTAAACGCCATGACCCTCTTATTAATTCGGACCGGCATCTTCATTAGATTTCCATAGGCGCCACCATTTCGTTTTCAAACCTTCGCTTCGTTTGTTACATGTAATCAGGACACCTCAGGTCGATTCCCATTGGTCAAGTGTACCTCACACTGGAGCCAATGAAACTGGCGAATTTCCATAGGCGCCGCCATTTCGTTTTCAAAACCTTCGCTTCGTTGTTACATGTAATCAGGACACCTCAGGTCGATTCCCATTGGTCAAGTGTACCTCACACTGGAGCCAATGAAACTGGCGAATCCATAGTGGCGAGTAATACGTTTGACATCCGACAAGTTTTTACGTACACTTGTCTCGAGAAGATGGATTGGGGCCAAAATGGTCACTTTTGCTCCTATCATTTTGGATTAACTTAAAAGTACTTTCAAAATGGCTTTGATAACTGATAGGTACTTCTTTAATCCAGAATAACCACACCATGTGCTACTTGCGTGGCAAAGGGCCGTCCAAAGTCGGCACCGGTTGCCCATTGGTCTCGTCGGTTTATGTGTACTCTTTTGTGTTGATGTTTACATGTCGTATGTCTCTTTTTCGTCTCATACTATGCTCGTCTTTGTGTTTTTGCATCGGGTGTTTTGCTGTTGGTGCCGCAACAGGGTCTTGTTGGAGATTCCTTCCCTTCTTTAATATTTATTTTAATATTAGTATTTGAAATGTTTCATTTAATT